>FR989930.1:18718950-19930218 GCA_905404155.3 Plebejus argus | reverse complement strand
TTGGGCACTATAAAATTACTCACCGTCACCGAAACCGATGTGGCAGTTATTTTATTATATTTCAAAAAAAAAAAAAGGAGGGCGGTGTATCTGAGTAAAAAAACCGTAAGTGCAAATTAATATTATACATATTTTAATCAACAGTATGTACACAGTACAAGTAAATGCTTTGGATCACATTGACATGTTATTCCTCCTCATGCAGGGCAAACAACTTCGCAACCTCGAACAAGTCATCAAATGTGCCCTGTGACACGACCTGAAACAATCATATTGTACTGTGTAAATTTGGTATTTGGGCGTAATTCTTAATTACGTACAATTTTGAACTCCGTTTTAACTTTTTCAATTAATACTATATCCTAATAAATAAATAAAAAATACCCATGTCTTTAAAAATATTTCTTGTTTCTTTGTTTTCGACTCTTTACTATAATAGAGAAGAAGGCTGCAATCACCTGTCTGGCGAGCTGTATGCGGTTGAACAGATTCCACAGCAGTACTCCCACCACGCGTTCCCCGCGCAGGTAGAACACCACACCGCGCTCGTAGAGCCGCGTCCCCCTCACCGCCGCGACCCCATCGACGGCCGCCGCTGCGCCCCCCTCGCCCGCCGACTCCGCAGCCTCTTCGCCCGCCCCCACCGCGCCCCCCTCACCCGCCGCCGCCGCCGCGGCCCCCTCACCCGCAGTCGTCGTCACAGCGTCCGACGCGAACACGCCGACTGTGCGGAGACTGGAGTCAGTGATGCCCACCGCCTGCACACATCATAGTCATTGTAATAAAACATTCATTAACGACCACATTATACCGATGGTACAAGTAATTTAACGCAATAATAAATTACATAATATTTTTTACTGATTAACTAAACTGTCTAATACACAGTAACAGCCTACTATGCAAATTATAATCATCATCATCATCATCACTACCATAAACCATTACGTGCCATGCATCGTCCCACGATAACCCTATTATTGTTACTTTTCATAGTCTTTTAGGAGACTCGAGGTTTTTTTTTTGGGAAGTTTAGTGAAGAGATCAATATTAGGTTCCGATTATGTGAGCTGATTGAACACCTCCGATGATCCGAGTTACGAGTAGAAATGAATTCTGTCGATAGTGTGGGCATTTGAAACGTGTAGAATATTAATTCTGATTTTTGAAATGATGAAATGAACATTTAACTTGGGCTTAGATAAAAGTTTAGGACAGTCTATTTTAAATTGCGCTAATTTCATTAAGAAAGTGAATGTCAGCTATATTATTACGTATGGTTGAGAGCTGTAAGAGGTGGGATCGACTGCATCATTCCTCATAGCTGGAATAAAGAATCTTGAATTTATAATTGAGGTGCCTCGTGATTTTTTTTTGACATTCTCAACTCTTTTAGAGCAGGTATCAAAAATTATATTCCAAACTTGACTGCAATATTCCAGGTGACTTCGGACATAGGCACAGTATAGGATTTTGATGCTTGTAATGCTATTAAACAAACTGGTATTCGGATGATAAATCCTCTGGCTTTGATCGACTCGTTGACAATATAGTCAATGTGAGAATCAAAAAGTAAGCTTACTATCAAACTGGATCCCAAGGTCGTTAATAATAGATGTACGTGATAAAATTGATTGTCAATGGAGTAATGAAAGATGAGATGAGATTCATTTTTCATTTATATTTCACTTAAAAAACGCGGGTAACACCGCGGGGCACAGCTAGTTCGGTATAAATTCAATTCAATATAAATCCATTTCATATTCGCTTGCTTATTTTTAGTAAAAATATTTGTAAAATTAACTTATTCGAAGAAAATACCTCGTAGCCGAGGCGCGGGCCGACGTCGCTCCAGTACATGGGCAGGTGGTCGTAGACGCGCGCGGCGCCCAGCATGTTCTCGCCGGCGCAGCGGCCCGACAGCACGGCGTGGTCGTGGTGCTCGCCGCGCCGCCGCCCCAGCGCCGCCGACCACACGCTCGCCGCGTCGCCCGCCGCCCACACGCCCGCGCGCGCCTGCAGCTCCGCGTTCACCAGCACCGCGCCCTCGTGCAGCTCCAGCCCCGACGCCACCGCCAGCTCCGCCGCCGGCTCCGCGCCCGCGCACTCCACCACCACGTCCGCCAGCGCCGCGCCGCCGCCCGCCAGCGCCACGCGCACGCGCCCCGCCTCCAGCGCGCCGCCCGCTACCGCCGCGCGCGGTAGCAGCGCCACGCCCGCCTCCGCCAGCCGCCGCGCCACCTCCGCGCCCAAGTACGCCGGCAGCGAGCGCTCCAGCGGTGTCGCGCCGCGGTACGCGAGCGTCACGCGCACCCTCTCGCCGAGCCGTTCGGCGAGGGCCGCGGCCAGCTCCACGCCGAGCGGGCCGGCGCCCACGAGCAGCACGTCGTGCGTGTCGGGCCGCTCCAGCAGCTCGGCCAGGCGCGCCGCATCCGCCACCGTGCGCAGCGCCAGCGAGCGCCCCGCCGTTGCCACCGCGGCCAGCTCCGGCACGCGCACAGCTCGGGCCCCTGACCGCATACCGCGTGCGTCATTTTGTGACTCGACTCGGGGAGAAATTCGTATTACGTAACGTATTATATTATTGGCAAAGTTGGCTAACATCTGACTTTTATGATCGAGAATATTTTGATAGTAGTTTTGTAGTTTATCGATGTGATCGTTCCGAGGCGAACGGCGTCAATCGCGGCGGCGGTGTTATTATTGCTGTTAGATCCGCATTAATATGTCCTTTCAAACGTAATTGGCCTACAACATTCCCTGCTGCCTCGGAATGTGTTTGGGTCTCTATACCCCTAAATAACTCAAGCAAATCATCCTTAAACATTTGTTGCATTTATATTCCCCATGGTCCTGGCCATCGTGATGCCCTTGGCACATTTTTTGATATTACAAGCCAATTAATGATAGATTGTCCCAATGACATTTTTTTCGTCACGGGAGATTTCAATATTTCTGACGCAGAATGGAATTGTTCCCATAGAAATATGTATTTCACTCGTCGTAAATAATAACTTTTACAAATTTTTACAAATTTTTTACAAATTTAAAACAACATAATTCCGCTAAAAACATTAATAATCGGATTCTTGATCTCATATTCAGCAACTCAAATTGTGAAGTAGCTACTTGTGACGAGCCTTTAATTTCAGAAGATGCTCATCACAAATCTTTATTAATTGACATAATATCTGCAGATTTTAATGATTATCTCAAATCAAATAACAGTATCGCGTTTAATTTTCATATGGCAAATTTTGATAGCATAAACGATGAACTTTTAAATATAAATTGGAATTTATTCTTTAACAACCTGTCCATGGAGGAATGTTTTGAAACTTTATAACGAGTTAAACAATATTTTTAATAGATTTGTACCTAAACGTGTAATACGCTCTTCCTCTAAATCATGTCCTATTTGGTATACAATGCCGCTAAAAAGTTACTTAATGAAAAAAAGAAATACCATAAACGCTGGAAGATACATAATAATCGGTTAGACTTTGAAACCTTTAAAATATTAAGAAAACGTGCAAAATTAATGGAACTCGAACTTCAATTTTGGTGAACTACCACAAAAAAGCGGCCAAGTGCGAGTTGGACTCGCCCATGGAGGGTTCCGCAGCAGCAATAAGGTTTATTTTTATGAAATTAAAATATTTTTGATTTATTTTTATATTTTAGTCGATTTAATGAAATTTAGATTAAGGTTTACTATTTATGACGTATAAAAAAACTACTGGCTAGATCTCGTTCAAACCAATTTTCGTTGGTAGTTTTTATACATAGTATAGTAATCTACATCATATATTTTTTTTAGAATTATCATGCCTCTACTTTAGAAATTAGAGGGGGGGACACACATTTTTCCACTTTGGAAGAGTCTCTCTCGCAAACTATTCAGGTTAGAAAAAAATGATATGAGAAACCTTAATATGATTTTTGGAGACCTATCCATAGATACCCCACACGCATAGGTTAGATGAAAAAAAAATTTTTTTGTTTCAGTTGTACCTATGGGGACCCCTAAAATTTTTAATATTTTTTCCATTTTTGCATCAAAATCTTAATGCGGTTCACAGACTACATCTACTTACCAAGTTTCAGTAGTATAGCTCTAATAGTTTCGGAGAAAAGTGGCTGTGACATACGGACGGACGGACAGACAGACGGACAGACAGACAGACATGACGAATCTATAAGGGTTCCTTTTTTGCCATTTTGGCTACGGAACCCTAAAAATGCATTATAAAAATAAATACGTCAATAATGGAAGAGATATGTGACTTGTTTAATGAGCATTTCCATTCAGTTTTTGAACCACCTACGGTAAACGCTCAACATTTAGATAATCTACAGCCACCCAGTAATTCCTTATTCGACATTGGAACTATTGAGATCACCGAAAAACTAGTCAATAAATTTCTAAAGTCTGTTGATCCAAGAAAAAGCGCTGGAACGGACGGTATCCATCCGATTTGTTAAGATTAAGTTAATGTATTGAAGTTAATGTATTAAGGGCCCGGGTTACCCTCGAAATTTTCATACATTCTTAATACCAAAATCATTTTCTCATACGAAAATATTTAACATGTTTGAGTTATTTTTCAGCTTAAGATAGTAATTACCTAGGGTCCTGAACAAATTTTTTTTACAAAATATTTAAATACTAAAAAAAAGTTTTTGTGTTGAAATATCTTTTAGTAAATTTACTACTAAATATTTAAACACCAAAAAACAGACAAAAACACTAAAAAATATATAAATAAATAGTAAATTTACTACAAAATATTTAAATAATAAAAAATATTCTGTTCTTCTTATTCTGTTCTTCTTACTGTGCCAATGTGAGTTACAATAAAACTATTTAATTAGCAGTGTTATCTCAGTTTAATTTATACAAAAGGCCTAATTCCAAAAGGTTATGGGCCCAGTTAACTGTTAAAACTGAAGAAATTAGAAAACAGTAAAGAAAAAATCATAAGTGCATCTTCGACTTTAGCACGCACGCGGCACGCCCAAATCAAAATGGAGCGGACTTTGAGCGTGGACAAATTCGATGGAAAAAACTTTCGCCAGTGGAAGTTTCAAATAAAATGCGCACTGAAAGCAAAAGGAATTGATATCTCTGCAGAGAAAACTGAAGGAAATGCAAGTAAGTGGCTAAAGGATGATGGCATGGCTATGTACATCATAGCCTCATCAATGGACTTACATCAAATCACGTTAATTAAAAACTGCGACACCGCTGTCGAAATAATGACGAAATTAGAGTCCATTAAAAAATCATCCTACGACATATTATATAAAACTCAAAGGTGACTGACTGACATGGTGATCTATCAACGCACAGCCCAAACCACTGGACGGATCGGGCTGAAATTTGGCATGCAGGTAGATGTTACGACGTAGGCATCCGCTAAGAAAGGATTTTGATAAATTCCAACCCCAAGGGGTTCAAATAGGGGATGAAAGTTTGTATATTATAATAATACTTATTAACGCGAGCGAAGCCGCGGGCAAAGCTCGTAATGAATATAAATGAAAACTGCTGAATCGATTTTAATAATTTTTTCAGTGGCTACATTATATTTTATACCCGATGAGAAGCCGGGGCGGGTCGCTAGTATTATAACAATTAGAAGACGCTCTTCTCGAGAATTCTACAGTTTTTGGCTCGTATTTAATTTGTGTGTTATATTGTTGACATTAAGTTCATCGTGCTGTGTAAAGTTTCGTTGAAAAAGTCACTTCCATTCCATTCCGCGGCGGCGTAAATAGAGTATGAACGAACGTGCAGAAGTCAGGACAGAGACTGACCGGTGGCGATGAGGCAGTTGTCGTAGGTGAGAGTGTGCGTGTCGCCGCGCGGCGTCGCCAGCAGCGCCTCGCGCCGCTCCACGTCGAGCCGCAGCGCCCGCCAGCCGCGCGCCACGCCCGCGCCCGCGCCGCCCTCACGCAGCCGCTCCGCCGACGCGTAGAACGCCGGCGGCTCGTACAGCAGCGGCCGGCGCCGGCCGTTCCACTGGCGAAAGGCGAGCGCCTCGGGGCCGGCGGCGCGCGCCAGCCCCGCCTCGCGCCACACCTCCTTGCTGAGCGGCGGCCGCATGTAGGGCAGCGCGCGCTCTTCCGACACCAGCAGCACCTGCGCCTCGGGCCGCGCGCTGCGGATGGCGCGCATGGCCGCGAACGCCGCGGTCCCGCCGCCCAGCACCAGGAACTGCGCGTGCGCCGGCAGCCCCGCGCCGCTGGCCGGCTCCGCCAGCTCCTCCGCACTCGCACCGCCCGCACTCCTCTCTGCCCGACCCGACGACGAAAGACCAATTTATCACCGAATAAACTAAAATCGCGGCATCGTGAACTCTCGGTTCGCATCGCACCGCTCGCGTCGACTATTATTATGCATCGAATAAAAAATAGCAGGTCAATAGAAGTTAGCGCCGCGGTGTGTAACAACACGGACGTAAATGCGCGCAAACTATTGGATTAGCAATAATATTTTTAGCAAGTACTTACGAATAATTTAATTATGGCTAATGGGCATTTAACAATTAATTAATTAATTAGGGCATTTATGCACTACACGGAATTTTACCGTCCGCCGCGGCGCTGCGTCCCGATTTCTTATGTTTTGATATGGCAAACGTGAAAGCTATGAACGCCGGACGGCCAAAATTTGGTGTAGTGCACAAACGCCATACGATATTATTGCTAATGTTTTTTTTACCAACACTACTAGAAGACACATCGGATGGGGAATAGTCCCATAAAATATTAATTTAATATTTACACTTCATAGTCGACCGAGACGCGTGAGGTAAAATGGGTCTCGTATTATGAATAAGGGTAACAGGCTACACCTGGCGCACATATCAAGTCGGAAAGGGATCGTCACCGTATCGCCTTTCGCCTCGCCGTCAACCAGGCGTCAACCTAACGTATGCAAAGCGTATCAGCAGCTCATATACGTCAATCGTCAATAATTCAGCAACGGCTCGTCGTCCTCGCCCTTACGGCTCGCCGACCGCTGGCCCCAGATTAGTTTGAAGCAAGGGTGGACGGAGAAACGTAAGCGCGGGGACGACGAGCCGTAAGCGCGGGAACTGCAAGTTGACCACGCATCGCGGTTCTGAGCCTGTTCCGAGTCGAGGCGATTACGAATACGGTTCCGCTTAGTGTGCGTTGAAGTAGGAAGTTTCATACAAACAATATTGAACGGTTCAAGGCGATACGGTGACGATCCCTTTCCGAGTTGATAATAATATGTGTGACCAAGGTGGCCATGGACCAGGAATACCATTATTATCAAAAATATCTAAAAAAAATATACCATTCAGCCGTCCACCAGAGGGTGCACTCTCATGTGTCGCTAGATATTTCTTGTAGAAATATACCTGAAAATATGAATGAAGTGTTGAGCTCAATCGACTAGTCTATATCTACTGCATGACTGGTGAGACATGTTCAATACTCGAGGACGTGATATTTGGCTATTATATTAGTTGGAAAAAAATTATATAAAAATATAATATCAATTGATCACTGAGTAAATGTAGCTTAAAGTTAAATAATTATTTACCCAAGCATGGACACCGCGAGCGGGGGGGGGCGTAGTTGTGTGGTGTTTCTTTGGTAGCGCACGCCTCTGCACCGGCCGCATAGTATGCATACTTGCCTAGCCGCGTAATTTACTTAGTATCCGTGATTCATTTATTTTTGGGAAATTCGGAAAAAAATTAAGAACCTAATTTTATTACATAATTATTATAATAATTTAAAAATTATTTTTTATTATTTAAATATTTTGTAGTAAATTTACTATTTATTTATATATTTTTTAGTGTTTTTGTCTATTTTTTGGTGTTTAAATATTTAATAGTAAATTTACTAAAAATATTTAAACACAAAAATTTTTTTTTAGTATTTAAATATTTTGTAAAAAAATTTGTTCAGGACCCTAGGTAATTACTATCTTAAGCTGAAAAATAACTCAAACATCTACACTACTATTATAAAGAGGAAAGATTTGATTTTTTGTTTGTTTGTTTGTTTGTTTGTTTGTTTGTTTGAGTCGAATAGGCTCCGAAACTACTGGACCGATTTGAAAAATTCTTTTGCTATTGGAATCTTACATTATTTCTGCTGAACATAGGCTACATTTTATTTTGGAAAAAAGTGGGGTTCCGTAAGATATTTGAGTTTTTCGGACGCAAGGTGTAAAAAATCAGCAAGAAAAGTTACTTATTTTGCGTACGCTGCCTAAACTATAAAAGATAGAACCATAAAATGTTCTAAGTAATTGTAGATCTTATAAATATCTACAAAAAAGTCCGCGACACACTATACCTATCTATGTCGAGTGAGGCACAATAACCATTTATTTATTTAAAAATCCTGAATTTTTTTTGGACTACATTTAAACGGATATATTTTACTCACGCTATTAATCCTTATCAAAATAAATTATTTTATCACTAAGTACAGTTTATGTAGATAATATTTGGTCTTTGAATGATTAAAATTGGACGTTTGGTTTTGAAATTATGGCGAAATTAAAATATTACGATAGTGGGCGTCACCAAAGCGCGTTCGGGAGCCGGGAGGAAGACAATATTCTGTTGTAGAAATGAAAATTCTGTACGTATAAGATACGAAATGACACCCGAAATTACACCTTTGTCACTATATCGCTATAGAAGCCAAAAATGTGGTTAGTTTTTTGTCTGTCTGTCTGTCTGTCACTCTTTCTGTCTAGGTCTGTCTGTCTGTATGTTTGTTCCAGCATCACACGAAAAATACTGATCCGATTTGAATGTGGTTTTTGCAGATATATTTATCTTCTTCCAACTTAACATCTGGTGTATAAAATTTTTTCCCCCCACCCCTCTAAGGGGACAAAAGAGGGGGTCAGATTTTGTATCAAACTTTTTTCTTTAACACGAAAACTACTGATCCGATTTGCATATGGTTTTCACAGATTTGCATACGGTTTTCACAGATATATTATATTTGTCTTCTTCCAACTCAACATCTGGTGTATAAAAATCCTCCCCCCCTCCCCTCTCAACACTCTCTGGGGACCAAAGAGGGGTCAGATTTTGATTACAACTTTTTTCTTTAGTGGACTTACTTCATATTAGGTATTAACTGTGTTTTTCAACTTAACATCTGGTGTATGACCTTCCCCCCACACCCTCTTAGGGGACAAAAGAGGGGGTAAAACATGTATCAACTGATGATGTAGAAAATATACTTTAAATGGCAAAACAACGTTTGCCGGGACAGCTAGTGTTAAATATTTTCGTATGAGAAAATGATTTTGGTATTAAGAATGTATGAAAATTTCGAGGGTAACCCGGGCCCTTAAACCTATCAATGATAAAATTAAAAAGGTATTGGCCTATGGGTAAAGTTGTGTAATGGAGGGCTAAATAAGCTTTAAAATTTGGCACAAATAAAGTTTAATTTAAAGTAATGAAATAATATGTGCACACTGCACAGCTGTTTGTGGGTATTTTGGTTTAAGGGGTACCAGGGTTTTAAAAAGCTTTTAAATTTGACAACAATTTTATTGACACCGCGTGCTATTTAAAACTAAAGTCCACGGCGACGAAGTCGCGGGCAACAGCTAATTAGTATCTAATATATCTATGGACGCTTCACACCACGTCAGTCTGGCCCCGTGCTAAGTACCTGAAGGACTTGTGTTACAGGTACCAGACAACGGAAATATAACATTTAATACTTTTGTTTTGTGGTTATATTTATTCATATAATATAAGTACATAATACAACCATGTGACATTGGTGACCCTGATGGTAATGATGATGATGATGATGATGATGAATGTAATTTGCATAGTAGCATATGCTTTCAGTTCTTAAAACAGCGCCTAAACCCCTAAACTTGTATCTATGAGGAATTCTCTTAGTATCTTCGGAACCATAGTATACCTTGGTGCAAAATCTTGTGTTTTGGTAGCATATGCTTAGGGTACTTCTCATAAAACCAAAATCACCATATGTTTTCATATAAATTTTAAGGAGTTCCCTCGATTACTCATGGATCCCATCATCAGGTCACCATTTTTGTGAACATGTTACCAAATTGGAGTGAAACCTAATACTTACAACAAAACAAAAATTTTGAAAATCGGTTCACAAAGGGCGAAGTAATCGTTGAACATACAAAAAATATATAAAAAAAAATATCCACAGCCGAACATAATATAACCTCCTTTTTGGAAGTCGGTTAAAAACTGTAGAAATGTGAATTCTGTACATTAAAGATATTCAAAAAATAATAAGCGGGGTGTCACTAGATCGCTATAGAAGCCAAAAATGTGGTTAGTTTTTTGTCTGTCGGTCTGTCTGTCTGTATGTTTGTTCCACTATCACACGAAAACTACTGATCCGATTTGAAAGCGGTTTTCGCACATATATTTGTCTTCTTCCAACTTAACATCTGGTGAATAAAAAAATCCCCCCACCCCCAGGGTCAGATTTTGTATCAAACTTTTTTCTTTAACACGAAAACTACTGATCCGATTTGCATACGGTTTTGGCAGATATATTTGTCTTCTTCCAACTCAACATCTGGTGTATAAACTCCTCCCCCCAACGCCCTCACCCCTCTAAGGGGACCAAAAAGGGGGTCAGATTTTGTATCAATTTTTTTCTTTAATGGACTTACTTCATATTATTAACTGTATTTTCCAACTTAACATCAGGTGTAGGTACACAATTTCTCCCCCCACCCCTCTTAGGGGACAAAAGAGGGGGTAAGATTTTGTATCAACTGATGAAGTAGAAATACTTTAAATGGCAAAACAACATTTGCCGGGTCAACTATAATAATATACAACTAAAGAGATTCACAATGTTTCGTACCCCTCCCCCGAGCGCGGCCGACGCGGTAAGAGCGACGACGGCGGCCCAGCCGCGCGGCGACTGCGGGGGCGGCGGCGGCGGCGGCGGCGTGGGCGGAGGGGCGCACCTCCCGTCGTGTGCGGCGGCCGATTGTTCAACATTTTGAGGTCTTATTTCTTTTGAAGTTATCACAGTCTGCAACAGCCATTAGCAAAACAGAATACAACCAGTTATAATATATTTAATACTTTTATATTATACATACTTAATATATATTATTTAAGATTTTTTTAAGATACACGTATTAAAATACACATCCATGACCCAGAAACTTTGAAAACTTTTTGTTCCATCGTCGGGATTCAAACCAGCGATCCCCGGCTTGAGCTACCAACGCGCTTATCCCCCGAGCCACAGAGGTCGTCACATCATATTAGCATGGTAATATAGTCCCTCAAATGAGTGAGGAGAATACATCCATCGACCTAAGCCTGCTGTCTCTTTAACACGTTCATAAAGATATTGGTATTCTACTAAAATACTGAATCCTCAATTATTATAGACTACAATATTTTTATATGTCTGTACGTAAAAGACATAATATTAAGCAGTTATATGTATAGGATTGATACCAGGAACTGCATCCAATGTAATAAATAGCAACAGTCAATATTAATGGACATAATATTATGGTCTACGGTGGACTTTTTAAATTTCTAATTCAATAATTATTTTATTTTATTCAGGTAACAGACAGCCATGAATTATAATATGAGAGTTTTTTAGGGTTCCGTAGCCAAAATGGCAAAAAACGGAACCCTTATGGATTCGTCATGTCTGTCTGTCTGTCTGTCTGTCCGTCCGTATGTCACAGCCACTTTTCTCCGAAACTATTAGAGCTATACTATTGAATCTTGTTAAGTAGATGTAGTCTGTGAACCGCATTAAAATTTGGATGCAAAAATGGAAAAATTATTAAAAATTTTAGGGGTCCCCATAGGTACAACTGAAACAAAAAAAACTTTTTTTCATCTAACCTATGAGTGTGGAGTATCTATGGATAAGTCTCCAAAAATCATATTGAGGTTTCTCATATCATTTTTTTCTAACCTGAATAGTTTGCGAGAGAGACTCTTCCAAAGTGGTAAAATGTGTGTGGGGGGGGACCCCCTCTAATTTCTAAAGTAGGGGCATGATAATTCTAAAAAAATATATGATGTAGATTACTATAAAAACTACCAACAAAAATTGGTTTTAACGAGATCTAGCCAGTAGTTTTTTTATACGTCATAAATGGTAAACCTTAATCTAAATTTCATTAAATCGACTGAAATCCATACTAATATTATAAATGCGAAAGTGTGTCTGTCTGTCTGTCTATCAGTCTGTCTGTTTGTTACCTCTTCACGCTCGAACCGCTGAACCGATTTTGCTGAAATTTGGCATGGAGATACTTTGAGTCCCGAGAAAGGACATAGGATAGTTTTTATCCCGGAAAAATTTAAAGTTTCCGCGCGATAATCGAATTTTTGCGCAACGAAGTTGCGGGCGTTATCTAGTATAAAAATAAATCAAAAGAATAAACCATATTGCTGCTGCCCGGAACCCTTCAAGTTCCAGAAAGAGTCCAACTCGCACTTGGCCGCTTTTTTTTAATACTATCTACATTAAGATAATCAAAAAATCTTTCATCACTTTACCGTCTTATATTTCCTCAGTTTCTTTGTATGCTTGAAATATTACACATAATATTCATTATTGATTTATAATATAAAATAAAAGTAGCTAAATGAAATGCATCCTGACCGCTGGGCAAAGATCACCACAGAATGGGTACCAGATGTTGGACTATGACACCAAGGCCGATCTCGAAACAGAATATGGAGCAATGACCTAGACAAATACGAGCCAGGCTGGCCTACAGCTGTGTTGGAGGACTTGAGACTTTGGGGGAGGCCTTTGCCCAGCAGTGGGACAGCATAGGTTTTAAAAAATAATATGTAACTTCTTTTAGTATCATTTGACACTAGCAACAGAAGCCAAAATAATTTTTCTTGACCAAAAACTTTGCATTGTTCTTTATTTAAAAACATCTTAGCTACCAATTCTACCAAGAGCCAAACATAATAAATAACAAATTTGTATATCTCATAGCTTATGATAGGAAGGTGTAAATTATTGAACTACAGTCAAAACCGTCTATGGCGACATGAAAATTAAATTATGAACAACATACTGGTTAAATTGACCAAAATCAAAGGTCCTGGCTGAATGCTACATGACCGCCATATCAAAAACATTTAGGCCTGGAGATACTGACACAAATTTCTTGGTCATTTGTACCAGTATGGCGGTTCTACAGGGGTATAATTACGTAAAGGCAAAAAGGAAAATGATGGTCATAGCGCTCGCACCGACCGCGACAGCCCAAACGCGTGGGCGTTAATCGAACGTGTCGGATAAATAACGAGAATCGAACGATTTGTTCCACAAAAATGCTTGTATTTTCAGATAGTCAAAAAAAAAATAAGTAGGCGAAAACGTAATGCCATACTTGTCGGGTGCAGCTTACAGCCCGCCATACCGACGCGAATACGTTAATTTTAATAAAAAAATTGTACCAGGCTAATTTTTGCACAGCTAATCATCGTCGAGTAGCCATTGACGAAAATCACCTTGCCATACTTTTCCGACAGGTTCCAATGGCCACCATACCACCGCAAAGGTGTAATTTTTTTTCTTTTCGCCAAACGATTTGTACCACCCAGAAACTTTTTTAACAGTTCCCTGTATGATGATAGATAGGAGTCTGATAATGCCATACCTGTAGGAGGTAGTGAATGTGAATAATATTTTTTCAAAAAAAAGTAAAAATTGAGGAAAATAATTTTATGTTGACGATTTCCGATCGTATATTGCACTCGTGTGAATAAATAAAATAATTTACAGATACTGATGCAGTAAGCAGTGACGAGGACGAAGATAAAATTAAATTAAGAAATTTAAAAAAACCCCCGCCAAACAACCTTAAAAAGTAATGAAATAATGTTTACTGACCTTTAATTCCTATGTAAAGTAATATTTTAGTCCATAATTATTGTTGTCAAGGTGTGTCGGGGGACCGCCACAGCGACTTTTCATTTTGTATCGACATAATAGTTGCTGATTGTCTCGATTCAGTTCGCTGTGAACTGACCTTTAAACTATAATGATATGTGAAATGTTTACATCTACATTAGCGGTCCCCCGACACACCTTGACAACAATAATTATGGACTAAAATATTACTTTTAATTAAAAGTCAGTAAACATTATTTCATTACTTTTTAAGGTTGTTTGGCAGGGGTTTTTTTAAATTTCTTAATTTAATTTTATTTTATGCTTTTTAAACTTGTGTTGGTTATAGTGCAGAATTATTCCTATCAACAGGATCATAATATCCCAATGAATATGATCTATAAACAACCTCCTGGATGAGGCCATCAATATGAGCCCAAACATGAAACCTCCACCCTGGGTTCATACGGAGCTCGGCTCCTATAGAATCCAGGTGATGCTGCAGCAGCAGCATGCAAATATATCTATGTCTAACTGGTTGTCGCAATTAAAATGAGCCCAAATACGTAATAAACCTCTGCTCTAAGTTGGTGAGGAGTTGGGCATCCTATTGATTACCAGGCGATGCTGCAGCACCAGGGTCAACTTTCCATTAATATGTATAAGTGTCACGAACCAGAATGCATAAATTAAATTAAGAAATTTAAAAAAACCCTCGCCAAAAAACTTTAAAAAGTAATGAAAGACTTTAAGTTTAAATCATTCCTAAGAGTAAAGTAATATTTTAGTCCATAATTGTTGTCAAGGTGTGTCGGGGGACCGCTAAGTAAACTACCACATTTACCGACATTAACCCGTCGATCGTGGAAAAACGAGACACAATAGCTTATCTATTGTTCTCGCGGTTGCATGCGACCACTTGGGGCTTGATGAATTAATTTGGCCTCCGTGTTCTGAGTAGTTAAGATATTGCAAATGCTACGAAAATGTAAAGAAAGAAGGTACATACATGGTCCCTGGTGGAAGTGGCTTGTCCCTGTGTTCTAGCATCTGCAACAGTTTAACAATCCTGACATTAAAATAACAGAGCTAAAGTAGCAGTGATGTGACATAAAAAAAATTCAATACTTTTTTAAAGACTAGATTTTTGTTTCTTTCGTAAGCAACTTTTCAATGATACTCCATGAGACAGATTTTTTACTACCTTATAGTAGTACAGACACGAAAGTAATTGATTTGTGAAGCAGCATTTCATTATAATCAAGTTATAACTCACATAATACACCAAAAACATCCTTTGATCCTACATAATATTGTTTCTCCACGCACACTTTTGCTAATGTTCGTAGCATTTCGATGAGAGTTACTGTGAAATAATTTTATATAAAATACCATCAACTTAGTTTCCATTCAACATATTAATTAAATATGAATCACAAATCATTTTCTTAACTCGTTTCTATTTTTCTTAGTTGTGTTATCGTAGAAAACCTTTGTAGAAAACCCAAAAGAAAACCCATGAAAAATCCTATCAAAATTTCTAGTCTTCTTTTCTTTCTTCGTTTTTGGCAACTTGACACAAAGTATGTCGGAGAAGAACATTGACTTAGTACAAAAAATTCTCGCGAATACTTCAACGCCATCTATTGGCTAGCCCCCATCAACTTCACGAACCCGCGAATTTTGAACGTATGTCAATTCATAGGGGTTCTTCCCCTCATCTGTCAAGTATACCGGGAAATGGTTTCCTAGCATCTGTCACGTATACCGGGATATGGTTCGGCGGCCGGGTCCCGGTTCCCGCTCCAGTTAACGTGTTTTTAAGTGTTTAACCTCATAGAACAGATTGCAATCATAAAGTGAATTAATCTAGCAACCCAGTAATGTATATTACTCACGCAGCTTTGGTAAATAAAAAGAGAAAAAAGAGAAAATGTTTTCGGAAAAATGACCTTCAGTTGACTACTTAAATCTATTGTTTTTACTTAGAACTATATTATTCTGTTAATTTGATTTGATACTCTTATCTATCTTAATTTTAGAAAATGTATTTTAATTCTTGTAGTAATTATAGGTTCACTAAAAACAACGCATTTTTAAATATCCAGTTTTGGCGCCAAATTTGAAAAAAAAATTTTTTTTTTCATCTGGTACTCAATATTTATAATCTATGAAGCTTTAATGTTTTCGTTATCTGTAGCGAATGAAGTCAACTTAATAAAAACAAAACATCTGTGACCTTAACGTCATGCGTTGTTTATGTTTTTGATAAAATACGACACTCACTTCGGAAGTGTCAAGTGGCCGCTCGCGGCGTACAAATTATAAACAAGTGTTGTTTAAAAAGTGATATGGTGGCACGTGTGAATTGAAGTGTTTATGTTTTGTAACGTATTGAGCCGTTAACTAAATGTTAAGTGAGAATAATCTGCTTCTGTAAGTAAAACTTATTGGAGATCGAAATTTCGATTTCTACGTACCGTATTTTGAAAGTGGTGTTTCTAGGTTATTAATAAATTAATGCATTCACGAAATTAGAATACAATAAAGAATATCTAATATACTTTAAGAATGTAATAGTGAATTAACCGTATTCCAATTAGAATCTGGAAAAATCTAATTAGAATCAAATTCTATTTCAAAACATGTGCTGTCAAACCCGGTCTGTCACGTATACCGGCATATGGTTTGACATGTAGGAAACATGCAAATTTTGACAGCTGACAGATAAAGGGATAAGGATTTTATTTATAACTAAAATTGGGTTTAGTTTTACACTAGCAAGAAACTTGTAGCAAATTAAGTTTCTTACTAATGTAAAACTAAGTTACAATAAAAACAACATATAAAATGAAAGTCATATTTTATTTTCAAATATAAAATACCTATATACACAGTTTCTTTAATATTTTGTTCTTATTTCTTAATATGTACCTGTAGACTCAAGGTGAATCTAAGTTTCTAAAGTTCTAACAGTGATTAGGGTTAAGACATTGGCGATTCACTAAGTAGCCAGTTTTAAAAAAAGAAGGAGAAGAAGATTAATGAAGGAGAAGAAGAAAAATAGGTTATAAATTTATGGATTCGGAATCCTGAATATTATGCTATGTCCTTTCCCGGGACTCAAAAGCATCTCCATACCAAAATATTGGTCTTACCCCTTTCAGTATTAAAACCTTATTTACACGAATTTATAACTTAAATGTTCACATCAAATACAAAGTCACTATCACACAATTTTCACAGCACTAAAGCACGGAGAGAAGCACAAAACACGGAGGAACCGAATCCTAACTCAATGTTAATTGGCGAGCACAGTTTAGTTATTGGAATAATTACAAAAGAACGGAATTACAACAAAAAGCAAAGTCAATGGCATACATTTTCCTTGTGACAAAATTACACAGAATATTCTACTATACTACGTACTCATTGGGGTGCCCAGTTGAAAAAATTATGATTTTTAAAATATTTTTACATTGGCATCCCAGGTCTGGCCCCCGTTTCATGATTGGCTATAGTAGGGAGCTGACCACCCCTGGTCGGAGGTCGGAGATGTGTACCTATGTTGTGCCACAGACAAGGTAAAAAGGTAAGGAATATGGCGGGAAAACCGTATTTAGGTCATAAGTACTTAATCTGTGGTCATAAGTCTAGTCAAAGTCTGAAGGGCCCTCTTCAAGATGGGCCA
Source organism: Plebejus argus (assembly GCA_905404155.3). Classification (NCBI taxonomy): domain Eukaryota; kingdom Metazoa; phylum Arthropoda; class Insecta; order Lepidoptera; family Lycaenidae; genus Plebejus; species Plebejus argus. Next base: position 19,912,601 of record FR989930.1, on the reverse strand, counting down.
GCGTAGTGGGCCATCACGATGGGCCAGCGTGGGGAGGGCGTAGTGGCGTAGGATGGCCGATGGCGCCAGCGATGGCCGTGGAATGGCGGCGGTGTCGGTTTTTCGGCCGCACATCAAAGGATGATGGCCCAGCGATGGCGGTACGCCTCTACACGTTGGCGATACGACAGTCGACGCTAGACCGCGGTCGAGTGAGGATGTCGTAATTCGTATTACAATTTACGAATTTCATTTGAAATGACGAGTACGTGGTCTCATAATGAATCAAGCTATATTAATATGATAAAGCCGAAAGTTTGTATGGATGTATGGATGTTTGTTACTTTTGTTACTCTTTTACTCAAAACTACTGAACGGATTTTAATAAAACTTTACAATAATTATTATACCTTTTACATTATATACATAACTCCTGACGTTTTATAGATACATGCTATTATTACATTCATCATTGTCATCATCATCACTACCATAAGCCATTATTTTAATTTTAGTCTCGAAATAATTATTCGTAGAATTCAAAAGAAGGTTCATATTAGGAGGAAGGTGATACGAAGTTCACCGGGTCATCTGGTGAAGTCATAAATTATTAAAAATGCACGTTTTGCATTGCCGCAATGGCTAATGCTTACACGTCCATCTTGAACGACGTTTAGATCACAACTGAACACGGCCATCATGTAGAGGCGGTGCGACCATTGCATGGCCATCGCATGCGCCATTCGATGGGCCAGCGCTGGCCACTCTTGTAGAGGGGCCATAAAGGCCCCTCTTCAAGATGGGCCAGCGTAGTGGGCCATCACGATGGGCCAGCGTGGGGAGGGCGTAGTGGCGTAGGATGGCCGATGGCGCCAGCGATGGCCGTGGAATGGCGGCGGTGTCGGTTTTTCGGCCGCACATCAAAGGATGATGGCCCAGCGATGACGGTACGCCTCTACACGTTGGCGATACGACAGTCGACGCTTGACCGCGGTCGAGTGAGGATGTCGTAATTCGTATTACAATTTACGAATTTCATTTAAAATGACGAGTACGTGGTCTCATAATGAATGAAGCTATATTAATATGATAAAGCCGAAAGTTTGTATGGATGTATGGATGTTTGTTACTTTTGTTACTCTTTTACTCAAAACTACTGAACGGATTTTAATAAAACTTTACAATAATTATTATACCTTTTACATTATATACATAACTCCTGACTTCTTAAAGATACATGCTATTATTACATTCATCATTGTCATCATCATCACTACCATAAGCCATTATTTTAATTTTAGTCTCGAAATAATTATTCGTAGAATTCAAAAGAAGGTTCATATTAGGAGGGAGGTGATACGAAGTTCACCGGGTCATCTGGTGAAGTCATAAATTATTAAAAATGCACGTTTTGCATTGCCGCAATGGCTAATGCTTACACGTCCATCTTGAACGACGTTTAGATCACAACTGAACACGGCCATCATGTAGAGGCGTTGCGACCATTGCATGGCCATCGCATGCGCCATTCGATGGGCCAGCGCTGGCCACTGTTGTAGAGGGGCCATAAAAGTCAGTACAGCCAAGGAGTCAAGTCGGTCGTTTCAGTAAAGTGGTAGACGCTTTACTGAAACTTTCAATGGAGTTTTGGTGGGAACACAAAATCGCACGTTTCTGGATAATGCATCACTTTCCCACACTTGTGCACGATAACGAATATCCAATGGTTAATATTCTACCAATATTACACATTAAAAACCCAACTTAACACAATTTTAGGAAAATAATACAAAATCACAACATCACTCTTTCACATTCCCGGCAAAACTCCTTTTTTTTTCTTATTATGGCACTTCGGCTATAAAACCATGGCCAGTGTCAAGTAATGGCGGGAAAACAATATTCTTGTATTAGGGCCGTCACAGACTTAGCTATAATCACTGATCTCTATTATACAAGTACGCTGAATTGCTGATACAGACCTGCTTTTTGTGCCTATTTGAAGCGGAATCAGCGCCCCCATTATTCGGGTAGAGACTCAGATTTGACGTAACCACAACCAATAACAACAGTTGTCATCACTAGTATTAGTTCCAAATACTCTCACTACTGCTATCAGCGCCAATATAGCGGCTTTCAAACGTCATTTTTACGTCAGATTTAGTTCTCTACCCGAATAATAGGGGCGCTGATTCCGCTTCAAATAGGCACAAAAAATAGCTGTCATTTCAAAGGCTATCAGCAATCCAGTACTTGTATGGAGATCAGTGGCTGTAATATATAATTAATATGTTTATAGCTAGGCATAATATTATTACTATATATTTTCTATACAATTTCCGCGTGACCACACACTCAGCTATAATATATATTTCTGGTCTCAGTGTGTTTAGTACGATATATTAATAATTCAGCATTGCCAATTTGTGGGGAATTCCCCAAGCTGCGGGGAATTCCAAGTTGATTGGGGATTCATTGGGGATTGGCATTATGTGGGGAAAATGCGGGGATTTTAACATTTTGACATCTATTCAATAATTAGCAAATATTTTATCATTCTACATCGACACATCAAACACTCTCAAACATTATTAAAATTTATTGATCGTAATTCGTAGTAGATCGCCTAAGCGATCATTGGCCTCAGCGATTAGGCCAGTATACTGGTAACGGCTTAGGAAAACGCTAACATTATTGAATACTTGTCAAACCTAAAACTGAAAACTGACAACTGAAAAAGTTTTGATGATTTTGGCCCATTGAGGTAATAATACTATAGGAGTCCGCCTTATATTTTGACAGCTGATAATGTTACTCTTTCTAACTAACGATGTAGTAATTTGGGTGAAAGAGAAAGCTCATATCGGTGTGTAAACGTCAAAAGCCTGTAATGTTATGTCCCACTTAGTAGAACATAACAAACGAGTAGGTCTGCATATTTCATGTATAAAAAGTGGTAATAAAAGTGTTTAGTGAACGTTCAATGCAATATATTATTGCGTTTTGTGATTCCGCTATATAATAAACCATAAAAACGGCCAAGGAATGCCTCAAACACGTGGATTTAACATAACATACGTAAGTTTTCAACAACGTTGTTTGGGCTTATCAATCGGTATTTTTGTAAGCTAAAAAAGAAAATTTATAAGTATAATAATCCATTAATCATGCTTTATAAGGCATTAGTGATAAAAATGTCACATCAAGTAATAATTTGGCTATAAATATTGCATAGTTTTTTACGTGTATTTTAGGGATGCGCCTTACTTGAACTATAGTTTATCGATAAAAATAATGTCATGGACTAAATGATTTTTTTTCAGGTTGAAAATGCTTCAAAATAGACGACAAACAGATATATATTTTAGACGCAAGTTTCATGCAAGTTTTTAATCCTTACTCCCTTATGAAGGCATCACAATATTGGAATTTGGAATTATCATTTCAAACGTAAGTTTGAAACAATGATTTTATTGAAATAAAGAAAGTTCTAACGGAGAGTAAAATAATTGCATGATCAACAGCTCTCACACCTCCCCCCTGTAAGTACTCAATTCGTTACATAAAGATACTTCTTGAAATTTTATCCTGGCATTAGGTACTCTTTTTTAATACCTAAGTAAAATGTAAAATTTTAATAAGGCTAAAGTCATAATCATTTAATAAAATAAATTTAATACCTCAATCGTCGAATTCCAGACACAATATATATTTAGTTGTTATGCGGCACCTGGGTTCCGCTTGGGGCTGGATGGGTTAAGCATGGAAAACTTACATAAAGCATATTGCCCCGTATACAATATTATGAATTATGTGTATAATATTTTATAGTATGTAGTAGTATAGTACATATTTTATTAACACTAAACCATTTATTTTCTTCAGGTTATTAGAATGCTCATAAAGAAGAGTTCAATATTATGGTGGTGACGGAGAGACCTATAATGAAGATAATAATTATTTTCAACTATTAATTTGATAATAAGATTGAAAGTGAAGAATAATATATGGTTTAGTGCTCTATGATTTTGATTGCACACACCGTGATATTGCACAATAAAATTGATCGTCTAGACTCTAGAGTCCTACTTAGGTTATTAATTATTATTATTATAATATCATTATTCAGGGGGCGTCGAAGTATCTATTTTAAGTCTTTTTCTGTATAAATATTATTACATAATTATATTTTAATAGGTAAAGAAATGCACCTAAGCGTTTTTGGAATTACTTTAAATAAGTAGGACTGAGATTCATTCTTATATTTCTTTGATAATAATAGTTGTTATTCTACAAAATAGTTGCTTAATAGTAAATAGTAATTAAGTTTAATAAAGTATAATATATTTTGTTCTTCTGTTATGTTTTATAAAAACTGTTGATTTTATTGATATTAGCTATTACACTCCGGACAAGCTTTCGTGGCTTATGGAGTATACATATTATGTATATGTTTAACTATTTGTGTAATTATATATACTTAAATATTTTGTTTATACAGGGTGCAATTAAACCATCCTGCCAAATTTTTTCCAGAGCTTAGGTATCATTAGGAGAGGTCATTTAGCAAAAAAAATTGGGTGTTATTTTTTTAATGACATATTTTATCTCATTTAAAATCGATGCAGAACGGTTACTCGTGGCGGTGGGAATGAGCGGGGGTGACGTGGGGGGGAGGCGCGCGCGCGCTCACCCGCCGGCGACGCGTAGTGTCCATTTTAATTGTAGTGTTTTTTAGGATAACTTTCGGAAGCTATTTCTCAACATTTTAGTACTGACTATATTAAAAGAAAAATACGTGTATTTTTATTTTGAACAAGGATCAATATATCAAAATTTGGCAGGAAGGTTTAATTGCACCCTGTATTTAAGTATTTTCATACACTTAATAAATAGATAAAAAATACCTTTTCACCAAATTGAAAGCGACTTCTAATTTAATGAGCATATTAAATCCTAAATTAAACATGCAGGTCGAATTGATAACCTCCTTTTTTGATGTTGTTTAATAAAAATCTGTAACATAAAAAAAATTATGGTCGCCTTGGTCGATAGCTGTAGTCTAATTTTATATTTTTATCGATATACGCCATCCCTACACGCACACTACAGCAATTGCACACAAGCATAAAATGGCCACGCGCTGGCGAGCTAAGAATCCATCTATGTATACTTAATCTGTGTTTTGGCCATTTGGCTGGTTTTGGCGGGCATGTCATTTTCAAACTTCTTCTACTTTTTATTGTTGGTGTGGTTTTTATTATTTTTTCCCAAATTGTGTTAAGGGTTTTTGATGTTCATTATTGGTAAAATATCAGCCATTAAATATCCGTTATCTTGCAGAAGTGCAGGCAAGTTGTTGTCAAAACCTAAATGTATAATTCCTGTGACATTTGGTGTAAATATCGGTAAATAGGGCTATTTCTTCCGTGACTTATAACTAAAACATCGTTATAATAACTGTATTATCCTATTCATTGGAATATTATTGCGTCTTTATCAAACTGAAATGTATCAAGTTTTAAATTCTTTTGCCCAGTTTTGTAGCAATTATTGATGGTATTCCCTGGTATTACCGATAGTTGTCTACCCATACGCCATCTAGTTACTAAAATGGAAACTGTTTGACAATCAAATTAAAAAAATAAGAAAACGCCTCATTAAAATTTATAACCATGGACACTGGCAATGGCTTTGTGCCATAGGGACCGTGCAGAAACTATAGAGGGCGTCGTAATTCGACAGCAGCGCCGCGATGCGAGTAAAAGACGTAACTTGTGAGTGACTTTGACTTCGCATTCTCCTTGACCCTGGCTCACTGGCTAGTTTATGAGTGTTTTTTTTATGTTTTACACTATAAAATGATATAATACTTACACTCCCAAGTGGCCACATGCGGCCGCGAGAACAACGACAGATTTCCAAGAATCCGCGATCGAAATATTAAAGTTAAAGACTAGATGACGCCCGCAACTCCGTTGCGCCAAAAATCATTTATCGCGCGAGAACCGTACATTTTCCCGGGATAAAAAGTATCCTATGTCCTTTCCCGTGGCTCAAAGTAAATCCATACCAAATTTCAGCAAAATTGGTTTAGCGGTTTGGGCGTGAAGTACTAACAGACAGACACACTTTCGCATTTATAATATTAAGTATATTTTTATAATATTAAATATAATATTAAGGGTTTCTACTTTCTACCCGTAAACAAAGAATGGAAGAGTGAATAAAAATGTATAAAGCTTATCTAGTTAACTAAGAAAATATCTGAAAAAGTAATTAATAGCATCCATCAGCATAGAAAGTAAAAACTTGATAAATATTGCAATAAAATAATGAAGCTATGCAAAAATACTTATATTAATTACTGAAAATGCTTGTCTACACTACTATTATAAAGAGGAAAGATTTGATTTTTTGTTTGTTTGTTTGTTTGTTTGTTTGTTTGTTTGTTTGTTTGAGTCGAATAGGCTCCGAAACTACTGGACCGATTTGAAAAATTCTTTTGCTATTGGAATCTCACATTATTTCTGCTGAACATAGGCTACATTTTATTTTGGAAAAAAGTAGGGTTCCGTAAGATATTTGAGTTTTTCGGACGCAAGGTGTAAAAAATCAGCTAGAAAAGTTACTTATTTTGCGTACGCTGCCTAAACTATAAAAGATAGAACCATAAAATGTTCTAAGTAATTGTAGATCTTATAAATATCTACAAAAAAGTCCGCGACACACTATACCTATCTATGTCGAGTGAGGCACAATAACCATTTATTTATTTAAAAATCCTGAATTTTTTTTGGACTAAATTTAAACGGATATATTTTACTCACGCTATTAATCCTTATCAAAATAAATTATTTTATCACTAAGTACAGTTTATGTAGATAATATTTGGTCTTTGAATGATTAAAATTGGACGTTTGGTTTTGAAATTATGGCGAAATTAAAATATTACGATAGTGGGCGTCACCAAAGCGCGAGCGGAGGAAGACAATATTCTGTTGTAGAAATGAAAATTCTGTACATAAAAGATATGAAATGACACCCGAAATTACACCTTTGTCACTACATCGCTATAGAAGCCAAAAATGTGGTTAGTTTTTTGTCTGTCTGTCTGTCTGTCACTCTTTCTGTCTGTCTGTATGTTTATGAAAAATACTGATCTGAAAAATACTGATCCGATTTGAATGTGGTTTTCGCAGATATATTTATCTTCTTCCAACTTAACATCTGGTGTATAAAATTTTTTCCCTCCACCCCTCTAAGGGGACAAAAGAGGGGGTCAGATTTTGTATCAAACTTTTTTCTTTAACACGAAAACTACTGATCCGATTTGCATACGGTTTTCACAGATTTGCATACGGTTTTCACAGATATATTATATTTGTCTTCTTCCAACTCAACATCTGGTGTATAAAAATCCTCCCCCCCTCCCCTCTCAACCCTCTCTGGGGACCAAAGAGGGGTCAGATTTTGTACTTACTTCGTATTAGGTATTAACTGTGTTTTTCAACTTAACATCTGGTGTATGACTTTCCCCCCCCCACACCCTCTTAGGGGACAAAAGAGGGGGTAAAACATGTATTAACTGATGATAAAATATACTTTAAATGGCAAAACAACGTTTGCCGGGACAGCTAGTGGATTAATAAAATAAAACAAGTTCACCAAAATAAATGCTTTTATTTCAACCTTCTGCGATTCGATCGATACCATCTTCACAACTTTTGTCTGTCACTATTTTTAACTAATTTCAGTCTGGATCTCATAAGTGTAAACACCATTTAGGTATGTATTCTTCAAATAACACACAAAGACTGCACTACTAATCTTTTTCTTACTTGAAGAATCATCCTTTTGAGAACCAACACTTTGACAAGATGGTTCAAGTTCAATACTATCCTCAGTGTTGAATTCCTGGCAGGACTTCTCCAAATTATCCTTACTTTTGATGCAACTTTATGCCAATTAAATGAGCCGTGCCTATGTATGTATATCAATTAAGATGGAAGCCAGTTTGGATGTTTACTGAAAGAAAGCAATGGTTATAGGTTATGTTCATATTGTGTTCATAAAAAATGAATTTACGGTTATAATCTACAAAATTTAGTGTTTTTACTAGTCTACGCATAACACTCATGGAACTTTTTAAATACTTACGTATATTTTTACCGCCTTTTATCCATTTCTTTCGTTTTTCAATAAGCAAAACCATGCGAATATTTTGGCAGAAAAATAATAAAATTTTACATTGTTCGATTTGCCTTTATATTTCTTTTAAGTCCGGGAATACAACAATACATTTCAATTCTTGAAAATACTCGGAATTTGTTAAGAAATCTTCTAATTTTCCGTAGCTTCACTAGAGCTTGACAGTAAAATTTTAGTAAAAGTTTCGGCTATTCGCCACTTGTGGCAGTGTCGTCGCTCTGCACGGTCCCTATTACCCGTTACCGCCACTTAAAAAAACATAATATTTTGTCAAAGTCAGCTGTCGCCTGTCAGCTTCTTAATCTTTACCCACATCTTTACCTATGTCAAATGTCAGCCTCAAATCTTGGATCTCGGTTTGGATTCGTAAAATATTTTTAGCAATAATTATTATTGTCTTTTTGTTACATTTTCTAATCATTGAACCTATTTATTCATAACATAATACTTAACAATATAAAACAATTCAACATTGAATGCATCAAACGTATGTGCGAAGAAAATATTTTCTAATACAGACTAAAAAGTGTCATCAAAATTCCTCCAGCTGCGATAAAAGATTCGTCTTCTCTCCGGCCTGCTAACTGGTAAATTATTCAATATAATATATACATAACGGCTATCCTATATATCCTAAAATGCAGGTAACCTGTAGATGTAAAACATTGTAATTTTTTGCTTTATTTTAGCAATATAATTTCATTTTGGTAATTAATTCTAAGTCTGTACCTGTACTGTGAGTCCTCCAAAAAAGTACATACTGTTGTTATAGGGGTAACCTTACTTCTACTTTTTTGGGAGAACTACTAATATTATCTAATAAATTATATTTTATAGTTTTAATTAGTATTATAACTAATGTGTGTGTACTATTCGGTCATAGCACAGAGCAGATGTTGTTAAGTGACTTTTCACTATACTCAAATGAAGCATTCACTTCTTTATTAATAAACTCATTTTAGCAATCGAATTGAAATATTAAGAAGTTACTTGAGCTAGATTAGCTAAGCTCGTGTTTACCAGCTAACATGCGTGATGCGGCCTGCTAGGACTCCCAACAGTGGCTCATCAGTTAAAGATAATTGTAAACCAGATAATTATTATGAACAACAGCGACTATTTATTAACTTTAAATCATCATCAAAACTAAAATGTGTTTGCACCCCGTATAAAGAAAATGTTAAAAAAACACTGGTCTAATGACAGACCATATAATATTGTAAAGGATATTTAAAGATGAATTGAAATAGAATCCCATCACCAAATCAATTCATAATGCACAAAAAGCAATGTGATACACTATACAGGTGAATTCAGTTGTCTCAACTGCTTGCATAATACAGTGCAACCTCGATATAGCAAATCTGAGGGGAATAAGAAAATAGTCGTTATATCAAGTAATTCGGTAAACTGAGGTTTGTTATGTTGAGGTTAGGTTGGTCTAAAATTCGTTATAAAGAGGTAAAATAAAATAGTTTCATTTACCTACTCATATGTACATAATAATATACTACATATTATTATACATCTTGATAAGGCGAATAACTTTTACTTACTAATAAATTACAACATAATGTTTTTACCAAATTATTGTATTTTCAATTTAAAAACAATTAGGTAAGTAGATAACAAAAATTTTTTCTTACATTAATAATCAAAATTAAATGTAGTGAAATCCGTAAAAGTAGGTACTTACTAATATCTTCGTGGGTACCTACTACATTATGTAGGCAACCAATAAGGAACACCTTTTACGTTTCTGAGCTATTTTAACTTAAATCTTTAAGAATAGTGAGGAGCAGAAATGTTTACATTACTTTTCATCTTAGAACAACAATGATTGTTCTACGAATAAATTATGCATGTAGAAACATGTCGCGACATGAATCACATACTATGAGATTGTTATGGAAACTTTATATAAAGGTTTTGGGTTAACAAAATTCGTTAATTAGAGGTATTTATACTTTTTCTTGATAGTTGAAAATTCGTTATTCGTTGTTCGCAAAAAATGTTCGCAATGTAAAGGTATATTTTATATTGACTCTGCACTGTACAGTACAACCTTAATATAACGGACCTCACTATAATGACTTCCTCGATTTCTGAAATTTTCACAGATTGTGTATTTTCGGTGCTGCTATAACAACAAATACTAAAATAAAAATAACATTAATATTTAAGGGGGGCTGCCATACAGCAAACGTATTTTTTTCGGCCTTTTTTGCTCGATATCAATAATGGCAATAGGTTGGTACTCAAAGGCCTTACATTTATGTGTACTTTAATAATTAATAATAATATTTAAATAAAATAAAAATTTAAGGGGAGCTTCCATACAAAAAACACAATTTTGGGCTATTTTTGCTCTATAATGGTACGGAACCCTTCGTGCGCGAGTCCGACTCGCACTTTACCGATTATTATAATATTCTCCTCCTTTTGTAATGGGTTTCATCCTACTGGTAGCGGACGACTGACGAGATCCTCAGGGACTTCAGAAGATGTCTTCATCTGTAGCTGAGTGCTAGCTCCTTGTTCGGCCATAGTTTCCTCCTGCAGCGATTTTTCAACGTCGGGGTTACCAGATGTAGCGGAATTGGGTAGAGCTGAGGGTAAAACACACTGTGAAGGTGGTAATGACAATGAACGATTTATTCTCAATTCTCACAGCTTAGATACAAAATTGCAAAAATTGATTGCAACGGCGAACGTCAGGGAGCGCTGCAGTCGTCGTCCGGTTTGCGCATGCGCCGACCGAGGATATAAATGTTCCCGGCGCACGCGCTGCTCCTCAGTACGATGCTCGCAGATCGACGGACGGGTTCTACGTCATAGCTCCGTTGTAGAGTAGGACGGCACGATGCTCAACGCGTAGCGCGGTCCCCACGTACTAATATGCGGCGACGTACGCGCAGAGTCTCGTGCGGTGCGGCGCTCGCTGGGTAGCGGAGTGGTGCTGCGGCGCGTCGCGTCGCTTCGTCATGCGGGAGCGAGATAGCGCTATGCGCGGCTCTACGCACTTATAAGAATTATAGCGCGCGTTCGGCAATCGGTGCTCAGTGTAGCGCTCACAGGCCGGCGCGCTGGTCATGTGCGACGCTTCCATACTACTGTAATATTTTTTTTGTTTTAAAAATTATTGATCCTAGTCTATTCGTTAGATACTCAGCGATGATGAATCAGTCAGGACATGTTATTTTATAAGTATAGATATAGATTATAAGGCCTCGCAAAATATGGCACCTAGAGTTTGCCAGTGCCCATTACTAACAACTTCACTTTTCGTACCCCCAGGTGGTCGGAGATGCTGGCGGCGGCCGAATCGGGGGAAGTGTTCGCTCTCCTGGAGGCGCGAGATGCCATCGACAACTTCGCCGCCCTGTACAACACCGTGCGGGAGCCGTGGCTCACGCGCGCGCTCCTGATGTACCACGCGCGGACCGGCTCCGCGCGCTCGCTCGAGCTGCTGGCGCGCGCCCCTGACGCGCACGCTCGCTTCCTGCTGGACGCGCTCCACGAGCAGCTGCGCGCCGAGCGGCCCGCGCGCCACCACGCGCTCGCCGCCCTCGCCGCGCTCGTGGCGCGCCGCCCCGCCTGGCTGCGCCGCCTGGCCGCCCACCCGCTGGCGGCCGCCCTGCTGCGCGCCGCCCGCACCGAACGCGACCCCGTGCCGCTGCTCCACGCGCTGCTGGCGCTGGCCGCGCTGCTGCCCGCCGAGCCGGCGCTGGCCGCCGCCAACTGGCCGGACCTGGCCGACGCGCTGCTGCGGCCGGCCACGCTACAGCCGCCGCCGCCCGCTCGCGACCACCTCCTGCTGGCGCAACTCGCTCTCTTCCATGCGCTGTACGCTACGCACCCATGCACGCTGATCGAGACCCTCCGTGCCGAGTGCGCCACGCCGCCCGCCCGCGACGCCTGGGAGCGGGCGCTCGCGCCCCTGCTCCGCTCCGTGCGCCTGCACCCGGCTCTGGTGACCGGCTCTCGACAGCGCGAGGCCGACGCCGCCCGCCGGGCCGGTCGCGACCTACTCGACGTGCTCGCCGACACGCGGCGCTTCGCCGCCGGCTCCGACCGCGCCGGCCCCGCGTCCCTCGGGCCGACGCCTCCCGCGCCGGAGCCGCCCGCACCCCCGGAGCCTGCGGCCGGGTCGGCGGCGCTCGCCACCCGCGCTGCATCGGCGTTGCGGCCGGGCGCGGAGCCGTGGTTCGCGCTGGCAGACCGCTGCGGTGCCGACTCCGCCCCGCACACGCCGCTGCCGGCCGAGAGCGACGCGACGGAGCCGCCCGAGGCCGCGGTCGAGGCGACGCCTGAGAACACGCCCGCTAAGGACGCGCGGGCGCACTTTCGCTTCCCCGGCGAGTCGGCTGCGGTTCGCGCCATCGGCCGGCGCTCGCAGCCGCCGTCCCCGCTGCGAAAGGACACGTCTCCGCCGGCGGACGCGCTGGCCGGGCGCGTGGCGCGCGTCGCGGCCGAGCGGCGCGCGGCGGAGTCTCCGGTACCTTTCGGCGGGGCGCCGCCGGCGGGGGCGCGTCGTCCGGAGCCCCGGGCGCCGGAGCCGCTTAACGTCGAGGACCGCGAGGTGCTGATGCTGACGGAGCGCGCGCGGGATCTGCGCTGGGCGGGGAGCGCGGAGGAGCCGCACGTGCGCGACCCGCGCGCGGCGTGGGGGGCGCCGGCGGGGGAGGGCGGGCGGCGGCGGTCGCGACGTGGGCCGCCGGCGCGGCGCGGCTCGTCGTGTCCGGGCCGCGCGGGAGGCAGCAGCAGCGTCGCCGTGCAGACGGAGGACGCGTGGCCGGAGACGTACGAGTTTCTGATCGCCGATTTCTACCGAGCGCTGCCGGAGGAGGACCGTATACGGGTACGTCTATTTTGTTATACTTTGTTTTAGAACTAGCAGCCATTATGTAAATATTTTGAAGAACTCTTAGCACTAAGAAATATTTTTTTTCATTTGTGCCACATTGTTTAACTCGATTTGTTCTCTATCAGAAACGGTATCGAATTGCGTTATTTAATACATGGTCAAACGAGTCTGTTTGAGACCCGGTCAGCCGGAGCAAATAAAACTAAAGTGTAGACAGTAGACAGACATTGTCTGATCAGACAATCGGATCGTATTCACTCAGTACACGTCCGATTTTTGCGTCCGACTTTTTCTGAACTCAGTCACTCTCGAGCTATCTGTGAGCTTGCACGAAGCAGAAAGAAAAGATGGACGAATAACTAATGTTACTTATTGCATATTTGCTCATGTAACATGTTAGCGCGAAGGAAGAAAAAACTCAATCTATCAAGACCATCCATACTAATATTATAAATGCGAAAGTGTGTCTGTCTGTCTGTTACCTCTTCACGCTCAAACCGCTGAACTGATGTAGCTGAAATTTGGCATAGACATACTTTGAGTCCCGGGAAAGGACATAGGAATATTTTTAATCCCGGAAAAATGCACGGTTCCTGCGCGATAAACGAATTTTGGCGCAATGGAGTTGCGGGCGTCATCTACCTACTTACATAATAAAGATTAATCAACCTACCTAAAACTGTATTGAGAACAACATTTTTAAGACCGCAATTGTGGCAAAAACGAATATTTAAAGCTGAAACATATTTGGGGGAAGGCTGTATTACTATTAGGCATATTGCACTCTACATGATTCCGTTTACTTTTAGGGTTCCGTAGTCAACAAGGAACCCTTATAGTTTCGGTCTGTCCGTCCGTCTGTCTGTCTGTCTGTCTGTCCGCGGTTTTGCTCAGAGACTATAGGACCTACTAAGCTGTAATTTGGCACGAATACACAATATATTAATAATGCTGACAAAATGGTAAATATAAAAATATATTTTTAAAAAAATTTTTATGGTACCTCCCCTACACTTCAAGCGGGGTTGAATTTTTTGTTCGTGCCCACCCCATCGTGTGGGATGTCGTTGGATAGGTTTTTTAAAAATATTATGAGTATTCATAGATCATTTTCCGATTTAGGAATCCATTTGTGAAATATTAAGTTTTAAAGTGGAAAAAATCGTTAGTCCAGTATCCCCCCCTTCTACCAGCTAAACGGTTGCTTCTGAAAATGTGACAAAATTTACGGGAGTTGGAAATATGCTGAATTTAAAAGGAAAACTATCACGGCTAAGAAGACTTCACAAGTTATTGAGTAATAGTCGATCAACTTAAAAAAAATGTATTCGGCGAAGTATAAAGGACCTTTTCGTTCAAATTCCTTAGAAACCTTGACATGTATCCATTGATGACCTATTGCTTATGTACGAAGTGAACCATCGGTATAAATTTCCGTGGATTCCCGCAAGAAGTAGCTTTTGCAGAAGAATGGAATGATCAATACGATCAAAGGCCTTAGAGAAATCAGTGAATACTACATCTACTTGACCACCCGAATCCATGCTGGAGCTAATATAATCATAAGCAAGAATTAAATTAGATGTTGTGGACCGAGACTTTAAAAAGCTATGTTGCTCCAAGATAAACCAATGTCTAAGTGATGGGTAAATTGCGTTATGCGGAAAGGTTATAGTATACTTTTTATGCCGAAAAAGTGTACGTTTCCCGCGCAATAAACTAATTTTGTCGCAACGGAGTTCGGGTACCATCTTGCTTTTTATAAATATTTCGTGAATAAACTCTGTTTGAAAATACTCGCTACGAGTACTTACAATTTAGTTCTAAAAATACACAACTTAGATATTGGCCTATAGTTTTTTATACAAGCCTTGTCGCCAGCTTTATGCACCGGAGTGATAAAGGCTGACTTCCAGATATTTGGGACACAACCTTCATTTAGGGACCGCGAATACAATATTGACAAGGGAGAAACTAAGCTCGGGGCACACTTGACAATAAAAAGGTGAGGTATGTCATCAGGCCCGGCGCCCTTATTCAAATTAACTGATTTTAGAAGTGTTAGTAAATTTTTGGGGTTCACTTCGATTTCTCCAATAAAACTATGATTTGGCAGTGCCTCACTACTAATATTACCATCAGGGCAACTAGAGTTAAGAAAATTTGCCTGGAAGTATGAAGCAAAAAGGTCGCATATTTTGTCACCAGAACTAGCTAACTCTCCATCATAGCTCATGGAGGAGGGAAAAGTTGATGAGGTCCTCGTATTATTTTTGATGAAAGACCAAAAAGCTTTAGGGTTACTAGCAAGTGCATTTTCAGTACTTTGGATATATTGCTCATAACACGAGCGCTCCAGGGATTTGGCTCTTCTTCTGAGATGTGAAAAGGAGAGGTAATCACTATGATTGCCATATATCTTATATTTACGGTGGTACTTATATTTTTCTTTTAATACCTTTCTAAGAGCAGGACTATACCATGGGGGATGATAATTTGGGGTAGTAGATTTATGCGGTATGTGAGAGTTTCGCAGATCATAATATAGCTTATCATAAAAGTATTTAATAGGTCTTCCAAAGGCTTATTCATTAGGTGTTCATGCCAATTAGTTGAGTTTAATGTATTGTTAATTTCATCAAAGTTACCTTTTTTATAAAAGTATTTTTTTCTCCTTTTTGTATCCAAATTACAAACTGAGCTGCGCACAAGATCAATACAAAGCGATCGATGGTGAGGTATATCCTCAGGGACTAATGGATCGTCACAGGCATGTATATCAAGTTCACAATTCGAGAAGATCAAGTCCAAAAAACGATTATTGTGGTTGCGAACCTGACAGCGTTGTGAAAGATTACACTGAGAAAGGGTGTCAATGAAATTGATATGGCTCCTAGTGAGTGATAAGCCACTTGATGCGAATTGACTTCCTTGCCATTGGCCAAATGCCATTCAATAGACGGGAGGTTGGAATCTCCTAATACAATAAAATAATCATTAGGCCATGAATTAACTACATCAAATAAATTATTTGAGAAGTTATCTAGCTGCTCACTAGAGCTGAATCCCTCGTTTTGTTTGCATAAGTAAATTGTGCATAAATGGATCTTAGAAACCGATCCTTTCGTAAGAGATACTGTAACCCAGAGGTCTTCAGCCGTTGTGTGCCATTCTGGTCGTCCCGTAGCAGCGAAGTCCCGCCGAACTGCTAAAAGGACACCGCCACCCAATGTTTGGTTGGTCATGGAGTAATCTCTATCACGACGCCAGACTACATATCGACTATCGAAAAGTTCTTGATCGTGAATGCCATCAAGTAGCCAAGTCTCAGTTATAGAAATGATGTCGTATGCATTAAGGTAAACGTTTCTTTTAAAGCAATTAGTTTTGGTACGCAGTCCACGTGCATTTTGATAATAGATGCTTATTTTAGAATCCATTTGTAAAATATAATTAATGGTAGTATAGAAATAATATAATAGTCAAACCAAGGAAACGAGTAGTAGAGATTCTGATGATGATTAAGTGTTCCTTCAACATAGTAATAATGATCAATAATGTTAAATGAATAGGTAGTAATATTGTTACATTTTAGCACCGAGCATTCGCTAATAAACTCTATAGAGTATAGATGGTTGATAAATGTTAAAGTACCCACGATGTCTATAGCTGTAGAGCAATATTTTTAGGGAATTAATTAAAAAGGCAGATAATAAATATTGTATTAAATAAAATAATAATAAAGTTAGACGAAAGCATAAATACCACCTATAAATTAATTCATTCAGATTATTATATTTTTTTAAAATAATATTTTTCTTTCGCAATATAAAGACGTAAAATTGTCTATTGATACATAATAATATTAAATTAAAAACAAAGCAATTAAACACCATAATATAAGCACGAATCATATTTAACATAATATTCAATAGAGGGATACGTGGATAGTACACAATAACATAATAATTATAAGCGACAGTCAATTAAGTCATAAGCGCTAGCGAGTGCGAATGTGAGTAATACAAATAATGCCACCACCACCATTTGTAGCCTAATACATAATATTTTAAAATTAAATCATGTAATATGTGCTAAAAATGAAGAAAAGCAATGGAGCCGCAAGTGCGTGATTCCAAACAATGAATAATGGTATGCATAAGCGATAACTTATTAAAAGAGAAAAATCTAAATGTTAAATGCACAAAGCATACTAAGCTAATTTGCTTAAATCCACATCATTTGATATTATGTGGACTGGTGTTCTATCATTTTTCCGGATGTGAATTTTACAAAACTTTACCCATACGTATTGAAAAAAGATGTCAATGGATACATGTCAAGGTGGACATTGGTACCCTCTGGAGTACCGCAAGGTTCACTTCTGGGACCTTTGTTATTTGCAATATTTATTAATGAT
Source organism: Plebejus argus (assembly GCA_905404155.3). Lineage (NCBI taxonomy): Eukaryota > Metazoa > Arthropoda > Insecta > Lepidoptera > Lycaenidae > Plebejus > Plebejus argus. The sequence goes on along the minus strand of FR989930.1, from coordinate 19,895,124 downwards.
GTCAACACATTTTTTTTTTTTTTTTTTATTTTATTCAGGAACAAACAGTTTTATAATACAAAATAATCTTATAGACTAAGCACATTAATTGGAAACACAAACCTTTAGTTCCATAAAAGAAAATGAGTGTAACATTGTGTTTAAAAAGACTTAAGTTACAATTTACAAGTATAACAACATATCACATTAATTATTGTCTAAAACTAGGCTTTCTATTTTTTCTTTAACAGCATGTTTCATTTTACTTAAAGAGCAATTAAACAGATCTAAATCATCAAAATAGATGTTATACATACTACAAGAACGTCTTAAGAATGAGTTACTACTATTACAAGTCCTGGATTGTGGGACGCTAAAGAGGTTTCTTTTTCTTAAAATTCTTTCTCGTCTCCGGGGCACACGAAACTCTATATTATGAAGTAGCTCAGGTGTGTCTACAATATTATTAATTATTTTATACAAATATACGACATCACAAACTATGCGACGCTTAGCTAAAGGAGGTATTTTATATTTAGATATTGACAATTCGTAATTACTATAAACATTACCCATTCTAAATTCAAGACACTTAACAAATTTTTTCTGCAGTGTTTCTATTCTTTCACAGTGAATTTTGTATTGTGGAGACCACACTGTACTAGCAAACTCTAAGTGGCTGCGAACATAGCTATAATACAATATTTTATAAGTAGATACATTTTTAAATGGTTTAGAAACACGTAGAATAAATCCCATTTGTTTATAGGCTTTAGTGAGAATGTTATTAATATGTGAAACAAACGAAAGTTTTGAGTCCATCAAGACACCAAGATCCCGAATCTCTGAAGTTCTCTTTAACAATTTACCATTAAGTTTGTAGTTAAATAAAATTGGCTTGCGCTTCAGACTAAAAGTAATTATATTGCATTTGTCAGAATTAAGAAAGAGGTTATTTTTTAAACATTCAGTTTCGAAAAAAGTTAAATCTTTTTGAAGAAGTTCGCAATCATGTACATTTTTTATGACTCTAAAAATTTTAGTATCATCGGCATATAGAAGGGAATTGCTATTTTTTAAAGCGCTACTTAAGTCATTAATGTATAGTATAAATAGTAAGGGTGCCAAATGTGATCCTTGTGGGACACCAGATGTTATTTGTTTATAATTAGATGTAAACCCCTGCAATACTACGACTTGACATCTATTTTGTACATAAGAACTTAACCAACGAAATAGATCACCATGGACACCAAGATTCCAGAGTTTCAATAACAGGGTGTAGTGGGAAATTTTGTCGAAAGCCTTCGCAAAGTCGGTGTACACTGCGTCGACTTGACAATTTTTGTCAAATGCATTTCGAATGATTTCTGTAAAAGACAAAAGATTACTCTCAACGCCACGTCCTTTATAGAAACCATGTTGTTGCGGTGTTATAAATGGACGGGCAACGGCAAATAACTGTTGAGCAACAATATCTTCTAAAATTTTTATAAATACACAGGTCTTTGAGATTGGTCTATATTTCTCTACTGCGTGACTGGTGAGACATGTTCAATACTTGAGGACGTGATATTTGGCTATTATATTAGTTGGAAAAAAATAATATAAAAAAATAATATCAATTGATCACTGAGTAAATGTAGCTTAAAGTTAAATAATTATTTACCCAACGCATGGACACCGCGAGCGGGAGGGGTAGTTGTGTGGTGTTTCTTTGGTAGCGCACGCCTCTGCACCGGCCGCATAGTATGCCTACTTGCCTAGCCGCGTAATTTACTTGGTATCCATGATTCATAAATTTTTGGGAAATTAAAAAAAAAATTAAGAACCTAATTTTATTACATATTTATAATGAGAATCGAGTACTGAATACTCTCCTTAAATATCGGTATTGACTCACCAGTCATGCTGTATATTGTCGCTTAAGGATCCTTTGTATTGGAGTTATCCATGCCCTTTTCCAGGCCAACGGGACACAACCTTCAGATATAGATTTTTTATATAAAATTGTTAAGGGAGTTGTTAAACCACCTATAAATTAATTCATTCAGATTATTATATTTTTTTAAAATAATATTTTTCTTTCGCAATATAAAGACGTAAAATTGTCTATTGATACATAATAATATTAAGTTAAAAACAAAGCAATTAAACACCATAATATAAGCACGAATCATATTTAACATAATATTCAATAGAGGGATACGTGGATAGTACACAATAACATAATAATTATAAGCGACAGTCAATTAAGTCATAAGCGCTAGCGAGTGCGAATGTGAGTAATACAAATAATGCCACCACCACCATTTGTAGCCTAATACATAATATTTTAAAATTAAATCATGTAATATGTGCTAAAAATGAAGAAAAGCAATGGAGCCGCAAGTGCGTGATTCCAAACAATGAATAATGGTATGCATAAGCGATAACTTATTAAAAGAGAAAAATCTAAATGTTAAATGCACAAAGCATACTAAGCTAATTTGCTTAAATCCACATCATTTGATATTATGTGGACTGGTGTTCTATCATTTTTCCGGATGTGAATTTTACAAAACTTTACCCATACGTATTGAAAAAAGATGTCAATGGATACATGTCAAGGTGGACATTGGTACCCTCTGGAGTACCGCAAGGTTCACTTCTGGGACCTTTGTTATTTGCAATATTTATTAATGATGTCAACACATTTTTTTTTTTTTTTTTTATTTTATTCAGGAACAAACAGTTTTATAATACAAAATAATCTTATAGACTAAGCACATTAATTGGAAACACAAACCTTTAGTTCCATAAAAGAAAATGAGTGTAACATTGTGTTTAAAAAGACTTAAGTTACAATTTACAAGTATAACAACATATCACATTAATTATTGTCTAAAACTAGGCTTTCTATTTTTTCTTTAACAGCATGTTTCATTTTACTTAAAGAGCAATTAAACAGATCTAAATCATCAAAATAGATGTTATACATACTACAAGAACGTCTTAAGAATGAGTTACTACTATTACAAGTCCTGGATTGTGGGACGCTAAAGAGGTTTCTTTTTCTTAAAATTCTTTCTCGTCTCCGGGGCACACGAAACTCTATATTATGAAGTAGCTCAGGTGTGTCTACAATATTATTAATTATTTTATACAAATATACGACATCACAAACTATGCGACGCTTAGCTAAAGGAGGTATTTTATATTTAGATATTGACAATTCGTAATTACTATAAACATTACCCATTCTAAATTCAAGACACTTAACAAATTTTTTCTGCAGTGTTTCTATTCTTTCACAGTGAATTTTGTATTGTGGAGACCACACTGTACTAGCAAACTCTAAGTGGCTGCGAACATAGCTATAATACAATATTTTATAAGTAGATACATTTTTAAATGGTTTAGAAACACGTAGAATAAATCCCATTTGTTTATAGGCTTTAGTGAGAATGTTATTAATATGTGAAACAAACGAAAGTTTTGAGTCCATCAAGACACCAAGATCCCGAATCTCTGAAGTTCTCTTTAACAATTTACCATTAAGTTTGTAGTTAAATAAAATTGGCTTGCGCTTCAGACTAAAAGTAATTATATTGCATTTGTCAGAATTAAGAAAGAGGTTATTTTTTAAACATTCAGTTTCGAAAAAAGTTAAATCTTTTTGAAGAAGTTCGCAATCATGTACATTTTTTATGACTCTAAAAATTTTAGTATCATCGGCATATAGAAGGGAATTGCTATTTTTTAAAGCGCTACTTAAGTCATTAATGTATAGTATAAATAGTAAGGGTGCCAAATGTGATCCTTGTGGGACACCAGATGTTATTTGTTTATAATTAGATGTAAACCCCTGCAATACTACGACTTGACATCTATTTTGTACATAAGAACTTAACCAACGAAATAGATCACCATGGACACCAAGATTCCAGAGTTTCAATAACAGGGTGTAGTGGGAAATTTTGTCGAAAGCCTTCGCAAAGTCGGTGTACACTGCGTCGACTTGACAATTTTTGTCAAATGCATTTCGAATGATTTCTGTAAAAGACAAAAGATTACTCTCAACGCCACGTCCTTTATAGAAACCATGTTGTTGCGGTGTTATAAATGGACGGGCAACGGCAAATAACTGTTGAGCAACAATATCTTCTAAAATTTTTATAAATACACAGGTCTTTGAGATTGGTCTATATTTCTCTACTGCGTGACTGGTGAGACATGTTCAATACTTGAGGACGTGATATTTGGCTATTATATTAGTTGGAAAAAAATAATATAAAAAAATAATATCAATTGATCACTGAGTAAATGTAGCTTAAAGTTAAATAATTATTTACCCAACGCATGGACACCGCGAGCGGGAGGGGTAGTTGTGTGGTGTTTCTTTGGTAGCGCACGCCTCTGCACCGGCCGCATAGTATGCCTACTTGCCTAGCCGCGTAATTTACTTGGTATCCATGATTCATAAATTTTTGGGAAATTAAAAAAAAAATTAAGAACCTAATTTTATTACATATTTATAATGAGAATCGAGTACTGAATACTCTCCTTAAATATCGGTATTGACTCACCAGTCATGCTGTATATTGTCGCTTAAGGATCCTTTGTATTGGAGTTATCCATGCCCTTTTCCAGGCCAACGGGACACAACCTTCAGATATAGATTTTTTATATAAAATTGTTAAGGGAGTTGTTAAACCACCTATAAATTAATTCATTCAGATTATTATATTTTTTTAAAATAATATTTTTCTTTCGCAATATAAAGACGTAAAATTGTCTATTGATACATAATAATATTAAATTAAAAACAAAGCAATTAAACACCATAATATAAGCACGAATCATATTTAACATAATATTCAATAGAGGGATACGTGGATAGTACACAATAACATAATAATTATAAGCGACAGTCAATTAAGTCATAAGCGCTAGCGAGTGCGAATGTGAGTAATACAAATAATGCCACCACCACCATTTGTAGCCTAATACATAATATTTTAAAATTAAATCATGTAATATGTGCTAAAAATGAAGAAAAGCAATGGAGCCGCAAGTGCGTGATTCCAAACAATGAATAATGGTATGCATAAGCGATAACTTATTAAAAGAGAAAAATCTAAATGTTAAATGCACAAAGCATACTAAGCTAATTTGCTTAAATCCACATCATTTGATATTATGTGGACTGGTGTTCTATCATTTTTCCGGATGTGAATTTTACAAAACTTTACCCATACGTATTGAAAAAAGATGTCAATGGATACATGTCAAGGTGGACATTGGTACCCTCTGGAGTACCGCAAGGTTCACTTCTGGGACCTTTGTTATTTGCAATATTTATTAATGATGTCAACACATGTTTTCGATATTCTAAGTTTCTGTTATATGCGGATGACAAAAAAATTATGAAAAATGTCAGTTCACCTCTTGATTGCCATCTTTTACAAGAAGACTTGGATAGGTTTAGTGAATATTGCATTAGAAATAAACTAGACCTCAACGTATCGAAGTGTTATGCGGTAACATTCTAGTCTGGTTAGCAAGTGCCATTTTCGTCAGAACCTGATCTCATGCACCGAAAATTATGATTTTGGTCTCATTCGATTCAGAATACCATCTAGAACATTCTATCAAAATTCCAAGAGGGGCTGAAAAAAAATGCAAAAGTTATAAATAATTAAGTAAACATAAAAAGAAGGGTTCCGTTTTTTTTTAAATATTTCGAAAACTATTTGAGATAATCAAAATTTGAAAATAGATCCTTAAAGAGCAGGAAATTTCCTAATAAAAATCCTAGATCCTGTAACCTTACCAATAATCCTTATAGCTTTAATTGAGCGGCGAAAGTAACGGTAAAACCGCGTGGTTCGGATTTCGCGTGATTTGCCGCAATCTGCTACGTGAACTAAAAAAATATTTTAAGTGATTAAATGTTAATATTAAGAAATAAAAAAATTTGGGTACTAAGTAGACATATTAATAAACAATAATCCGTTAACAAAAATAAATTATCACAATTTGTTTAATTATTATACTTTTCCTAATTTGTTAGTAGTCACCATTTTAATGATAACATAAAAACGCTGATTATTTCAAAACAAGAAATCTAGAATTTTTTATTATTCTTTTCAGCTAATCTTAAAAGGGCTTAGAAGAGATATTGCCAATTATTGTTATTATTTTGTTTTGTTATTGTTAGAAGCCAGATAACAATATATATTTTTTTTATTTATAACTAATAAAATTTAAATTATCATTTTTATTGATTAAAAAACCCTAATTGCTTTATTTACATGAAAATTTCATGGATGCCTTTGATTGTTCATAAAAAAGTGAAAAATCAAAATTGTTGAATTTTTCCAACGGATATCTATTCTAAGCCCTTTTAAGATTAGCTCAAAAGAATAATAAAAATTTCTATGAAGGACCTCGGAATTATAGTGGATTCTAAATTAATATTCGATGATCACGTAAATTACATTGTAATTAGCACTTGATCTGATAACAAATCCAAGTGCTTTAATTTTAAATCTATTAAGGCCATCAAAATTCTATACTGTTCATATGTACGAAGCATCCTTGAATATGGTTCCGAGGTTTGGAATCCTGCCTATGACATATATAAAATTAGAATTGAATCAATCCAGAAACGCTTTCTAAGGTTTCTTCAGTTTAAGTGCCACCTTAAACTTCCCAACTATGAGGAAAGGTGTAAAAGATTTCACTTCCTTCCCTTGTATTATCGCAGAGACATTTCGGATCTAGTTTATTTATGTAAGATCATTAACAATTCCATTGATGCCCCCGACTTACTATTAAAATGATGCATTTGTGTGTAGAGCTACTGCACGTTTTAATATGTTCTACTCAGGTAGAAATATCGAAGACATCTTTAAAATAAAAACATCCGACATTTGTAGACTTTTATCAAATGAGTATTTTAAAACTGAAAAGTAGAAATGTTACATTTATGGTACTGACTATTTACAATAAGTAATTAGTGCGTTTTGTGAGTGATCATTGTATTTAGATTTAGCTATATTATTGTTTTTTTCTCTTTTTTTGTTAATTGACTGTATTGAGTGTTGTTGCTTATTTTGCGTACTCTCGTGTTTAAGTTACAACTGTGCAATGTGCATGTTGTTTAATAGTAATGCTTACTTTTCTTTTTGTCTCTTATATGTGAAAACTTTTAATTGGCTTTATGTTGCTATAATTGAAATCTTATTGAAATTTTTGAAAAGCTGTTAGTTTTCTGAATAAAATAAAATAAAATAAATAAAGTAACTGAGATGATGTTGTTAGTGGTGTAAAACATGTTATAAATGTACGTTCATTGACCATACAAAAATTTTCAAATACTAGCGGTACTACGGAACCCTATATTGCGCGTGGCCCGACACGTACTTGGCCGGTTTTTAATGTTTACAATGATTTTACAAGTAAAAGGCAGTCCGAACAACAACCATGCGAGACGTTCGTTCAGTATCATGCTAGAGAATCAACTGGCAAATCGGAAGAAATAATCGGACGTCTATTGTGTCTCCGTACAAAAGTATGCAGACTGCACCTTCAGACAATCGGAACGGCAGTAAAATCGGAAACGCTTTGACGCTGTTTCCAACTCTGATGTCCGATCCGACTATCGGACCGGATGTGTATTATGTATTCAAATAAATGTATGGCAAGAGTGCCTTCAGATACTCTGATACGACAACCGGATCAGGCTATCGGATGAAAAAATCGGACGTGTATTGCCGCCCTAAAACGGAACCCTATCCAGCTGATTTTTTGTATATTGGTAGGTTAATAGTTATGCAATTTAAGAGTAACCTTGTCCTACAAATAAACAATCCATATTTTAGGACCATCAAGTCAAAGTATCCTTTCTATCTCTGTTAGCTACCACTTTCGAGATTTTTCGAAAATAAAAATGTTGTTGATAAATGTTAATGTTATGTAATAAAAATGTGATAAGAATCAAAATGTAGCTACTCACAAAAAATTAGCTTGTTAGTAGTCACAAAAAAATTGTTCTAGGGCTCCCGTACTAAAATGCTTATTTTTTTATTTAAATTATTTTATTTAATCTGCTAATGTATCGTGCAAGCGAGCAACTTAACTCAGAAAGAGAACGACTACTCAATTCTGCCCTAGTAGAATAATAAATAGACATCTTTCGGCCCCCAGACCACCGACGACAAGGACGAGGAGGCGGTGCGGCCGTGCGAACGTCTCGACGCGTACCTCGCCGACCTGTACGGCGGCCGCGTGCGCGCCGACGGCCCCGAGCTCGCCGAGCAGCTGGCACTCACGCACGCGCAGCTCATGTTCGAGCGTTGGCGGCGCGACGCGCACGCCGAGCGCAACCGCCGCCTCCTGGGCCGCTGTCGCGAGGCGCGCGCTCTCAAGCTGCAGAACGACGCCCTGCGCGACCGTCTGCGCGTCGCCGAGCGCGCCGCCGCCGAGCCGCGCGCCCGCCCCGCCCCCACCCCCGCGCCGCCGGCGGCCGCCGACCGCGAACGCGCCCTCGAGGCCGCATTGGAAGCGGAGAGCGCCGCGCGGCTGCGAGCCGAGGCGGCGCTGCGCGAGGCGGAGGCCCAACGAGCCGCCGACGCTGCCGAACTGCGGCGCACTCGCGGCGAGCAATTCGAGGCGACCCGACACGTGGAGGCGCTGGCGCGGGCGGCCCTCGCCGCCGAGCGCCGCGCCGAGCACGTCCGCCGCCTCCGGCGTGAGCTGCTCTTGCTCGCCGAGCGCGAGGCGCGGCTGCGGGACTGCGTGCGCGCGCGGTGCGACGCCGCGCCCGCCGCCACCGCCGCGGCCGCGGCCAGCGAGGAGCGCGCTCTACGGGCGGCGCTGGCGCGGGCGGAGAGCGAGGCGGAGGCGGCGGCGGGGCGAGCGGACGCGGCGACGGCGCGCGCGCACGACCTGGAGACGCAGCTGGCGACGCGCGACGCCACCGTGGCGGAGCTGAAGCGCGCGGCGCGGCACGCGGCCGCCGAGCACGCCGCGGAGCTGCGCGCGCTGCAGGACAAGTACTTGGCGCTGATGCGCGTGGTCCGCGCCGCGGAGAGCTACAAGCTGGAGCGGCTAGCGGACGCGGACGCGGGGGCGGGTGGGGCGCGCCTGCCGCAGGATCCGGAGCGTGGGTAGGCGAGGGGGCGTTGGAGCGGGCGTGACCGCGCGCGAGTACGCCAAGAGTTCCGATGATGTGCTTTATTTAAGTATGACATATTATTATTATAATATTGTATAAATCTTGTAAATAATTTGCGGTCCTCACAGCTGTAGCGTTTTATCATTATGTCAATACACGTGTAATATCATGTATCTACTATTCGTATTAATTTGACTGCGTCATCCATGTGAAATAAAAATTGTAAAATATTTGAAAGCGTTATATTCTCTTATCTTTGGACAGTTTCTGATTTAACCTTGTACGCCTCAACGCACTTGCAATCGTGTTACCCTTGAGAAAAAAAACCTTGCAGTCTTATAACTTATCCTTATATACCTTGATATCATTAGGAATGAATAATAGATTACTAGTTGTTACCCGTTTTAAGTGAAATATAATAGACTATGAAAAGTACCAATAATATGATCATACTGATATGATGCATGGTGTAATGGTAGCTCGACAAGGCTGTGAACGTGGCGAAAAAAGGAACTAATGCTGTCATCATACAAAAACCAATTTTTGACGGTTCTCCTTTACCAGCAGCGCCCCCGCTTACGTTCATTCAAAGCCTTGTCGAACCAGCAACTGCAGACGTCTGTCAAATTCTGTGGTCAAAGTTAAGGGTTAAAGTTAAGTTAAAACTATAACCATAACTTTGACCATAACTGTAACTATAACCACGCCTCTGGTGCAACTCACCCTAAAGGTTTTATTGTTTCCCATACATTTCTGAAACAATATACTAAAATACAACACTTTCCTCAAGTTTGCCATATACGATTACTTTCCAGAAATGATTCCTTACCAGCAACACTATTTAAAATCTATAAATTGATGCAATAATACAGGGGGTCCACCTGGACCACTTTGGGAATCGCTGCGATAGACGGCATCTGACAGCTCATCCGGACCCGGGGACGTCAGAATTCTTATACTTTTTAGTATGGCCCACAACAACGGACACGTCGGCGAAAAGGCGGGAGAGTACGCAAAGGTCCATGGTGGATATAGGTACGGAAAAATTAACCAGCAAGGAACAAGCATTACAAACTTTGCAATAAATGCTGATCTAAAGATCATAAACACATACTTTAAGAAAAAGATAGAACACCTTATTACTTACAAATGTGCAAATCATACTACCCAAGTGGACTACATACTGGCAAATAGCAACATGCTAAAACTATATAAAGTCTGCAAAGTTATACCAGGCAATGCTCTCACATCACAGCATAGACTGCTGGTTTCAATCCTCCAACTCCCAAAACCTCTTAAAACAAACATCGATAGGACAGAGCACATAAAGTGGAGAGAACTACACAGTCCTAAGGGACGCTTGCTTCTAGATCAACTAGCCCAATATCTTAACGAAGACCTAAAGTCGAACAAAACGGCAAATAAAATGTGGTCCGACTTCGAACGGTTCTGCCTGGACAAAGCAAAAGAAATACTCGGCGTCTCCAAAGGAGTCCTCCTAAATGCCAAAGACCCCTCCTGGTGGAATGATAGCATTAAGGAATTAATAAAATCTAAGAAAAATGCTTTCAAGATCTGGCAAAAATCAAATCTGGATGAGGACCGCACTACGTATACAACACTTAAGAACATCGTGAAATCGGCAGTAGCACAGTCCCGAGCTGCGGCAAATGCGAAATTCTATGAAGGGTTGGAAGAGGCAAAAGATACAAACACCATATATAAGGTTGCAGGTCAGCGATAAAGGCAAACTCTTGATGTCAAACGTAACAAATACATTAAGGATGCCCAAGGGACACTACTAACATCAAACAAAGACATTACAGAAAGGTGGAAGGAGTACTACGAACATCTCATGAACGAAGAATTTCCCAGCGAACCTTTACCTCATATAGCACCAACTGAAGGACCTATTAATGCTATATCTCTAGATGAAACCAAAACTGCAATAGCCAAAATGAAATATCGTAAGGCTGTAGGCCCAGACCAGGTACCAGCTGATATCTGGATGAAAATAGGAGACGCAGTACCGTGGCTAACAAAGCTCTTCAATAACATCCTTAGAGAAGGCACTATACCTGATTCGTGGCGTAAGAGCACATTGTGCCCAATTTATAAGAACAAGGGAGACATTGCACAATGCAATAACTATAGAGGTATAAAATTGACTTCGCACACCCTTAAGATCTGGGAACGGATAATAGCTTCACGTATATCAGCTATCAGTGGTGTAACTGAAAATCAATTCGGATTCGTAACCGGAAAATCGACCATCGACGCCATCCAGACAATTCGAATTCTAATGGAAAAGCATCGCACCAACAAAGAAAACCTACATCTCCTCTTTATAGACCTTGAAAAGGCTTTTGACAGGGTACCACGAAATCTGGTTTGGCAGTCCTTAAAAGCACATGGTATCCCGGAGCAATACTCACTGATAGTTCAGGATATGTACACTGGTACTACAACCACCGTTAAAAGCCCTGCTGGTCTTAGTGGTTCATTTCAGGTGAACGTGGGTGTACACCAAGGCTCAGCCTTAAGCCCACTCCTATTTAACCTATGTATGGACTACATAACACGCGACATACAGCAACCTATACCATAGTGCATGCTCTATACGGATGACATAGCACTTATAAGCAAAATCGTCACTGACCTACAAGAAACGTTTAATCTTTGGGTAGATAGAATAGAAAAACATGGACTACGCATCAGCCGCAGTAAGACAGAATACATGGAATGCAATTACGAAGAAACTGAAAACGCAGGCAATAATGTGTTCATGGACGGCACAGCACTCCCGAAAGTAGTAAGCTTTAAGTATCTCGGATCCATCTTAACATCAGATGCAAACGTCGACAAAGATGTCCAACACCGTATAAATTCAGCGTGGCTCAAGTGGAGGTCTTTAACTGACGTTCTATGTGACCCTAGAATGCCCATCAAAATCAAGGGTAAAGTTTATAAGTCAGTGGTAAGGCCCACTCTTACCTATGGTGCAGAATGTTGGACTATGAAAAAAGCTCACGAGCAACAACTGCACGTGAATGAGATGAAGATGCTCAGATGGGCGGCTGGTGTAACCCGCATAGATAAAGTCCGCAATGAGTACATAAGGGGCTCGTTCAAGGTAGCTTCTGTTGTGGAAAAAGTCAAAGAGTCCAGACTGAGATCGTACGGTCACATACAAAGAAGAGACGATGCCTATGCCGTAAAGAAAGTCCTCAATATACCAAGCGTGTACAAGAGACCAGGAAGACCACCGGCAACTTGGTGGAACAACATCTAAAGAGAGATGGACCAGGAAAGCCTAAGTACTGAGACAACCCAGAACAGAAAATTCTGGCGCAAACGTACAGGGAGACCCGACCCCAGATAAACTGGGAACATGGGGTGGACAAAGAAGAAAGAAGAAGAAAAAATATTTTGTATGAAGTACTATGGAAACTTTATGCCGATAGGCGCGAGTTACTATGGACCCGATCGAATTTTTTTTTCATTTGAACAAAAAAATTTTTACAAATGTATTGTACTACTAAGATAGAATCATTTTACTGCGGGAAAACAACCATTAAAATTTCACACTGTATAATTAAGGATTTAGTGAAAATTTCAAGTGCCTGTTACCATTATTAATTACGAGCAAAAACGGCAAAAAAATCACGTTTCTTGTATGGGATGGGATTTCTAATATGTAAATTATTTTGTTTTAGTATTTGTTGTTATAGCGGCAACAGATATACACAATCTGTGAAGTCTACCTACAGCAGTTCTTGAGTTACAGTCTGATGAGTGATGACATACAGACAGACAGACGGACAGACATCGAAGTCTTAGTAATAGGGTCCCGTTTTCACCCTTTGGGTACGGAACCCTAAAAAGACAGATCACTATTATAAAACTCCAATTCCATACGTGGTCGATAAAATATCGTAAGTCTAATAATTAGACATACTGCATACATAAAGGTTAAAGAAATTTATAATATTATATTAATCGGCCCCAAGACGAGCAATTTTATTGTGCAATATCATTAAACAATATTATTATTGATTAATTTATTTGAACACTAATAAAACACAAGATCTTGATGATTGATTTCGAAACCGGTTGTGTAATTTGTTAACTTTATAATAATTTCTTAATATAGTGGAAAAAGTGCAAGAAATATTGTGTTTTATTAGTGTTCAACATGAATTTCCACCAAGAACCAACAGTACAATCAATTACATATAAGAAAGGCGGACGCATTGAATACCAAACACTAGACGGTCAATAACGTTGCACAATAAAATTGATCACCAATAAAACACAAACTTTTCGTGCACTTTTTAGGGTTCGTGTAATAAGTGATATTGCACAATAAAATTGATCGTTTAGGGGCCCACTAAAAATGGGACATTCAGAGTAAATGAAACAACGAACGTTCTATTTCGTATGATACAAATCTACATACAATACAGTATATTTGGTACAAAACTCACAAGTATAGGTTAATATAAATAGTTAAAAAAGATAACGGGCACTATACATATCGTACAAAATATACACGTCAATCGTCAACCGACGGGGGGGCGGCGGCGGCGGGGCACGCACGGGGCAGGGCCGGCGCGGCGGCGGCGGGGCGCGCACGGGGCAGAGCCGGCGCGGCGTCAGGCGGGGGCCGGGGGGCCGGCGCGGCGGTCAGGCGGGGGCCGGGGGGCCGGCGCGGCGGTCAGGCGGGGGCCGGCGGGGCGGCGGCGGGGGCTACGGCAGCGGCTCCACGTAGTTCTCGGGGACCAGGCCGCTGCGGCCGTGCAGCGTGCCGCGCAGCCAGCCCGGCTCCGGCGACGGAGTCACGTCCGTGATGATCTGGTTCGGCTCGAAGGACAGCTCGCCCTCGCTCTCGCCGAGACAGGCGTAGAGCGTGCGCACGCGCAGGGGGCGCGGGGCGTGCGGCGCGCGGGGCGGGGGCGATGCGCTGTGGCTGGAGACGGACTCGGAGCTGGAGCTGCAGCGGCCGCGAGCGCCGAACTGCTGCAGCAGCTGCTGATGCTGCGGCGCGTACGCGGCGCACGACACCTGCGACATGCGACACGACACGTCAAATACTAAACCGCGCTGAAACGAGTCCCACAAATAACATAAATATTTTATTTCGAAGGGTAAGTTACAGCTAGTACGCGTTCAGTTGAGCGGAATAACAATACAAAAGCCAGTAAAAAGCTTTCGCGACTACGTATATTTTGTTTATCTTCTTCTTCTAAATACAGGGTGCAATTTACCTTCCTGCCAAAGTTTAATATATTGATCCTTGTTAAAAATAAAAATACACGTATTTTTTCTTTTATAATCACTCAGTACTAAAATGTTGAGAAATAGCTTCCGAAAGTTATCCTAAAAATACTACAATTAATGGACACGACGCGTCGCCCGCGCGTGATGTGACCCCGCGCGCGCGCCTCCCCCCGCGTTACCCCCGGTCATTCCCCCGCGCCGCGAGTGACCATTCTGCAACGATTTTAAATGGGATAAAATATGTCAACAAAAAAATTTAACGCCCATTTTTTTTTTGGTTAAATGGACTCTCCTAATAATACCTAAGCCCTGGAAAAAAATTGGCAGGAAGGTTTAATTGCACCCTGTATATAAAACTTAAAGGTGACTGACTGACATGGTGATCTATCAACGCACGGGCCAAACCACTGAACGGATCGGGATGAAATTTGGCATGCAGGTAGATGTTATGACGTAGGCATCCGCTAAGAAAGGATTTTGATCAATTTCACCCCCAAGGGGTTAAAATATTTCATTTTGTATTTTTAACCCCAATGGGTTAAAAATACAAAATGAAAGTTTATATATAATAATGACATACCAGCCAGGCTGGCCAGCGGTGGCGCAGGAGAGAGACAGATGGAAGTCTTTGGGGGAGGCCTTTGCCCAGCAGTGAGACAGTTTAGGCTTATAATAATAAATATATAATAATATTTCTTAACGCGGGCAATAGCTCGTATAATATAAATGTGATGTCGAATTGACGCACTTGAATGAAAAAATCAACAACATGATAGGTATTCTGTAGAATCTACGTAGTATCTGTGGTAGTATCATGTCGCGGCCGCATATGCGTCACAGTATGCGTGGTGCTTCGCGCTAAAGCCGATACTATTGGACGATCTGCGTGTATCGTCCAATAGTATCGTCTCATTGCACGAAGCTTCGGACGATAGACGCAGATGCGGCCGGGCCGTTAGCAACATTCAAATTAGTACTACTCTTTTAGTTTACACTTTACTCAAATGCACATCCGGGAACTTGTAGGAGTCGAGGTCTTCTGAACTAGCCGGTAGGTGCTTTGAGCTCAAATTTGCTGACTAAGTAGTTCTGGTCGATAGTTGCTTAATATTTGAGACATTATAATTTATAATATTATCGTGTAAACTACTACTATTATGTCCCGGCCGCATCTGCGTCTATCGTCCGAAGCTTCGTGCTACGAGACGATACTATTGGACGATACACGCAGATCGTCCAATAGTATCGGTTTTAGAGCGAAGCACCACGCATATGCGGCCGCGGCCTTAGTGAAAACTTTTGGGCTCATTTCTTATGTAGTCTTTATTTTTATTTCACTGTATCAGTAGGTGTAAGTTTTCTGTATATCAGTAAAATATGTGTAAAATATATTATAAAATATCAGAGGGCAAGTAGTGAGTACTCACGATGTCGTTGCGGCTCATGACGCAGGCGGGAGCGGGCGCGGGCGCGGGCGCGGCCGCGGCTCTGTAACAGACGAGGTCGACGTCACTTGCGAGTTGCGGTGTACAAACTACAAACATCGCTTATCGCTAGGACTTACTCAATAATCGCTGATAACATATTTTATTAAAAATTAAATCGTATATTATTACCTGAAACAAAATTTTGTTGAGGAGAAAATCCAGCATTATGCAGCAGTGTTTTGACTTGAGGATAAAGTGCAAGTTCGGACAGTGTTCTTACAGCTTGCTAATTAGTAATTGGAAGAATTACGGCCTCAGTATTAAATTAAGTGAAGTTCGATGAGCATAATTATTAACGGTGAGCATTTACTATACAATATACATATTTACAATTATTGTAACAGTCGCAGTATGACCGAGAGTATACTGAGCTCAAAAAATGTAGTGAGCACTAATATCAAATACCTATGTCTCATTCTCAATAATTGAGATATAATTATTATATCCGACGACCTCTGTGGCTCGGTGGTGAGCGCGTTGGTAGCTCAAGCCGGGGGTGGCGGGTTCGAATCCCGCCGACGGAACAAAAAGTTTTCAATGTTCCCGGGTCTGGATGTGTATTAAATATGTGTAATAATAAAAATCTTAAATATATTATGTAAGTATAGTATAAAAGTATAAAATATGTTTCCGTTGTCTGGTACCTGTAACACAAGTCCTTTAGGTACTTAGCACGGGGCCAGACTGACGTGGTGTGAAACGTCCATAGATATAATGATACTAGCTGTCCCGGCAAACATTGTTTTGCCATTTAAAGTATTTCCACTTCATCAGTTGTCAATACATATCTTACCCCCTCTTTTGTCCCCTAAGAGGGGAGGGGGAAAATGTTATACACCAAATGTTAAGTTGGAAAACACAGTTAATAATATGAAGTCCACTAAAGAAAAAAGTTGGATACAAAATCTGACCCCCTCTTTGGTCCCCAGAGAGGGTTGGGGGGGGGGGGGGGGGGTTTATACACCAGATGTTGAGTTGGAAGAAGACAAACATCTGTGAAAACCGTATGCAAATCGGATCAGTAGTTTTCGTGTTAAAGAAAAAACCACCCCGCCTTGGTGACGCCCACTATCGTAATATTTTAATTTCGCCGTAATTACAAAACCAAACGTCCAATTTTAATCATTCAAAGACCAAATATTATCTACATAAACTGTACTTAGTGATGAAATAATTTATTTTGATAAGGATTAATAGTATAATTAAAATAAACACGTTTAAATGTAGTCCAAAAAAAAATCAAGATTTTTAAATAAAAAAATGGTTATTGTGCCTCACTCGACATAGATAGGTATAGGGACCACAGTATAGCAATATAATATCCCTACAGTAACGAAACGCCTTTGATGTCGCACGATGCCGCCACCGGTGTAAGTACCAAGCAGATATGCCAGGGTTGCCATTTGCCACGAAACGGGAAATAAAAATAAAATATTGTGCTTGTAATTAATCAGCGTGTTATATTTACATATTATGTCGTACTGCCAGATATTTACGTGAAACTTTATTTTTAGATGATTTGAGTTCTTTACTAGATGATGCGCGCAACTCCGTTGTGCCAAAACTCGTTAATCGCACGGGAACCGTACATTTTTCCAGGACAAAAAGTATCCTTTGTCTTTTCCCGGGACTCAAAGTATCTCCATGCCAAATTTCAGCAAAATCTGTCCAGCGGTTTGGGCGTGAAGAGGTAACAGATAGACAGACAGACACACTTTCGCATTTATAATATTAGTAATTACTAATTAGTATGGATTTAAAAAATTTATTAAAATAATGAAGACGCATTCGGATGTATAAAATATCCAACAATAATTAATTATCATATTATAACAATTGGTAGGAACGGTAGGCCACACGTCAGGTGTAACAGAAGCACTTCAAAACTCGCTCTTATTACGTGCGCGGTAAGGGCGGTCCAAAGGTCAAAATGTTACACTTGATGTGTGGCCCTGTGTACCTAGCTAGGTAGGTACTAATTAGTATGTAACAGGGTATTTGACAGTTTTTTTATTTTTATTCTATAAATTGTTTCTCTCCTTGTTACACTTCTTACAACGTAAACAATAAAACAGAGATGCAAATTGCAAATAAATGCCAGCAAGGCCAACACAATTTAGTGTGAACTGTGAGTCGATATTATATTTTATGACAATTAAATCCTTTTTGTTTTTTGAATCAGATTTACATATTCTGTACACTGAACACTTGTTATATTCTATTGTTTATAAAATAAGATGTTACAGGCTATCGTTTTACAACACAAAACACAAAACGCGCCAACGTCACACCTGCGCGCGAAGTCGTTCAAACTCGCGGAGTTTGGCGGACTGGGCCCGCGCCGCCCGCTTCCCCGCGGGTACCCCTCCGTTGCTCTGCGCAAGTACATTCGTTTCACTACTGTAGGGATATTATATTGCTATACTGTGATAGGGACCGTGCAGAGCGACGACACTGCCACAAGTGGCGAATAGCCGAAACTTTTACGAAAATTTTACTGTCAAGCTCTAGTGAAGCTACGGAAAATTAGAAGATTTCTTAACAAATTCCGAGTATTTTCAAGAATTGAAATGTATTGTTGTATTCCCGGATGTTCTAATACTTAAAAGAAATATAAAGGCAAATCGAACGATGTAAAATTTTACTATTTTTCTGCCAAAATATTCGCATGGTTTTGCTTATTGAAAAACGAAAGAAATTGATAAAAGGCGGTAAAAATATACGTAAGTATTTAAAAAGTTCCATGAGTGTTATGCGTAGACTAGTAAAAACACTAAATTTTGTAGATTATAACCGTAAATTAATTTTTTATGAACACAATATGAACATAACCTATAACCATTGCTTTCTTTCAGTAAACATCCAAACTGGCTTCCATCTTAATTGATATACATACATAGGCACGGCTCATTTAATTGGCATAAAGTTGCATCAAAAGTAAGGATAATTTGGAGAAGTCCTGCCAGGAATTCAACACTGAGGATAGTATTGAACTTGAACCATCTTGTCAAAGTGTTGGTTCTCAAAAGGATGATTCTTCAAGTAAGAAAAAGATTAGTAGTGCAGTCTTTGTATGTTATTTGAAGAATACATACCTAATTGGTGTTTACACTTATGAGATCCAGACTGAAATTAGTTAAAAATAGTGACAGACAAAAGTTGTGAAGATGGTATCGATCGAATCGCAGAAGGTTGAAATAAAAGCATTTATTTTAGTGAACTTGTTTTATTTTATTAATCCACAAGCATTTTCAGTAATTAATATAAGTATTTTTGCATAGCTTCATTATTTTATTGCAATATTTATCAAGTTTTTACTTTCTATGCTGATGGATGCTATTAATTACTTTTTCAGATATTTTCTTAGTTAACTAGATAAGCTTTATACATTTTTATTCACTCTTCCATTCTTTGTTTACGGGTAGAAAGTAGAAACCCTTAATATTATATTTAATATTATAAAAATATACTTAATATTATAAATGCGAAAGTGTGTCTGTCTGTTAGTACTTCACGCCCAAACCGCTAAACCAATTTTGCTGAAATTTGGTATGGATTTACTTTGAGCCCCGGGAAAGGACATAGGATACTTTTTATCCCGGGAAAATGTACGGTTCTCGCGCGATAAATGATTTTTGGCGCAACGGAGTTGCGGGCGTCATCTAGTCTTTAACTTTAATATTTCGATCGCGGATTCTTGGAAATCTGTCGTTGTTCTCGCGGCCGCATGTGGCCACTTGGGAGTGTAAGTATTATATCATTTTATAGTGTAAAACATAAAAAAACACTCATAAACTAGCCAGGGTCAAGGAGAATGCGAAGTCAAAGTCACTCACAAGTTACGTCTTTTACTCGCATCGCGGCGCTGCTGTCGAATTACGACGCCCTCTATAGTTTCTGCACGGTCCCTATAGTGTGTCGCGGACTTTTTTGTAGATATTTATAAGATCTACAATTACTTAGAGCATTTTATGGTTCTATCTTTTATAGTTTAGGCAGCGTACGCAATACGCGAAAATAAGTAACTTTTCTGGTTGATTTTTTACACCTTGCGTCCGAAAAACCCAAATATCTTACGGAACCCTATTTTTTTCCAAAGTAAAATTTAGCCTTCAGCTCAGCAGAAATAATGTAGGATTCCAATGGTAAAAGAATTTTTCAAATCGGTCCAGTAGTTTCGGAGCCTATTCAGGACAAACAAACAATCAAATCTTTCCTCTTTATAATAGTAGTGTAGATAATAATATCACGTCATTTCTAACGATAATATTGCGTATTACAAAATATAACTGGGGGCATGGCAGTGCCCCCGCCAAGTCGAGCGAAATAAATTAATCTTCCCGTTCCGTTTGTGATTCCTAGGCAGTTGACAGACCAACGTCATTTGGTCGGATCATGTCAATTCAATGTTAATTGTGATCTGTCGGCTGAGCTTGACGTAACGCGACCAAACTAGGTACATAGGTCCCCATCTGCCTAGGAATCAACTTCTCTGATAATTATACTAGGCATAGAAATAATAGATTCGAGTATTTTCGCACGATAAGGAAATATAATAATAAGGACTACGACGAAAACAATTATACAATATACAGAGTGTAACAAAGCAAAGTGTGTACTTAAGGGTGTGTATGAGTCCCCTGTATAGAGTTTACTGTGAAAGTAGTAGTGCTAAAAGAGTAACTTTAATCGTTTTACGTATGGGAAAACTCATGACGCTGGGGTGCTTAGCGCTTGCCTATACAAATTACACATCACAAAAAATTATTAGTATTTCAGCGATAATTAGTCTTTCAGCGCTGCTTCTACTTTCACAGTGAAGTCTATCTATACACACTCGGAAGTTTTATCACTCTATTTTGTTAAATAAACCATGACGTATACTTAAATCATTAATCACACATGACTGGGACAGGAATACAAGACGCGAACGACGCAGCGGACAGAGTGGTACCGACCCGGCAATCACAAATCCAGATAGACAGATGATCATCTTGCAAGTGAACAATCGCACGAACACGGAACCTGCAGCGAGAACAGAGAACTAGCACAGCACTGGGCGACGAGCGGCGCAAGAGAGCGGGCAGCGCGAACTGGTTGCAGCGGCGGCTGCGCGCGCTATATAAGCGCGACGCGCACCTGCCGGCTGCCGCTCGCGCGGGATGTCATCCCGTCCCTCCGCGCGCCCCCTTGAGGCCACGAGGCACTATTATTATCGCCCGCAAAAAACTTTCACATTTCGTAGCGGGTCACTCGCGACTCGCGCACCTGCCGGCCGCCCGCCCGCGGTGGCCGACCGGCGCGGCGATCTGGAATTTCTGAATGGTTTAAAAGTCGTAATCCCTTGACGTAGGTATTTCTTGACGAATACGTCATTACTCATCACTCATAATCGTCGTACTGGAAGCACTGGAAGCTCGAATCTGTGGACTGTGGTCCGGAGCTGGAGGCGTGATAAATAAAACCCGACCGAAAACCTGCCGCTAAAAATAAAGTAGATGCGACTTATAATTTTTTTATACCACGTGAAGGAAATTAAATGTATCTTTTGTTGCGTATGCAACAAGAGACACAGTGATACCTACATCGGCCTGTGACGTAATAACGTGTACAAATACCTACAACATGAGGCCGGCGCCACACATAGCACAAACATTTGAACACTTATTTGAACACTTGTTTGTACACATGTGTAGCACGGGACTTTGAGACTTTGTTCACAGCTTTGTACAAACATTTGCACTTTGCCATTCGATGTCGGTTTTTTGGCGCACATCAAAGAGCTCAAAGATCTATGTTCAAATGTTTGCTTACCTGCTACACATAGCGCAAAGTTCACTTGACACTTCTGTGTAGTCCATAGATAATACAATATATACAACCACAGACTACATGTCATGTAGTCTGTGGTTGATCGAAGTATTTTGCCGGGAATGTGAAAGAGTGATGTTGTGTTTTTGTATAATTATTTTCCTAAAATTGTGTTAATTGGGTTTTAATGTGTAATATTGGTAGGGCTAAGGGCCCGGCCGCACCTGCGTCTATCGTCTGAAGCTTCGTGCTATGAGACGATACCTACTATTGGACGATACAAGAAGATCGTCCAACAGAATCGGTTTTAGCGCGAAGCACTACGCATAATATGCGGCCGTGGCAGTAGAATATTATCCATTAAGATATTCGTTATCGTGCACAAGACGTGTGGGAAAGTGATGCATTAAGTATTTATTCCATTACACTAAATTTAGAATGATTTAGTCACTAAATTTAGTGAAGTGGAATAACATTTAGAAAGCTAGGATCCTAATTAGTGTACTAAATCGGCAAAAATGTGGCTTCTAAGTTCTAACTTCTAACTGACTAAATCAGTGTTGCCAGATGGTTTCAACCTTTTATTGTATTAAAGTCAATATATTTTATGTTATACAATCTGGAATCCATTCATAATTAATTTCTAAAGTCTGCTGGTTCCAAGTAGTTCAGAAAGTTCATGATTCACAATTTTTCGTGGAGCAAAAATTCTTTCAACCATCTTTTTCGCCTTTTATTTATTTTGATTTTTTGTTGGTTTGACAGAACTGGAGCCATTATGAAAACGTCTGGCCAAAATCGCCGCGTCGTCACAACTGATTTTTAATCTGTGCAACTGATTTAGTTACTAAATTAGGACAAGTGGAATAAGTAGCTTCTAATTTGTCTTCTTTTTAGAATCCTATTTAGAACTTCTAAAGGAGGGTGGGCAAAAATGTATGGAGCTCGGTCCAAATTTTTTTTTTACTGCCCCCAGGGTTGACAATACCGCCGTTTGGCACATCACGTACGTTTATCTCTGCGAGTTAAACCTCATTGAATTCTAACCTGTAGTTGCTGAGTTATACTACAGATAATAAAATTTTAAAAATGCATACTAAATAAAAAATAAAATAATTCTTATCATTCTCTTGACTTTGACTTAAATATTTTATACAACCGGGACATTCCTTTAGGTTCATGCGCCCACATAATGTCTATTGTATGGTTTCTGGGATAGGCACGATATGACACCGTTAGTCACCCTGCAGCATTTTTAGACTCTGTGATTGTAGATGATGAAAATATATAATAACTGAAATAAAAATCAATTAAAAATGTCTGCGTTTTAATATACCCACCTACGAAATTCGTAAACAATTCTTATTTAACTTTCGGATTTTTTTTGTTAAATATTTCCTTTTCTGTAGGTTGGATTTTTACGATTCCATATAAAGAAATGGTCCGTATATAATACTCTTTTGAATGCACTACGTGCCAACCCTGGGGACAGACTTTTGTATTTTTGGGCCAATTTGCCCATTCTCCTTTAGTGTAATGGAATAACTACCCAGAAACGTGCTATTTTGTGTTCCCTCCAAAACTCCATCAAGTTTCAGTAAAGCGTCTACCACTTTACTGAATCGACTGCCTTGACTTTCTGACTGTAATGACATTTACTTAGACTTTGACTAGACTTTGGACCTGACAATATAGAAAACGATGCTGAAAATTGTAATAAAAAATATTGTTTTCCTGCCATATATTATGCTCGACACTGGCCATGGCTAAAGCCGAAGTGCCATAATAAGAAAAAAAAAATTCTTGGCTGTCAGTTGTCACGTCAAATCAGTCGTCCATCTTGTTTGACGTCCTTGCAACAACTGTGAAGTGAAAATGTATGTGAAACTCTGTGAAACATGTCTGGCAGGTTCAACATACAAGTGTTCAAATGTGTGACAAAGTCTGTGTTCAAACATTTGTGCTATGTGTGGCGCCGGTATGATAATGTAGTCAAAAAAAAAAGGGCCAAGTGCGAGTTGGACTCGCCCATGAAGGGTTCCGCAGCAGCAATAAGGTTTATTTTTATGAAATTAAAATATTTTTGATTTATTTTTATATTTCAGTCGATTTAATGAAATTTAGATTAAGGTTTACTATTTATGACGTATAAAAAAAACTACTGGCTAGATCTCGTTCAAACCAATTTTCGTTGGTAGTTTTTATAGTAATTTACATCATATATTTTTTTTAGAATTATCATGCCTCTACTTTAGAAATTAGAGGGGGGGGGCACACATTTTACCACTCCACTTTGGAAGAGTCTCTCTCGCAAACTATTCAGGTTAGAAAAAAATTATATGAGAAACCTCAATATGATTTTTGGAGACCTATCCATAGATACCCCACACGCATAGGTTAGATGAAAAAAAATTTTTTTTGTTTCAGTTGTACGGTCCTATGGGGACCCCTAAAATTTTTAATATTTTTTCCATTTTTGCATCAAAATCTTAATGCGGTTCACAGACTACATCTACTTACCAAGTTTCAATAGTATAGCTCTAATAGTTTCGGAGAAAAGTGGCTGTGACATACGGACGGACGGACGGACGGACGGACGGACGGACGGACGGACGGACGGACGGACGGACGGACGGACGGACGGACGGACGGACAGACAGACAGACAGACAGACAGACAGACAGACAGACAGACAGACAGACAGACAGACAGACAGACAGACAGACCAGTTCCTTTTTTGCCATTTTGGCTACGGAACCCTAAAAAACACCGATGGATTTGCAGAAAAGTCAGGGGCATTTTATTATACATAATAATATTTTGTCAATAATTCAAGTCGTATCAAACTAACCAACCGCTATAACTGAGGTTTGTGAATTCTACATTCGATTCAATTTTGAATTTCAATCGAACGTGTCAATTCTTAGACCGATCTTGCTGCCGAGTATGAATAGATTTTGTAGTCTAGTCACAACTCACAGGAACATTCCCTAGAATGTAACGAGAGTTAACTTTAAATATCTACTCTCTGTTAGCACCACTTAGGCATACAATACCCTGCTTAGGGATCATACCCATACTACGTGACCCATTTAGGGGGGGGGAGGGGGGGGGGGTCTTCAAAATACTACGCTCGGTCACAAGAGGGGGGGAGGGGGTCTAGATATTTGTCACGTAGTCAATTTCGCCGAGAGAAACGTCATACGAGAATTTTTTTTCTCGCCATTTCATTCTTTCTACGTACAATATAATTAAAAATTATTCTTGTCAATACCACGTGAACATTTGAGGGGAGGGGGGGGGGTTCTTGGCATATACTACGCGTGGTCACCAGGGGGAGGGAGGGGGTCAAAAAATCGTAAACCATACCATGCATACCCATACTACGTGACCTACTGGTCACGTAGTATGGATATGCTCCCTTATAAGAACGAGAGATTTTTTTTCGTTATTTTCATGTTATTTTAATATCTCTGCACTGCATGAACATTGAACGGTGGATAAAATACCAAAAGAATGGTGAAATGATAATGCGTTTGTCGCAGATGAGCAGCTGACGGCCAGCTGGCAGAAGCCGCGGAGATGCTCGTCGGCGGTGGCAGCTGCGCGCGCACCTGCCACCGCCGCCTCGCCCCGCCCCGCCCCTCGCCACACCGCGCGCAGGTACCGCCGCGCTCTAAGAATATCCCGAATCTTAACAAAAGCTGATGTTTGAACAATCCGTTCCGTAATGACCTTCCGTCAAACCGTCGCGCGCGAGATGCGAGTGTGGCTAAGGAATAGTATGAAAATTGAAAACGTACTCACTTGCGAGGGTATTGTACTCCCAACTTTTCTACGTGCGTAAAATCATATCTACTTTTTGCAGCTGAATAAAAAAATACGCGGATTATAAACGTCCACATGGAATTCAATTCAAAAATTTGGATTGAATGATTATACACTTTCCTTGCACTTATTCCACTTTATTTTAATAGATTTATTACAGAATTATAATATACACGACCGGTTTCGAAAAATTCATCATCAGGTGTTTCGAAACCGGTCGTGTATATTATAATTCTGTAATAAATCTATTAAAATAAAGTGGAATAAGTGCAAGGAAAGTGTATAATCATTTAATTCAACATGAATTTCCACCAAGAAGTGACAGTACATTCAATATCATATCAAAAATTTGGAGTCGGCCGGCCGGACGGAAAAGTATTAAGGGCCCGGGTTACCCTCGAAAATTTCATACATTCTTAATACCAAAGTCATTTTCTCATACGAAAAAATTTAACATGTTTGAGTTATTTTTCAGCTTAAGATAGTAATTACCTAGGGTCCTGAATAATTTTTTTTTACAAAATATTTAAATACTAAAAAAAAATTTTTGTGTTTAAATATTTTTTAGTAAATTTACTACTAAATATTTAAACACCAAAAAATAGACAAAAACACAAAAAAATATATAAATAAATAGTAAATTTACTACAAAATATTTAAATAATAAAAAATATTTTTTAAAGTTTAAATATTTTGTAGTAAATTTACTATTTATTCATATATTTTTTAGTGTTTTTGTCTATTTTTTGGTGTTTAAATATTTAGTAGTAAATTTACTAAAAAATATTTAAAAACAAAAAATTTTTTTTTAGTATTTAAATATTTTGTAAAAAAAATTTGTTCAGGACCCTAGGTAATTACTATCTTAAGCTGAAAAATAACTCAAACATGTTAAATATTTTCGCATGAGAAAATGATTTTGGTATTAAGAATGTATGAAAATTTCGAGGGTAACCCGGGCCCTTAATGTGAATTAGCCGTGGCCTGCCGCGCGCCTGTGGCCTGTGGGCTGTGAGTTTTATAACAATAATCGGCCAAGTGCGAGTCGGACTCGCGCACGAAGGGTTCCGTACATTTATAGAGAAAAATAGACCAAAAATTGTGTTTTTTGTATGGGAGCCCCCTTAATTTTTATTTTATTTTAATATTATTATTAAATATTAAAGTACAAGTAAAACTAAGGATTTTGTGGAAAATTCAAGGACCTACCTGTTGCTATTATTGATATAGAGCAAAAAAGGCCAAAAAAATCACATTTGTTGTATGGGAGCCCCCCATAAATATTAATTTTATTTTGCTTTTAGTATTTGTTGTTATAGCGGCAACGGATATACACAATCTGTGAAAATTTCAACTCATTAGCTATTACCGTTCTTGAGTTACAGCCTGGAGACAGACAGACGGACAGACATCGAAGTCCCATGAATAGGGTCCCGTTTTCACCCTTTGGGTACGGAACCCTAATATACAGGATGTAACAAAACTAAGTAATGATACTTTAGAGCAGTATTTCCCAAAGTGTGGGTCGCAACCCACTGGTGGGTCGCGGGTAGATTTTGGGTGGGGTGGGCCCTGAAACAGGACGATTGTCGTACTCGTTCGATTGTTATTTTACTCGTTCGTTCATTGTCATTCGTCGCGTCGTGGGCAAAGACTAAATACACTACGCGAATCGTGGGTGCGTGTGGGACGGAGGCGGGGCATTCGAACGCAAACGTAAAATACGAATCGCGCGTCAGTTGCGTACAGCGTACTCACAGTCGCGAGATCAATAATTATTGTCGTATGTCGTCTGAATATAAAAACTAAATATCGAAATAGATTGGACGTATCGAACTCAATACGATTAAAAATGACTAAAATCGATGTCGACGCTAAAGCTGTAATGGAAAAAAATAGAAAAGAAATGCATCCCTCACATATGACATAACACATTCTCATTGAAATATCATGTCAAAAATTTTTATTAATTAAAACAATATATTACAACTTGAAGTTTTCCTTTTTTCTTAATTGAAATGGGTGTGGTGACTAGCTTCAGAAAAGGCCCAAGTCCAGCAGTGAACATCAGTAAGCTGACGATGATGAAATAGTGGTGAACTACGATAAGAATTAACGTGTAAATGCTGCTGCAGCATCATGCCGCTGCTTTTTTGTCTTCATGACATGGGGTGGGCCGCGGACTTTAAACTTTCTTGTAGATGGGTCGCGGTCCCGACAAGTTTGGGAAACGCTGCTTTAGAGTTTAGGGTGTCACGTACACACCGTTAGGGTGTGTACGTGTTCCTCGTAGAGAGTTCACTGTGAAAGTAGCAGCGCTGAAAGACGATATTTTTTTCACTTTTGTTTGGGGAACCTCGTGAGTCGTGACGCTTGCCCAAAAAATTGGTCTTTCAGCGCTGCTACTTTCACAGTGAAATCTCTACAAGGAACACATACACACCCTAAAGTATTATTATTTATTAGGTACTTAGTTTTGTTACACCCTGTACCTAAGTATAGGAATTCACCAGTAGGCACTCGGCAGTCGGCAGTCACCAACAAAAGCGGAAGACCTCGCACTCGTGCCCCGCAGTACCTAACTGACCTACCTAACTAACAATGTATTTCTCAGTACCCGCCTACCCGCCTACCCGGTCATTGTTAGCTGTTACCATAGAGTAATAAATAGTTATGTATGTATAATGTATGATTGGTCCATGCTGTTACTGACAGAAACGTTTCGCAGCCGCGAGGCCTCGTGCGCTCGTGCGCTCGTCATATAAAATACTAGCTGTCCCGGCAAACGTTGTTTTGCCATTTAAAGTATATTTTATCATCAGTTGATACATGTTTTACCCCCTCTTTTGTCCCCTAAGAGGGTGTGGGGGGGGAAGGTCATACACCAGATGTTAAGTTGAAAAACACAGTTAATACCTAATATGAAGTAAGTCCACTAAAGAAAATAGTTGTATACAAAATCTGACCCCTCTTTGGTCCCCAGAGAGGGTTGAGAGGGGAGGGGGGGGGAGGATTTTTATACACCAGATGTTGAGTTGGAAGAAGACAAATATAATATATCTGTGAAAACCGTATGCAAATCCGTGAAAACCGTATGCAAATCGGATCAGTAGTTTTCGTGTTAAAGAAAAAAGTTTGATACAAAATCTGACCCCCTCTTTTGTCCCCTTAGAGGGGTGGGGGGAAAAAATTTTATACACCAGATGTTAAGTTGGAAGAAGATAAATATATCTGCGAAAACCACATTCAAATCGGATCAGTATTTTTCGTGTGATGCTGGAACAAACATACAGACAGACAGAAAGAGTGACAGACAGACAGACAGACAAAAAACTAACCACATTTTTGGCTTCTATAGCGATGTAGTGACAAAGGTGTAATTTCGGGTGTCATTTCATATCTTTTATGTACAGAATATTCATTTCTACAACAGAATATTTTCTTCCTCCCGCACGCGCTTTGGTGACGCTCACTATCGTAATATTTTAATTACGCCATAATTTCAAAACCAAACGTCCAATTTTAATCATTCAAAGACCAAAATATATTATCTACATAAACTGTACTTAGTGATAAAATAATTTATTTTGATAAGGATTAATAGCGTCAGTAAAATATATCCGTTTAAATTTATTCCAAAAAAAATTTAGGATTTTTAAATAAATAAATGGTTATTGTGCCTCACTCGACATAGATAGGTATAGTGTGTCGCGGACTTTTTTGTAGATATTTATAAGATCTACAATTACTTAGAACATTTTATGGTTCTATCTTTTATAGTTTAGGCAGCGTACGCAAAATAAGTAACTTTTCTAGCTGATTTTTTACATCTTGCGTCCGAAAAACTCAAATATCTTACGGAACCCTACTTTTTTCCAAAATAAAATGTAGCCTATGTTCAGCAGAAATAATGTGAGATTTTAATAGCAAAAGAATTTTTCAAATCGGTCCAGTAGTTTCGGAGCCTATTCGACTCAAACAAACAAATCTTTACTCTTTATAATAGTAGTGTAGAAGTATAAATACGCAATACAATGGTAGCTTCAACTTTTAGAAAGATAAAATCCTCGAGGGAGAATAATGCGGAGCAGATGGTCGGGAGCAGTGCCCGCTAAAATAGTCCGTGGGGCGCAGCCATACAGGCGACAGTCGCCTGCGCCGCGCCGTCCACCTGGCGCAGGCGACGAGAGCAAAAACTTATTGCACACCTGTGACTCGTGAGGACTGAGAAGGCGCGCCCGCCACCCGGCCCCGACCCCCGCATGTTTTTGATAATTTCCTATATTTAACTATGCAAGCCACCACCGACATAAATAAACTAAAATTATAAGACATGTACATAGTGTGTAGACAGAATAATAATCCCTACTGTAGGATAGTTGTGATAATAAATGAAACAGCCGGCCACAGTTACATAATGTAGGTATTGTCACAATATAAAGAAGCATACACATTACACAATTACTATTGTAAGGAACAGTTTACATTAGCTGGTGTTTCTTACTTTTGACCTAACTGCAATAGGGTTCGGAATGGACTACGTAAAGGGTATCGCATTCCTAGCCTATGACTTAGGTGTCCAGAGAATCCAGACTACGTAAAGGCTATCGTACTCTGTAACCTATGAACCGAGCCGCTACCGAAAGACTACTCTATGAGCTTGTCGAATCGGTGTTAGCTGGTCGGCTGCTGCTAGCTAAGTGAGTTAACAACAGGGGTGGTCAGCTCCCTACTATAGCCAATCATGAAACGGGGGCTAGACCTGGGATGCCAATGTAAAAATATTTTAAAACTCAATTTTTTAAACTGGGCACCCCAATGAGTACTTAGCATAGTATAATAAAAATAATCTGTGTAATTTTGTCACAAGGAAAATGTCTGCCATTGACTTTGTTTTTTCTTGTAATCCCGTTCTTTTGTAATTATTCCAATAACTAAACTGTGCTCGCCAATTAACATTGAGTTGGAATTCGGTTCCTACGTGTTTTGTGCTTGTCTCCGTGCTTTAGTGCTGTGAAAATTGTGTGATAGTGACTTTGCATTTGATGTGAACATTTAAGTCATAAATTCGTGTAAATAAGGTTGTAAATTGTAATACTGAAAGGGGTAAGACAAGTAATTTAGTATGGAGATACTTTTGAGTCCTGGGAAAGGACATAGCATAATATTCATGATTCCGAATCCTTATAATCTTTCTTCTTCTCCTTCTTTAATCTTCTTCTCCTTCTTTTTTTAAAACTGACTCCTTAGTGAATCGCCAATGTCTTAGCCCTAATCACTGTTAGAACTTTATAAGCATATATTCACCTGAGTCTACAGGTACATAATAAGAAATGAGAACAAAATATTAAAGAAACTGTGTATCTAAGGTATTTTATATTTGAAAATAAATGACTTTCATTTTATATGTTGTTTTTATTGTTAACTTAGTTTTACATTAGTAAGAAACTTAATTTGCCACAGGTTTCTTGCTAGTGTAAAACTAAACCTAATTTTAGTTACTAATAAAATCCTGACGAGAACCCTATGAATTGACACACGTTCAAAATTCGCGGGCTCGTGAAGTTGATGGGGGCTAGCCAATAGATGGCGTTGAAGTAGCGGCCAGAATTTTTTGTACTAAGTCAATGTTCTTCTCCGCTAGGAGTAAATCTGTTCTGTGGTTAACAAGGCACGAGTCGCGCTTTATATAGGCGGCCCGGCGGTGGTGTTATGTAACTTGAAGCGTAAGTGCGAGCGGGAAAGCATTCGAGTCCAGTGTCCACGCGCTGCGCTTTGTTGTATTAATATTTAATGTTCTCGTTACACTACTAGATATAAAATACCGTTGATAGTTTTAAGAGCTTACCTATGATTATTATGATTATTGATTATTCAAAACTAGCTATCCCAGCAAACGTTGTTTTGCCATTTAAAGTATTAATTTCTACTTCATCAGTTAATACAAAATCTTACCCCCTCTTTTGTCCCCTAAGAGGAGTTAGGGAAAAAAATGAACAATTAAAAAAGGCCAATGAAATATGTATTTGAATAAGGTATTTAAATACAAAAAATACTTAGATAAAAAATATACAAACATAGCAAATAAACCAATTTCGAAATAAACACAAGTTACTATGTTTAAATTGTAAAAGTTTCCTGCACTATAATCATAATCATAATCATAATCATAATCATAATCAATATTTATTGCGAATTTAGGTTACTTAGATGTTAATAATTATACAGTAACTAGCTGTTTCCCGCGACTTCGTCCGCGTTAGCATAATATAATAACGGAGATGGATAATTTTCTCCTTTTAAGGTCCCTTACTCAAAGGGTAAAAACGGGACCCGCAGCCAAGTAGACACTCGAAAATTGTATGTTTAGCTTAGGTTACAATCTTTAATAATTTCAGTTCAATCAGTCGAAAGTCTAAGAAAATTTCTAAAAACTTTCATCCCCTATTTCATCCCCTTAGGGATGGAATTTATTAAATTCCTTTCTGAGAAGATGCCTACGTCATAGTATCTTTATGCATATTGCATACACAGTCTCAGCCCGATCAGTTTAAATTTGACAAAAGTTTCATGCAAAATTTCATCCCCTATTTTACCCCCTTAGGGGTGGAATATTTTAAATCCTTTTTTAGCAGATGCCTACGTCATAGTAGCTTTAAATGCATGCAAAGTCTCAGACCGATCGGTTTGAAATTGACAAAGTTTCATACAAACTGTCAACCCCAATTTCACCCCCTTGGGGGTAGAATTTCCGAAAACGCGTAAATATACTTCCATTTAATTTTAATTAGTAACCAAATAATAAAGTTTCATGTTTCTAACTCAAAAAATGACGGTCTTTCATTCAAACTTTCAACCCCAATTTCACCCCCTTGGGGGTAGAATTTCCAAAAACGCTTAAATACGTATTTATTTATTTTTATTCAGTAGCCCAAAAATAAAGTTTCATGTTTCTAAATTAAGAAATGACAGACTTTCATACAAACTTTCAACCCCTATTTCACCCCCTTCGGGTTAAAATTTCCAAAATTCCTTCCTTAGTGGGTATCTACTTAATAAAACAACCCTGCTCACCAAATTTCGTGGCTGTAACTTTAACAGTTTTTGCTCTGCGATGATGAATCAGTCAGTCAGTCAATAAGTCAGGACTTGTAATTTTATATAATATAGATTAAGTTTCTCTAAATTCCGCCAGAGCATGCAATATTACACCATTCCTATTATTGTATGTGCACGTCTTATTTAATGAACATTGTTATTGATATTAAAATCAATACTGTTAAAAAATACGGACATAAAATTTTAGAATTTATACATTAATATAATTTGATATTACTATAAAAATGTTTGCTACTCGTACCAATAGTAATTAAAAAAATATTATTTTGTTTTTTAAAAACCTTGATTTCGTAAGAAAAGGTACGCGTTATGCGATAGAACGAAAGCGGAGATGTAGGTAAATATAATTGTGGAGCCTAGCACTGCGCGGTCGGAATTTGAACTTTATAGTATCGTAATATGAGTCGTTATTTCTTTAAACCGGTTTCGTTATTATTTCTTTAAAATATATCGTCGTTATTTCTTTAAATATTATATTCTGTGACTTGACATTGGATTAAACACCTCTTTTTTTTTAAGGCCAAAACTTAGCCTATAAGAAGTAGGCCCTATTTAAACAGGTATGTTTTGGTGGGTTTCTCCTCACTTGTAACTGTAACCTACCAACGTACTGGCATCACTAACATCAATCATAATTTAGGAGAGCTCCATATTATAGTTTTACTAGCTGTCCCGGCAACGTTGTTTTGCCATATAAAGTATTTCGCCCATTTTATTTTATTGAAGTGACTAAATTAAGTATGTCACCATGGCAACGTCCATCGCTATCCCGTCGCACAAACAATGGTCGCCGTCAGTCTCGAGTTGTAATCTATCTATCTATATAATATACTAGCTGTCCCGGCAAACGTTGTTTTGCCATTTAAAGTATATTTTATCATCAGTTGATACATGTTTTACCCCCTCTTTTGTCCCCTAAGAGGGTGTGGGGGGGGAAGGTCATACACCAGATGTTAAGTTGAAAAACACAGTTAATACCTAATATGAAGTAAGTCCACTAAAGAAAAAAGTTGTATACAAAATCTGACCCCTCTTTGGTCCCCAGAGAGGGTTGAGAGGGGAGGGGGGGAGGATTTTTATACACCAGATGTTGAGTTGGAAGAAGACAAATATAATATATCTGTGAAAACCGTATGCAAATCTGTGAAAACCGTATGCAAATCGGATCAGTAGTTTTCGTGTTAAAGAAAAAAGTTTGATACAAAATCTGACCCCCTCTTTTGTCCCCTTAGAGGGGTGGGGGGAAAAAATTTTATACACCAGATGTTAAGTTGGAAGAAGATAAATATATCTGCGAAAACCACATTCAAATCGGATCAGTATTTTTCGTGTGATGCTGGAACAAACATACAGACAGACAGAAAGAGTGACAGACAGACAGACAGACAAAAACTAACCACATTTTTGGCTTCTATAGCGATGTAGTGACAAAGGTGTAATTTCGGGTGTCATTTCATATCTTTTATGTACAGAATATTCATTTCTACAACAGAATATTTTCTTCCTCCCGCACGCGCTTTGGTGACGCTCACTATCGTAATATTTTAATTTCGCCATAATTTCAAAACCAAACGTCCAATTTTAATCATTCAAAGACCAAATATTATCTACATAAACTGTACTT
Organism: Plebejus argus; assembly: GCA_905404155.3. Taxonomy (NCBI): domain Eukaryota; kingdom Metazoa; phylum Arthropoda; class Insecta; order Lepidoptera; family Lycaenidae; genus Plebejus; species Plebejus argus. Next base: position 19,860,833 of record FR989930.1, on the reverse strand, counting down.
AGTGATAAAATAATTTATTTTGATAAGGATTAATAGCGTCAGTAAAATATATCCGTTTAAATTTATTCCAAAAAAAATTTAGGATTTTTAAATAAATAAATGGTTATTGTGCCTCACTCGACATAGATAGGTATAGTGTGTCGCGGACTTTTTTGTAGATATTTATAAGATCTACAATTACTTAGAACATTTTATGGTTCTATCTTTTATAGTTTAGGCAGCGTACGCAAAATAAGTAACTTTTCTAGCTGATTTTTTACACCTTGCGTCCGAAAAACTCAAATATCTTACGGAACCCTACTTTTTTCCAAAATAAAATGTAGCCTATGTTCAGCAGAAATAATGTGAGATTTCAATAGCAAAAGAATTTTTCAAATCGGTCCAGTAGTTTCGGAGCCTATTCGACTCAAACAAACAAACAAACAAACAAACAAACAAACAAACAAATCTTTCCTCTTTATAATAGTAGTGTAGATAAAACTCAAAAGTGACTGACTGACATGGTGATCTATCAACGCACAGCCCAAACCACTGGACGGATCGGGCTAAAATTTAGCATGCCGGTAGATGTTATGACGTAGGCATCTGCTAAGAAAGGATTTTGATAAATTTTCACCCCAAGGGTTTCAAATAGGGGGTGAAAGTTTGTATATAATATTACTTCTTAACGCGAGCGAAGCCGCGGGCAAAAGCTCGTATTTTATAAATTTACTATTATTTATTCAACAAATGCACTTATAAATATAAAATGTAGGTGTTGTCCAATTCTCCACCCTAGCCGATATGTTCGCTAAGATTCATGAAAATCGGTCGAGCCGTTTCAGAGGAGTTCAACCACGCACACGGCGGCACCGTGACACGAGAATTTTATACAGCATGACTGGTGAGACATGTTCAATACTCGAGGATGTGATATTTGGCTATTATAGTAGTTTTTACCAAACGCATGGACACCGCGCGCGGGAGGGGTAGCGCGCCGGCGCGGGGGGCGCATGACACGCGGCCGCATAGTAATTTACAGTGTCCGTGATTCATTTGTTTGAAGGAAGGGAAATTTGGTCAAAAATTAAGTACCTAATTTTATTACATATTAATCAGACCATTTTTTATCCGCTTTTGACATTTAGTTTCTTTATTCTTTTCTTATTTTTATTATGACACTTGGCTATAAAACCATGGCCAGTGTCGAGCAAATTCAAAAAATCGATGTATAGCAACCCTGTCTATAGCCGGAATTATAGTTTTGATCTACAAAGTACAAACTACGAATAATAAAGTTCAGTTCAGACAGTTGTATTGTACAGTATACAGACAGTTATATTGTACACGTCGATTTTTTTAATTTGCCACCATTTACTCGACACTGGCCATGGTTCTAAAGCCGAAGTGCCATTATAAAAAAAGGAAAATCAAGAAACTAAATGTCAAAAAAAAAAGAATTGCCGTTGCTATAATGGTTGCTATGGAAAGAGTTTCTTATCTTTGTCCACTGAAACTCAAGTCGATGGGTGGCGCCATGCTCGGGAAAAAGATATGTAGACATGGGAAAGAAACTGCCATTACTTTCTTCCGAAGAATCGACTGGGCAACGCCGAGCTATCACCGCTGGTGACGTATATAGGACGATATTAGAGCATAAAATAATAAGATGCCCGGCCGTCACTTGTAAGCTGTCCAACTGAGTGCTGGTGAGAATTGAAAAGTGCATGTAGGGTGAGTACATTTTGGTCATATGTTCCTGTACGGCATTTTTACCATCGATAGACACATGAAAAATAATAAGAAAACCCGCAGTGCCGTACAAAAATGATGCGCCACTAAGTCGGTTTTTTATTTTATTTTCTGATAATTTCCATGGTAAATTTGGTCATTTGAGTCTATACGGCATAAGTTTCATACTGTTTAAATACAGCTTCGAATCAATTATTTCGCAACGCCGTACAAAAATAATGCGACAATGGAAAAAAATCGAGGGTTACAACCCCCTCTTTTTCCATGGTCCGGGGGGTGATTTGAAACAGTACGGCTTCGGTTGCAAACATTATTTTAGCACTCAAAGTACTATTAAAAATAATGCCGTCAAAAAATTTTTGTTTATTTGAATAATAATCTTTTTTATTTTTAATAAGATATTGTAAAATACAATTGTTATATTGTATTGCCGTTCAAAAGAAACTGTTCTAAAAAAATTAAAGAGAAATACAAAAACTGAAATTTTAAATATTCATAGATTAATAAAATAAAGCAATTTTCTAAATTTTTCCCTCGTCTTAAATAGTATTAAGATAAATAAATTAGGAAAAAATTATGCCGTACATTTTAATGCAGAGTAAGCAAAGTTCCGTACCATTATAGAGCAAAATTGTGTTTTTTTGTATGGGAGCCCCCCTTAATTATTTATTTTTTAAAAATGTTATTATTGATTTTTAAACTAAAAATTAAATTGAGCATTTTGTGAACATTTCGGTGTCTACCTGTTGCCATTATTGATATCGAGCAAAAAATTGCAAAAAAACACGTTTGTTCTATGGGAGCCCCCCTTAAATATGTATTTTATTTTGTTTTTAGTATTTGTTGTTATAGCGGCAACAGAAGTACATAATCTGTGAAAATTTCAAAATCTCTAGCTATTACCGTTCTTGAGTTACATCGAATTACAGTAGACATCGAAGTCTTGGTAAAGGGGTCTCGTTTTCACCCTTTGGGTACGGAACCCTAATAAAACAATTTTTTATATATATTTTATATATATCGTTTTCTTACATTCCGTTCTATGGATTTTTGCTTGAGTTTTTTTTTCTCCTACAAACCTTTGGACCAACAAAAATGTACGGCATGTAAAAAAATATTATCTATGCATAAGATACTTTCAAAATAAATTAATTTTATGTTGATTCAAATCACCCCCGGGATCACTGGGAAAAAGGGGGTTTTAACCCTCGATTTTTTTCCATTGTCGCATTATTTTTGTAGGGCGTTGCGGAATAATTGATTCGAAGCGGTATTTAAACAGTATGAAGCTTATGCCGTATAGAATCAAATGACCAAATTTACCATGGAAATTGTCAGAAAAAAATAAAAATACTGACTTAGTGGCGCATCATTTTTGTTCGGCACTGCGGGCTTTCTTATTATTTTTCATGTGTCTATCGATGGTAAAAATGCCGTACAGGAACATAATATGACCAAAATGTACTCACCCTACATGCACTATTCAATTCTCACCAGCACTCAGTTGGACAGCTTACAAGTGACGGCATAGTGCTAAATCTTATTATTTTTTGCTCTAATATCGTCCTATATACGTCACCAGGCGGTTCATTTGACCCATCCATTTTCGACATGGGCCTGTAGTCTAATACTTATTTGGTCACTTCAATAAAATAATATGGGCGCAATACTTTATATGGCAAAACAACGTTGCCGGGACAGCTAGTAATATATTATAAAATCGGTTTTAGTCTATTTTCTTACAGCCACGTAGCAGAAACACAGCTCAAACCGAGAGAAAGTATTTTGTTTTAAAATATTGTTATTATTATCATGCTATCCAATATTAATTAATCCACAAATATGTATTATGCGGCGACCTCTCGTGGCTCTCATAATTAGCAAATTGTATTTTAATAAGATTGCAAATAATATGGAAATTATAAACAGAGCGATAGTGTTGCTAGCCTCCTTATGTTCTTACAAACGAAATTCAATTAATATACAATATACATATTAATATTTAAAAAAAAGTGTGTGTGCCATGGTAGCGTTCCGTACCCAAAGGGTGTCCTAAGTCCTTTAAAAAAAACCCGTACCCAAAGGGTGTCCAAGTCCTAACCTAACCTGTGTTGGCTATAACAGGAGTACTATTATTTATATTCTGTGCTATTAGCTATACCATAGGCTATACTATAGCAGACGACGCGCGACGTCACAAACACAAAATATATCGTGTAGACTGTAGACTGTATGCCATTGATTTCAAACTAGTCAAAGATATTGCTAAATTTTGCATGAAAATAGATTGAAACATGTCAAGTGAGTGTGACGTGTGACGGTGTGTGTAAGAATGATTTACTTTTCATGTAACCGGTAACCGGTAACCGGTAACCCTAACGTACCACTTTTGTTAGACTTGTTTTTGCTTTGTATCTTATTTAAGAAACATTCATATATCTAATTAAGACCGTTCACAATATCATGTATAATTTATCTGTTACTTAGAGGTAAAAACTTGTAATTGGCTTTCTGAAAATCATACATAAAGCCACCGACATTACTTAGCTGTAAGTTTTCCGTGTTATATAAATAAATAAATTAGCCATCCACCACCCGAGTTACAGAATTTTACCTTCTGAGTACTTTTTAGGGTTCCGTAGCCAAAGTGGCAAAAAGGAACACTTATAGATTCGTCATGTCCGTCTGTCTGTCTGTCTGTCTGTCTGTCCGTCCGTCCGTATGTCACAGCCAAAGTGGCAAAAAGGAACCCTTATAGATTCGTCATGTCTGGCTGTCTGTCTGTCTGTCTGTCTGTCTGTCTGTCTGTCCGTCCGTCCGTCCGTATGTCACAGCCACTTTTCTCCGAAACTATTAGAGCTATACTATTGAAACTTGGTAAGTAGATGTAGTCTGTGAACCGCATTAAGATTTTGATGCAAAAATGGAAAAATTATTAAATTTTAGGGGTCCCCATAGGTACAACTGAAACAATTTTTTTTTCATCTAACCTATGCGTGTGGGGTATCTATGGATATGTCTCCAAAAATCATATTGAGGTTTCTCAAATCATTTTTTTTTAACCTGAATAGTTTGCGAGAGAGACTCTTCCAAAGTGGTAAAATGTGTGTCCGTCCCCCTCTAATTTCTAAAGTAGGGGCATGATAATTCAAAAAAAAATATTGCTTAATTACTCAAAAAAATGCAGTCCTATTTTCCTCGACCGTTTTTAGGAAGATTTTGTGGCGGTTCCCACAATTAGCGCCACATTCCTGCATCGCGCTGTTTTCTAGCGTCGGTGTACAATGTGTCCCAACACTAGTGTCCGATGACCGATCCTATAATGTTAAGATGTATGGCATATTTTATTGACAAATTGACTCTCTATTTTTTTTTTATCTGGCTCCCATACTAATCTGACCAATATTTCATGAGCAAATCGTTATAACTTCTAAATTATTTGACTTATAGCATAGAAGTAAAGGAATCTCCTCCTCTATCTTTTTAAAATTCAAAATCTATCAGGAATTTCTGGAGACAGAGAATTATTGAAGAATGATAGCAAATCAACCTAATAATTTGTCAGGTTGCAATTCTGGAATATTACTCTGAAAGAATATTCTGTACAAAATGTGTTCCATATTTATTTATTTATTAATATATACACCCGAATGTATGAAACGTAAGAGCCCCAAACAATGCACTTGCATTTTGCACTGTTCAAAGGAAATAGTAGTAAATATCATCTAGCCGGTGGCTGGCCACTGTCGCCGGTCCGTCAATAAGTGCTATAACTCACCGGGAAGCAATCCCGACTGTTGCCGAAAAGTTACGAAACTTTCTATGCGCATTATCATTTTAGGAGCACTGTGCAAAACGTCGTCATTATTCTAAATGAGTGTAGTTATGAGGGTACACGTATAGACATTAGACGGACTTATTGGGGTCCCTCGTAAATCGTAGGTATCAACGTATTACAACTATCGATGGCAGCATAGCCACTACTCGGGTGGGGCGAGCTGAGAGACCAACAGCTGGATGCTCGAATTCTCGATTATAAGTAAGGCGGCAGCACTCACCCCATGATGCCGTTGATCGAGCGCGGATGGAGGGGAGCGGGGGGCGCGACGGGCGGCGGCGGCGGCTCCGCGGCAAACACCACCTCCAGGTGCTCCAGCAGAGCCTCCACCAGCACGTTGTAAAACTTCAGCTCCAGGATGGAGGCGACGGTCTCGCGCTCGGCGCGCATCAGCGTCGGCCCGAAGCAAACCGCCAGGTTGGACACCGTCATGAGGTTGCGGTCGCTGCGCGCGGCCACGCTGCGGACACATGCGCGGTCAGTGCGGGCGGGACAGGGCGGGGGCGGGGCGTGCGGCGCGCGGGGCGGGGGTGGGATACTCACCTGCGCAGGTGCGTCAGTACGGCTCTCAGCAGGTCGCGGTTGGCGGGGGGCAGCGCGCGCACCAGCGCGTGCAGCGCGCACAGACGCTCCTCCCGCCGCTCACATTCTGCAAGCGAACCACAGCTAAATAACTGATGACTAGAATTGTACGATTTAGCCGGCAAAAAGTTGTCTAATCTAACGACCCAATCGATCACTCGTATTTCAACTACTTAGCCCAAGTATGAGCGTGCGATTTACACAAAATGTAATGAGACGATGCACTCACTAGCGGCGGCGAGGAACTGCGCGTGCAGGCGGCGCGTGAGCAGCGGCTCGGGCAAGGCGCGCAGGTACGCCTTGAGCGCGGACGTGAGCGTGCGCGTGTCCCACTCGAGCGGGTCCGCGAGCGCCGCGCCACCGAGCCGCCCCGCGCGCCCCAGCCCCACAAGCCGCGACACCTTCGACGCCACGCCCGCCACCCTGACACACCACCACAACATAAGTACGAGAGATATATGTGGCGCCCACTTGTGGGAATATGCGGGGAGGCCGCAAAGGAAGATCTTCCGACCGAGCGAGGTCAGGCCGAAACCCACGCACAGTGAGAACTTTGACATCCTCCCGTATCCCTCTCTCTCGCTTACGATGAGTGCTAGTCCCCGAGGACTATGCAAAAATCAATTTTCTATTTATCGTCGTTTAGAGGTGAAAAGCAAAATAGTTTTTTTTATTGTAAGCAATCAGACGCTAGTTATTAAATAACAATAACTAATTCGTCGACTCGTGTAAAAGACGTCGCTGCGGAACGGTCTCAGACTGTGATATTTTATGGCCCACCTGTAGAGGCCCTGCTCGTCGAGGCCGCGCGCTTCGATGGCGGCTATCAGGCGGCGCACGAAAGCCGCCCCGGCGTCGTCGAGCGGCCAGGGCGCGGGGGCGAGGGTGGCGCCGGGAGGGGCAGCGGCGGCGGCGGCGGCGGCGGGCGGGGGCGGGTCGGCGGCGGAGGCGTGCAGTGCGCGCAACCAGGCGGCGCGGTCGCGCTCGCCCAGCGACTGCAGCAGCAGCGGCGGCCGCTCGCCCGCCAGCGCCTCCCAGCAGAACCGCCGCTCCGCCTCGTTGGCCTCGCGCGCGCCCGACACGCACACGCTGTCGCTGGCGCCCACCTGACACGACACGTCACGTCGTTAACTTCACTCGTCGATCGCTTCAGTAGGAAATACATAATAGGAGCAGTTGTTTATTTCGAATTTCGGTTCGAAAGTCTCGTGATTCGAGTACATTAAATGAAATTTCATGTCGGAGAAGATCCCCGCATTTTTATAATTATATTATAATTTTATTTAGATAATGCAAAATTTTGGGATTCGACCCAGCCCGTTAAATTACGAAGCGAAAGTCACGTCGCTCGTGTCTTGTTCTTCGAAAAAATCGAAATTATTTCTTCGAAAAAAATCGCAACGACGCGGACGTCCCGCCAAAACCGGAGTGACGCCACTCGGTATTTTACAAAAATTTCCGATCCACGTTTCTTCAAATTCCTATTGTTATGGAAAATCGAAATCGATCGATGAAAAAATTTTAAAAGTCGTCAACCATAATAAATAGAGCGGGCACCGTTTTGACGTTGATCTGGTTGTAGGGCATCAGCGACAGCAGCCGGGAGTCCTGCTCGTAGGTGCAGTAGTGCTTGCTCCACGCCGTGCCGAACGCCTCTGTAACAGCGCGCAGCGGCCGGGTTAGCACGTCTTAGCACACGAGTAGGTACACGAGTACACGACATTCGACGACGACCAATCGTTCATTTTGTGGAAAAATCTATACCGGCACATTAAAAAAACACCCATTAAATGATTGCTCTCCTCGTTAGTCTATCTATATCGTATACCTCGTTAGTATATCTGCAAAAACCGTATGCAAATCGGATCAGTAGTTTTCGTGTTAAAGAAAAAAGTTTGTTACAAAATCTGACCCCCTCTTTCGTCCCCTTAGAGGGGCGGGGCGGAAAATTTTTATACACCAGATGTTTAGTTGAAAGAAGACAAATATATCTGCGAAAACCGCATTCAAATCGGATCAGTAGATTTCGTGTTACCCCCTCTTTCGTCCCCTTAGAGGGGTGGGGCGGAAAAATTTTATACACCAGATGTTAAGTTCTATCTATAATACTAGCTGTCCCGGCAAACGTTGTTTTGCCATTTAAAGTATATTTTATCATCAGTTAATACATGTTTTACCCCCTCTTTTGTCCCCTAAGAGGGTGTGGGGGGGGGAAAGTCATACACCAGATGTTAAGTTGAAAAACACAGTTAATACCTAATACGAAGTAAGTACAAAATCTGACCCCTCTTTGGTCCCCAGAGAGGGTTGAGAGGGGAGGGGGGGAGGATTTTTATACACCAGATGTTGAGTTGGAAGAAGACAAATATAATATATCTGTGAAAACCGTATGCAAATCTGTGAAAACCGTATGCAAATCGGATCAGTAGTTTTCGTGTTAAAGAAAAAAGTTTGATACAAAATCTGACCCCCTCTTTTGTCCCCTTAGAGGGGTGGAGGGAAAAAATTTTATACACCAGATGTTAAGTTGGAAGAAGATAAATATATCTGCGAAAACCACATTCAAATCGGATCAGTATTTTTCAGATCAGTATTTTTCATAAACATACAGACAGACAGAAAGAGTGACAGACAGACAGACAGACAAAAAACTAACCACATTTTTGGCTTCTATAGCGATGTAGTGACAAAGGTGTAATTTCGGGTGTCATTTCATATCTTTTATGTACAGAATTTTCATTTCTACAACAGAATATTGTCTTCCTCCGCTCGCGCTTTGGTGACGCCCACTATCGTAATATTTTAATTTCGCCATAATTTCAAAACCAAACGTCCAATTTTAATCATTCAAAGACCAAATATTATCTACATAAACTGTACTTAGTGATAAAATAATTTATTTTGATAAGGATTAATAGCGTGAGTAAAATATATCCGTTTAAATTTAGTCCAAAAAAAATTCAGGATTTTTAAATAAATAAATGGTTATTGTGCCTCACTCGACATAGATAGGTATAGTGTGTCGCGGACTTTTTTGTAGATATTTATAAGATCTACAATTACTTAGAACATTTTATGGTTCTATCTTTTATAGTTTAGGCAGCGTACGCAAAATAAGTAACTTTTCTAGCTGATTTTTTACACCTTGCGTCCGAAAAACTCAAATATCTTACGGAACCCTACTTTTTTCCAAAATAAAATGTAGCCTATGTTCAGCAGAAATAATGTGAGATTCCAATAGCAAAAGAATTTTTCAAATCGGTCCAGTAGTTTCGGAGCCTATTCGACTCAAACAAACAAACAAACAAACAAACAAACAAACAAACAAACAAAAAATCAAATCTTTCCTCTTTATAATAGTAGTGTAGATAATATGTATATATAGATAGAACTACTATAATCTATAATTACTTAGAACATTTTATGGTTCTATCTTTTATAGTTTAGGCAGCGTACGCAAAATAAGTAACTTTTCTGGTTGATTTTTTACACCTTGCGTCCGAAAAACCCAAATATCTTACGGAACCCTATTTTTTTCCCAAAGTAAAATTTAAAGTTCAGCAGAAGTAATGTAGGATTCCAATGGTAAAAGAATTTTTCAAATCGGTCCTGTAGTTTCGGAGCCTATTCAGGACAAACAAACAAACAAACAAACAAAAAATCAAATCTTTCCTCTTTATAATAGTAGTAGTGTAGATGTAGATATCTATAATATTATTATATAAAATTACAAGTCCTGACTGACTGATTCATCATCGCTCAGCAAAAACTGTTAAAGTTACAACCACGAAATTTGATGAGTTGGGTTGTTTAAACCAAACTCATCAAAAACTTAAACCAAATTGGCGCTACTCTCGCAGATACTCCATTAGGTCCATAAACATCACTTTTCGCGACTTGTGTTGCATTTTTACCTTTTTTTGTAAGAAAATTTTTAAATGTATCTAATTTCTTCATTAGAATCACTCATTTTAACAATAAGAAAAACAAATGAAAAGCGGCCAAGTGCGAGTTGGACTCGCCCATGAAGGGTTCCGCAGCAGCAATAAGGTTTATTTTTATGAATTTAAAATATTTTTGATTTATTTTTATATTTCAGTCGATTTAATGAAATTTAGATTAAGGTTTACCATTTATGACGTATAAAAAAAACTACTGGGTAGATCTTGTTCAAACCAATTTTCGTTGGTAGTTTTTATAGTAATCAACATCATATATTTTTTTTAGAATTATCATGCCCCTAATTTAGAAATTAGAGGGGGAGACACACATTTTACCACTTTGGAAGAGTCTCTCTCGCAAACTATTCAGGTTAGAAAAAAATTATATGAGAAACCTCAATATGATTTTTGGAGACCTATCCATAGATACCCCACACGCATAGATTAGATGAAAATTTTTTTTTGTTTCAGTTATATCTATGGGGATCGCTAAAATTTTTAATAATTTTTCCATTTTTGCATCAAAATCTTAATGCGGTTCACAGACTACATCTACTCACCAAGTTTCAATAGTATAGCTCTAATAGTTTTGGAGAAAAGTGGCTGTGACATACGGACGGACAGACAGACAGACAGACAGACAGACATGACGAATCTATAAGGGTTCCGTTTTTAGGGTTCCGTAGCCAAAATGGCAAAAAACGGAACCCGCATTAAGATTTTGATGAAAAATTGGAAAAATTATAAAAAATTTTAGGGGGACCCCAAAAACTGAACATAGGTACAACTGAAACAAACAAATTTTTTTTTCATCTAACCTATGCGTGTGGGGTATCTATGGATAGGTCTCCAAAAATCATATTGAGGTTTCTTATATAATTTTTTTCTAACTTGAATAGTTTGCGAGAGAGACTCTTCCAAAGTGGTAAAATGTGTGTCCCCCCCCTCTCTAATTTCTAAAGTAGGGGCATGATAATTCTAAAAAAAATACATGATATGTAGATTACTATAAAAACTACCAACGAAAATTGGTTTGAACGAGATCTAGCCAGTAGTTTTTTTTATACGTCATAAATGGTAAACCTTAATCTAAATTTCATTAAATTGACTGAAATATAAAAATAAATCAAAAACATTTTAATTTCATAAAAATAAACCTTATTGCTGCTGCGGAACCCTTCATGGGAGAGTCCAACTCGCACTTGGCCGCTTTTTTGCCATTTTGGCTACGGAACCATAAAAATCTCACATTTATCTAATTTGAATTTAGAATTATCTTCTATTAAATTAAAACTTTTTAATGATACCAAAATCAACCACATGGCACATACAATTGGTATAGCCCAAGAGATTTTATGACAAGTTCATACATTTACTATAATGCGAAAAGACTGTACTGTGTAGTATGTATAAAGGAATATTTAATTATTATAGTACGACTTATCTGAATATGAACGTTAATAGAACTCACTCTTCTCCATGAGGAACAGATATCCGGCGCGCGCCACGCCCACCGCGCCGCCCCCCGCCCCGCCGCCCCCGTCCTCGCCGCTCTCCTCCTCTTTGCTCTACGACCAAACGAGAACATAAATACACTTTATTATACACTAGCTGTTGCCCGCGACTTCGTCCGCGTTAGTATAGTAGATCACGTCCCAAGTATTATTTTTCAAACATATTCAATGTACAGAATTGACTTTCTTACGATTTTATTACAATATGTATAGATGACTTAGTTTGTTCCTACAAAGGATAATTAAGACGCAATACAAACTCCACGATACCTTTTAATTATGAACAAAAGTTTCATGAGGAACAAACGACACTGGAAAACCGTATGTGTAGTTTAGTTTTTAACTTTGTTCTTAAAAAAGATGTATAACGCCGCAACACCGCTTTGTTTGAAGCAAAATTTGGGGAGGTGGGGGGGGGGGGGTTTGGGCGGGCGAAGCCCCCCCCCCCCCCAAGAAAAGACCAATGCCAAAGCTCCCAGCATGTTAATCAAACGACACTCGAAATTTGTATAGAAAAGATAGACAAAAGCTCATAGCATGGCAAGGAGTGAAGATAGATACAAAGTGTGAAGGAGAAATTTGTAGGAAATTTTATGAGCTTTCATTACGTACAGGACATTTTTTCTCTACAACGCACCGTTTTAGCGATATAAGCAAAAAACTAAAAATATTGAAACTTGAGCCCCTCCCCCCGCCCTAGGTGATATCGTCATAATAATATATAGCCTATGTGTTGACCCGACCTCTATATAATATTCGTGCAAAATTTGAAGTAAATCCATTCAGTACTTTCTGAGTTTATCCCGGACATACATACAGACAAACAGACAAACAGACACACAGACAAACAGACAAACAGACAAAAATTCTAAAAACTATATTTTTGGCTTCCATATCGATTGTAGATCACGTCCCAAGTATTATTTTTCAAAAATATTCAATGTACAGAATTGACTTTCCTACGATTTTATTATATGTATAGATAATAAGCTTCCGTATACTCACTCAGCGGGCCTCTAGATGAGCATTTTCATTGGGCAATAGCACGTATTGCGTAATATTAGACCGTCTAGGGTTGATATTTTTTATTAAATAAGGGGGCAAACGAGCAAACGGGTCACCTGATGGAAAGCAACTTCCATCGCCCATGGACACTCGCAGCCTTTTAAGAGCCTAAGGCCTTTTAAGAGGGCATAGTGTAATAGGGGAGGATAGGGATGGGAAGGGAATAGGGTAGGAGATTGGGCCTCCGGTAAACTCACTCACTCGGCAAAACACAGCGCAAGCGCTGTTTCACGCCGGTTTTCTGTTAGGACGTGGTATTTCTCTGGTCTAGCCGGCCCATTCGTGCCGAAGCATGGCTCTCCCACGTCAAATATAGATCTGATCTGATTGTCGAATAAAATGTTTAATAAAATTTAAGCGTGATATTGTATTGCACATTACAATTGATCGTCTAGTCTAGGCATTTATTGTTACAAAAATACAAATATGGAGCTGAGCGGGGATAATAAAATGAATCGTCCAGCAGGCGTAGCATATTCACCATAGAAACGGTTTCTTTCCACGGAGGAATAGACAAAATGACAGTTAGACAAAATGTATAGACATAAGCCTACATCCTTATTCCTTCCACATTTTTAAATATCCCGCCTATCGCGTGTAATCACGTGTTCGCCTCTCGCCAATCACAAGCGCGGGAGCAGAGACTCAAAATATATTATGTCCGCCCGACACATCGCGTGTGCGCGTAGCTGTGATATGAAAATCTAGAACTAAAAAACTAACAATCTCGTTAGAGGTTTGCTGACTGAATAATTGTGTTCAATCTACCGTGGTGAATTTTTGGTGCTATAGTTTTACACCCACCAAGGTGTACTTCGAAGGAAGGTTTTGTTAGCCGGCCGGCGACATCAGGCGACGCCCCGAGTTGAGAAATGCTCCTTCAGTCCAAACCTTTCCAGGTGAGTGTTTGTACTTTTCTACCGCTGAGAATTCACTAGATATTGAAGCACAAGCTTCAGGCAAATACAGCTGCCTCTCCAGCGAGTATCATACACAAGACAAAGGGACATTTAGACAATGGAAATCCCCCATTTTGTCGATAAAATCTGTCAGTATGTCGATTCTTTCCCACGTCTACTGTTGTTATGCTAGCCCTACAGGTAGTTCGAAAAGCGGTATATATTACAGCTTACCATTTGTCGCATCTCCATCATCTTCTTCATGAGCGACTCGGTCTGCTTGCTCGTCTCCTCGAAGTTACTTCGCGTCTGAAACAAATTAAATTCGTCGGACGCGCTCACGCCCCACGCGGCCATGCGCACGCAGCCGGCAGCAATACAAGCACACGCACATGCAGCGTACTCCTCACTCGCAGTCAGTGTTGCCAACTGAGGGTGTAGTGCGAGTTTTATTCGATCATACGCATCGAGCACGTTAACGCGAATTTGTATGGGATCAAAGCGGTATCCACGTTAGCCAGTAGATGGCGCTGCTTTGATCCCATACAAATTCGCGTTAACCTGTTCGATGCGTATGATCGAATACTCGCACTACACCCTCCGATTTACTGTCTGATTTACTGTTTTTTAACTGTAAATCAGTCCTCTAATTGTTTTATCCTTAAAGTCCCTGTTTTATGTATCTTTTATTCCTAAAGTCTAAGCTAGATCAGTTACAACTACAAGGAACCCTAATAATTACTAAATCAGAGAGCGTCGCCAGAGAGCTCAAAGTCAGCTGCTCGTGTGCGGTTCGTTTGTTAAAAATAACTATATAATATAGAGTCACATAAAAAGGCGGCATTTGTGAAAATCAAAACAGAGAGGCTTCTATACTTGTATACAGTACAATTATCTATTCTGTGCCTTTGTGAGCAAATCAAAATTGCACTTGACCGATTTTTGAATGATACTCTGTTGTTTTTCGAACTTCTGAGGTTGGCAGCACTGCTCGCTGGACACACTTGCTCACTCCTAAGTCCTAGGAGCTTAGAACTTCGGGCGACAAACTGTCCCGGTGTGTTGTTCTTGTTACTTGTTAAATTGGCCTCACAAAAACGTTAGTAAGTCCGTTACAAAATCGCACAAACTCCGTCACCTCGGGGGGAGGCCGAGCGGGAGGACTGGGAGCCGGTTTCCCCCTCGATCATCTGCGATCCACAAAAATGCACATGAGACCGAAATAAATGTACGTAATTTATATCGATGAAAAACAAATTTGGCGCGGTGGGGCGGGATGGGGCGGGGCGTGGCGTGCTCACCCGCTGGATGCGCAGCTGCAGGTCGCGCACGAGCGGCTCGCTGTCGGCGTGCACGTCGTGCGCGGTGTGGTGGAAGGTCCACCAGCCGAACACGAACCCCAGCAGCGTCTCTACTAGCTCGAACTTCTTGCGCTCCTGCACCGCCTGCAGCTGGAACACGTACTCCAGCGACGCCTGGCAGAAGTCGCGCTCCGCCATGTCCATAGCCGCGTCCGCCTGCACGAGTCGACAATTATTTTTTAACCGATACGAAATAATACGTTAGCTTTTGAGCGGCTTCGTACTCAGTAGCCAGTAGCCACATATTATGTATACAGTATCCCTGTATAAGGGAAGATAGTTGTTAATTTTTACTAAAAATAAGCGTTAAAAATGTTGATGAAACGTTTTTTATAACACAAAGCGACATCCAACTTGTTTTGGTAGGAGCCAGGAGGTACATTGCTGATTTCTTTTTAAGGTTCCATGCCCAAAGGGTAAAAACGGGACCCTTTTACTGAGACTTCGGTATGCTTCGGTGTCTGTCCGTCTGTCTGTCTCCAGGATGTGTCTCAAGAATCGCTATAGAAAATTTCAGAAGTCTAGCACTTCTGAAATTTTCACAGATTGTGTAAATCTGGTGCCGCTATAACAACAAATACTAAAAACAAAATAAAGTTAATATTTAAGGGGGGCTCTCAAACAAGAAACGAGATTTTTCTGGCCTTTTTTGCTCGTAATCAAAAATGACAACAGCTAGGCACTTGAAACTTACACAAAATCCTTAATTATTATATTTGTACTTTAATAAATTAATAAAATTTAAATTAAATGCATATTTAAGGGGGGCTTAAAACACAATTTTTTGCCTATTTTCGCTCTATCACGGTACGGAACCCTTCGTGTGCGAGTTTGACTTGCACTTGCCCGTTTTTTTTTTTTTGTAATTTTCAAATTCAAATTCAAATTCTTTATTAATCATTCAATAATATACAATAGTATAAAAGCAAGGTAGCGTACATCACGTCGTCTAATCCCATACTAAGTAAAACTTGTATTATGGCAATTAGAAAACGGATGCACGCCGAACAATTTTATCCTAATATATATTATTCTAACATTCACACACACAATCACACTACACTTTATCACGTTAAAGTCTCTTTCGGCGACGTGATGCGCGCTTCGTTCGGGAGCCTCCCCCGAAACCTCCGGTAAACTACACCGGCGCGGCGGGCCAGAACTCCTCCACCTCGAAGATGGATAAAACTTGAGTTATGATGGATAAAATTTGCAAACAATAATTCAAGAGTGACGTCGTCAGTAGGTATACGCGTACATTATTTCGAAAGTTAAACAATCAGTTTGAAACCTTAAAAATCTGCAATATTTTTTTTTAATACTAGGGTGATATCTGGACTTACATTTAATATTAAGTAAATTATTTAAGTTATTATATAAAATTAAATTAAGAAATTTAAAAAAACCCCCGCCAAAAAACTTTAAAAAGTAATGAAATAACATTTCCTGACTTTAAGTTTAAATCATTCCTAAGAGTAAAGTAATATTTTAGTCCATAATTGTTGTCAAGGTGTGTCGGGGGACCGCTAAGTAAACTACCACAACAGCGACTTTTGCATTTTGTATCGCCATAATAGTCGCTGATTCTCTCGATTCGGGTCGCTGTGAACAGACCCTTAATTTATATTGTTATGTGAAATCAAACATCTACATTAGCGGTCCCCCGACACACCTTGACAACAATTCAAGACGTGAGTGGAAGAATAAGGTAAGTAACATGAAAAAACTTCCCGTTTTTTTGCTTAAATGGAGGCTTTAGGGCCGGAAAAGTTATTTGAAATAGAAAAACTATGGATTGTATGTGTAGCCAGATATATTAGCTAGGTTATGAAGTAGATAAGTTACAAGTTTTATTGAAATAATTAGGGAAAAAATGTGTTATTGTCCGTATGTTACGAAATGTTACTTACCTTATTCTTCCACTCACGTCTTCAATTATGGACTAAAATATTACTTTACTCTTAGGAATGATTTAAACTTAAAGTCAGGAAATGTTATTTCATTACTTTTTAAAGTTTTTTGGCGGGGGTTTTTTTAAATTTCTTAATTTAATTTTATTTTATGCTTTTTAAACTTGTTCTGCACAATAATTCCTATCAACTGGATCATATCCCAATGAATACCATCTATAAAATATGTCCTCTTGGATGAGGCCATCAATATGAGCCCAAACATGAAACCTCCACTTTAGGTTCATACGGAGCTTGGCTCCTATAGAATCCAGGTGATGCTGCAGCAGCAGCATGCAAATATTTACTGTTTATCTACGTCTTACTGGTTGTCGCAATTAAAATGAGCCCAAACACGAAACCTCTGCTCTAAGTTGGTGAGGAGTTGGGTATCCTATTGATTACCAGGTGATGCTGCACCACCAGGTCAACTTTCCAATAATGTGTATATATTCATAAGTGTCTCGAACCAGGATGCAAAATATAAAACCCATCAAACGACTGCAAGTTGCTAATCGTCCTATCACGAACCAGATATACCGTGATATTTCAGCAATGAGCAGGCTGATGATGATGAACTATAGCTAAGAACACTCACCGTCATGTCAGCTTTCAAACAAAAAAAACTAGATCAAAATCGGTCCACCCGTTTGGATGCTACGATGCCACAGACAGACAGACAGACAGACAGACAGACAGACACGTCAAACTTATAACACCCCTCTTTTTGGTCGGGGGTTAAAAATAACTGTATTTTCCCCTTTCATAGCTCGCGGCGAACGGGCGAACGGACGAACATACCTCCTGGAAAACGGTCTCTGGTTTTTTCGTAGAAAGGGAAAGTGTGCGCTCTTGACTCTGGCAAAATTTAGCAGTCTTCTTGTCGAATTTCTTTTTTCCTTCCTGGAATGTAAAAAAATATATAATATAGTAGACTGTCGAAGGTGTATATCTAAGATCACCAAATAAGTTAAGAATATAAATTGTAGGTAACTACTAAATAAGTTGCTACAGTGCAGTGCGACCGTACAAGTTCAAAATAGTACAAACGCATCATTATCAAGTTTGTAACAGCCCAATTACAGCGAGCGATCTGCAACCTGGCGAGTGAGGCGAGTGAGGCGACTCAGTGTCCGAGTCAGTCAGCCCGTCGACGCTCAGGCGGAGGTCGCGGGTCTAAATCTCTTACTAAACTCTGGAATTAACCGTCGCCTATAATGTGGGGGGCGGTACCTTGACGGCGCCGATGTGCTCCTTGCGGAACCGCTCCAGCGGCTGGATGATCTGCTCGTGCGCGCGCCCCAGCTGCAACACACGCGCGACCACGTTATTTATCATTCATCAGGCGAAACCACCCGAATCACTTATTAACTATTATTTTTACCCATACATATCCGTGAGTAACTTAGATTATGTACCTATAGATGTAACCATAGCGTGGCCGCACTTGAGACAGAAATAGTTTTTTGTGGTGTTGCCTAATAGGTTAACAAGTTCCAAATACCTATTAAGTAAAAATTAATGACATTAAACTTTAAAGTACATACATACCTGTAAGCACCAAAAAGTCTGAATAAAGAATTATTACATTTAAAATGCTAGAACTACCTCTTTAAATATTTTTACCAAAATATGTTACTTATGAGATAAGCTTTTATTATGCGTAATTTATATTGTAAAGTGCTTGGCAAGATATAAAAAAACAACAAATACGACGGGGCTATGTTAATTTAATTTGAGGTTAATTTTATCATATTATCAAATATTATATAATTATTACACAATATTTAATCAAGTGTTACGTATAGCACGGAAACCTGCCAAGTTCAAATTTAGAAGTATTATGATTTATGGATCAGGCTATTGATAAAGATGATTACGATCGATGAAGAGCATCTAAACTTGGCATTGGATTGGATTTCAAAATTCAACTCTTTTTTTAGGCGAACAATTAGCTGATCTAAGGAACTTGGCCCAATTTTAACAGGTATGTTTTTGGTGAGATTTCAATACTTTTTTCAAGAAATTGTACTTATTTTTTTTTCTTTTTTCACGCCTGATATAAACAATACTTTTGATAGATGGCGCTAGTGGTATTTGTTAAACTATCAATAGAAGCCAAATTCTTAAGTAAACAGTTTCTATTTAATAAGCTATACAGTATACAGTGTAGGTACATTATACATGACAATATTTTATACCCCCCCCCCTCGTCCTCCCACCCTCCTCAACGTTTCTCATTGTATCACTGGAATTTTTGTCTAAAGTTCGTACATGACCCGACTCACGTTTGACCGATTTCTTCAATTTTAATTTTTTGTTAATCTGCATATAACACACGACCTGTGTGCCAAATTTCATAATGCTGGGACAATAATTGGAAGTCGCCTCTAAAGTTTGAAGACGAACCGACTCACGCTTGATCGATTTCTAAAATTTCAAAAGTTTTTGGTAATCTACATAATATAACACACAACCTGTATGCCAAAGGACACTGGGCAAAAATGTATGGAGATTGGTCCAAGAGCCTCCACTGATGAGACTGGTGCGAAACGAAAGTATATACTAGTCACATGATTCTGACAAAATATTATCAAAATCCGTCCCGGGAAAACTTAGTTACACTCGGTCGAATAAACTCCGTACCTGGCGGTCATATATATAGTATGGCCGCCAGGTACGGAGTTAACTCGACCGAGTGTAACTAAGTTTTCCCGGGACGGATTTTGATAATATTTTGTCAGAATCATATGACAAGTATATACTTTCGTTTCGCACCAGTCTCATCAGTGGAGGCCCTTGGACCACTTTTGCCCACTGTTCTTTCATAACGCTAGGACAATTGGAACTTTGAAGTGGTCTCTAAATTTCGTAGATGAACAGACTCACGCTTGACCAATTTCTTATATTTCTGAATTTTTTGGTAATCTGCATATAACACACGACCTGTGTGCCAAATTTCATAACGCTAGGTCAATTGGAAGTGGCCTAGAGGTTTTGATTACCGGTCAGTGAGTGAGTGCCAAAATTAGCTATTTTTACAAGGACATACACACACTGGCAAAATTAGCGGAACATAGTCAAAAAGGGCCACAACTTGAACTCAAGTGGGTCGGGCTGTCTGAAATCCTTTTATATAGTTTCTAAGCTCATTTAA
The DNA here is from genome assembly GCA_905404155.3 of Plebejus argus. Taxonomy (NCBI): domain Eukaryota; kingdom Metazoa; phylum Arthropoda; class Insecta; order Lepidoptera; family Lycaenidae; genus Plebejus; species Plebejus argus. Next base: position 19,840,796 of record FR989930.1, on the reverse strand, counting down.
GAAATAAAATATTGAACAAAACTGGCAATTTGAGAGATTTTTATTGCAATTATGCCATAATAAATGTTTTTCGATGATTGACGTTGTAAGTGTTTCTGATAAGAATGGCGATTTTAGCGGGGTTCAAGGTATGCCAGCTCATTTGATTGTTTGGTTTTTGGAAGAACACATTGCTTAGATATAAAATTAGTGATTTCCCAGCATCTACGACAGCTAGAGCTGTAACCACGATAGAGAAAGGTCACACCTACCGTTCGGTCAGTCAGGCCTTAGGTGGGTCAGCTTCCGTGGTCCATCGTAACTTTCAACGCTACAGAGAGACTGGATCTTACATCTGGAGACGAGAACAAGGCAGATATCGGGTGACATTGGTTCAGGATGACCGTTTTGTTAGGGTACAACCCTTAAGAAATCGACCTCAAACTGCATTGCATACACGAAACCTGTCGGAACAGATCCGAGATGTACGTGTGAGCGATTGTACAGTAAGAAGAAGACTCAAAGAAGTTAAATTAAACTCAAAAGTGCCAGCAAGGGCACCAGAACTTGAGACAGGACACCAAAGAGCTAGGCTAAGATATGCGCGTGAACATCAAAATTTGACAAGTGTATGAAATCGTATGCTGTACAGTGATGGGAGCAAATTCTGTGTAAATTTTGTTGACAGGCGATAAAGAATGTGGATAAATCGTAAGGAACGCTATAGACCATCAAACTTAACGGAAACAGTGGCCTATCATGCAGGCTTCGAAATGGTTTGGGGTGGCATATGACTTGGAGCCCGCACGGAGCTGATGATTGTTAATGATGGTACTTTGACAGTACACGGCTAAAGCACAGATGTCCTAGAACTGCATGTTGTGCCTTTTACACAAGTTTAGGCAGTAGCTTCAATTTTATGCGCGTCCATAGAGTAAAAAAATCAGGCATTATTACCTAAATTATGCTGGCGTAGCCTAGGTGGAGAGGCCAGCACGGTCTACGGATATGGATCCGATTGAAGACGTGTGGCACATCAATGGGTGAACGGTACGAGTTAAACCTCCAGCTCCAAAATCTGTTCAGGAGCTCGAGTTGGCGCTACTGGAGGAGTAGGAGAATATTCCACAGGAAATGATTGACAATCAAAATGCAAGCATGGAATGGCGTATCCAGGCCCTCTTGAGATCCATAGAAGGCATTAAACGCTTTTCACATGGCATTTCTTAAGTAAAAATGGAGAATTTAACTTAAAAAATTACTGCTGTAATTTCAAAGATTTTCTTAATTTTTGATTTTTTTTCTTTTTACACGATTTCATGCCCTAAATTTATATAAGTTTTATTTTTTAATCATCAATTATTAAATTAATAAAGAAATATATACAAATAAGCGAATAATTTACAAAAAAACTGAAAATTTTGTTATGTTCCGCTAATTTTGCCGGTGTGTATAGTTCAGGATCTACCTAAGCTATATCTATTAAATTTGGTATACTGCCTAAGTACTGGTATATAGTGCACGGCAAGCGCGCGGCCTGCTGGAACTTGGCCGCGCACGGCCGTGCGCTTTGATAGCACACAGGTCGTGTGTTATAAGTAGATTAACAAAAATTAAGAAATTTAAGAAATCGGTCAAGCGTGAGTCGGCTCATCTACGAACTATAGAGGAAACTTCCAATAATTTATTGTCCTAGCGCGGCGTTATGAAATTTGGCACGCAGGTCGAGTGTTATGTGTGGATTAACAAAACATTGCGAAATTTAAGAAATCGGTCAAGCGTGAGTCGATTCATCTACGAACTTAAGATGCCACTTCCAATTATCCTAGTGTTATGAAATTTGGCATACAGGTCGTGTGGTATATGTAGATTAAATAAAAAACAATAAAGAAATATAAGAAATCGGTCAAGCGGGAGTCGGCTCATCTACGAACTATAGATAAAAATTCTTATGTACCAGTGATACAATGAGAATACGATGAGGGTGGGACTGGTGGGAGGAGAGGGGGGGGGTATAAAATATTGTCATGTATAATGTACACCGTATAGCTTATTAATTAATAAATACTGTTTACTTAAAAATTTGGCTTCTATTCATAGTTTAACAAATACCACTAGCGCAATCCATCGAAAGTATTGTTTATTCTGGGTGTTGCATAAAAAAATAGATAAGATTTCTTGAAAAAAGTATTGAAATCCCATCAAAAACATACCTGTAAAAATGGGGCCAAGTTCCTATCGGCTAATTTTTGTGCCAAAAAAGAGTTGAAATCCAATCCAATGCCAAGTTCAGATGCACTTCATCGATCGTAATCATCTTCATCAACAGCCTGATCCATAATACTTCTAAATTTGAACTTGGCAGGTTTTCGTGCTTGATTGATGGGTTGTATACGGTACTTAATTAGATAATATAATTATACAATGTGTCCCGACACCGGTGTCCGATCCTTTAATGTCATGATTTATGGCATATTTTATCGACAAATTGACTCTAATTTTTTTTTCTCTTTCACGGTTGTAAAATGGCAGCCATTTTAGTTTTTCTCGGGCTTTCACACTAATCTGACCAGTACTTCTCATGTAAATATCCTATGAAGATAAAAAAGGTCTCGTTTGATAGCTGAATTTGTGGACTACGCTTACATAGGCAATATGTTATAAATTTCGTAGAATTAAACATAGAAAACCCCAAGTTTAGGAAAAAAATGTGTATTTTTTATTAATGTCTTTTTGTGAAAAATCTAGCACATTAAACTGGTTCTTTTTTATTTCAAAAAGTTAGGAGGTTTTCATCTTCTAAAATTCTTTTACTTCAATGCTCTAAGTCAGATAGTTTAGAAGTTATAACGATTTTCTTATGATGAGGTGGTCAGATTAGTATTGTTACGTGCTAAGGTTCGATGATTCGGAGGAAAAGACCTGGTGACTCTCTTGAAGACTTTTATTTGCACTACACTTAACACTTACACTACACTTACACACACTAGATCACTATGTCTAAACACTAAGCACTAGGTTCAAACACTATGCACTAAGTTCAAACACTAAGCACTATCACTGGTTCACTCACTAAGTCACTTGTTTCTCACTTCCGAAGTCGCTTTGATTATCGCTCACTCGAAAACATTCGAAGACTGACTGGCTGGCTCGTCTAGCCGCGTATTTATACGGGTCGGGGCGAGCTCTAGACCTTACGAGAATATTCCACAATTTCGCATCAACATGTAAACAACCGTGGGAAAATTCTCGAGCAGGTAAGCGCAGGTAACAAAAACATTCAAGTGGCGGCATCTGGTATTGAATAGGGGATTTACGCTGTCTGTGATGGTTTCGCCTGGTTGCCGCTAGATGACACTACGTGTCCGCATTCGTAACACTACTCCCCTCTTAGAGATGCTCGTCCCGAGCATCATTGTTACTGCCATGGTAACGCGCCAGACGGTCTATGTGTACCACTTTGAATGTCCCTCTTGGTTGCTTTTGAATCCTATAAGTCACATCATTCAATCGGGTAACCACTTTGTATGGGCCGTCCCACTTGGTCTGCAACTTTGGAGATTTCCCTTTTCGACGAGTTGGGTTATGCAGCCACACCAGTGTCCCTTCTTCGAAGCCGCTCGTGTTCGATTTCCGGTCGTATCTGGTCTTCATGTTCTCACTTGAATGTAACCCATTCTCCCGAACCATGGCGTGTATATGGCGCATCTTTTCCCTCAAATCGCAGACATAGTCTTGTACGGTCTTTGGTTCCTCCGGTGACCCTCCTGTCAAGAGGTCTACTGGTACTCGTAGTTCTCTACCGTAATTGACATATGCCGGGGTAGCCTTTATGCTCTCATGCTCGGCGGTACGGTACGACAGAAGGAAGAGCGGTATGTACTTGTCCCAATCCTTTTGTTTTTCATCTACCAATTTCGCCAAATGCCTCTCAAGGGTCTGGTTAAATCTCTCAACCATTCCATCAGACTGTGGATGGTACGCGGTGGTCCTCGTTTTATGCATTCCCAAGATTCTGCACACTTCCTGGAAGACCTGCGATTCGAAATTCCTGCCCTGATCAGAATGGATTTCCAGAGGCACACCAAAGCGAGATATCACTTCTTCCACTAGCTTAGAAGCAACTGTTGTAGCTTCTTGGTTTGGTATGGCGAACACTTCAGGCCATTTGGTGAAGTAGTCCATGACGACCATGAAATACTTGTTTCCCGACTCCGTTACAGGAAATGGCCCAGCTACATCAACTGCAATTCGTTCCCACGGTGCGCCAACGTTATACAACCGCAGGTTCCCACGGCTCCTGGTCTGTGGTCCCTTCACTGCAGCGCAAGTAGTACATTTGCGGCACCAATCCTGCACGTCATCTCGACAATGCAACCAGTAGAATCGTTCTCGCACTTTTGTTAACGTCCTCTTGACACCTAGATGACCTCCTGATATGCCATCGTGCATTTCACGGAGAATATCTGGTACTCTCGCTCTTGGGACAACTATCTGAAGATGGAACTCTCTGCCGTTAGTCTTCTCCCATTTCCGGTAGAGTATTCCGTTTTGAAGTACCAGACTCTCCCATTGCGCCCAGTACGCCTTAGTGACAGCGCCAGTGGGTGCAACCTCACTCCAGGTTGGTTTTACGTCACCCCGTTTCTTCCATGTGATGATGTGCCGAAGGTCGTCATCTTTTTCTTGAGCCTCCCTCATGGCATCATTCTCCCATGGACCCAAAGGACTTGTTCTCGTTAACTTTATTGTCACTTCATTAGATTCCTGCTTAACACAATGTTTGCAGTCTTCTGAACACGGCCTTCGTGAGAGTGCGTCGGCGTTCCCATGCGACTTTCCGCTGCGGTGTTCGGTCTTGAAGTCGTACTCCTGGAGCTGCTCAATCCATCGTGCTACTTGACCTTCTGGGTTCTTGAATTGCAGTAGCCACTTCAAGGCTGCGTGATCAGTTCGCAGTAAAAACTGTCTGCCGATGAGGTATTTGCTGAAATGTTGTAGCGTCTTTACCACAGCCAAGAGTTCTCTTCTTGTCACACAGTAGTTTCTCTCTGGCTTGGATAAAGATTTGCTGAAATATGCAATTACAACTTCTCTTTCACCCTGTTTTTGAGATAACACACCTCCAATGGCTGTGTTGCTTGCGTCCGTGTCGACTATAAACTGACCTTCAGGTTGTGGATACCCCAGGATTGGTGTTTCACACAGATGTTTCTTCAGTTTCTGAAAAGAATCTTCAGTAGTCTCGTCCCAAATAAACTGTCGTTTATCTTCTGTCAGCCGATGTAATGGCTTGGCTATCTCCGAGAATCCCTTAACAAAACGCCTGTAGTAGGAGCATAGGCCGAGAAATGCTCGCACTTCGGTTTTGTTCTTAGGGGTTGGCCAATTTTGAACTGCTTCCAGTTTTTCCGGGTCCGTCTGGATTCCATCACTGGAGATAACATGGCCGAGATAATTGACCTTACTCCTGAATAAACGACACTTTTTCGGATTCAACTTTAACTTGGCCCCCTCTATTTTGGCGAAAACTCGTTCTAAGTTTCGCAAATGCTCCTCGAAGTCGCGGCCAACAATGATGACGTCGTCCAAGTAGACTAAGCAAGCCTCTCCAACTAAGCCTGCCAGTACACACTCCATGAGTCGCTCAAATGTGGCAGGTGCGTTGCACAATCCAAAGGGCATGACGTTAAACTGCCATAAACCTTTACCGGTGGAAAAAGCTGTCTTCTCCTTGTCTTTTGGATGAATTTCCACCTGCCAGTATCCAGATTTCAGGTCCAGGGTCGAAAACCATTTCATGCCACTCAAGGTATCGAGAGTGTCGTCGATCCGAGGTAATGGGTAGCTGTCCTTCTTAGTGACATCATTGAGACGCCTGTAGTCCACACAAAATCTTGTGCTGCCATCTTTCTTCTTCACTAATACCACAGGTGAGCACCACGGACTTGCAGACGGTTCAATTATTTTATGCCTTCTCATGTCCTCCAAAAGGCCTTCCACTTCCTTCTCCTTTGCAATTGGTATCCGTCTTGCTCGTTGACGAATCGGGTTCTCGTTTCCGGTATCTATCCTGTGCTGAACCATCGACGTTCTTCCAAGGTCACCTTCCTGACTGGAGAAGATATTCGCGTGGCGCTGTAAAAACTTCTTAGCTTTCATCCTCTGCGAATAAGTCAGATTACTCTTGCAGTCATCGAGTAGCTCAGTCACTAATCCATTGTTGCTGCTGTTTGCTGGGTCTGCGTCTGTTGTCGAACTGCACTTTCTCATCCAGACAACTTCCTCGCACTTTCCAATGACGTCACCTTTGTTCAAGCAGATCTCGCGTTCACCAAGATTCAAAACCCGGACCACAGCGTGACTGCTTCCACTAACAAGGGTTCTTGCCGTCATCAGTTTTCGTGCTGATGTCTTGGTGGGTGTGTCTTCGATCAACACGCATCTGTTAGACTTGTTCTTTCTAGCTGGCGGTAGTTTCACCAGCACCCGGGCTTCCGCTCGTCCAGGTATAATGACTTCCTTTACACATGCGACTTTCCCGCAGGCGCCTCCAAGGATGAAAATTTCTTCTTCGCCACACTTGAAAACTCCGTCAGCGACATTAATCCTGCAGTTATGCTTCTTCATGAAATCCAAGCCCAAGATGCAATCATCCATTATTTCAGCCACGATAACGTCATGAGGGTATGAGGACCCCCCTACATTAATCATAACTGACATTTCTCCGAGGACGGGTATTGGCTGACCGGAGGCAGTAAGAAGCCGACAATTAATTCTCCTCTTATGTCCCCTTGCGGCCTTTACCAGATTTGGCTTCACTATTGTTCTAGAGGCTCCTGTGTCTAGAGTAATTTTGCAATCCGTCCTGTTAATAGTCCCCTGAATCACAAGACTATTCCCGCTGCTTGCTTGGGAGACAACAGTTATTGGGACTTCTTCCGCGTCAGGCAGTACTTGCCCCTTAGTCCTGGCTGAAGCCCTTTGCTTCTTCAGCTCCTCCATCTGTTCCTCAAGCCTTTTCATTCTTGCCATCTGGGTATCCTTCTGCGGGCAGTTGAGCTGAAGATGACCCCTTTCGCCGCACTTGTAGCACATGGCTCCAAAACTTCTTTTCGTAGGAGCCTTGACCTCCTTGACTTCCTCCGAGACCTCGCGGAATTTATAGGTCTGCCGTATGTCACGCCGGACAGCCTCGACCTCTAGAGCATGCGCCAACGCTTCCTTTAGCGAGGTGTGGTGACGTAGCCTTACTGCAGCTCTGACTTCCAGGTCCCTGATTCCGTCGACAAAGGCTTGAATAATGTTCGAGTCAACCATCTTGGAGTCTGCTCCTGGATGTGCCTTCTTGACCAGTTTTTCAATCTCCAACGCCCATTGTTGTAGTCCCTCTCCTGAGCGTTGGACTCTGTCACGAAGTTGGGCACGGAATACGTGCTCCAGGTGTCGCTCCCCGTATCTGGATTCAAGCGCCTCCATCAGATCTTGGAACCCATTTCCTGTATGTGCTTCTAGGACCGACAAAGCTTGCCCTCTGAGCGCAACAGTGAGAGCGGTCAGGCATTGGTCTTCAGTCCATCCGTTGGCAGTAGCAACCGTCTGGAATTGCTGACGATAAGCGTTCCAAGAAGTAGTACCGTCGTACGGCGGCACCTTGACTTTTGGCCCTTGTACCACTGCTCCGGTAGTTCCACTAGACGTCGCGACTCCTGTGGTTTCCAGGCGCACTACTTTCTTCTGTAGTTCGGTGATGTTGGTTTTCACATTTTCCATATCCAATCCCAACCCGGTAACTCGTTCGTCCATAACGTCGACATCTTTACGAAGCTTTGTCACCGTGTCACTGACATCCTTTATCGCCAGAAGCGCCTTTTCTTGAAGGTCCTTTTGTTGCTCTTGTGACTCTTGCATTGCCCTTTGAGAATCTTGCACAGCGCCGAGTTTGCGGTCTTGTGCCTCTTGCAAAGCCTGAATATCAGCTCTTTGGGACTCCATCATTGCCCTTTGAGAATCTTGCAAAGCGCTGAGCTTGCGGTCTTGGGCATCTTGCAAAGCCTGAATCAACTCAATTATGCTTTCCAATTGAGGAGCCATTTGGGGGGCCGTAGAAACTGCGGGCGAGGCATGGTGGCTGGAGCCAGTTGACGGGGCTTGAGCAGACGGGGCCTGGTGGGCGGGGCCAGTGGGCGTGGCCTGAGTGGGCGTGGCCTGGTGGGCGGAGCCAGTGGGCGTGGCCACACCCAAAGTGGGCGGGGCCTGAGGGGCGTGGCCAGTGGGCGGGTCCCGGTGGGCGGGGCCAGTGGGTGAGGCCTGTCCCGCAGTGGGCGGAGCTTGGTCCCCAGTGGGTGTGGCCTCCGCAGCCTGTTGCGTCCTTGTCCTGACACTTCCCTCGAAGTCTTCTCCCGGAGTCACTGGCACTACGCCGTTGTCCTCACGCTCCCCTTGAACTCCTCTCTCGGAGTCAATGGCAGCAGCTCGCTGTGCCCTTGTCCTGACACTCCCCTTGAAGTCCTCTCTCGGAGTCAATGGCATCTCCAAATCTCACTTCCGACACCAGTTGTTACGTGCTAAGGTTCGATGATTCGGAGGAAAAGACCTGGTGACTCTCTTGAAGACTTTTATTTGCACTACACTTAACACTTACACTACACTTACACACACTAGATCACTATGTCTAAACACTAAGCACTAGGTTCAAACACTATGCACTAAGTTCAAACACTAAGCACTATCACTGGTTCACTCACTAAGTCACTTGTTTCTCACTTCCGAAGTCGCTTTGATTATCGCTCACTCGAAAACATTCGAAGACTGACTGGCTGGCTCGTCTAGCCGCGTATTTATACGGGTCGGGGCGAGCTCTAGACCTTACGAGAATATTCCACAATTTCGCATCAACATGTAAACAACCGTGGGAAAATTCTCGAGCAAATTATATATTCGGCAGCCCGGACTCCCAAAAAAAACCAAAAAATTACTTAACAAATTTATTTAAACTAACTTTAATTTTACAAATTGATCTGTGGTCGATTCGAGACCGAGATATGGAATGATTTTTATTACAATGTTAAAAATTATGAAATCGCGGTGATGCCGAAAACTGCTGATCTGTTTCCTCGGAGGCGACGGCGTTGACCGGGCACGTGTGGCTGCATCAGCGTTCTTCATTAGGGGTCCGTGCGTAATTCCTCCACCCCCAGAGCAGCAACTATTTGAGGACTTTGAGCGAGAAAGTTGCTGGCAGAGATTCCCGATCCCTTACAGGAACTGCGTAGGCCGGTTGATCAGCTTGGCTGGTTGGAGTGACACCCTCGTTTAGACCACTGTCCTTTTTTCGATGCAAGCGGCGACGTCGGATGATAAGAATAAGAGAAATTGTAACCATACCAAATACCAACGTGTATAAGGGCAACGTTGTATGGTACAGTGAAGAAGATATTTGATTCAGTTGGACAGGGCTCTGTAGAATAACTTGATCTTCCAGGTTATGTAGATTCTTCAGGTCGAAAGAATTGAGGGTCATATGGGGAATATCTTTGTCTGCGACTGCAAGGTTGTCTCGAACTTCGGCGATCTTCAGGGGTTGTCCTTTGATCTCGTCATTATTGTTGATGATGTTGAACGAGTCTGTCCGCAGGGAACATCCACGGGGTATTGTAGCCAGGAAGCTGCCGGATATCGTTTTGTACTCCTTTCGTTCGCATTGTAATTGAATCTTAGTCGGCCTTGGGAAGATTATGGTATAATGTTGATCATCCAGTTGCTCCATAGCTTCTCTTGTTAAGGTGACTTTCGTGGGGCTGCATGACTTGTCCAGAGATTGATTGATGATGATGTTCTGTATACAGTCAGGGCTCTCTCGGGGTTGATAGTTTATCATTTCTTCACAGAGAAGGTATTCATTTATCTTCGGACATTCTGCCTCTATGTACATGAAAAATTTCCCATCGGTTGCTATGTAAGGATGTGGAGGGATAAATGTTTGTTGGAGTTTATTCGGGACAATGGACAGACGGAAGAAATCATAGTCATTGAGAGCTACTATGGGAAATTTAAAAACTATTACTATTCGCTTATCTAGAAAATAACTACCAGGCTTAATAATATCATAATAGTCCCTTAAATCAGATTCTAAGATTTGATTATTGCTATAAATTTTCTTAAGTCTACCTATCATACTTTCCAAATTATCTATACTTAACATACTATGATGGGTGCTCGATGCACGGATAAAACCTAAAATATTCTCTAATCTAATTAATTCTAAATATATGTCGTCGGTATTCTCAGTAATAATTGCTAGCAATTGTGCAAATTTTGCAAACTTTACTTCTGAACTGTATTTATCTAAAATTAACTCTAAAGTTTGATTAATTTTCTTCTGATTATCAACTAGGTTATCTATTATCATATCATACTGATTCATCCAGGCTTTATTAAGACTAATTTGGTTATTATATTCTGAAACTAAGTTATTCTCGTTTTTCTCTAATAAATCTATTACTTTATTATACCTTTCGGCATCTGAATGATCCAAATTACCAGTTACACTTTTAATTAATGATCCTAAGCCATTAATTATTCCTCTACGTACTCTATTAGGTTCAAAAGTTTTCAATTGCGAATTTACCTTTGTTAATTTAGAATATAAGTAATCAATTTGAATTTCAAATACAGGTAAGGATACGTTATCTAGCTTAGTCTTAAAATAATCTAATTGACTACATACAGAGTCAATACGCTTTTCTAAATCAGTAAGCTCTACATATTGAATGAATGAATGATAATGACTGATGAACTTTGCTCTACCGAGCCTAAATGGTAAGAGTCCAGGTCCGCTGTCAAGTTGTTCAAGTCTTATGTCTGCTGCCATGGTCAGGTGTAGTATCATCAACAGTCGGATCCTGTAACAAATTCTTAGTCTTAGGGACACGCTTAAGACGAGCTTTTGCTACGGGTCCTTTTTTCTTCGATGTGTAAATGTGAATGGGTAAGTCAGCTAAAACATTATCATGTGTGTATCGGGGTGCTAATTTTTGTCGGTTGGCCATAGGGTTTTTGATAAAAACTTGCTGGTCAGGGACATATTCTATTTCCGGTTCAAGATTTTTATTCCTGTTATTCATTAAATTAGTACGGTCACGGGTAGTGTAATCATTAATCATTTCGTAAACTGTCTTCATTTGGTCTCGATGAGTCAAAACGTATTGCTGCATTAGATGCTCGGTCAGATTGATGTCCAGTGGATCCCTAGGATCAAAATGTCCTCTAATAATATCATGGGGCCTACATTTTGTGAAACTATGAACAGAACTGTTATATGCTAATATTGCGTAGGGCATCTGGTTAACGGTCGGTTCGTCTTTCTGCTTCAATTTTAATATTCGAAGATGTTCTAAAAGTGTGGAGTGGAAACGTTCTATGATGCCATTGTCATTGGGTGAGTGGGGTAAAGTTCTATGGTGAATAATTTTATGCAATCTTACAAATTCAGAAAATAACTGATTGGTAAATTCGGTCCCATTGTCAGTCACAATTGTCAAGGGAAGTCCATGATGTGTACAGTATGTAAGTAGTCCCTGTAGTATACTGACTGCTGTTCCGTCACGTAAGTGGTAAGCTTGTCCGTATTTAGAGAAAGAGTCAACGAACGTCAAGTATTTTTCATTCTGTGCTGTGAATAAGTCTAAATGTACTATTTCAAACGGTTTCGTTGCTGGTGGTACGATGTTGAGTTGGGGTTTAACAGGATTTCTATCATATTTGCATTGTCCACAGATAGTACATTCGTTGATATACTTCGTTATTTCTTCACGCATTTTTGGCCAATAGTATTTGCGAGATAAGGCTAAATAGCACTCATTAATACCTCTATGATTCGTCTTTCCTTCGTGATAGTGTCTTATAATATCCTGTTGTCGCAAATACTCCTTAACGTCTTCCAGCTCCGTTTTTGCTAAAACAAGATGCATGGAGGATGACTTAAACTTACTTTGTAGTATCGGTATGATAGAGTACATACCTAGGGGAGGCGTAATTTTAAGGGCTGTCTTTATCTTGGGGTTAACATACTCTTTTATAGCGTCTACTACATCCTGCTCCAAGTTAGACTCGGATACTTGAATATGGGTACGTGTGTGAGTGTCGAATGGCTTAGTAACAGTCGGTCGTCGTTTTATGTCACCTACTATCGTGAGACAGACCTGCCTATGAAATTTGTTAAGTGGTTCGTCAGTAATTGGGATCTCGAGTATAGGGTTTTCAGCTGATGTATGTGCTGTAACGGTGGTTGAACCTTCAGAGGGTTCAGGTCTTACAGAAAGGTCAATTCCGCATTCTGTGAGAAGGGACTCTATTTCCTCGTTATTAATCTGAACTCTAGATAGTGCGTCAGCATTGGTGTTACACTTGCCTTTCTTATATACTATTGTGTAGTCATATTCACTGAGTTTAAGTCGCCATCTAGTTAGTCTCGAGTTAGGTTCTTTAATGTTCATTATCCATTGAAGGGGCTTATGGTCAGTAATTATTTTGAACTTTCGTCCGAATAGATAGGGTCTAAAGTACTTTGTAGCCCATACAATGGCTAAAAGCTCCTTCTCAATGGTACTATAGTTAGTCTCGCTAGTGCTTAAAGTTCTAGATGCAAAGCTGACAGGTTTGTCGGCTCCGATTGGGCCCTGAGAAAGTACGGCACCTATAGCAACGTTCGATGCGTCAGTGGTAAGTATAAAGTCTTTTGTAAAGTCAGGGTACTGTAATATTGGGTCATTAGTCAATAAGGTCTTACATTTTTCGAAACATTCGATATATTCTGAATTTAAAACTATCTTATTTGTCTTTTTCAAGCATTTCGTCATAGGTTTAGTTACGCGTGCAAAGTCAGGTATAAATTTTCTATAATATCCTATTAGGCCTAAAAATTGTTTTATTTCCTTAGTCGTTTTTGGCAATGGATAATTTTCTATTGCTTTGATTTTATCAGGATTAGGTTTGATTCCCTCGTTAGTAATTATATGACCTAGGTATGCAGTTTCTAATTTTAAGAATTCGGACTTGTCCATCTGTATTTTAAAATTTGAGTCGCGTAGTCTACGAAAAACTTTTTCCAGGTTCACCATGTGCTCCTGGAGTGACGTACTAAACACTATTATATCATCTAAGTAGACTAGGCAAATTACGTTTTGCAGACCTCTCAGAATATTATCCATGACACGTTGAAAAGTTGATGGGGAATTTTTTAATCCCATTGGCATACGCAAGAACTCATAGTGTCCGTGCTCTACATTAAATGCTGTTTTAGCTATATCGTCAGGGTTCATTTCAACTTGATAGAATCCAGACGCCAAGTCCAAGGTGGTGAAATATTGGCATCTACCTAGTTTATCCAAAACGTCAGTGATGTTGGGGATAGGGTATTTGTCATCGATGGTCTTGTCGTTAAGTTTTCTAAAATCGACTACTAGTCTCCATTTCTTTCTACCTGATGCATCAGCCTTTTTTGGAACTACCCAAATAGGTGAACTCCAGGCAGAGTCGGATGGTCGTATTATGCCTTGTTCCAACATTTTCGCTATTTGATCCCTAACTTCTTGTCGATGTATAAATGGATAGCGATAGCTTTTGGTATATACTGGTATTTCGTCATGGGTCCTTATGGAATGTTTTATTTTATTAGTAAAGGTCAAAGATTCTCCTTCTATGTAAAATATGTCGGCATAATTTTTACACAAAGTCTCTAAGTTAGCTTTTTCTTCAGAGTTCAAGTGGTCAGTTCTAAGTCGGTCTAAAACATTCTTAACTCGAGTTGGGTCCTGAACAGGTTCAGTACATTCAATGTTACATACGTCAATTTGTGTCGGCGAGTCAAACGAAATTACGGAGTCAGTGTCTGTCAAATTTTTTATCTCAACTATTGCCGTTTTATCAGTTACTGTCGTGACACATTCGTGAATAATAAAATTACATAAAAATTGTTCCGGTATATAGACTTCACCGTCGTCATGGTCAATTGGGATGTTAACAAGTTTTGATGAATTTGCAGGAATATTTTCTTGCCTTATATCTCTTCTACATTGATATCTTAAGAGTGGTAATTTAGCACTATCCGTTATTAAAATATTATCTTTTAAGTCTATTTTGCAATTTTCTAATAAATCTAATCCAATTAATCCGTCAAAGTAATTGTGAAATTTATATATAAAAAGTTTTAAATCCTTATCCTGATTAAATTCTGGAAAAGAAGGAATTTTAATAGAGTGTTCATGTATACTGGTAGCGCAAGAATTAGTAACCTCAAAAGGATCGAATATTTTTGGTAAATGTGGGAAAAATTTATTAACAGCTTCAGGGCTAATAAATGATTGGTTAGCCCCGGTATCTATAAGAAACTTAAGAGGAGGATTGTAAATCTGTATATACGGCAATTCTTTTTTTGAATGTAAGTTTAATTCTATTCGGGTGCGGCACGACCCTTGCGTTTCTGAAAATCCTGTTTTTTGCTAGACTGAGCTGAATTATCTGTGTGCTGAGTCGGGCTAGAATTTGTAGGTATGTTATGGTCTATGTACGGTACTGGTGAATTTTCAGAATACTGAAAACTATATTGTTCAAGTGCAAGTTGTTCGTCATAGTCATTATAGTCATTACAGTCGTAAGATTCATAATATTCACAGTCTTGTTGGTCATAGTAATTAAAGTCAGGGTAATAGTCAGAAAATTCATTGTAATTCATCTCCCTGCTTTTAAAGTAGTTAGATGGTGGTGGATTCCCAAATTTTTGCCAATCATGGCCAGGGATTCTAGGTGGCATGGGCTTCGTGACAAAATGACTCACTCCGCTCATAGGTTTAGGCCCAGAGTTATTATTAGGTGAAAAATTATTATTTCTGTGAGGAATCCTAAAACCATGATTATAATTCGGTAAGGGAGCTCTAAACATTTGCTGCGTTCTACTCGGTTGGAATGGAGGACGCTGGGGCATATTATGATTATGTTGAAACGCTGGTGTGAATGCAGGTTTCTGCCAACTAGGTCCTGGTAATGCCCGCGGTACGTTATTAATATTAACTGGAGGTAATTTAATTTGTGCTTGCGAGGGTGGTAATGATGATGATGATTGACGAGGATTATTTCTTTGCTGCAAGTACATTACATTTAATTCGTCCTGGACAAATTCCAATGCCTTTTCTATCGTCTCGGGTCTCATACATCTTATACGAGAGCCGAGAGGATCTTTCAACCCCCGGACGTACGCTTGTAAAGTTAACTTTCTATATAATGTTCTCTTAGCCTCCACGGTGGTAGCTAAGGTTTCATGTAAGGACACGTACGTCATTATGGTACTGAAAAGGTTTTGGCACCTGTCATAAAATTCCTGCGGGCTTTCGTTACCCTGTGTAGCAAGAGCCAAGTCGTTATAGAGAGCGGTTTCATCCCTCTGGTCGGCAAAATTATTAATTAAGGTGTTTCTTATGCCTAACCAATTTTCTGGTATCCCGTTCGAATTAATTGTCCGAGCCGCAGGGCCCGTAATTTTATTTAAAATACCGTTGATAACACATAAATTAGATAACTCGTATTCTGGACCATCTTTTACGCATTGAATTACTATCTGATCACAAATCCTGATGAATCTAGTAAGTATGTTCGGATTCCCATCGAATTCGGGAACCGGGCGAAGCGCCTTATAAATCGTATCCGGATCCATTGTACTACCGTAGGCTAAAGTACTATTATCTAAGTTAATACTACTCGAATTAATTAATATTAAATCTAGATCAAAATTTTCTTGAAAGCGATTTGAGCTCTCGGAATCAAAAAATAAATCTAATTCTAAACTATCTTGGTCACTATAATCTAGTAGAGAGCGATTCGAGCTTTCTCCTAAATTACGATTTAAATCTAATATGCTATCCCTATGTACCTGCCTTGAGGAGGCGGTCCTATCACTATTTTTAGTGGGACGGAAAATTTTGGACGTGGAAAGCAACACTTATGAGAAAAAGATCAGTGTACTCACATACTCGTCGACTTCTCTGGTTTTTTCTGTAGTTGCACTGTAGTTTGAGTGCGCCCCGGCTGCTTACTCCTGAGGTTCGATGCTTCGGTGAATGCTGGACAGCAAAAGCTAGAACGACCGCGCGCGGTGTCGAATCTAGACCCCGGAAATCTTCTTAAATGCGATCGCGATAGCCCCGAAAGTATCCGTAGACTGCGCCAATTATATATTCGGCAGCCCGGACTCCCAAAAAAAACCAAAAAATTACTTAACAAATTTATTTAAACTAACTTTAATTTTACAAATTGATCTGTGGTCGATTCGAGACCGAGATATGGAATGATTTTTATTACAATGTTAAAAATTATGAAATCGCGGTGATGCCGAAAACTGCTGATCTGTTTCCTCGGAGGCGACGGCGTTGACCGGGCACGTGTGGCTGCATCAGCGTTCTTCATTAGGGGTCCGTGCGTAATTAGCAGGTAAGCGCAGGTAACAAAAACATTCAAGTGGCGGCATCTGGTATTGAATAGGGGATTTACGCTGTCTGTGATGGTTTCGCCTGGTTGCCGCTAGATGACACTACGTGTCCGCATTCGTAACAGTATGAAGCCAGAGAAAATTTTTTTTACAAAAGTTTGAGAAAAAAATAATAATTTGAAAGCCAATTTGTCACTAATATATGCCATACATCATGAGTTCAATTTTTTTTTTTATGAAATAAGGGGGCAAACGAGCAAACGGGTCACCTGATGGAAAGCAACTTCCGTCGCCCATGGACACGCGCAGCATCAGAAGAGCTGCAGGTGCGTTGCCGGCCTTCTAAGAGGGAATAGGGTACTAGGGGAGGGTAGGGATGGGAAGGAAATAGGGGAGGGTAGGGAAGGGAATAGGGTAGGGGATTGGGCCTCCGGTTAACTCACTCACTCGGCGAAACACAGCGCAAGCGCTGTTTCACGCCGGTTTTCTGTGAGGACGTGGTATTTCTCCGGTCGAGCCGGCCCATTCGTGCCGAAGCATGGCTCTCCCACGTCGTTTTTTTCTCCATATTTTGAAAAAAAAAATCTTTTCTCTGGCTTCATACTAATCTGACCACTTCATCATAAGAAAATCGTTATAACTTCTACTGTGTTACTTATAAACATAGTATAAAAGTTATACTTAGAACAAACTTGGAATAAGCAAGATCGCGACTCATAAACAAGATATAACTTAAATCTAGTATAAGGTTGGTATAACTCCCATACAAAAGTTATACCAACGTTATACCCACCCCCGCCCTAGTTTATCGTCAGTATAAGTTGGGTTGACAGACTACAGTATTTCATAAATAAAACTTTTATAATACATAAGTGATTCGAATAAATCTTCGAGTAGGTAGATAATAAAATACATACATATGTATTATGTATGTATTTTATTATCTATTAAACCTTCACATCGATATAAAAAATTAGAAAAATTTCGTTAAAAAAAAAGTCAAAGCAGTTAAAGAATCAAGTCAGTTGACTCAGTAAAGTGGTCATTTTTGGAAGTTGTATCAAGTCTTGCCCACCCTTGTGCATGATTATGAATATTTAATCAGTCATTACTCATTAATATTCCACCAATATTTCACATTAAAAACTCAGGTAGCACAATTTTAGGAAAACAATACAAAAACACAACATTACTCTTTCACATTCCCGGCAAAACCAACATCTGTTGATTTATAGTTGCATGTGTTAACAGAATTCACAGATAAAAACCGACTTTTTACTTTGTTTTACTTGATACTATTGTCTATTTGCGGCGTTGCCGTCTTGTGCATCGGGGATAGCGGTGCTATAGTTATGTCAACCTTATACCAAGTTTATGAGTTAGAAAATATTCTTAGGTTATTCCTAATTTATACCTAGTATAATTATTCCTAGTACAAGCTTAGAATATCCTAAGGATAAACATTTTTTATAAGTAACACTGTTAAAGTATCTGATCTTTTTAAAATAAAAAAGAACCAGTTAAATGTGCTAGATTTTTCACAAAAAGCCATTACTAAAAAATACACAATTTTTTTTCTTAAGCTAGGGTTTTTCTATGTTTAATTCCATGAAATTTATAACATATTGCATAATATGTAAGCGTAATCCACAAATTCAACTATCAAATGAGACCTTTTTTATCTTCATAGGATATTTACATGAGAAGTACTGGTCAGATTAGTGTGAAAGCCCGAGAAAAACTAAAATGGCTGCCATTTTACAACCGTGAGAGAGAAAAAAAATTTGAGGGCTAATTTGTCGATAAAATATGCCATAGAATAGATCATGACATTAAAGGATCGGACACCGGTGTCGGGACACATTGTATAATTATTAAATTAACCTGCCAAGTTCGAATTAGAAGTATTATGGATTAGGCTGTTGGTGAAGATGATTACGATCGATGAAGTGCATCTGAACTTGGCATTGGATTGGATTTCAACTCTTTTTGACACAAAAATTAGCCGATAGGAACTTGGCCCCATTTTTACAGGTATGTTTTTGATTGGATTTGAACATACAATGGGCCAAAGTAACATAAAGCCAAAACGGTCAAATTCCTAAATTCGCCGGCTCGGTCCTAATTCCTAAACCCTGATTGATACTCGCAGGCGGGAAAAATTGGGATCCATCAAGTTTAGTCTCAGGGTGTTAAGTGACAAGGTGATATCAAATCTGAAATCTCATACTTTTTTCATATCTAACTTCGAAGCCTACATTATGTAATGCAATTTGTATTCGTTGTATGTTTAATATTATGTATCGTCATCGAAGCATATCAGTAGGCTGTATGAGTAGGCTGTAGGACTCACCATCCTGTCGCGCTCGTCCTCGATGGTGCGGATGAGGTGCGCGAAGTGGTGCAGCGAGCGGCCGATGACGCGCTCGTCGTCCGTCATGGAGGCGCCGATGCACGCGAACTCGAACTGCTCCATGCTGGCCGCCAGCGCCAGCTGCGCCGCGCCCAGCCCTGCCGCCGCCAGACTACGTTATATACTGACAGTGACAAGTGACACCCATATACTCCTACAGCCTACTGTCTCTACTGTCTAGTGTCTGTCCGTCTGTTACCTCTTCAAGCCCAAACCGCTCAACCGATTTTGTTCCCCGTAATCCTTGGAGCCCCCGGGTGAGTTAGACAATTTTCTTTTTTCAAATTTTATATATACTTTACCATGCATTGTATAAAATTAAATGACAAATACTCTTTACCACATACCTACATAATATTATGTAAAACCCGATTTCGAAAAGTTTATATTTAAGACACGCATATAGGAACTGTTGGAATATACGGTTTATATACCGTACGTACTAGAGTACAAATATCCAAGTATAATAAGTAAACCTCAAATCAAGTTTTCCTAACTTTTTAATTCCTACGATGTTCACCTAAGTCAGTCGACGTGTAACTGAAATAGAATGTGTGATATCAATTTAAGGCGATATAATGAAAATAAATTATAACGCAAGGGGCGGGGCCTATGCTCGTAGGGCGGAGAGCACTCCCGCGCAAAAACATCGCGCGCTTGCAGCTAGCGCGACCGTAATTTTCATTTTTAGAACAAGGGTCATTGACCTATGGAGTCGCAGTTTTATTAATAATTATTAGTAATTATTTTATATAAGGAATTACTATAATTGTAGAATATGATTGACGTAGTTAATTTATTAGCATACGTATTCTAAGTTTTCTACATAATTGTTTTACTCAGCTCCTAATATCAACTTTTGACCGTTGGAAGAGTGTGTATGGAATTGCAGGCGGTATTTTGGTCTGCGGGGCTAAAATGGTCGCTTTGTTGAATCATGATATGAATCATATTAATATGATTCATTTTTTTAAAAATCGCATAATATGGAAGTCTGTCTGCAATTATTGCAGGCAGAGTTGCTTATGAATTATTAATTTCTGTATTTTTGTACTGATTTGACATTTGTCAGTTTAACAGTTTTTACAATTCATTTGCTGAATTGATTGAGAGGAATTGCTAAATGTGACCATTTTAGCCCCGCTGGTCTTGTTGCTTGCCAGGCTGTTGAGTGATGAAGAAAACCATAAAACTCCCTAAGAGGCCGGGTGCCATCGAAATTCTCATACATACGTAATAGCAAAATCATTTTCTCATACGAAAATATTTAACATAAGTATTTGATTTATTTTTCAGCTTAAAATAGTAATTTCAGGTTCCTGCACAAAAATTTACTACAAAATATTTAAACACTAAAAAATTGAGTAAAACACCAAAAAATGTAATATAATTAAATCAAAGCGCACGGGCCACGGCCGTGCGCGGCCAAGTTCCAGCAGGCCGCGCGCTCGCCGTGCACTATTTACACGAACCGCTTCGACGCACTTTTGACCCCCTTGTAGCTCAGTGCCTATTGCGAGTGCAAAGATAAAATTATACCTACGTAATTATATACTAGTACTTAAGCAGTATACCAAATTTCATCGAAATAGGTTCAGTAGATCTAGAAATATGTCTCTGTAAAAATAGCTAATTTTGGCACTCACTCATTCACTCACTCACTCACTCACTCACTCACTCACTCTCTCACTCACTCTCTCACTCACTCACTCACTGACCGGTAATCAAAACCTCTAGGCCACTTCCGTTATGAAATTTGGCACACAGGTCGTGTGTTATATTATGTAGATTAACAAAAAATTAGGAAATTTTAGAAATCGGTCAAGCGTGAGTTGGTTCATCTATGAACTTTAGAGGCTACTTCCAAATATCCTAGCGTTATGAAATTTGGCACACAGGTCAAATTCAAATTCATTTATTTCATACCATATTACATGATCAGATTAGTTTCTACTTTGGGTCCTATATAATGTAGATTTAAAACAAAAAAATAATAAATTTTAGAAATCGGTCAAGCGTGAGTCGGCTCATCTATGAACTTTAGAGGCCACTTCCAATTGTCCTAAAGTTACGAAATTTGGCACACAGGTCATGTCTTATATGTCATGTAGATTAACAAAATATTAAGAAATTTTAAAAATCTGTCAAGCGTGAGTCGGCTCATATACGAACTTTAGAGGCCACTTCCAATTGTCCTAGAGTTACGAAATTTGGCACACAGGTCGTGTGTTATAATATATAGAGTAACAAAAAAATTAAGAAATTTAAGAAATCGGTCAAGCGTGAGTCGGCTTATCAACGAACTTTAGAGGCTACTTGCAAAATATGCCTTAGCGTTATGAAATTTGGCACACAGGTCGTGTGTTATATGTATAATATTAAGAAATTTAAGAAATCAGTTAAGCGTGAGTCGGCTCGTCTACGAACTTTACTCTTTACTTAAAAATTTGTCTTCTATTGATAGTTTAACAAATACCACTAGTGGCATCTATCGAAAGTATTGTTTATATCGGGCGTAGCACAAAAAGAAAACATAGGTATGATTTCTTGAAAAAAAGTATTGAAATCCCACCAAAAACATACCTGTTAAAATAGGGCCTAGTTCCTATAGGCTAACTTTTGGTCTAAAAAAAGAGTTGAAATCTAAACCAATGCCCAGTTCAGATGCACTTCATCAACAGCCTGATCCATAATACTTCTAAATTTGAACTTGGCAGGTTTTTGTGATAGACGTAACACTGAAGGTAACACTTGATTAATTATGTAATTAGATAATATTTATAAAATTTAATTAACCTGCCAAGTTCAAATTAGAAGTATTATGGATCAGACTGTTGATGAAGATGATTATGATCGATGAAGTGCATCTGAACTGGGCATTGGTTTAGATTTATACCCTCTTACTAATAAAAACTTCTTAAACATGCGTTCGACGTGTGAATAGTTAAACAGGAGTTTTTAAGTTATACACACGTTACACAGAGTCTATACATGGTCTATACAGAGAAATTTGTATGGAAATGACAGCATCGTTATACAGGCCTTATGTCAAAAAATTATTATTAGTAGAAAAAATCTTATGCACCCTCTATACACGCTGTGTAACTTTTTATTAGTAAGAGGGATAATGTATAGACGTTATAATATACTAATGTAAAATGTATAGACGTGATATAATATATATCTAAAAACTAGCTGTTGCCCGCGACTTCACTGACCGGTAACCGAAACCTCTAGGCCACTTCCGTTATGAAATTTGGCACACAGGTCGTGTGTTATAATATGTAGATTAACAAAAAATTAGGAAATTTTAGAAATCGGTCAAGCGTGAGTCGGTTCATCTACGAACTTTAGAGGTTACTTCCAAATATCCTAGCGTTATGAAATTTGGCACACAGGTCGTGTGTTATAATATATGTCGCAGTCATCTGGTTCAATCTGTGATTCGATTGAATGACTAGCGTGTTCATTGAATGACACCGTTCTATTGAATGACTGAAGGACAACTAGTCAAGACGCTGACTGTAACGTTTATCGTCTTGACTAAACGTCATCATAGTGAAGGTTTTGGAATTGGTTTAGATTTTATAATGTATAGACGTTATAATTTATTAATGTAAAATGTATAGACGTGATATAATATATATCTAAAAACTAGCTGTTGCCCGCGACTTCGTCCGCGTTAGAATAGTTAGATCACGTCCCAAATATTATTTTTCAAAAATATTAACAGAATTTACTTTCCTACGATTTTATTCAGTAACCCAAATCCTATTAAAGCGAACACCTTCATCATAGAAGCTCAAATCTTTAATAATTTGAGTTCAATCAGTCGAAAATCTAAGAAAATTTCTAAAAACTTTCATCCCGTATTTCATCCCCTTAGGGGTAGAATTTATTAAATTCCTTTCTGAGGGGATGCCTACGTCATAGTATCTTTATGCATACACAGTCTCAGCCCGATCGGTTTAAAATTGAGAAAGTTTCATACAAACTGTCAACCCCAATTTCACCCTCTTGGGGGTAGAATTTCCAAAGACGCCTAAATATATATCCATTCAATTTTAATTAGTAACCCAAAAATAAAGTTTCATGTTTCTAACTCAAGAAATGACGGACTTTCAACCCCAATTTCACCCCCTTGGGGGTAGAATTTCCAAAAACGCTTAAATACGAATTCATTCGTTTTTATTCAGTAACCCAAAAATAAAGTTTCATGTTTCTAACTTCAGAAATAACGGACTTTCATACAAACTTTCAACTCCTATTTCACCCCCTTCGGGTTAAAATTTCCTAAATTCCTTCCTTAGTGGGTGTCTACTAATTAGCACAACCCTGCTCATCAAATTTCGTGGCTGTAACTTTAACAGTTTTTGCTCTGCGATGATGAATCAGTCAATCAGTCAGTCAGTCAGGACTTGTAATTTTATATGTATAGATTTGAGAAATCAATCAACGACTCGACATTGAAAATAACAGCATTTTGATTTGATGGTTGTGTTTAATTTTACAATTCTTATGTAAACAGTATTTATTTAATAAGCTATACGGTGTGCATTACACATGACAATATTTTATACCCCCCCCCCCCTCTCCTCCTCCCACCCTCCTCATCGTATTCTCATTGTATCACTAGTACATAAGAATTTTTATCTATAATTCGTAGATGAGCCGACTCCCGCTTGACCGATTTCTTAAATTTTTAATTTTTTTTTTTAAATCTACATATACCACACGACCTGTGTGCCAAATTTCATAACGCTAGGATAAGGACAATTGGAAGTGGCATCTTAAGTTTGTAGATGAATCGACTCACGCTTGACCAATTTCTTAAATTTCGCAATTTTTTGTTAATCCACACATAATACTCGACCTGCGGGCCAAATTTCATAACGCTAGGACAATTGGAAGTTTCTTCTATAGTTCGTAGATGAGCCGACTCACGCTTCACCGATTTCTTAAATTTCTTAATTTTTGTTAAACTACTTATAACACACGACCTGTGTGCCAAATTTCATAACGCTAGGACAATTGAAAGTGGCCTTTTAATTTCGTAGATGAACCGACTCACGCTTGACCAATTTCTTAAATTTCTAAAATTTCTGAATATTTTGGTAATCTAAATATAACACCCGACCTGTGTGCCAAATTTCATAACGCTAGGACAGTTGGAAGTGGCCTAGAGGTTTTGATTACCGGTCAGTGAGTGAGTGAGTGAGTGAGTGAATGAGTGAGTGAGTGAGTGAGTCAGTGCCAAAATTAGCTATTTTTACAGGCAGATATCTCAGGATCTACCGAAGCTATATCTATGACATTTGGTATACTGCTTATGTGCCTGTATATAATTACGTAGGTTTAATTTTATCTTTACACTCGCAATAGGCACTGAGCTACAAGGGGGTCAAAAGTGCGTCGAAACGGTTCGTGTAAATAGTGCACGGCAAGCGTGCGGCCTGCTGGAACTTGGCCGCGCACGGCCGTGCGCTTTGATATTCACATTTATTGCATTTGCATTAGTAGGAAACAATGTAGCGTAGATTGTATTATGAGAATAATAATTTCTGAGAATAAAAATATGAGAATAAAAATTCTTACGTGTCCGCAACACCTAAAGAAATATTATTATCAAGATCCAAGTCAAATACCGACTCCACTGGTGGTCCCTTGGATATTATGGTGGTGGTTCCTTGGATATTATGTCGGCGACAGTCGTAGATTTATGTTTTATCTTATAAAAGCGATAAAATAAATATCAATATGTGTATGAATATTGAATATATATCTTATATTCACATTCATTGCATTAGTAGAACACAAAGTAACGTAGATTGTATAATGATAATAATAATAGATAGGTTCTCACGTGTCCGCATGATCTATATAGTACTACTATAGAATTATCCAGATCTAAGTCAAGTAGCGACTCCACAGGTTTCTGTTCTTTGGATGTGTGGTCAGTAGTAAATTTATATTTTCCACAAAAATAATAAAATAATCATATTAAAGCCATTTTACAAATAATAAAATAACCTCCCTTATCAATCAATAGAATAGGTAAGTACACACGCCCCCCGAAGGTTGCTCGCCTTGTCGTGGCGGTGGGGCTCAGTAACCGCGGCTTGGACAACCGCGGTGAAGCGAAGAGGCAACCAGGGCCGGCCGGTGTCGCCGCCTGGCCCGAGAAGGGCGCTCCCAGCGGACTGGAGGAGTCCGCTGCGGATGCGCACCGAGGTGGGGCCGCAGAGGAAGAGGCAAGTAGGTATTACGGTGCGCCGCTTGCCCTATCCTCTGCGGCCGAGGACGGATCGCGGGGGGGAGAGGCATTGTGGTAGGTTGCCGCTTTCCCTACCCCCCCTGCGAGCTGGCCGTTCCGTTTGAACGGCATTGGTGGGGCCGCAGAGGAAGAGGCAAGTAGGTATTGCGGTGCGCCGCTTGCCCTATCCTCTGCGGCCGAGGTGTGGTCGGTGGCAGAGCCACAGACCTGATCTGCCACATGGCCTCCAAGTAGCAGACTCGGGGGGCGTCTGCTACAGCCCTGGTGGGGGCCGAGGAGGAGGGCGCACGTGTCGTGCGCCCATCGTGGAGTCTTCGGACCGCTGGCGGGGTCGCGGATGTGTGTATCGTTCCCGTGGCCCCGTCAAAAGGCGGCGTGGCGAAAGATGGGGGGGGGGGGTTTAGTGGGTATACCGTGGTCTCATCAGCTACGGGAGTCCCACATCACCGCTCGGGTCGCCCCCTGCGCCTGGGTGGTATGCGTAATGCATTTCCCCCTCCGGAAAAAAAAAAAAATGGTAGGTAAGTACACACGACGGCACATCAGACTAATCACGAACTAACTCTTCATAGCGTTCTTTCTTTTCCAGTTTAGATAATACTGGTGTTTTCTTTTTCCCCATGATCAAAAAAAAAACCATACAGCTGAACGTATAAGTAACCTCCTCGTTTTTGGAAGTCGGTTAAAATGATAATAAAAAGCCTTCACTCTAATACTAACTACTAATTAGTAATAATGCACTATTTATGATTAACTTAAAATAATTAATTAACTATACACACTCATTAAAAGTATTATTATTTACAACTATAACATACAAATTATCGCGGTAACGCCTGGCTAAAACTGACATAGGTCTATCCTCGATGAAAGCTGTATTAGCACTGAGTCTGCAAGAGAGCGGCTTCGCAATTAAACTTAATTTGTATGACTATAGAGTCGTGATTACGCTGCGGCCAGAAGCTATCGGCTCGCTCGGAAATTTCGACGTAAGCGACAAAACGTAAATGATCTATATTAAAATAACTAGGAGCATTTAAGCAAAACTGCTTTTGTACGAATTTGAGTTGCAAAGTTGTCTATTAATTAGACTAATTTCCAACAATACATCTATTTTCGTTTAAAAGTAATCTTCAAATTTCGTATTTTTAAGAGGTAATTTCGAAAATTAAATGTATCGAGGCAAAATACATTAATCGTGTTTCTAGGTCTGATCAAACCTAGATAAAGCTATGAAGATATGTATATCTCATTACCAGATTTGTAACATTTCTGAGGGTCCTATAGTATTACGTCAAAAAGGACAGTTTTTACCATTATATCGCCTTAATAAAATATATCTATTGTAAATTGTAATGGACGGTCGATTTTTCTTTTTGCTCTAACGCATTCCCATTTTCCATCAGGAACAAAGTCGATTGGGTCCACTAGTATGAAATATATCAATGGTTTTTAAGCAAATAAATCATAATATTAATTTTGAGCGATACATTTTAACAATTGGAACATTTAAATTTTATAATTTACTGTAGTTTGGAGAGTGTTTTAATGACAATGCACACAAATGGCCTACTCAACAATTTGATAAAGCACACAAAGACAGAGATTTGGTAATTTGTTGTTGTGCTTGTGCTGGTGTGAGTTGGCGGCTGATATGGAGCTGGGACCTGATGTCACTACACAAACATGTTGCAGTAACCTGTTTTAGAAAATTTTGTGTTATACAAGGAGATTTCTATTTTGCTGTGTTATTTAACATAATATTATAACCTATTGCTAATAGGCAACATGCATCTTCCTTTTTTGATTGACGTACACAGTATATTTAATTGTTACTAAATACTCGTACACTATGAATAAGTGTGGGATTTGTAAAAAAATGGTCACGAAAAAGTCGCCCGCAATAACTTGCAGCCGATGTGAAATTGCTGTTCATGAGAAGACGGAATGCAGTGGTCTAAACAATAGACAAAGAACCGCTCTTCGAGCAACTGAGACGCTCGAATGGGTGTGTGGTGCATGTCGCCTCTCGTCAACTCGAAGAACATCATTTCTATCAGCTCAAGAAGATGAGGACGAAGACGAAGATGAAGCTAAGTCCGACACCATGCCTGGGGTTGATGTAAAGAAAATCTATGTACATATAATAAAACTGTAGAAATGTGAATTCTGTACATTAAAGATATTCAAAAAATAATAAGCGGGGGTTGTCACTAGATCGCTATAGAAGCCAAAAGTGTGGTTAGTTTTTTGTCTGTCTGTCTGTATGTTTGTTCCACTATCACACGAAAGCTACTGATCCGATTTGAAAGCGGTTTTCGCAGATATATTTGTCTTCTTCCAACTTAACATCTGGTGTATAAAAAAAATTCCCCCCACCTCTCTAAGGGGACAAAAGAGGGGTCAGATTTTGTATCAACTGATGAAGTAGAAATACTTTAAATGGCAAAACAACGTTTGCCGGGTCAACTAGTGCTGGATAATATAAGTAAAGAAGTTCATAAAATTGTAACGAAGGAGTTGGAGCAATTAATAATAAAATCAATGCAACATATAAGTGATAAATTTGATGAATACGAAGAACATATTTCTGCAACATCTGAAAAAATAAAAATACTAGAACGTAAACAAGTGGCACCAAAAAATCAATGCACCCACCTAGAAACAAAAATGGCTTCTTTGGAACAACGTTTGGAATTGGGGGAACAGTCAGCGTTGGTAAACTGCATTGAAATTGCCGGAATACCGACCCAAAATAATGAGGATGTGAACAAACTGGTAAAAATAGTAGCTAATTTAATACAAATGGGCACCAAGGATAAAACACAAATACAAGTTGCACGACGCCTACCCGCACGAAAAGGCAAAAATGGTGCCATTTTGGTGCAATTACATGACCAGGAACGAAAAACTCAATGGATAGCCGCTGGCCGAATCGCAAGACTTACCGCTTCCTGTGTGCTACCCAACTTATCTGGAGAGATTGCAGCCGAACCCATCTACATCCGAGAAGCATTCACCCCACGTACCAAGTATATTTTGTCTAAGGCCAAACAAGATCTTAAGGAAACACAGAAATTTAAATTTGTGTGGTGCAAGTATGGTAAAGTTTTTGCTAGGAAATCAGAATCAGAAAAAACTGTTTGGATTGGATGAAATATTTAGGAAGCAAGAGATTTTATGTCTTTATCACATAAAGACATAAAATCTCTTGCTTCCTAAATATTTCATCATAATATTTCCTTACTTAGTATCATTCATATTTCAAACTACATAATATTTTTATGGATAGCCACTATTTTATCTAGTAATTGTAACGAAATATTTAATTGCACTGATATTCTTAACTTTACTAAACAGACATGTAAGAAAAATTGTAATAACATTCTATGTATTCACACTAATATAAATTCCCCAACTAAACATTTTAGTGAATTAGAACAAATCGTTTTGGCCCAATGTAAACCTCAAATAGATATTATTGTTATCACCGAAGCTAATATTTCATGTAAAATAAGCTATTTGTTCCAATTAAAAGGCTATACAATGCACACTTTACTTCGAAAAAACAGAAAAGGTGGAGGTATAGTGATTTATGTTCATAATAAACACAAATTTAAGCAGATTAAAGCAATAACTGTATGTACACTTTGAATGCCTTATCGGCAATATTGAAACATCTACGCATTATAAATTCACTATTTGTGCAGTGTATAGACCTCCAAAAGAACACAAACACTCATTTATTTCCGAATTAGACCGTATTTTATCATGTAATTCGAACTTAGACCTAATTGTTATCGGCGACACTAACATAGACACTAAGTTAAACATTCCTGTAACGAGGGCATACGTAAACATGGCGAGCGAGCACGGTCTGGTAAGTGGGATCTCCGACTTCACAAGAATCGAACAAAGAAAGAATATTGTTACTAAATCGTGTATAGATCATATACTTGTGAGATCCCGCTTACGAGATGTTCACTGCGCCGCGCTCTGTACAAAACTGGCAGACCATAGAACGATCGCAATATGCATAACACAAGAATAGTTTAAACAGGATGCTCCCTCACTTTTACCTAGGATAAATAAAATTAAACTAAAAGAACACCTTCAGAATATTACATTTGAGCCCTATGAATCATTAGATTCCCCTCTAGACATTTATAATTTGTTAAATACAAAATTGTTAGAATGTTACAAGGAATCCACATATAATATTAGTAAATCCTCTTGTTCGAAGAGAAATAAAGAACCATTGGTGTTAGGTAAAGTAGCGAGAGCGTGTAAAAATTTATTTAAGTGGTTAAAGAATACTCAGGATAGTACAAAAAGGTGAGAATATAATAAGCAAAAAAACAAAACAAATAAATTAGTGCAAAAACAGAAAAATATATACTACAAGAACAAAATAGATAATAGCAAAGGTAATATATACGGGAACTATGGAAGATTTTAAATGAAATTACAGGCAAATTATCAAACTCTATTAATGACCATATAATAATTAATTCTTTCAAACATTTAAATTCGGAAACCCCCAAGATTCTACCCCCAAGGGGGTGAAATTGGGGTTGACAGTTTGTATGAAACTTTGTCAATTTCAAACCGATCGGTCTGAGACTTTGCATGCATTTAAAGCTACTATGACGTAGGCATCTCCTAAAAAGGATTTTAAAAGCGGCCAAGTGCGAGTTGGACTCGCCCATGAAGGGTTCCGCAGCAGCAGTAAGGTTTATTTTTATGAAATTAAAAGGTTTTTGATTTATTTTTATATTTTTTAGGTCGATTTAATGAAATTTAGATTAAGGTTTACCATTTATGACGTATAAAAAAACTACTGGCTAGATCTCATTCAAATCAATTTTCGTTGGTAGTTTTTATAGTAATCTACATCATATATTTTTTTTAGAATTATCATGCCCCTACTTTAGAAATTAGAGGGGGGACACACACATTTTACCACTTTGGTTTGTTTGTCCTGAATAGGCTCCGAAACTACTGGACCGATTTGAAAAATTCTTTCGCTATTAGAATCCTACATTATTTCTGCTGAACATAGGCTACATTTTATTTTGGAAAAAAGTAGGGTTCCGTAAGATATTTGGGTTTTTCGGACGCAAGGTGTAAAAAATCAGCCAGAAAAGTTACTCATTTTGCGTACGCTGCCTAAACCATAAATGATAGAACAATAAAATGTTCTAAATAATTGTAGACCTTATAATTGGATGGCGTTATGTAATAACGAATCAAGCGACAAAATTAAAAAAAATAAGTTATGAATGCAGATCGATTCTAGGCATCATAAACTATGTTTTCAGCTAATTTTGTGTTCAAAAGTCAATCCTAGTGCCTTATAATAAGGGGTGAATCAAGCGACATGTCAAAATTTGTTAGAAGTTTTCACAATTTAGTTACGTATTAAGGGCCGGTTATTCCAAATTCACGTTTCTAGAATGAGTTTTTTTGATAGAAAGCGTCATTCAAAAAAACTGAAAAATATATACATGTATAGATGCATCTTTTAACTAGTGCTTTCATTGGATAGAAACACAATACAGATAATTTGGCTCGATAAAAAAAAAATCCGAAACAACATCGATTTTAAAAGCATTTTGAGTTTTATAGGACTTACAGAGACTCAATCAAAAAATAATTTGGACAGTTCGATAGCTATTAAAATTTAACAGGGAAATCATTGGATAGATGTTTAGTTATAATATTTGTATCTAAGTAAAACGGGTTTTTCTCCTATTTCGCCCTATCATGGACGCGCTGAGCGTCGTAACCGCCACCGTACAAGGCGCGCTGATATGAATTTTATTGTAATGACATTTAGGTCGATATTCGCACTGACAGAAATCGACCTGCTAATTTACGAAGAACGGGCCCTTAAAGAATTATGCGCCTAAGTTGTTGTTACAAAATTACACAAACAGGAATTTAAAATGCATAAACGAATTATATCCACAAAAGTTGTAGATAATCCGATTCAATTTATTCATTAAAAACGCAATAACGAACTAACCGCCTAATCTGGCAGCAGATTTTGATATAGAAGATGAAGATTAGAAAAATAAAAAATTGATTTCATAAATTTTTTTATTACTGAGCATTAAGTTTTATGTTTTTAGGGTTCCGTAGCCAAAATGGCAAAAAAGGAACCCTTATAGATTCGTCATGTCTGTCTGTCTGTCCGTCCGTCCGTATGTCACAGCCACTTTTCTCCGAAACTAATTAAAGCTATACTATTGAAACTTGGTAAGTAGGTGTAGTCTGTGAACCTCATTAGGATTTTGATGCAAAATTGGAAAAATTATTAAAAATTTTAGGGGTCCCCATAGGTAAACTGAAACGAAAAAAATTTTTTTTCATCTAAGCTATGCGTGTGGGGTATCTATGGATAGGTCTCCAAAAATCATATTGAGATTGCTCATATCATTTTTATTTAACTTGAATAGTTTGCGAGAGAGACTCTTCCAAAGTGGTAAAATGTGTGTCCCCCCCCCCCTCTAATTTCTAAAGTAGGGGCATGATAATTCTAAAAAATATATATGATGTAGATTACTATAAAAACTACCAACGAAAATTGGTTTGAACGAGATCTAGCTGGTAGTTTTTTTTATACGTCATAAATAGTAAAGTACAACTGAAACAAAAAATTTTTTTTTTCATCTAACCTATGCGTGTGGAGTATCTATGGATAGGTCTCTAAAAATCATATTGAGGTTTCTCATATCATTTTTTTCTAACTTGAATAGTTTGCGAGAGAGACTCTTCCAAAGTGGAAAAATGTGTGTCCCCCCCCCTCTAATTTCTAAAGTATGATAATTCTAAAAAAAAATATATGATGTAGATTACTATAAAAACTACCAACGAAAATTGGTTTGAACGAGATCTAGCTAGTAGTTTTTTTTATACCTCATAAATAGTAAACCTTAATCTAAATTTCATTAAATCGACTGAAATATAAAAATATATCAAAAATATTTTAATTTCATAAAAATAAAGCTTATTGCTGCTGCGGAACCCTCCATGGACGAGTCCAACTCGCACTTGGCCGCTTTTTTATGTTGAAAAAGTGGTATTTTAATTATTAAAAGACAAGATGACGCCCGCAACGCAGTTGCGCCAAAATTCGTTTATCGCGCGGGAACCGTACATTTTTCTGGGACAAAAAGTATGCTGTGTCCTTTCCGGGGACTCGAAGTATCTCCATACGAAATTTCAGCAAAATCGGTTCAGCGGTTTGGGCGTGAAGAGGTAACAAACAGACACACTTTCGCATTTATATTAGTTTCATAAAGGATAGCGAGACAAGCAAGTAATTATGTTATTTTGTGGTATTCGACTATGAAAAAACTATTCCAATTTATGTGTATTTTCGTAATCATTAAAGACATACAATATCATCTTTAAAAACTGTATAATTTTTGTTTAATTTGAGAAATTTGCATTAAAATATTTGGATTTAATCTTTTATTGCACTTTATTTCACCCAAAATAAATCGTATTAAAGAATCAAACGACAGTAATGTCGTTTAGTACGTTGACAAATTTAATTTATAGCTATAAATCATTAACGAATTAAGCGGAAAAATGGCTATATCTTTTAAAGTATATTCTACACAGTAATATATTCTATATTAATCTAAACTTTATATACATCTTAATTTACAGTAAAAAAATTATACACGTAACATAAATAATGAGCTCACAGCGACAATTTTAAGTTTAAAAAGCTTTGAAGCTTATTTTCTCGAATTCTCTCAAGTGTCGCTTAATCTGTTATTACATAACGCCGTCCAATTAATATCTCTCAACAACCCTCTTAGGGTACAAAAGAGGGGGTAAAATATATATCAACTGATGATGCAGTAAACATTATATATATACTTTAAATGGCAAAACAATGTTAGCCGGGACAGCTAGTACTGACTATTATTATTTAGAAAAGTCTTATATTATTTATATTTTAATCAGTGCAAAACTTGTATAATAATCAATGTAGGCCATAAACTTACTTTCTTGATTTAGCTTATCATAAGTGTTTGTTATCTCGCTTTAGAAATATATTGCTCGATAACAGCACCTCTTGACTACTATTGGCGTTGCCTCATAATTGAAGTCAGTTTCTAGATTAACCTATTATTACGCCACCAACAAATACTTTTAAAAAATCATAGCATTCCATTTAACGACTTCACTATGATGACGTTTAGTCAAGACGTTAAGCGTTACAGTCAACGTTTTGACTAGTTGTCCTTCAGTCATTCAATAAAACGGTGTCATTCAATGAATACGACTACGACGACCTCTGTGGCTCAGTGGATAGCACGTTGGTAGCTTAAGCCGGAGGTCGCGGGTTCGAATCCCGCCGACGGAACAAAAAGTTTTCAAAGTTCCTGGGTCATGGATGTGTATTAAATATATTTATCATATAATAAAAATCTTAAATATATGTATAGTATAAAAGTATTAAATATATTTCCGTTGTCTGGTACCTGTAACACAAGTCCTTCAGGTACTTAGCATGGGGCCAGACTGACGTGGTGTGAAGCGTCCATAGATATTATTATTATTATTATTATTATTAATACGCTAGTCATTCAATCGAATCACAGATTGAACCAGATGACTGCGACATGTATATCTGTTGCCGCTATAACAACAAATACTAAAAATAAAATAAAATGAATATTTAAGGGGGGCTCCCATACAACAAACGTGATTTTTTTGGCCTTTTTTGCTCTATATCAAAAATGGCAACAGGTAGGTACTTGAATTTTTCACAAAATCCTTAGTTATGTGTACTTTAATATTAATAATAATATTAAAATTAAATAAAAAATTAAGGGGGGCTCCCATACAAAAAAACACAATATTTTATGGCCTAATTTTGCTCCATAATGGTACGGAACCATTCGTGCGCGATTTCGACTCGCACTTGGCCGATTATTTCTTTAACACGAAAACTACTGATCCGATTTGCATATGGTTTTCACAGATATATTTGCCTTCTTTCAACTCAACATCTGGTGTATAAAAATACAAAATCTGACCAAAGAGGGGTCAGATTTTGTATCCAACTTTTTTCTTTAGTAGACTTACTTCATATTATTAACTATGTTTTCCAACTTAACATATTCTGGTGTATAACATTTTCCCCCTCCCCTATTAGGGGACAAACGAGGGGGTAAGATATGTATCAACTGATGAAGTAGAAATACTTTAAATGGCAAAACAACGTTTGCCGGGACAGCTAGTTACTAAATAAGTTGCCAGATTTAATTTTGATATTTATGAGTATCAAAATATTATAATTTTTGTCTGTGTAAAAATGCCATGAATGTATTAGACAATGCTTCAACTATCAAGGGCGATTGCTATTGTGCGGCTATCACCGGCTAGTGGCTACATGATGTCACACAACAAACACTATGCACTCATTGTTATCTGTGCACCAGTTAGGTATACAACCGAGAGAGCCGTCAGCTCCGCCCTCGAGCGACCGTAAGGCTCGCGCACATAAACGCGACACAATATAAGTGCATGGAAACTAATTCGTGTAAGTATTTAAAAAGGTCATAATAATATTTTAAGGCTACTAAGCTAACTCACGTTTAGCCGCCTGCAC
This sequence comes from Plebejus argus, assembly GCA_905404155.3. Lineage (NCBI taxonomy): Eukaryota > Metazoa > Arthropoda > Insecta > Lepidoptera > Lycaenidae > Plebejus > Plebejus argus. Next base: position 19,806,013 of record FR989930.1, on the reverse strand, counting down.
GACATCTTTGACTTCCTTGATGAGTCTCTTGATCTGCTGGCTCGTTCGCTCGAGCTCCTTCTCGTGGCGCTGGAGATTTTCCCGGAAGTGCGGGCTGTCTGCGAGACACTCGGTGAACTCCAGCGGCTGCAGGCCCACGCCCATCCTCGCCCACTGTCTGCGCGCAGCACCTGCCTCCTGCCTCACGGTCGCTCTACAGACACTTTCACCGACCTTCTACTGCCATGGTGCCAGTACACATCAAAACTGCGAGCTCACAAACTACAACACCGACTATTACGCGATATTTGTGTAACTAAACTCAAAAAACATACGAAAATATTATGACTAATCACATATTATCACTGATAATGAGTAGATACAAATTACAAAAACATATAATTATTATTCTTCTGACATTTTTACATAGGTACCTCAATAAAAAGTAGGTACCTACCTAGCAATTTCCTGCTGTCATTGTCAATGTCAAACTGATAAACTATAAATTTTTTTTTCTTATAATGGCACTTCGGCTTTAACCATGGCCAGTGTCGAATATAATATAATATTATGGCGGGAAAACAATATTTTATAATACAATTTTCAGCATCGTTATTCTATTTCGTCAGGTCTAAGCTCTAGTCAAAGTCTAAGTAAAAGTCATTACAGTCAGAAAGTCAAGTCGGTTGATTCAGTAAAGTGGTAGACGCTTTTGACGAAGTTTTGGAGGGAACACAAAATAGCACGTTTCTGGATAATGTATCACTTTCCCACACTTGTGCACGATAACGAATATCTAATGGTTAATATTATTCTACCAATATTACACATTAAAAACCCAACTTAACACAATTTTAGGAAAATAATACAAAATCACAACATCACTCTTTCACATTCCCGACAAAACAACCTCAATTTTTTTTTCTTATTTAGCACAAACCATTTTTTTTTTTGATGCGCAGGGGAAACCCATCATGGGTCCCCCGGGTTGAGTATGTGCTCAGCACCCCGGGGGTATGTGAGACTCCTACTCACTAAAACCACCTGCGGTTCGCCTTCAGCCGTATAAAGGAGGGATATCCCGGATCTAACAAACACGGGTCACGGGACTCCCTCCACGACTGGCCGGTCTACCTCAAAAGGGACCGGACTTCCACCAAGGTATTCGGCTATGTGTATCATGTATGTTGTGCCACAGACAAGGTAAAAAGGTAAGGAATATGGCGGGAAAACCGTATTCCTCCTATAATAATAATTTTCAGCATCGTTTTCATGTAATATCGTCAGGTCATATTTTAGTCTAGTCAAAGTCTAAGTAAAAGTCAATACAGTCAAGGAGTCAAGTCGGTCGTTTCAGTAAAGTGGTAGACGCTTTACTGAAACTTTCATTGGAGTTTTGGAGGGAACACAAAATCGCACGTTTCTGGATAATGCATCACTTTCCTACACTTGTGCACGATAACGAATATCTAATGGTTAATATTCTACCAATATAACACATTAAAAACCCAACTTAACACAATTTTAGGAAAATAATACAAAATCACAACATCACTCTTTCACATTCCCGGCAAAACTCCATGTGACCATTGATATGACCAATGAGGTTATAGAATGTGAAAGAGTGATGTTGTGATTTTGTATTATTTTCCTAAAATTGTGTTAAGTTGGGTTTTTAATGTGTAATATTGGTAGAATATTAACCATTAGATATTCGTTATCGTGCACAAGTGTGGGAAAGTGATGCATTATCCAGAAACGTGCCATTTTGTGTTCCCTCCAAAACTCCATTGAAAGTTTCAGTAAAGCGTCTACCACTTTACTGAAACGACCGACTTGACTGATGACTCCTTGACTGTATTGACTTTTACTTAGACTTTGACTAGACTAAATGACCTGACGATATTACATGAAAACGTTGCTGAAAATTATTATAGGAGGAATACGGTTTTCCCGCCATATTCCTTACCTTTTTACCTTGTCTGTGGCTCAACATACACATACTTTGTGTCAAGTTGCCAAAAACGAAGAGAAAGATGATTAATCTGTGGATATGACCAAGCAATGCATTGAGGTATGGGTTGTTTTCTTTTTTTAATATCCACCAGACGGCGCGACGATAGACACTTCTAGATTTTCTATTGGTTCCCCACCGATCTGAAATTATCTGCAGGTTGGCACCACTGACTACATATGGGTTGTGTTTCCAAAAAATATCAGTGTACTGCCAAGTGTGACATAAATCAAAATATCTTAAACCTAGTTTTCATTAGCATAATAATAACATAAAACTGTATGTATTTATACATTTCCAAATATTGCTATGTTTTTTTGCTTCGTCTCTCTAGTTTAAATTTCACGAAGAGCATACGCCTAAGCGATCATTGGCCTAAGCGATTAGGCCAGTATACTGGTAACAGCTTAGGAACACGCTAACATTATTGAATACTTGTCAAACTGAAAACTGACAACTGAAAGAGTTTTGGCGGGCATGTCATTTTCAAACTTCTAGTTTTTATTGTTGGTGTGGTTTTTTTTAATTTTTCCCAAATTGTGTTATTAGGGTTTTTGATGTTCATTATTGGTAAAATATCAGCCATTAAATATTCGTTATCTTGCAGAAGTGCAGGCAAGTTGTTGTCAAAACCTAAATGTATAATTCCTGTGACATTTGGTGTGAATATCGGTAAATAGGGCTATTTCTTCCGTGAGTTACAACTAAAACATCGTTATAATAACTGTATTATCCTATTCATTGGAATATTATTGCGTCTTTATCAAATTGAAATGTATCAAGTTTTTCATTCTTTTTCCCAGTTTTGTAGCAATTTTTGATGGTATACCCTGGTATTACCGATAGTTGTCTACCCATACGCCATCTAGTTACTAAAATGGAAACTGTTTGACAATCAAATTAAAAAAATAAGAAAACGCCTCATTGACAACTGAAGGAGTTTTTAACCGACTTCCAAAAACGAGGAGGTTATACGTTCGTCTGTGGATATTTTTTTTTTTTTTTTTATGTATGTTCAACGATTACTCCGCCGTTTATGAACCGATTTTCAAAATTTTTCTTTTTTTTTTCTTATTAAGGCACTTCGGCTATAAAACCATGGTCAGCGTCAAGTAATGGCGGGAAAACATTCTTGTATACCTACTGCGTGACTGGTGAGACATGTTCAACACTCGAGGACGTGATATTTGGCTACCTATAATACCTATTAGTTGGAAAAAAATAATAATATAAAAAAACTATATCAATTGATCACTGAGTAAATGTAGCTTAAAGTTAAATAATTATTTACCCAAGACATGGACACCGCGAGCGGGAGAGGTAGTTGTGTGGTGTTTCTTTGCAGCTTTGGTAGCGCACGCCTCTGCACCAGCCGCATAGTATGCCTACTTACCTAGCCGCGTAATTTACTTAGTATCCATGATTCATATATTTTTGGGAAATTCGGAAAAAAATAAGAACCTAATTTTATTACATTATTATAATGAGAATCGAGTACAGAGTACTCTCCATAAGTATCGGTAATGTCTCACCAGTCATGTTGTATAATGTTCAGCATCGTTTTTCTATTTCGTCTCGGTCCAAAGTCTAGTCAAAATCTAAGTAAAAGTCAACACAGTCAAAGAGCAAAGCAAAAAAAAAGAGCAAGAGCAAGTCGGACGTCGGTCGATTCAGTAAAGTGGTAGACGTTTTAGGGTGTTTTGTTTACACACGCGCCGCAGAGGCAGCGGCACCATCACCGCGGCGGTGCCGCTCCATTACCTCATCCTTGTATTTCTACGAGCCCTTACACACGGCGCCGCAGCGGTAGCGGCGCCGCGCCATGTGTAAGGGCCCATTCCGCCCATAGAAATACACTATGGATAGCGGCACCGCCGCGGTGGCGGTGCCGCTGCCGCTGCGGCGCCGTGTGTAAACAGCCTTACTGAAACTTTCGATGGAGTTTTGGAGGGAACACAAAATAGCACGTTTCTGGACATTGCATCACTTTCTTACACTTGGCTACATTGTGCGTGTAGTTGGTAAAACGCTTTTTAATGGCCCCTCTACAAGAGTGGCCAGCGCTGGCCCATCGAATGGCGCATGCGATGGCCATGCAATGGTCGCAACGCCTCTACATGATGGCCGTGTTCAGTAGTGATCTAAACGTCGTTCATGATGGACGTGTAATTTAAGACTTCACCAGATGACCCGGTGAACTACGTATCACCTCCCTCCTAATATCAACCTTCTTTTGAATTCTACGAATAATTATTTCGAGACTAAAATTAAAATAATGGTCTAAGGTAATGATGGTGATGACAATGATGAATGTAATAATAGCATAATAATTAATAATATGCTTCCCATTCTTAAAACAACGCAGAAACTCCAAAACTTGTATCTTTGAAAAGTCAGGAGTTATGTACATTATAATGTAATTAAGCTATAATAATAATTATTGTAAAGTTTCATTAAAATCCGTTCAGTAGTTTTGAGTAAAAGAGTAACAAACATCCATACAAACTTTCGGCTTTATCATATAAATATAGCTTCATTCATTATAAGACCGCGTACTCGTCAATTTGAATGAAATTCGTAAATTGTAATACGAATTACGACGTCCTGACTCGACCGCGGTCATTGGTCAAGCGTCGACTGTCGTATCTATGGTCGTATCGCCAACGTGTAGAGGCGTACCGCCATCGCTGGGCCATCATCCTTTGATGTGCGGCCGAAAAACCGACACCGCCGCCATTCCACGGCCATCGCTGGCGCCATCGGTCATCCTACGCCACTACGTCCTCCCCACGCTGGCCCATCGTGATGGCCCACTACGCTGGCCCATCTTGAAGAGGGGCCATAAACTTGCATGAAATTCTGGCATGCGCAAGCCTTCGTGTACAAACTTGTCTGCGCGTGTGGTTGGACGTTCAGTGTTCAAGCCGCTCTTTGTTACGGCCCGGCCGCATCTGCGTCTATCATCCGAAGCATCGTGCTATGAGACGTTACTATTGGACGATACACGCAGATCGTCCAATAGTATCGGTTTTAGCGCGAAGCACCACGCATATTATGCGGCCGCGGCATAAGTCAAATGGTGTTAAAATGCGCGCACGCTGCTATTAAATGGCGTAAATTCACGTACTATATAATCGTCAGTTCGCAACTGAATTCATTGAATTATAAAAATCTCTGCTAGCTCTTGGACGATCAAATCGAAATATTATTCTGACAGGAATTAAAAAAAATAAGCATATGAAAAAAATTATTTCATTTTTGCATTATCAATTTTGTCACTAGCAAACACTAGCAAAACACAACTTCTATAAAAACACTTTTATAGAAAAATAAAAGCAGAAGAAATAGCTCTTCATTGAGAAACATTGTATAAACGCCGACAATCTCGGCAAGAATGTGGCTTGCGCATGCATTAATAATTGTGCCGTGTGGTAGATTTTGATTTAAGTAAGTCTGTAAGTCTTTTCATGCGAGAAGCATTCGCCAGCAAAACCGTGGTCAAGCATGCACGTGTGGTAGGCACCTTTCTTTTTCTTCGTTTTTGGCAACTTGACACAAAGTATGTGTATGTTGTGCCACAGACAAGGTAAAAAGGTAAGGAATATGGCGGGAAAACCGTATTCCTCCTATAATAATTTTCAGCATCGTTTTCATGTAATATCGTCAGGTCATAAGTCTAGTCAAAGTCTAAGTACAAGTCAATACAGTCAAGGAGTCAAGTCAGTCGTTTCAGTAAAGTGGTAGACGCCTTACTGAAACTTTCAATGGAGTTTTGGAGGGAACACAAAATCGCACGTTTCTGGATAATGCATCACTTTCCTACACTTGTGCACGATAACGAATATCTAATGGTTAATATTCTACCAATATTACACATTGAAAACCCAACTTAACACAATTTTAGGAAAATAATACAAAATCACAACATCACTCTTTCACGTTCCCGGCAAAACTCCGGTAGGCACCTTACTATCATGACACAATCTATCAAAACAAATAAAAAAAATCATAAACTAAAGAGTTGTACAAAATAATATAAAAAGGTTTTAAAAAGAAGGCTAGTTATGTACACTATAAACGTCACACGTCTGACAACTTGACGCGCACGTACCGCTTCGCCGACGCGAACATACCGCGTCGCGGTCGCGCAGGTGTGCACAGCGCCATAATAGGCCAGTCATTAAAGCCAAAACCTGAAAGAAATTATTAGTAACTTGATAAAATTTTAGGGGGTTGTTAAAGAAGGTAAAATAACTTACCGTGTGATTTTGCAGCGTTCTGGGGTGTACGGAAAGGGTTGAAAAGGGGTGAAAAAGGTTTTTTGTTAATAACATTGCATAAAAAATTAGTAACACAAAAATTAGTAACACACTGCAAATTTGGAATTAGGTTGTTCTTACCGTTTTGTAACGTGTATTAAATTTGCAGCGTTTTGCAACGTACGGAACATTGTTTATTATTAAAAAACAATGAAATTTGTTATTAACAAGGGTAAAAAATGTAGTAACACGCTGCAAATTTATTATTAAGTTGTTTTTACCGTTTTCTAACGAATATCAAATTTACAGCAATTTGCAACAAAATGAACATTGTTCATTATTAAAAAACAATGAAATTCGTTAATAACAAGGGTAAAAAAAATTAGTAACACGCTGCAAATTTATAATTAGGTTGTTCTTACCGTTTTGTAACGTTTATTAATTTTGCAGCTTTTTGCAACGAACGGAACATTGTTAATTAGAATAATTACTATAAACAATGTTCTGTATGTCGCAAAACGCTGCAAAATTAATACACTTTACAAAACGGTAAGAACAACTTAATTCTAAATTTACACCGAGTTACTAATTTTTTTTACCCGTTATTAACAAATTTTATTGTTTTTTAATAATAAACAATGTTCCGTACGTTGCAAAACGCTGCAAATTTAACACACGTTAAAAAACTGTAAGAACAACCTAATTCCAATTTGCAGCGTGTTACTAATTTTTTACGCAATGTTATTAACAAAAAACCTTTTTCACTCCTTTTCAACCCTTTCCGTACACCCCAGAACGCGGCAAAATTACCCGGAAAGTTATTTTACCTTCTTTAACAACCTCCTAAAATTTTATCAAGTTACTAATTTCTTTCGGGTTTTGGCTTTAATGACTGGCCTATAAGATTACATGGGCAGCGTCGGCCGCGCGGTTGACGCTCCCGCTTCGCTTTCGCGTTGGTCGCGTAGGTTTGGCCTGAGCTTGACACTTATTCTACTTTTTATTAATGGTGTGGTTTTTAGGGTTCCGTACCCAAAGGGTAAAAAACGGGACCCTATTACTTCGATGATGTCAGTCTCCAGGCTGTAACTCAAGAACGGTAATAGCTAGAGAGTTGAAATTTTCACAGATTTTGTATATCTATTGCCGCTATAAAAACAAATACTAAAAACAAAATAAAATAAATATTTAAGGGGGGGTCATATACAACAAAAGTGATTTTTTTAGCCTTTTTTGCTGTATATCAATAATAGCAACAGGTAGCTAAGTACTTGAATTTTCCACAAAATCCTTAGTTATACTTGTACTTTAATATATTTTAATAATAAAATTAAAATAAAATTAAAAATTAAGGGCCCGGGTTACCCTCGAAATTTTCATACATTCTTAATACCAAAACCATTTTCTCATGCGAAAATATTTAACATGTTTGAGTTATTTTTCGGCTTAAGATAGTAATTACCTAGGGTCCTGAACAAATTTTTTTTACAAAATATTTAAATACTAAAAAAAAAAATTTTGTGTTTAAATATTTTTTAGTAAAGGACAATGGCGAACTCTCATACATGATTTTATTTGAGATAAAATGGAGGCGTCTATAAATAAAAAAATGCTTAAATGATTAGGAACTCATCCTACAACTAACTTCTAAAAATAAATATTCCCAAGAAGGCCTAGGTTATTAGATATTAGATCATAAAAATCATAAATATTTTAGGTTATGTTTCATTGGTAAGTAGGTATTACTTACTTATTATTATTGGTATTATTTTATTATTGTTTGTTTTGTATTGTTTGTTTGTTTTGTATTTTGCAAAAGGGATAACGGAGTCCATTTAACAAGTCAAATCACAGAATCAAAGTCCAAAAACATGCCGGGTCGAAAGATATTTTTTGACAATTGACACTTGGTATGACAATTAACATTTGTTTGACAACTAAGCAGTGTTGCTAGTTATTTTAGGAACTACCTCATCCATTCTTTTTTACCTAACTACTTTGAAAAAATAAACATCGATTTATTTATTAAAAGTGTTGAATTAACTAAAATAATTGTAGATCTATTCATAACTTAAACGGTAGGATGAAACATTATGTTATTTATAAATGCCGTTCGCCGGCTGAACCGCCGCGCGGTGCGCGCCGCCGCTTTGGCAAAAAATATAAAATGGCAATATTAACGGTAGCTGAGCGGAAAATATGAAATTCGCTTGAAATTCGTATTAAGTAGTCAATTGATTTACAAAAAATAATTGTTTTTTTTGGTGGCCTTTACTAAACCCTAGAATATATTGGTAAAATATAAAATAATAAAATATTTGTTTTTGTTCACATGGCATTTTAAGACGCTAAAAAAAATATCAAATAATATTTCGCCTTTGTCCTTTACTACTAAATATTTAAACACCAAAAAATAGACAAAAACACTAAAAAATATATAAATAAATAGTAAATTTACTACAAAATATTTAAACTTTAAAAAATATTTTTTATTATTTAAATATTTTGTAGTAAATTTACTATTTATTTATATATTTTTTAGTGTTTTTGTCTATTTTTTGGTGTTTAAATATTTAGTAGTAATTTTACTAAAAAATATTCAAACACAAAAATTTTTTTTTTAGTATTTAAATATTTTGTAAAAAAAAATTGTTCAGGACCCTAGGTAATTACTATCTTAAGCTGAAAAATAACTCAAACATGTTAAATATTTTCGTATGAGAAAATGATTTTGGTATTAAGAATGTATGAAAATTTCGAGGGTAGCCCGGGCCCTTAAGAGGGGCTCCCACACAAAAAAAAAACACAATTTTTGGCCTAATTTTGCTCTATAAGAAGAAGGTAAGAAACCCTTCGTGCGCGAGTCCAACTCGCACTTGGCCGATTATTTTTCCAAATTGTTTTAATTAAGTTTTGAATGAGCAATAGTGGTAAATATTAGCCATCGAATATTCGTTATCGTGCACAAGTGCAGGCAAGATCGAAACTCCTGTGACATTTGATGTGAATGACGATAAATAGGGCTATTTCTTACATGATTTTCAACTAAAACATAGTTATATTGTGGTAATCAATGATGGTATCACTGATAATTGTCTACCCACACGCCATCTAGTTACTAAAATGAAAACTGCTCGACTTTATCTGGGCCATATTATATTAAAAATCGGCCAAGTGCGAGTCGGACTCGGGCACGAAGGGTTCTGTACCGGTATAGAGCGAAAGTAGACAAAAAATTGTGTTTTTTGTATGGGAGCCCCCCTTAAATATTTACTTTAATTTAATTTTATTAATTACTAAAGTACAAATATAACTAAGGATTTTGTGAAAATATCAAGTGCCTAGCCGTTACCTTTATTGATTACGAGCAAAAAAGGCCAAAAAAATCACGTTTCTTGTATGGGAGCCCGCCCCCCTTAAATATTAACTTTATTTTATTTTCAGTATTTGTTGTTATAGCGGCCTGCGGCAACAGACACACACAATCTGTGAAGAATTTCAGAAGTTTAGCTAAAGCGGTTCTTGAGTTACAGCCTGGAGACAGACAGACAGACGGACAGACCGACGGGCAGACAACGAAGTCTTAGTAATAGGGTTTCACATTTACCCTTTGGGTACGGAACCCTAAAAAAGAGAATTTCATCAAGTTTTTTATGAAATTTAATTTCACTATGTTACATATTATTATAGCAAGTGAAGCGATTCAAGTGGCCATATACTGCGGCTATGAGGTCGCCATCCGCCCCTCCCCGCCACCGGCGCCCCCCTCCCCCTCCTCGGAGCCCTCCTCCTCCTCCTCCTCCTCGTCGTCGTCGTCGTCGTCGTCGTCATCCTCCGACGAGGTAGCTGAGTAGTCGTCGTCGTCCACCGCGTAATCTGCAAAAATTATACGATATTGTTATAATATTATACACTAGCTGTCCCGGCAAACGTTGTTATGCCATTTAAAGTATTTCTACTTCATTAGTTGATACATATCTTACCCCCTCTTTTGTCTCCTAAGAGAGGAGGGGAAAAATGTTACACACCAGATTGTAAGAAAAAAGTTGGATACAAAATCTGACCCCCTCTTTAGTCCCCAGAGAGGGTTGGGGGGGGGAATTTTTATACACCGGATGTTGTGTTGGAAGAAGACAAATATATCTGTGAAAACCGTATGCAAATCGGATCAGTAGTTTTCGTGTTAAAGAAAAAACCACCTCGCCTTGGTGACGCCCACTATCGTAATATTTTAATCCCACCAAAACATTTCATGTAAATGATGCCGAGATGACCACATAAGGTTTACCCTGTGAAAAAGATATGAGATCTTATGTGGAGCCAAGCTTCTGAATCTACATGGCCTAACTCTACTGACCGTAACTTAAACAAATTCTATATTTCAGTAAATATGTATGGCTCGGCTGTTCGTTACAAACTTCAGATCAGAAACTAAGGCCCGTATAAATAGTCAGTACTCAAGATGCATCTCGGTCTCAAGACACGGTTCAGGCTCTGTGATTGGTTGGCTGTCAAAATTTAGACCAATCACAGAGCCGAACCGCGTCTTGAGACCGGGTCGCATCTTAAGTACTGACTATTTATACGGGCCTTAACCTGTAGGCTGCGGATATGATGTATTTTTGAGTCGGTCGTTTTTCTGACACATACCTTGCCATCCTTACACCAAACAAATTTAAATAAGTTACCTAATTGGGTCTTAGCATGGTAAAGAAGAGATTTTACATGTTTAGTTAGGGCTTCTCGCAATAATACTTTGTTTTCTGCCTTTTCTTTTGGTAAATCCGGGTTCAGATGTCCAGCAGCAAGAGGTTTTTGCTTCCCCGCGTTTAACCATTCCCGACTCACAGCTTTGGACTTCAGCTCTATTAGGATACCTCCCGGTTTCTCCTTGTTTCCAGGTAGCCGCTGACAGGAGATGATGTCGCTTTGGTCCATGCTTATTTTTTCAGCCAAGGTCTTAGCAGTTTTGCTTATATTATTGGGATGTATATCTGGTATACCTGCTACTTCAATAGACGCCAACAAGGAGTTTTGTTCGAAGCTGAGTAGGTTTTGCTCCAGAACAGCGACTCGTAGTTCCAAATGTTTATTTCTGTTCTGCAGATCCTGATTTTTATGCTCAAGATTTTTTATTACAGCAGCTTTTTAAGGATTGTTCAACAGTTCTCATTTGCTCGCTTAGAAATTCCAAGGAGGATTCCAGACTTGACAGTTCAGATCGAAAAGTTTTCTTAATTTCTCTACTTATATCTTGCACCAGCTTATCTGGGTCGAATTGTTGAATCTGTGCTCCAGTATCAAGTTCTTAGTCCTCGTCGTCATCCTCATGGGTCAGAAAAGAAGATCTGCGTGATATGTTTTTCAGACATTCTTCACAACTCCATTCGATTCCCGCGTAACTTTTTAACGTATTAATTTGTTTGTTCGAAAGTTTAGACTTTAGAGCAAGTCGGGTCAGCATGCACACAGTTTCCACATCGGCTGCATTCTAGGCCTGGTGTTTTTTTGGTGATGTTTTTTTTTGCACTTAAAACATTCTTTTCCAACCATAGTGGGTACTTGTATAAAAAAGTTGTTTATGAGCGCACTTGTTCACTCTGTGACGGTTTGACGTAAACTGTCTGTGGAAAGTGCAGTCTTCAGACTTAGCCTAAAACTCAACTATTTCTGTACTTAATCTTCATGCTTTTGAAGTCGGTACCAGCTTACTTTAGCGTACGTTCTATGTCAAGGATCTCAGAACTTTTCCGTGCTGGTAGCGACTTCAAAGTACGAAGATTGAATACAGAAATAGTTGAGGTTTAGGCTAAGTCTGAAGACTGCACTATAATAAGGAATAGGAATTATTTGATTCTTTTTAGATTATTTTTAAGAATATTACTTACTTTTGTTTTTACCTTGGAAGTCGGTTTTAATTTTTTGTTAAAAATAATAATTACATGCCCAATTGCCCATCCGACGCATGGATCATCTTACTTGTCAGACAATCAGGTGATCAGCCTGCATTGTCCTAACCAAACTTGGAAATAAATGTTTCCAACGCGGGAATCGAACCCACGACCTCCGAGTCAAGAGCCGCGCTCTATACCACTAGACCACGGAGGCGTTGAGGCGGGTCCATGGGTAGTAATGAATATGTCACCGTAAGATTGTAAATACCATTAGATTATAATCTATCTCGTGAGATTTTGAACGGTCGAAAGATTGTGAACCGCAACATACTGCTTAGAATTAAACGTAATATTATTTTAGTAGTAGATTGTAATCTATCGAAGTGAAACCGTCAAATCACAATCTTAAAATCGTCAAATTGTCAACTGTCCGAAGGCTGTTCCTGATTGGTCATTTAAGGTGACGCCTTGATAATTTGGCTGTAGCGATGTCCATTTTTCTCAGCAATTACTAAAGCTAAGAAATTAAAGTTCACTGTCAGTATTCATCATGTCTTTGTCTTTGAATTACCCATAGCATAACACGATTGATCAACTTTTATAACACAGAATAATCAATCAAAAAGACCTCTGTAAAAAAAGGGATTCCTATTTTGCCAACAGAGGTGAGTGATATAAGCTTCCAAAATTTGTACATAAATTGGTTCTAGTATACACTTTAATTTGTCCATAGCTTATATGAAATGTATTTATGGTTTTTAAATTATGCGACAAAAACCATTTTGTCGCTACGCTCTTTCCATTTTTTGCTGTTCCATTGCTTGTTTTCTATGAGAGGCCGGGCCAGCCTCGCATAGAAAACAAGCAATCTAAAACACATCCAACACGGTTTTTTACTTTAACATGGCGTCACCTTAATGGGACAGGTCATTGGACATTTAACAACAAACGAATAAGGCGGCACGGGGCATATACCGTTCAACCAATCAGCGCCCGAGGTGCGTTCCGTTTCACAATTTGACGGTTTCACTTCGATAGTTTACAATCTACCGAATAATAATGCGTTAAATTGTAAGCAGTATGTTGCGGTTCACAATCTTTCGACCGTTCACAATCTCGCGAGATAGATTATAATCTAACGATATTTACAATTTTACGGTGACAAATATAAATCAAAACTACCTACTGAATCGATTTTAATCATTTGTGACATAGTGACCTAGGCTATATATATTTTATACCTGTGCGAAGCCGGGGCGGGTCGCTAGTACACGGATATAGTCGAACGCAAAAGCTAGTACACAATAAAGTTTGATCGAGTACATACCTGAATGTACATAGCCGCTGCCATAATCGCCGTAGCCACCGCCGTATCCGCCGGCGTCGTCCGCGTCGTTCGCGTCGTCATGCTGCGCCGCGCCCTGCCGCCCGTAGCGGTGGGAGCGGGCTGGGGAGTGTATGTGTGTGTTTAGTAATCAGTTACAGTACGACCAGAGTTACCAAACCAATATTATCATAGCTTGAAAAGATGACCACTGACCGACCAGATGAACTTCGTATCACTTTCATGGATTTCGAAGGGGACACTTTATTGTTGCTATCCTTGCTATATGTATTATTGATAAGAAGAAGACGACGCGACGCGACGGCGATGTCAGCGTAATCGTCGAAATAGAATTTATTGGGTACATCCTTTATTGTAAACAAAAGTCAAAGCCAATTTCGTACTGATTATCTTATACTGAGAAGGTTCAAGATAAAGTTTTTAAAAAAAAATTTAATGAGCACAAACACATTTGACATATCATTTCCACGCCTTCCTTGCACTTCCATAGAATTTTTTCTTTCGGGCGGCGTGTCGTTGCATCGACGCAACGTTGTGGTGGCGATGTGGTTGCGACGTGGTTGCGATGTGGTCGGTATTTTACAAGTGGTCGACAACGACTGCAAAATGTGGTACGTGTGAATGGTCCAGTTCATTTACAATACGAAATATACGCCCGACCACGTCGTGTGTTTGTCGTGTGGTTGCGGTTGTCGTGTGGTTCTGGTACGTGTGGGTTGGCCCTATCGTCCGAAGCTTGGTGCAAGGAGACGATACTATTGGACGATACACGCAGATCGTCCAATAGTATCGGTTTTAGCGCGAAGCACTACGCATATATGCGGCCGCGGCATAATATTACAAAGTAAATTAAGTACTTACCGAGAATAGACATAGGACTATGGTCTATTTTTATTTATTATTTTTTTTATTCACTAAACTACATAATACACATTTACAACTTACTTCTAAATACATGTTAGTAAGTATCATAACGTAGTGTACATCCTTCTTGAAGTGAATACTACATGCAAAATAAATCTAAGTTACAAAAATGGTGCTAAATTCTTGTTACCTAATCTTATAACTTTTCTTTGAATAATGAGACAGAAGCACCAAAAATATCGATTTCACCGCAGGTCCTATTGTAATATAAGGCACACATTCGGTATAATGGGGAGTTTTGACCATAATTTGTGTGGTGTACCGGTATGTCAAAAGTTTTTCTATTTCGAGTACGGCTGCCCGGTCGAGGAACTGATAAATTGATCTTATTTAGAAGTGGGGTGCTGTGAGCTGTCTAAATTCCCGTTAATTAATTTATGTAAAAAAACAATCACTGGAGCATAGACGTCGTATCTCCGATAGATACGACGTCTATGCTCCAGTGAAACTAAATTGAAGTGTGCTAATTTAGATTCATAACAAATGAAAATTTTACAAAGGTTTTGAGAGTAACATAAATGATACAAGAAATGTTTTTGCAGTTTCTCGATTCTCGAAATGTGGGCATAATAAAATGGATTCCATACTTGAGAACAATATTCAACAATGGAACGAACATAACAGTTAAAAAGTATAACCGGTATTTCTGGATCTTTGAAAAACTTGGTCCGTCGTATTACAAAACCAGCCATTTTGGCAGCTATACATGTTATACTATTAATATATTCTCGAAAATCTGTTTGCTATCAACTATAACGCCCAAATCATGCATGGAAGACACTTCAGTTATAGGGTTACTAGAGATATGGTACATGTGACGGAAAGGATTACGTTTACGTGAAAATTTTATATAATAGCATTTTACAACATTTAAATTCATTCCGTTTAACGCGCACCAATGAGTCACCTGGTCAATATCTCTTTGTAGTAAAACTGTGTCAGCCATACTTCCTATAGCTCGGTAGATTTTAAGATCATCGGCGAACATTTGATATTTGGATGTTAAGCTCGAACACAAATCGTTTACATAAATTAAAAAGAATATTGGTCCTAAGTGAGAGCCCTGGGGCACACCAGACGGTACCATTTTTAAAATAGACTTAAAACCCCTAATTTTAATTAGCTGAGACCGGTTTAGTAGATAGGATTCACACCATCTCAATAGGGAACTACATATTATGCCAGCATGAGCTAACTTAGCAATTAGGATTTGATGGTTAACTACATCAAAGGCCTTAGAAAAATCAGTATATATGGCATGAACTTCTTTTTTGTTTTCTAATGCTTCATAAATATCCGTGACGTAACCTATCAGGTTTGATGTAGTCGATCTACCCGGAAGAAATCCGTGTTGATTTATATCAATTTTGCTTTTGATGTGAAAATAGAGCTTGTTTTTCACAAATTTTTCGACTGAAAAAATATGCAAGTATATGTAAGTAAATACAAAACTTTTTGTTTTGTATTTACTAATTATTTACGCAGTAAATAATAATTAGTATAGGTATACAAAACAATATTGTTGATGATAGCATTGGTTGACTTCAGCGGCATTAGCATGGCCACAGTAGAAATGCTAAAGAATAGAAACATTGTACAACTCGGTCGAGCTAACTGCGCAACTCGCTGGAATGCGATGCCATCATGGCGCCAGGTACGCAGTTAACTCGACCGGGTTGTAGAAATAAAGCCTAAGAGCGTTTTCACACGAGACACGACACGACACGACAAAAAGCGGTGACGATTCCGCGCGCCATACATTTCTATGCACCGTTTTCACACGGCACAGCACGACACACGTTTTTGAGACGACAATCCAAATGTCGTCACGTTTTTTAGCATAGATAAAAAATTTACAAAGATATTATGACAGTTGTCTGTGGGTCATTTGTTTAATTTTGTTTTGAAATTTAAAATTTGTATGGCGGTGTGCTGTTAATAATGGAAAAGTTTAAATATTATGATAATATTTATACCTTAATAGAGGTAGTGGAAAATAATCCGTGTTTATGGGCCAAAAGTAGTGAACACTATAAAGATAAAATAATGAGGAAAAATGCGTGGCGCTTAGTCTGCAGTATTTTGGAGCCGGAGTTTGAAAATTTTGAAATAAAAAGTAAGGAAGAAATAAGTGTTTTATTCATTTAATAATTTATAATTTTAACTTGCTACTAAATTTTGTGTTTACATGCAATTAACAACTTAAAATAAGTTAAAATTTAGTCAACTACTTATCAACTTAATACGTGTAAACCAGCCATATTACGTGTAAACCAGCTGTATAAGTGAATGTGGTGTCATTGCAGAAATCGTCGCTCGTGTGAAAACGTACAAACGACAGCCTGTGTGACGTCTGTCGTGCAGTTCCTAAATCGTGTCGTGTCGTGTCTCGTGTGAAAGCGCTGTAAAGGTACCGTTACGATTTTTACCGCGCCTAACCGCGACCAGTAGCTCTACCATGAGTTTGAAGCTATAGTTATTCGATAATCGATACCGACTACGTAAATATTTAGTATGGCGATTTTAGTTCCGTGTGTGTAGGTGACCACTAGAGGCACTGTAAAATTTGCCATACTAAAAATTTACTTAGTCTGTATCGAGTATCGATAAAAACTATAGCCGTACCGTATATAATAGGCTTGATGACTATTTTTTTTTCTTATTGGTAATTGAAAGACCCTTAAAAAATAGAAACATCGCTGAAAGAATGACTGTGATAGCTTAAAAATTCACCAAGATATGACAATTCAAACATCTCATAAAATAGACCTGCCCGAAAACGCTCCATACAAAGTGAGTACGAAAGACTGACGTCACTCTTTCTTAGTTTGTACGCATCGGGAGAGAACTTTGTTCGATAGGTATATTAAATATTGCGTTTATGAAAGTGGTTTCATAACAAAAGTTGCCTATAATTGCATAAGTTATCGAATGGTATACAAATATTAAGAAATTTAATTGAAAAAAAAATCGACTTGGTTATGCAACTTTGAAGGCTCTTAATAAAAAAAATACAAATGCTATCGAGCTGAAATTTTGGGAACACTTATTTTTTACCGTGATTTCTTTATTTTATTAACAAAATTCGCTAATCTTTGACCTTGTCATCATCCCTATTATTGTTACGTGCTAGGGTTCGAAGAATTTGGAGAAAAAGACCTGCTGACTCACTTGAAGACTTTATTCCAAACGTTTGCCTGTACTATTTATATGGGCGAGACGAATTCCAGAAAGTTCCTTGCCCGTCACGTAAACAAGTAAACAAACTTTTCTAGAAACTGCGCGTACCTGCGCGCAGGTATAAATAAAACATACAACTAGCGCCATCTACGGAGTTTTTTATTCACACTTTACGGAGTGGATTTTCTTTTGTCTACACTACTATTATAAAGAGGAAAGATTTGATTGTTTGTCCTGAATAGGCTCCGAAACTACCGATTTGAAAAATTATTTTACCATTGGAATCCTACATTATTTCTGCTGAACATAGGCTAAATTTTACTTTGAGGCACAATAACCATTTTTTTATTTAAAAATCTTGATTTTTTTGGACTACATTTAAACGTGTTTATTTGACTTATGTTATTAATCCTTATCAAAATTAATTATTTCATCACTAAGTACAGTTAATGTAGATAATATTTGGTCTTTGAATGATTAAAATTGGTCATGTGGTTTTGAAATTATGGCGAAATTAAAATATTACGATAGTGGGCGTCAGCCGTCACCAAGGCGGGGTGGTTTTTTCTTTAACACGAAAACTACTGATCCGATTTGCATACGGTTTTCACAGATATATTTGTCTTCTTCCAACTCAACATCTGGTGTATAACCCCCCCCCCCCTGGGGACCAAAGAAGGGGTCAGATTTTGTATCCAACTTTTTTCTTTAGTGGACTTACTATTATTAACTGTGTTTTCCAACTTAACATCTGGTGTATAACTTTTTCCCCCTCCCCTCTTAGGGGACAAAAGAGGGGGTAAGATATGTATCAACTGATGAAGTAGCTAAATACTTTAAATGGCAAAACAATTTTGCCGGGACAGCTAGTCACTAATATATTATGTATTCTGTGCCGCGACCGACAAAATTTTAATAAAATGCCATAAAGTGACATTTTATTTGAATTTTAAGACTAGCCTATGTCATAAAGTGGCATTTTATTTAAATTTTTATCGGTCGCGGACTGCGGTTAGCCGCGGTGGTAAAGTCAAAACGGTACCTTTAGTTTATTTCTACAGTGTTTCTATAGTTTCACATTTTTTCTGTGGCCATGCTAAGCTGGTGCCTGGTGGATAACTGGGAGTATTTGTAAATAATATTATCGGTACTGAGTGTCGGTAGTCGGTACTGACTTGAGAGGCTGAGGTCGGAGGCGGGCTGGAGCGCGTACCCGCAGCGCGGGCAGGGCGGGGCGCCGCGCGCAGGCTTCATGCCGCGCCGGCGCACGTGCTCCTCGCAGTAGCAGGTCTTGCAGCGCAGGCACGAGTGCTGCCCGAGACGGTTGCACGATTGACCTGCCACAAACACACCTTTACTCTTTGGTCCGTTTTCACTAGCCAGTAGCCGCACGGCGCACCCGAACCCTGTAGTGTTAGGTTAGTGAAATATTTTTAAAAACATTTTACTTGAATCAAAAATTTGAGCAATAATTATAAACGTAAATAAAAATTGGGGTTAACTCACACTTATAGGTTTCAGACTCCAACACCTGGCAAGAGGCCTGGTGCTCGAACTGGTCGTCCTCGCATAGGAAGCCCGCACAGAACGAGCAACGGAAAATGCGACCACCGTGCTCCCACACACCTGAAAGGGTCAATTTACATAATATTACATACAATATAAAGGTATTATTATTGTATTTTTTGTAATAATTGGCAAATTTCATTTAGTCACCAAATGCCTCCAAAACTCTAGAAAACAATGTTTGTCCCACCAAAATATTATACTTGTGTAGTACCTAGTCTCACTTAGACAGATGTCTTACACTGAAAAAACATATAAGAAAGCAAGAGGGATGAACTAAGTAACATATTAAATTTTTTTTAAATTAGTGGGCCCTAATAGTAGGAGTCCTTAACATAAAATACTGTTACGAATGCGGACACGTAGTGTCATCTAGCGGCAACCCGGCGAAACTATCGTGGATACACAGACAGCGTAAATCCCCTATTCAATACCAGATGCCGCTACTTGTATGTTTTTGTTTACCTGCGCGTACATGCTCGAATTTTCCCACGGTTGTTTACGTGTTGCTGCGAATTGTGGAATGTTCTCGTACGGTCTAGAGCTCGCCTCGACCCGTATAAATACGCAGGTAGACGGGCCGGGAGTCAGTTTCGAATGAGCGATCATCAAGCGTCTTCGTAGTGAGAAACAAGTGACTTAGTGAGTGAACCAGTGACAGTGCATAGTGTTTAGACATAGTGACCTAGTGTGAGTTAGTGCTTAGTGTTTGGACTTAGTGCGTAGTGTTTGGACCTATGAGTTGTGTAACCTAAGTGTAGTGTAAATAAAAGTCTTCAAGAGAGTCACCAGGTCTTTTTCTCCGAATCATCGAACCTTAGCACGTAACAATACGGTCCCATCCTGAAGAAAGCATGAAACTTGGCATGAATGTAGCTGTCATATTATATGTGCTTCAATGTAGATATGGAAGCACGTCCAGAAATAATGTTTTCCCCCCCCCTCCCCTCTTTTTTATCTCCCTCATTCCGGTTTTTCGAATTTTCTACGAAAACGATAAGACTGACGAGTTTACTCTCTAGAGAACAAATTATCGTCGATAAATTATCTAGGGCATAAAGCCTTGCCTTGCCTTGTTTTACGGGTGGACCGTACCACTGGTACGGGTGGATAAAACAAATATTATGCTGGTTGGCAGTCAGTGGATTTTCTTTCGAACGAATTTGTAAAATATGATCTTAATCGTATTTAACAATTGTTTCACTTACGATAAAATCTTAAGTATGGACCAAAATAGCATTATTTTGTTGAGAAAAAATTACGTGAGATTTGCCGAGACCCCCCTCCCCGTCTCCCCAACGTGAGATGTAAAAACTGGTACGGTACCAGTTTTTACGCAACATTTCGTAATGTACGCCCCCCCCCCCTGTGGGCGCCCATTTCCACACCAACGAGGCAGAAATTTTGAAACTATACCTAAATACATATAAGAACCATTGTTACAAATTTCTTGGAAATAAATATACTATTCTATTCTATTCAATAAAGGAAAAATTCACACAAACACAGAGAAGTACAAAAACGACAGAAGAGTGGAGATCCACCCTAATGACCTGGCATCCTCTCTGACCAGTCATAACTAAAACAAACCCCTGAAAAGATAGGACATTAAAATATGTTGTCTCCTAAATATTATGATTAATGAGTAGGCTATTCACCGGTGGTGGAAGTACACTACACTACCTGCCAGCACCTACATCTCGCCTGCTTATATTTATACATACTGGAAAAAATATTGTATGTTATAATTATAGTGATGGTTGACTAAAGTAACTAACTCGAGTTGGGCGTAACTCGAACCCACTCAAGTTCGTAAACCAAAAAAAATACATAAATAAATGATTCTATTTCAAACAATAATTTTCTTTTTTACTTACATTATTATAAATAAATAA
The DNA here is from genome assembly GCA_905404155.3 of Plebejus argus. Taxonomy (NCBI): domain Eukaryota; kingdom Metazoa; phylum Arthropoda; class Insecta; order Lepidoptera; family Lycaenidae; genus Plebejus; species Plebejus argus. The sequence goes on along the minus strand of FR989930.1, from coordinate 19,784,957 downwards.
CTAACAAACTAAACACTATCCTAAACGCGTTGGCAAGCAGGTGGGACTCCCCACTGCTGAGGCATTGGATAGGCTTGCATGCGCCTCTAACTAGGTGCAACTTATTGTAAAAATAACTAACCTTACTAACATAATTTTTAAGATAAATTGTAACTAACATAATTACTAACACTAATACTAACTCTACTAACTTAGTCTAAGAAAATTTGTTACTAAATAACTAATACCAATAATTATGGATGAATAATGTCCGAAATAAATGATTATTATTATTATTATTATTATTAAATAATCAGCCAAGTGCGAGTCGGACTCACGCACGAAGGGTTCCGTACCACAATAGAGCAAAAATAGACTGAAAATTGTGTTTTTTGTATGGGAGCCCCCCTTAATTATTTTATTTATTAAAATTTTACTATAAATTATTAAAGTGCTAATAAAATTGAGTATTTCTTGAATATTTCAAGTGCCTATTGTTTGCCGTTAAATAAATAAATAAATAAAAAACTCTTTATTCAAACAATTAAAGAAACAAATCAGTTGACGAAGGTTACAAAGAAAGAGAGTTATTGATATTAAGAAAAATATAGCAAAAAAAATCAAGTTTGTTATATGGGAACCCCCCTTAAATATTTAATTTATTTTGTTTATAGTGGCAACAGATATACACAATCTGTGAAAATTTCAAGTCTAGTTAGAGCGCTTCTTGAGTTACAGCCTCAAGTCATACAGACAGACAGACAGACGGACAGATGGACAGACATCGAAGTCTTAGTAATAGGGTCCCGTTTTTACCCTTTGGGTATGGAACCCTAAAAATGAAAGAATTGAAATAGATAAAAATATCATTTCAAGTTTGTTCCAAATTTTTAACTATTTATGCGAAGCAGAGAGAATAAACTGGTAAAGTTCAAAAAAGCATTCACTTGTCCATCCAGTTAACTCGAGTTCAACCCGAGTTACGTGAATTTTAACTCAGGTTAAATCAAGTTTTGTTTTTTCCGAGTTGGCCCATCACTAGTAATATAAATATTCTTTTAAATTTTGTTAAACTCATTGATATTAATCAAATAGTATATTGGATAATTTAAGATCTCACTTTGGAAGTTTTAACTGTTTTGAGAATGTTACTGTTATGTTTGATGGAATTGTTTTACCTCTTTCACACTCCATGCACACAGCATCAGCCAACGGACAGGTGCAGGCATGCGAGTTCAGACATTTGCGCCCATGACACACCCACGCCTCACAGAAGTCACAGATAGCACCCTGTAATATATTATGTAATAACACATGGACTGTGGTATAGATAATTAAAATAACTTTTTATGCATTATTTATCCTATTACCCAATACCTCATATTTTTTGTGTGGTTTATTATTATAAAAGCAAATGCTTGCTGTCGCTTGATAATTATTATGTGATGGCAATACTTTGCCTTACTTAACAAATTATATTAAAGAGCTTACCACCATACCGAGACCTGTTGTATAGACACCAGGGTGTCTGACCACACAGTCTCCGGACTTCAGCATGCACTTCACTTTACCACACTGTGCACACATTGGAAGTCTTTGCAGAGATGAACAAAAGTAGCAAAAAGCTCTGCTCTTTTGCTTCCTACAAATTAAACAAGGTTACATATTTAAAAATGCTACTAGACTGATAGACCTAAGAAATATCCTACACTATAATAATATTATTGTAATGAATTCAGAAAAAATAAAAAACAGAAAGCACTTAATATAGCAGTTTCTTTGCATAATTATCAGCTGTATAGCTCAGTATGTAACAGACAATTATTATACTTAGAATTATTTTTACTCAAAACAATTTTGTAAGAAATAAAAGTATACCAAAGTAAGATGAATTATTGTAGTGTGTGTCTCAAGTAGGTAAGTAGATAATACCAATAGGCAATAGATATTTTGAGCTTAATATTATATAATATTAGCGCTAAGGGACTATTACATATAATATATCACAATAAAGAGACAGTAGTTTACTTCTGGCATTTATCACACTCCATCGGCTGATTGCATGGTTGTTGAGCTAGGTCGACGTGTTCCCTAGCATTTCGTATTTCTTTCTGTCGAAGTTTTTGTTTTTCTGCTTTTTTCCGCTGGCCCGTTTTCTTCTTTGGCATTGTTAAGCCTTTATATTATGTATTTTACGAATCAATACATATAATATTTCTTAAAATATAACTGTACGTAAAAGTTTAAAAAATGCAAAGAAAAAGTGAATGCCGAATGGACCGGGAGCTGTCAATCTCAAAAGTGCCCTCCACAGAATAGATTTACCAACGAATCCAATATGGCGGCTTTCAAACGTCATTTTTACGTCAGATTTAGTTCTCTACCCGAATAATGGGGGCGCTGATTCCGCTTCAAATAGGCACAAAAAATAGCTGTCATTTCAAAGGCTATCAGCTATCCAGCGTACCTACTTGTATAATAGAGATCAGTGCCCTCCCCTCACCCCTTCACTTTGTTCTGTGACTTTGTTATTGTTTTTGCCTACTATAATATTTTGTAGAACCATTATCCAATAATATTGTTTGTCGATTTGAAAATCAACGTTGTATGCCGATAATAATTTAAAGTTTCATAAGATTTTACAAAAAAATAGTCTAAATGTTTATGAGAGGTACTGTAAATTTTATGAGTCAGTTTTTAATGCTACACAGCCAGCATAGTGGCAAGTGAGTATAGTATTCGTTGGTGGCAAGTCTCTCAACTGGCAAGCAAGAACGTTGGAATAATAGCGGCAAGTAATAGTGCGTAAAAGTTAATTTTACACACATAATAATAACATATCATCATGGTGTCTCCAACTAACTTCGTAAGTAAATATGACATTCTAACAATTTTAAATTTCAACATTTTTATAACAGATGTATTAATATCTTTGAACACTCTTCTTCTATTTATAACAATTTAACATAATATTATAATTTATGTTGTGTAGGTAAAAGGCTTGGGAATCAATGGACGGTTGGTGCCTTTCTTCAAGGCAGTGTGTGTATATTTTGTGGTTGGAGGTGGAACCCCATCTCTATCAACTGCGATCCTTAAGTGTGCTCCGATACTGTGCCTCCTGGTCTGCGTGTTGCTGCGCACACGAGATGCTCCTTTATCACAGTAAGCAAGCTTCAAAAATATTATACAATAGTTGTTATCAATTAATGTTTTTCCTTCTATATTCAAATTCTTTATCATACTCATACAATAATACACAATAGCACAAATTAGACAGTGTACATCACATCATAAAGTAACTTATAAATTATAATATAGTGCATCACATCATCTAATCCCATGCTAAGTTGAACTTGTGTTATGGCAATCAGACAACGGATGCACACCAAACAGTCTTATCCGACAGCATATTATTATTCTCACAACACTCTCATATTTACACTATTAAACATACCTATATTATATCATTTTCAAGACAATGGTGTTTTTAAATTAACATTTTGCATGCTTCTTAAGGATTCAGCATTCAATTGCCAGTATGGCATCATCAGACTTCTATTTATAATCATACACGGAACTGTTAAAAAAAGTTTCAGGGTGGTACAAATCGTTTTTACATTCGGCGGAAGAAAAAAAAATTACACCTTTGCAGTGGTATGGCCATTTTTACTATGGTATGGCGGCCATTGGGACTTGGAAAAGATGTATGGCAAGGTGGTTTTCATGAATGGCTACTCGACGGTGATTAGCTATGCAAAAATTTGCCTGGTACAAATGGTTCAATTTTTTGTTAAAATTAACGTATTCGCGTCGGTATGGCGATGGCGGGCTGTAAGCCACACCCGACAAGTATGGCATTACGCTACCGCCTACTTATTTTTTTTCGACTATCTGAAAATATAAGCATTTTTGTGGAACAAATCGTTCGAAATTCGTTATTTATCCGACACGTTCGATTAACGCCCACGCGTTTGGGCCGCCAATGCGAGCGCTATGACCATCATTTTCCTTTTTGCCTTTACGTAATTATATCCCTGTAGAACCGCCAGCCTGGTACAGTACAAATGACCAAGAATTTTGTGTCACCATCTCCAGGCCTAATAAGCAAGATATGATGATATTGAATGTACTGTCACTTCTTGGTGGAAATTCATGTTCCACCAAAGAAATTCATTAGATTAAATTTAATTATTTAATCTAATAAGCAAGGAATGCCTTCCTTTATTATATAAGTATATACTACATAATATTATTATAAATGCGAAAGTCTCTCTGTCTGTCTGTCTCGCTTTTACGCCAAAACTACTGTAACTGTGTGTAACTACTGTAATGTAATTGTGTACACAGATAGTCTAAAGCCTGAGAAGAGACATAGACTTCTTTTTAACTGGAAGAAGGGGTTGTAAGGGGGTGTTTAAATTTGCGTAAAGTTCAAATTAAATTAGTTCCAAAAATTCATAATAGATGGCGCTGTACGTCACCTACATAGTACAAGCGCTTACTCAAACGTGTTTCTTTAAGAGGAGGTAAGGATGAAGGATCCTTTCACATTCACCATTCTTTTCACATTTTTTTTTGAAGTTTTAAGAAGAGTTGATGTTCGCACTTCGCAGTTCGACCCCAGTTTTTAACCCCCGACGCAAAAAGAGGGGCGTTTCAACTTTTTAAGTGTAACGTGTCTGTCCTGTCTGTCTGTAAACATTGAAGTTTGAAGTAAGCGTACCGCGGAAGCAACTCTGTTGTGGAAATTTTGCAGTAATGTAGCCTACGTGGGAACGGGAACTACCGCGCGCTATAAGCTGAAGTCCACGCGGACGTAGTCGCGGGCAGCAGCTAGTATATTATACATACTATAATAATAATCTATACATATAATAAAACTGTAGAAATGTGAATTCTGTACATTAAAGATATTAAAAAAATATTATTATTTTACCCCCGCTTATGCGGGGGGTGTCACTAGATCGCTATAGAAGCCAAAAATGTGGTTAGTTTTTTGTCTCTGTCTGTCTGTCTGTCTGTCTGTCTGTCTGTCTGTCTGTCTGTCTGTCTGTCTGTCTGTCTGTCTGTCTGTCTGTCTGTCTGTCTGTCTGTCTGTCTGTCTGTCTGTCTGTCTGTCTGTCTGTCTGTCTGTCTGTCTGTCTGTCTGTCTGTCTGTCTGTCTGTCTGTCTGTCTGTCTGTCTGTCTGTCTGTCTGTCTGTCTGTCTGTCTGTCTGTCTGTCTGTCTGTCTGTCTGTCTGTCTGTCTGTCTGTCTGTCTGTCTGTCTGTCTGTCTGTCTGTCTGTCTGTCTGTCTGTCTGTCTGTCTGTCTGTCTGTCTGTCTGTCTGTCTGTCTGTCTGTCTGTCTGTCTGTCTGTCTGTCTGTCTGTCTGTCTGTCTGTCTGTCTGTCTGTCTGTCTGTCTGTCTGTCTGTCTGTCTGTCTGTCTGTCTGTCTGTCTGTCTGTCTGTCTGTCTGTCTGTCTGTCTGTCTGTCTGTCTGTCTGTCTGTCTGTCTGTCTGTCTGTCTGTCTGTCTGTCTGTCTGTCTGTCTGTCTGTCTGTCTGTCTGTCTGTCTGTCTGTCTGTCTGTCTGTCTGTCTGTCTGTCTGTCTGTCTGTCTGTCTGTCTGTCTGTCTGTCTGTCTGTCTGTCTGTCTGTCTGTCTGTCTGTCTGTCTGTCTGTCTGTCTGTCTGTCTGTCTGTCTGTCTGTCTGTCTGTCTGTCTGTCTGTCTGTCTGTCTGTCTGTCTGTCTGTCTGTCTGTCTGTCTGTCTGTCTGTCTGTCTGTCTGTCTGTCTGTCTGTCTGTCTGTCTGTCTGTCTGTCTGTCTGTCTGTCTGTCTGTCTGTCTGTCTGTCTGTCTGTCTGTCTGTCTGTCTGTCTGTCTGTCTGTCTGTCTGTCTGTCTGTCTGTCTGTCTGTCTGTCTGTCTGTCTGTCTGTCTGTCTTGTCCCGTAGCCCGGGCACGGGAACAATAAATTTAGGAGAGATAAATAAAAAAAAGAATGAACAGTTAACAAATTTATTTAAATAATAAAAAATAATAGCCTAGACAGCGGAGAGCGGGTACGCGGGGAACGGAAGATTAGCCTCAGACACTTTCTAGATCTCTAATACACGGGTCGTGGGGGAAAACACGGCACTTAACTCGCACAAATCAGCAACGAGCGGGACTCCAGCTCCGCAGGTCTCCAATTGTTCTCGTCAGCGCGCAGTGGTTGGGGCCGGCTGTTATTGCCCTAGTAGGTCGGCACCCGCAGAGGTGGCAAGTTCAGGGTGTGTTCCAGGTAGAGGCGTCAGACAGACGGCATTGGCAGCAGTGCACGTGGTCGTCTCAAGGCGACGGTAGGCCGAGCTCTCGTAGCCCAAACAGAGTTCCAAACAGAGTTCCAAACAGAGTTCCAAACAGAGTTCCAAACAGAGTTCCCCTGGAACGTTACGGACCAGAGTCTTAGCAGGAGTGTTCACGCTGCTGATGGCCCGCCAAGCACGTGTTTCCCGAAGACCGGAGAGCACGTGGTTGTGGGTCCATCACAAACGTTACTTACTCATAAAAAAAAAACAGTAATAATTTAGACACAAAAAGTAAAAATACTACAGTAGCAGTAAAAAGGTTAACGAACTTTTGACAACGAAAACTAGGTCATTGCCAATTTTGTTATGACAGATAGAATACCAAAATAATAATATGACCACGGCACGAAAATTTAGTTTGCATGTTTAATATTTTAAAATAGAATCAAATAAAACAAGTAAAAGAAAGTGAACACGTGGCCTGTCACAAAAGACAAAGAAATTTTTCAATTTAGACAAAATACTTGATTTTCGCCACAATAAAAACAAAAACAAAATGCAGAATTACAGTTAAATAGTAAAATGAATTAAACGACAAATATCTAGAAAAATTCTACAAGCACGACACATAACATATAACACTCACCAATATTGGGGATGATTTTGAAGTGAAATAAAAAGGATTTTTACAAGATGTCGCCCGGCTTTTTATAGTTCCGGGACGACATATTTTTTTTAATGTTGCCAGTTAATAAGTGTTAAAGGAATAAAGATAGAAAGTCTAAGTTTACTCCGAGTTAATGTAATATTATATGTTTTAAGAAAGTAACATTATTGAAAATAATTAATCCTTTTATTTAATCCAGAAATAATTAAATAAAAGGGGAAAATATAGCATAAAAAGGATATCGATAAAACTGTAGTAGATGCACCATTATCCAAGAGATGGCGCTACTGACCTCATTTCGAGTTATCTTCAGCTCTAAATCTGTTAGGCGTAAAAGTTAAAAAATCGCCTAATAGATGTCGCTATGCGACATATCCCCCCTCGCTAGCTAAGGATTTTTCATGATAAAGGAAAAATCCTGAAAATAGCTAAGCTAGAAAAAGTGGGAAAACAAAAAAACTAAAACAAAGGGAAAAAAGCAAAATAATAGCCCTTTGGAAAAAAAAACTAACAGCAGCCCTTATAAAGGCCCTTTGAAAATAAAGGAAAAAAAAAATACAGCCCTTTGGAAAAAGGAAAAAATTTAAATGGTTTCCCTTTACAAAAAAAAAAAAGGAAAAAAGAAACCGCCTTTTAGAAAAAAAAAAGGGAAAAAAAAAATACAAACTATTAAAAGTTTGAAAAATGAGGACAAAATGGAAAAAAAAAAAAATAAAAAAAATATATATATATATATTTGGGGTAAATGGTGAAATGGGAAAATGGTGAGACAATTCCTGTGTCAGCGCGCGAATAATTTTGACCAGAGATTCATAAATCACTTACATACATCAACTTACAATTTTGCAGCTCGGTCATATACAAAGACGCGAGACGCCCTAGCACACGAGTATTATCCTACGAATATGAGAAGGACAACACCCAAAAAAGGTCGTAGATGGTACTGTACACAACTATAACGTTTGATTTAGCAAACGATACAGCGACTAAGCAAGGCGCGAGACAAAAGGTCTTACCTAATTAAACAAAAAAAAAAAAAAATTAAGGTTAAATGAGAAGAAAATAATTAAAATTTAAAATTTTTAGATAATTTAAGGTCTTTTAAGTGCCAAACACCAAGGTCTTTACCTTGCATGTCCTGCAATTCGTAAACCAAAGGAGAACGTTTACCTACGACTTTACATTTTATAAATTTAGGTGCTAACTTTTTACTAAAGTATTTATCTTTATCGCTAAGAAAATAAGTTTTCTTAAAAACAAAATCTCCTACGTTAAATTCGGCAGGCTGGCGACGTAAATTATACTGCGAGGTGTTCTTAACGTGGGCTTGCCAAAGACGCATCTGTACGTTGTCAAAGATGGACGACATACAACCAAGATTTTCTGCGTAGGCGTCGCGAGGTGCAAAAATAAGGTCGTTGGTGCTGTCGGTATCGAGGTAGTGAGAACCGCAGGACACCAATTCCCTACCGAAAGTTAGAAATGACGGTGTGAATCCTGTCACCTCGTTTACAGAGTTATTAATGGCAAATTGTATCTCTGGGATATGTAAATCCCAAGACCTATGGTCGTCTTCCACGTAAGTAGAGATACATGTAATAATAGTTCTATTATACCGCTCGACAGTATTAACCTGAGGAGTATAACGCGGGGTTAAGTACACTTTAGGTATATTATATTTTTTAAAGAGCCTATTAGTCTCATTGCTAATAAACTGGGGACCGTTGTCCATAATTACAGTTTGAGGAATACCGTGAACTAAGAAAACGTTTTCCTCTAAAATTCTAGTAATAATATCAGAAGTAGCACGTTTCATAGGAAAGATAAGACAAAATTTAGAAAAGCAACACGTAACAACTAAGATAAAATTGTTACGCCTCCTAGTAACAGGCAGAGGTCCCATTATATCCACAGAAATGACCTGAAAAGGTCGCGCACAGTCTTTAGGTCGGCCCATCTCGCCTAGGACTTTATGGTTCTGGGACTTGTACTGCAAACATTTAGAGCACTGCGAAACATATGCAACTACGTCGCGGTACATATTCGGCCAAAAGTAATTTAGAGCGAGCCGCCTATAAGTTTTAAAAATTCCCATGTGACCAGCAGTGGGCTCATCATGGTTAGAACGAATAACATTAGTACGAAATTCTTTAGGTACTACCTCTTTCCAAGAAAACTCAGAAGTTAAGTTATGTTTATTTTTAGATAGTCTAAACAATTTATTATCTTTAATAGTAAAGTTAGGGAAAGAAGTTGGCGAGCTATTACAGCCGTTAAAAATATTCAAATACCAGGTGTCAGTACCGGTATAGTTTTTCCAAGAGGTAGAAATAGCATTAACAGTTACCGCGCGAGAAAGAGCGTCCGGAATAACGTTGTCGCTGCCTTTACGGTGTTTAATTTCAAAGTTAAATTCCGACAACCTAACACACCAGCGGGCTAGTCTGCCAGTGGGGTTGGACAAGGACAAGAACCATTTAAGAGCACTATGGTCGGTATAAACAGTGAACTTTTTACCGTTCTCTAAGTAACAGCGCCAATGTTCCAGAGCTACTAAAACAGCTAACGTCTCACGCTCAGTGATGCCGTAAAGTCTCTCCTGCTTGGTGAGTGAGCGACTCATGTAGGCGACGGGGTGTTCCTTGCCATCGAACTTTTGGGTGAGCATGGCCCCTACACCGTAGCTACTGGCGTCCGTATGTACTTCGAAGGGTTCGTCGTACTTCGGACAGCGCAGTACCGGCGCGGAGACCAAGCACTCCTTCAGTTTAGTGAACGCCGCGTCCGCCTCTGAAGTCCACTCAAAAGGAGGGGCATCCTTACGCGTAGACGTAAGCTTATTTAAGGGCCCTGCCAAAGTACTAAAATTAGGCACAAACCGTCTGTACCAAGTGGCAGTACCAAGAAAACGCTTAACACTCTTTCTACAAGTGGGCGTAGGAAAATTAACTATCGCGGCGACCTTGTCAGGGTCAGTACGAAGACCGTTGCCGTCGATAACATAACCTAGGTATTTTAATTGAGGCCTAAAAAATTTACACTTTTCAAATTTTATAGTAAGGTTAGCCTCTCTGAGAGTTTGAAGAACTCTCAGGAGCGTAGCTACATGCTCGTGAAAGGTTTCACTAATGATAACCACGTCGTCCACGTAACAAAAGGTTTTAGGGCCAAAACTGCCGAATAGGGAGTCCACCAAACGTTGTTGCGTGGCGGGTGCGTTGGTCAACCCGAAAGCCATACGCTTAAATCTAAACATCCCGCGACCAGGAACGTAAAAAGCGTTCTTATCACGGTCGGACTCCTCAATAGCCGTTTGCCAGAAGCTGTTAGAAAGATCAATAGTTGACAAGTAATGAGCGTCATGTAAACTATCTAAGATTTCAGAAACGTAAGGTAAGCTATAGGCGTCTTTCTTAGTCACAGAATTTAATTTTCTACTGTCTAGACAGAACCTAAATTCGCCAGTCTTTTTAGGGACGACTAGGACAGGAGAACTCCACGCAGATTGACACGGTTCGATCACGTCCATCGCCAACATTTCGTCAACCTGTTCAGCCAAAATCCGCTGTTTTTCAGGCGACATCCTGTAATAACGTTGGCGAATGGGTAACGCGTCACCGGTGTCAATCTTGTGGGTTATCAAAGAATTTAACCCTAAGCCCTTCTCTTCAAAAGAAATCGACTTAAATTGTCGAATGATATCATCGGCCACCGAACGCTCCGAGGGGTTAAGATGTTCGTACCCATTGATAACCGGTTTGGTCACTGGATTAGAAGTGACATTTTGTTCGGAAGCCGCACTAGTAATAGAATTAAGGTATTTAGGGCAAAGCTTAAAAGTACGCCAAAAGTCGATACCTAAAATAAGGTTGCTAGTAACCTCTGGTACTACATAAAATTTTAATAAGTGAAATTGATCTTCAAAAGTAACAGGTAAATTTATATAACCGATAGATTTTAAAGTATGACCACCAGCTGCAAAAATAGAAATATTATTATTATCAGTTATGAGCTGATAACCTCTATTAATAATATCTAAATGAGAATTATTTCCCAGTAAAGAAATGCAAGAACCGGAATCTAAAAGACCGCACATGCGAAAAGAGTCTATAAGTATATTGACATAAGGTCGAGAATCAGAGTTATTATCCCGGACCGTGTTCACTGAATAGTATTTAAAAAACATGCCTACAGTATTGAGCCATTGTTTCCAATCTTCTAGATCGGTAGTGTGGCTAGAAGGCTGAACACGATCCGAACTAACTAGTTTTTTGGACCGGTAGGAGTAGGCTTGCGGCAACGAGGGCAAGCAGGACGTTTCACACCTGGACTCCCACAGCCAAAACAAAATATTACTGACCTATCCTTAGGACATTCTTCAAAAGTATGAGAATCAACTTTACATCGAAGACAAAATTTTGGAACCGATTGTAAACTAGAAACTTGTTTGTTTTTGTTATTATTAAAATTATTAGAATTAAAATTATTAGAATTAAAATTATGAGAATGTTGCCGAAACTGTTTATTTAATTTGAAATTATTAAAAGAATTATTATTATTAGGTTTACCACTAGATTTATTTTCACTACTAGGTTTATAAGCTAGGTCCGGTGCCAAAGTCTCCGTTGTGACCTTCGGAGGTTCGTGGTACAACGTTAACCGAGACTGCACATCCTCATAGTTTTTGCAGACCGACTTCAGCTGTTCTATAGAAGTAACTCCAGGAGACGAAGCTAGTATGTTAGCGTAGCAAGGTTTAATATTATGGAGAAGTATCTCTAACTTCTCACCCTCCTCGACCGGCTTAGTGAGGCGAGAGAAGAGGCCCTCCATAATAGCTACATAAATAGTGATGTTTTCTGTTTCGCCCTGTGTACGACTACGAATCTCATTCATTAGCCTGTATTCGTAACTAGGCTTGTCAAAGTCAGCATACAAAAGGTTTAAAAGCTCTGCCCAACTATTAACTTTTCGGTAGATGCTACGGTACCAATGCAAGGCATCACCAGTAAAGAGGTCAAAAGCATGAGAAAGAATTTTAGAATCATCAACGTTATGTTGTGTACAGTACTCATTAACACGAGATATGAAAGCACGGACACAAGACTTGCCATCAAATTTAAGTTTAAGATCTGAAAATAATTTTTTATTCTCACACTGGACTGTGATATTCAGTGGAGGTACAGTGGGAGAAGGAGTAGAACCAGGCAAAACAGTGCAACTACCAGAGTTTTTAAGTTTATTAAGTAAACCCAAATAATTTTGAAAAGTATCAAGGCAACTATTGTAAGTATCAATAAAAGGATCATTATTAGAAATAGAAATTCTATTAATTCTATACTCTAAATGTACTAAGTAATTCTCCGCCCGGAGCAACGCATTGGGAGCTGGGTGAGAGTCGAGTTGTTGTTTGACTTTGTCAAGCGTAGCCTCAACTCCCAACAGGTCGTCCCGGACGGGAATAGTAGACTCTAAAATGTCCTCCGATGGATATTCCTCGACCAGTTTTGAAATTTGCTTTCTTAAGTCAGCAACAGTAGCAGCTGGTGTTTCATTTCTAATAAGTACTTCATACTCCAACTCAGACTTTTGGAGTGAAATAAATTTAATTTTGGCAGACATATTTAAAAAGTTAAATTTCAGAAAAAAAAAGGAAAAGTTTAAAATAAATTTCTCAAAAGTTAAAAAACAATAAAAAAAAAGAACCCTATTGGTGAGTGAGATATACCGTGTTTGTAGATATCACAAAACAATCTAAACAAAAGTATAAAGTATTGTACAACTTAATACTTTACACAAAATAACAGAACAACAGAACACAACAAGTTACTGACTGACTGACTGTTTAAGTAAAATTATATATTTAAAATAAGAGTGAAATGCCGCAAAAGAAAATTAAAAGTTAAGTTTAAAAATTAATTGGCAAATATTATATTAATCAACAAAAAAGGCAAAGAGAATTTAGAATTTTGAGGTTAAGTTTGTGTTTGGTGAAATTTATTCCAAAAAGTAAAGCCAAAACACATAAACGTTACTTAAGGCAACGCTGATGTGTGCGCAAGAGAATGTGTGTATGAATGAGTGAGGGTGTGTAGGGGGTGTGTAAATGTGTAGTGTAGTGTAAAATATATAATATATAATATAGTATTTAAATATTAAACAATTTATCAGGCAACAGTGCCACAAAAGTTAAGTGGGAATATTCCCAAAAAGAGAAATAACCAGCAAGGGTATATTTCTTTAAAAGGTATGTATACTTTTTATAGAAAAAGTATATAAAAGATTATAAATATCAACGGAATACTATAAATAAATTTAATATATTGTGTAGTAAGAGGTGTCTTTTTCTGCCTCTTACACAACCTGGACACCAGCAGAATGCGGCCAATTCTACCCCGGGCCGATACAGGGAATAAAATAGTAAAATAATAAAAGAAAAGAACTTACTCAAACAGTCAGTACAGTAGGACAACACAAGACACACACACACACTGAACTCACAACCACGCAGAGATCAAGAAACGACTGAGGCTAATATAAGATATTAAAAAAAACCGAGTGGGCGCCAATTGTCCCGTAGCCCGGGCACGGGAACAATAAATTTAGGAGAGATAAATAAAAAAAAGAATGAACAGTTAACAAATTTATTTAAATAATAAAAAATAATAGCCTAGACAGCGGAGAGCGGGTACGCGGGGAACGGAAGATTAGCCTCAGACACTTTCTAGATCTCTAATACACGGGTCGTGGGGGAAAACACGGCACTTAACTCGCACAAATCAGCAACGAGCGGGACTCCAGCTCCGCAGGTCTCCAATTGTTCTCGTCAGCGCGCAGTGGTTGGGGCCGGCTGTTATTGCCCTAGTAGGTCGGCACCCGCAGAGGTGGCAAGTTCAGGGTGTGTTCCAGGTAGAGGCGTCAGACAGACGGCATTGGCAGCAGTGCACGTGGTCGTCTCAAGGCGACGGTAGGCCGAGCTCTCGTAGCCCAAACAGAGTTCCAAACAGAGTTCCAAACAGAGTTCCAAACAGAGTTCCAAACAGAGTTCCCCTGGAACGTTACGGACCAGAGTCTTAGCAGGAGTGTTCACGCTGCTGATGGCCCGCCAAGCACGTGTTTCCCGAAGACCGGAGAGCACGTGGTTGTGGGTCCATCACAAACGTTACTTACTCATAAAAAAAAAACAGTAATAATTTAGACACAAAAAGTAAAAATACTACAGTAGCAGTAAAAAGGTTAACGAACTTTTGACAACGAAAACTAGGTCATTGCCAATTTTGTTATGACAGATAGAATACCAAAATAATAATATGACCACGGCACGAAAATTTAGTTTGCATGTTTAATATTTTAAAATAGAATCAAATAAAACAAGTAAAAGAAAGTGAACACGTGGCCTGTCACAAAAGACAAAGAAATTTTACAATTTAGACAAAATACTTGATTTTCGCCACAATAAAAACAAAAACAAAATGCAGAATTACAGTTAAATAGTAAAATGAATTAAACGACAAATATCTAGAAAAATTCTACAAGCACGACACATAACATATAACACTCACCAATATTGGGGATGATTTTGAAGTGAAATAAAAAGGATTTTTACAAGATGTCGCCCGGCTTTTTATAGTTCCGGGACGACATATTTTTTTTAATGTTGCCAGTTAATAAGTGTTAAAGGAATAAAGATAGAAAGTCTAAGTTTACTCCGAGTTAATGTAATATTATATGTTTTAAGAAAGTGACATTATTGAAAATAATTAATCCTTTTATTTAATCCAGAAATAATTAAATAAAAGGGGAAAATATAGCATAAAAAGGATATCGATAAAACTGTAGTAGATGCACCATTATCCAAGAGATGGCGCTACTGACCTCATTTCGAGTTATCTTCAGCTCTAAATCTGTTAGGCGTAAAAGTTAAAAAATCGCCTAATAGATGTCGCTATGCGTATGTATGTATGTATGTATGTATGTATGTATGTATGTATGTATGTATGTATGTATGTATGTATGTATGTATGTATGTATGTATGTATGTATGTATGTATGTATGTATGTATGTATGTATGTATGTATGTATGTATGTATGTATGTATGTATGTATGTATGTATGTATGTATGTATGTATGTATGTATGTATGTATGTATGTATGTATGTATGTATGTATGTATGTATGTATCTATGTATGTATGTATGTATGTATGTATGTATGTATGTATCTATGTATGTATGTATGTATGTATGTATGTATGTATGTATGTATGTATGTTTGTTCCACTATGTTTGTACACATCACACGAAAACTACTGATCCGATTTGAAAGCGGTTTTCTGTCTGTCTGTATGTTTGTACACATCACACGAAAACTATTGATCCGATTTGAAAGCGGTTTTCTGTCTGTCTGTATGTTTGTACACATCACACGAAAACTACTGATCCGATTTGAAAGCGGTTTTCGCAGATATATTTGTCTTCTTCCAACTTAACATCTGGTGTATAAAAAAAATTCCCCCCTCCCCTCTAAGGGGACAAAAGAGGGGTCAGATTTTGTATCAAACTTTTTTCTTTAACACGAAAACTACTGATCCGATTTGCATACGGTTTTCGCAGATATATTTGCCTTCTTCCAACTCAACATCTGGTGTATAAACTTCCCCCCACCCCTCTAAGGGGACCAAAAAGGGGGTCAGATTTTGTTATCAAATTTTTTCTTTAATGGACTTACGTCATATTATTAACTGTATTTTCCAACTTAACATCAGGTGTACACAATCCCCCCCCCCTCTTATGGTACAAAAGGGGGGTAAGATTTTGTATCAACTACTGATGAAGTAGAAAATATACTTTAAATGGCAAAACAACGTTTGCCGGGTCAACTAGTAAGTTAATAAGACAGTATAATATGGAATATATCCTTCAGATAAGTATATCAAGTTCATTAGCTGTGTGAGGATTGTGGAGTTCACTGCCCTTCACGTCCGCGTTATAAACAATAAGGTTTTATCTGGATTGTTGGATTAGAATGTTTCACACTATTGTTCTCAAATAACATTTTACTATACTATGAGTTATAATAATACTAATAGATGCTTATAGTATGTAACTGAAGCACTAATAGGTTAGTGCTTCAGTTCAACTGCTAACTTCTGCCAATATATTCATGTTTTGCTAAAACCTTATACTTTATAGACTTTTTTTTTTGATGCGTAGGGGAAACCCATCATGGGTCCCCCGGGTTGGGTATGTGCTCAGCACCCCGGGGGTAGTGAGACTCCTACTCACTAAAACCACCTGCGGTTCGCCTTCAGCCGTATAAAGGAGGGATATCCCGGATCTAACAAACACGGGACTCTTTTTTTTTTGATGCGTAGGGGAAACCCATCATGGGTCCCCCGGGTTGGGTATGTGCTCAGCACCCCGGGGGTAGTGAGACTCCTCCTACTCACTAAAACCACCTGCGGTTCGCCTTCAGCCGTATAAAGGAGGGATATCCCGGATCTAACAAACACGGGACTCCCTCCACGGCTGGCTGGTTTACCTGAAAAGGGACCGGACTTCCACCAGGGTAAGGGAACGCTTAGGCAAACTGACGCGTTCCCCTCGGCGCCTGGACTGGCTAAGCCGGGGAGGTTCCCATCCTCTCCCGGAGCCCCGTTAGACGAGAGTTAGGAGGTTCGCATAGCGTCGCCTCCGCACTCCCGTCCTACGCCGGCGGAGCGCCAGAGAGGTGGGATCGTCCTCTCTGTCCCGCTCCGCGGCCTCTTTCTGCGACATAACAATTTCGCAAAAAGAGACCGCCGCCTGCCAGGCCTCATCGCTCTCGAGCATGTAGCGCACCATGCTTGGGAGCGAGAGGTCCCCGCCTACTGCCGAGCACTGCCACGAGATCGTGGCGCTGCACGGCCCAACGATCGCACACCTCAAGGGTATGCTGGGCCGTGTCCTCCGCAGCGCCGCACTCATGGCAGGCTGGCATTGGCTCTCTCCTGGCAACCTTACACAGGTACTCACCGAAGCATCCGTGCCCGGTGAGTACCTGCGTAAGGCGGAAGGTGAGGGGTTTCTTCTTGCGGCGCATCCACGCCGCAAGAACTGGACGCAGTAGCAATAAATAGTAAATTTAAGTACTACAAAATATTTAAACTTTAAAAAATATTTTTTATTATTTAAATATTTTGTAGTAAATTTACTAAAAAATATTTAAACAAATTTTTTTTTAGTATTTAAATATTTTGTAAAAAAAATTTGTTCAGGACCCTAGGTAATTACTATCTTAAGCTGAAAAATAACTCAAACATGTTAAATATTTTCGTATGATAAAATGATTTTGGTATTAAGAATGTATGAAAATTTCGAGGGTACCCCGGGCCCTTAAAGTTCGTCGTGATATTTCTGTAGATTTTGTAACACGGTCATTATTAAGGCGATATAATGAAAATAAATTATAACGCAAGGGGCGGGGCCTATGCTCGTAGGGCGGAGAGCACCCCCGCGCAAAAACATCGCGCGCTTGCAGCTAGCGCGACCGTAATTTTCATTTTTAGAACAAGGGTCATTGACCTATGGAGTCGCAGTTTTATTAATAATTATTAGTAATTATTTTATATAAGGAATTACTATAATTGTAGAATATGATTGACGTAGTTAATTTATTAGCATACGTATTCTAAGTTTTCTACATAATTGTTTTACTCAGCTCCTAATATCAACTTTTGACCGTTGGAAGAGTGTGTATGGAATTGCAGGCGGTATTTTGGTCTGCGGGGCTAAAATGGTCGCTTTGTTGAATCATAATATGAATCATATTAATATGATTCATTTTTTTAAAAATCGCATAATATGCAAGTCTGTCTGCAATTATTGCAGGCAGAGTTGCTTATGAATTATTAATTTCTGTATTTTTGTACTGATTTGACATTTGTCAGTTTAACAGTTTTTACAATTCATTTGCTGAATTGATTGAGAGGAATTGCTAAATGTGACCATTTTAGCCCCGCTGGTCTTGTTGCTTGCCAGGCTGTTGAGTGATGAAGAAAACCATAAAACTCCCTAAGAGGCCGGGTGCCATCGAAATTCTCATACATACGTAATAGCAAAATCATTTTCTCATACGAAAATATTTAACATAAGTATTTGATTTATTTTTCAGCTTAAAATAGTAATTACAGGTTCCTGCACAAAAATTTACTACAAAATATTTAAACACTAAAAAATTGAGTAAAACACCAAAAAATGTAATATAATTAAATCAAAGCGCACGGGCCACGGCCGTGCGCGGCCAAGTTCGCGGCCAAGTTCCAGCAGGCCGCGCGCTCGCCGTGCACTATTTACACGAACCGCTTCGACGCACTTTTGACCCCCTTGTAGCTCAGTGCCTATTGCGAGTGCAAAGATAAAATTATACCTACGTAATTATATACTAGTACAGCAGTATACCAAATTTCATCGAAATAGGTTCAGTAGATCTAGAAATATGTCTCTGTAAAAATAGCTAATTTTGGCACTCACTCATTCACTCACTCACTCACTCACTCACTCACTCACTCACTCACTCACTCACTCACTCACTCACTCACTCTCTCACTCACTCTCTCACTCACTCACTCACTGACCGGTAATCAAAACCTCTAGGCCACTTCCGTTATGAAATTTGGCACACAGGTCGTGTGTTATATGTAGATTAACAAAAAATTAGGAAATTTTAGAAATCGGTCAAGCGTGAGTTGGTTCATCTATGAACTTTAGAGGCTACTTCCAAATATCCTAGCGTTATGAAATTTGGCACACAGGTCAAATTCAAATTCATTTATTTCATACCATATTACATGATCAGGTTGGTTTCTACTTTGGGTCCTATATAATGTAGATTTAAAACAAAAAAATAATAAATTTTAGAAATCGGTCAAGCGTGAGTCGGCACCTCTACGAACTTTAGAGGCCACTTCCAATTATTGTCCTAGAGTTATGAAATTTGGCACACAGGTCATGTCTTATATGAATTTTAAAAATCTGTCAAGCGTGAGTCGGCTCATCTATGAACTTTAGAGGCCACTTCCAATTGTCCTAAAGTTACGAAATTTGGCACACAGGTCATGTCTTATATGTCATGTAGATTAACAAAATATTAAGAAATTTTAAAAATCTGTCAAGCGTGAGTCGGCTCATCTATGAACTTTAGAGGCCACTTCCAATTGTCCTAGAGTTACGAAATTTGGCACACAGGTCATGTCTTATATGTCATGTAGATTAACAAAATATTAAGAAATTTTAAAAATCTGTCAAGCGTGAGTCGGCTCATATACGAACTTTAGAGGCCACTTCCAATTGTCCTAGAGTTATGAAATTTGGCACACAGGTCGTGTGTTATAATATATAGAGTAACAAAAAAATTAAGAAATTTAAGAAATCGGTCAAGCGTGAGTCGGCTTATCAACGAACTTTAGAGGCTACTTGCAAAATATGCCTTAGCGTTATGAAATTTGGCACACAGGTCGTGTGTTATATGTATAATATTAAGAAATTTAAGAAATCAGTTAAGCGTGAGTCGGCTCGTCTACGAACTTTACTCTTTACTTAAAAATTTGTTTTCTATTGATAGTTTAACAAATACCACTAGTGGCATCTATCGAAAGTATTGTTTATATCGGGCGTAGCACAAAAAGAAAACATAGGTATGATTTCTTGAAAAAAAGTATTGAAATCCCACCAAAAACATACCTGTTAAAATAGGGCCTAGTTCCTATAGGCTAACTTTTGGTCTAAAAAAAGAGTTGAAATCTAAACCAATGCCCAGTTCAGATGCACTTCATCAACAGCCTGATCCATAATACTTCTAAATTTGAACTTGGCAGGTTTTTGTGATAGACGTAACACTGAAGGTAACACTTGATTAATTATGTAATTAGATAATATTTATAAAATTTAATTAACCTGCCAAGTTCAAATTAGAAGTATTATGGATCAGACTGTTGATGAAGATGATTATGATCGATGAAGTGCATCTGAACTGGGCATTGGTTTAGATTTATACCCTCTTACTAATAAAAACTTCTTAAACATGCGTTCAACGTGTGAATAGTTAAACAGGAGTTTTTAAGTTATACACACGTTACACAGAGTCTATACATGGTCTATACAGAGAAATTTGTATGGAAATGACAGCACCGTTATACAGGCCTTATGTCAAAAAATGATTATTAGTAGAAAAAATCTCATGCACCCTCTATACACGCTGTGTAACTTTTTATTAGTAAGAGGGATAATGTATATACGTTATAATATACTAATGTAAAATGTATAGACGTGATATAATATATATCTAAAAACTAGCTGTTGCCCGCGACTTCACTGACCGGTAATCGAAACCTCTAGGCCACTTCCGTTATGAAATTTGGCACACAGGTCGTGTGTTATAATATGTAGATTAACAAAAAATTAGGAAATTTTAGAAATCGGTCAAGCGTGAGTCGTTTCATCTACGAACTTTAGAGGCTACTTCCAAATATCCTAGCGTTATGAAATTTGGCACACAGGTCGTGTGTTATAATATATGTCGCAGTCATCTGGTTCAATCTGTGATTCGATTGAATGACTAGCGTATTCATTGAATGACACCGTTCTATTGAATGACTGAAGGACAACTAGTCAAGACGCTGACTGTAACGTTTAACGTCTTGACTAAACGTCATCATAGTGAAGGTTTTGGAATTAGTTTAGATTTTATAATGTATAGACGTTATAATTTATTAATGTAAAATGTATAGACGTGATATAATATATATCTAAAAACTAGCTGTTGCCCGCGACTTCGTCCGCGTTAGCATAGTTAGATCACGTCCCAAATATTATTTTTCAAAAATATTCAATATACAGAATTTACTTTCCTACGATTTTATTCAGTTACCCAAATCCTATTAAAGTGAACACCTTCATCATAGAAGCTCTAATCTTTAATAATTTGAGTTCAATCAGTCAAAAATCTAAGAAAATTTCTAAAAAATTTCATCCCCTATTTCATCCCCTTAGGGGTAGAATTTATTAAATTCCTTTCTGAGGGGATGCCTACATCATAGTATCTTTATGCATACACAGTCTCAGCCCGATCGGTTTAAAATTGAGAAAGTTTCATACAAACTGTCAACCCCAATTTCACCCTCTTGGGGGTAGAATTTCCAAAGACGCCTAAATATATATCCATTCAATTTTAATTAGTAACCCAAAAATAAAGTTTCATGTTTCTAACTCAAGAAATGACGGACTTTCAACCCCAATTTCACCCCCTTGGGGGTAGAATTTCCAAAAACGCTTAAATACGAATTCATTCGTTTTTATTCAGTAAAAAAATAAAGTTTCATGTTTCTAACTTCAGAAATAACGGACTTTCATACAAACTTTCAACTCCTATTTCACCCCCTTTGGGTTAAAATTTCCTAAATTCCTTCCTTAGTGGGTGTCTACTAATTAACACAACCCTGCTCATCAACTTTCGTGGCTGTAACTTTAACAGTTTTTGCTCTGCGATGATGAATCAGTCAATCAGTCAGTCAGTCAGGACTTGTAATTTTATATGTATAGATTTGAGAAATCAATCAACGACTCGAGATTGAAAATAACAGCATTTTGATTTGATGGTTGTGTTTAATTTTACAATTCTTATGTAAACAGTATTTATTTAATAAGCTATACGGTGTGCATTACACATGACAATATTTTATACCCCCCCCCCCCTCTCCTCCTCCCACCCTCCTCATCGTATTCTCATTGTATCACTGGTACATAAGAATTTTTATCTATAATTCGTAGATGAGCCGACTCCCGCTTGACCGATTTCTTAAATTTTTTATTATTTTTTTAAATCTACATATACCACACGACCTGTGTGCCATTTTTCATAACGCTAGGATAAGGACAATTGGAAGTGGCATCTTAAGTTTGTAGATGAATCGACTCACGCTTGACCAATTTCTTAAATTTCGCAATTTTTTGTTAATCCACACATAACACTCGACCTGCGGGCCAAATTTCATAACACTAGGACAATTGGAAGTTTCTTCTATAGTTCGTAGATGAGCCGACTCACGCTTCACCGATTTCTTAAATTTCTTAATTTTTGTTAATCTACTTATAACACAAGACCTGTGTGCCAAATTTCATAACGCTAGGACAATTGAAAGTGGCCTTTTAATTTCGTAGATGAACCGACTCACGCTTGACCAATTTCTTAAATTTCTTAAATTTCTGAATATTTTGGTAATCTAAATATAACACCCGACCTGTGTGCCAAATTTCATAACGCTAGGACAGTTGGAAGTGGCCTAGAGGTTTTGATTACCGGTCAGTGAGTGAGTGAGTGAGTGAGTGAATGAGTGAGTGAGTGAGTGAGTCAGTGCCAAAATTAGCTATTTTTACAGGCAGATATCTCAGGATCTACCGAAGCTATATCTATGACATTTGGTATACTGCTTATGTGCCTGTATATAATTACGTAGGTATAATTTTATCTTTACACTCGCAATAGGCACTGAGCTACAAGGGGGTCAAAAGTGCGTCGAAACGGTTCGTGTAAATAGTGCACGGCAAGCGTGCGGCCTGCTGGAACTTGGCCGCGCACGGCCGTGCGCTTTGATATTCACATTTATTGCATTTGCATTAGTAGGAAACAATGTAGCGTAGATTGTATTATGAGAATAATAATTTCTGAGAATAAAAATATGAGAATAAAAATTCTTACGTGTCCGCAACACCTAAAGAAATATTATTATCAAGATCCAAGTCAAATACCGACTCCACTGGTGGTCCCTTGGATATTATGGTGGTGGTTCCTTGGATATTATGTCGGCGTCAGTCGTAGATTTATGTTTTATCTTATAAAAGCGATAAAATAAATATCAATATGTGTATGAATATTGAATATATATCTTATATTCACATTCATTGCATTAGTAGAACACAAAGTAACGTAGATTGTATAATGATAATAATAATAGATAGGTTCTCACGTGTCCGCATGATCTATATAATACTACTATAGAATTATCCAGATCTAAGTCAAGTAGCGACTCCACAGGTCTCTGTTCTTTGGATGTGTGGTCAGTAGTAAATTTATATTTTCCACAAAAATAATAAAATAATCATAATAAAGCCATTTTACAAATAATAAAATATCCTCCCTTATCAATCAATAGAATAGGTAAGAACTTACACACGACGGCACATCAGACTAATATAATTTTTAGCCGCAGTGTATAAGTACCTTGACGTGTCGTCGTTTGTACAATAAAACGAACAGAATATCTGTTCAATTTGTTTGAATAAGGTATGCGGCATCTTATGCCTATTGTAATAGGAGCTGTTTTGCAACAAAAATAATAGTGTAATGTGCCGCGTGGTACTTTGTTTTGGAGCAATTTATTACTTTTGTTGGTCTTCTACTAAAATTGTAACATGTAAAATATGTAAGTTTACTTAATATTTCTATTTGCCTTTTCAACTCTTCATAGCGTTCTTTCTTTTCCAGTTTAGATAATACTGGTGTTTTCTTTTTCCCCATGATCAAAAAAAAAAAACCATACAACTGAACGTATAACCTCCTCGTTTTTGGAAGTCGGTTAAAACTTAAAATGATAATAAAAAGCCTTCACTCTAATACTAACTACTAATTAGTAATAATGCACTATTTATGATTAACCTAAAATAATTAATTAACTATACACACTCATTAAAAGTATTATTATTTACAACTATAACATACAAATTATCGCGGTAACGCCTGGCTAAAACTGACATAGGTCCATCCTCGATGAAAGCTGTATTAGCACTGAGTCTGCAAGAGAGCGGCTTCGCAATTAAACTTAATTTGTATGACTATAGAGTCGTGATTACGCTGCGGCCAGAAGCTATCGGCTCGCTCGGAAATTTCGACGTAAGCGACAAAACGTAAATGATCTATAATAAAATAACTAGGAGCATTTAAGCAAAACTGCTTTTGTACGAATTTGAGTTGCAAAGTTGTCTATTAATTAGACTAATTTCCAACAATACATCTATTTTCGTTTAAAAGTAATCTTCAAATTTCGTATTTTTAAGAGGTAATTTCGAAAATTAAATGTATCGAGGCAAAATACATTAATCGTGTTTCTAGGTCTGATCAAACCTAGATAAAGCTATGAAGATATGTATATCTCATTACCAGATTTGTAACATTTCTGAGGGTCCTATAGTATTACGTCAAAAAGGACAGTTTTTACCAATATATCGCCTTAACGGTCACTCATGAGTCATGCGCATTATTAATTTTGGAGTACTGTGGGGTTATTATGAGCTCTTATATCCATTTATTATACGGGCTTAAATTGACTGGCTGGTAATTTGGTACTATGACCTCTATTTTCCAGCCAGCGAGCGGTCACGTGACACAAAACATACTTCTCCATTGATAACCGAGTAGTAATTTCGTATTATGACAACACTAACTGACATAAGCTGGCTTGCTCAAACGTCAAAAACAGCAATTCAATAAACGCCAAACAATATTAGCTTTTTATGAATGGTTTACGTTTTAGTAATTTTATTTATCAATATTACATACTTCTTTAGTGCTAAGTTATATTGCTATTTAGTTTGTTAGTTACTTAATGAGTTATTTTAGTGCATAGAATATTTAGTATAGTAAAATAGTAATTAGTGTAAACTAAATATTCGAAGTATTCATTGAGAATGGAAGTGTTCGGGAAAACGATTATATTCTCAGGATAATCGCAAAGCGATACATATTAAGTTTAGTAAAGACGCCTTAGAGACCTTAGTAATCCATTTAGTGTTAGTGAGCCGTGAGGTGTCATAATAACGTGAGGTGTAATAACCTATAGGTATTATTTAAATACAATATAGGTTATGTCAACAATAAGTTTTGTATTTGTGTGATGAACTAAGACTGCATTGGTTTAGTACACAAGGAACGCATACAAGTCATAAGGAAACACAAGTATTGTGTTAATTGCTGTGAAATATGAACTTTCACCAAAAACCCATAGTGCAATCTATAGTTTTTGTGTTATTACACAAAACTATTTCCTTGTCAATCTGAAAAGTATTTTGGTACATATGCATGATAAACATTGCACCAAAGAGGTAAATTCAAAGGCACATTACTTACTTTCTCAATAACAAGCATTTTGAGATTGTGTTCTCGTACCATTGAAACTTTAGATTCATGTATAACATGCTCCGGATAAACATTGAAACACACCTAAATTAGAAAAGTTAAATTGAAAATATTAAATCCAAATTAGCTAAATTCTCATATTATGCACTTTTTCATTTATAACTTGACTGACTGTTTAAGGCCCACTTGCGCCAATCTGGGTTAAAGTTAACTCTGAGTTAAACATCATGTCATCTCTATCACTGAATTGGTGAGTGACAAATATGACATGATGTTACTCTGAGTTAACTCAGAGTTAACTTTAACCCAGATTGGCGCAAGTGGGCCTAAGGGTATTATTCAAAGGGATATTATAAAAAGAGGTATTACCTATAAAAAGTGTAACAGTCACTAAATTTTACTCAAAAATAAAAATAAAACCTACATAAAATTACTTTTCAAAAAAGACTTTACTAAAATTGCATAACTAACATATACTTGTTCATAAAACATAATATTATCATAGGAACTTATATTATTATTACCATAATAATATTGTTATAAGTATATAGATAGTTTTGTACCTCAATAACAATAATATTTATTTTATATAATATATTAAAATACTTCAAAACTTACAAGTTACAAGATAATAATATATTGTTAAGTAACAAATTTATGTTGTTTTAATTCTTAGGGATCGATCAGACAGAGAGTGGTCACATGTTCAAGCGTTCTGCATTTAAGCGGTCAGTCACACAGGAGAAATTCTGACGTGTTCAGAATGCCCCCCGTGTATCTCTATTTAACGTAATACAACACAAAGATCACAAAACTGATCG
The DNA here is from genome assembly GCA_905404155.3 of Plebejus argus. Lineage (NCBI taxonomy): Eukaryota > Metazoa > Arthropoda > Insecta > Lepidoptera > Lycaenidae > Plebejus > Plebejus argus. Next base: position 19,759,050 of record FR989930.1, on the reverse strand, counting down.
CTTGAACACTTGACCGTGTGACCACTCTCTCTCGGAGAGATCCAAATTTCCTATAGTTTAAAGGCAGAGTTTGTAATTGTGTATTACTAATTGGTTTGGCAAATAAAGTCTGAAATTATAATATTGTTTTTATCTTTCATCAATAATAATCAAATATTTACACAATGGATGTTTTATTCAACTTCTTTGATTTCAAGTGATAAGGCAGAAACCTTGTTTAAGATTTCCGCTGTATAAATATTTTTATAAGAATATAAAAGAGGTTTAACACTTTACTATCTGATACTAGGTTGATAATAAGGTGATAAGACAAATACAGTCATGATGAAAGCTGTGTATGAATATGTTATATTATGTATATGTAGGTATTAAGTGTATTTGAATGAGAAAATAAATGATAAAACATTTAAAAACAAGTTTTTATTAAATTTCTTCTAGTTTAAGCTTTTGAGTGAATATATTATTTTCCTTTTAGGACTTTGTCATCATCATCCCACTTGCAATTTATTGTTTTCTTCTCGAGCAATCCATTAACCTAAAAAATATTTGGTTTAGCGGCTAGCGCACACAGTAGGTACCAATTATATAAAATGCCTTACAAGGCATGAATAAGGGATTAAAAAACTTATAAATTGCCTTTTTAAGTTACTATCAGTTACAATAATACCTATTTGAAAGCACAAAAAAACGTAGTTCAAGTTCAACTTACTTGAAAGTAAACTTTATTGTTGTATTGCAGTAATGCATGTAATACACAAGTTTGATGCATTCCAGACTTTTTAAGGTTATTTAACGTAGGTATAAGGATAAAGTTTATCAATTTCTTACAACATATCAACTACATAATATATTTTGTTCAAATTTTACCCATTTTTATTTTCTCTACTTCTTCTTCTTTTTTATAATGGTCGACTCCACAGATTAGAGTATATAGGTCGACTCGGTAAGTTGCTAATGTCAGAGAACTAAAGAGAGCTCTAAACTCTAAAGTTTGTAGTTTGTACTAATATGCCGTAATATTATTAATATAGTGTACTAAATCATACTTTATATTATAATTAATAAATAAACATTAAAATACTTTTGCCAATTGTTATAATTCACAAATTATTGAGAATCAGTATTGCAATACAAATTTCAAATAATTTGAGAGTTTAAATTAAATTGCAGCCATACTTAAATACTTACAGTGGGGAACACTACATTACAGCATTAGTAGTGCAACGAATCATCAATTTGTATAAATGTTAATAATAGAAGAATATATTCGTTGTGTATTATAAGATTAATTATTATTAATTATGATAAAAAAATCAAAATCTTTTACAACTTGAGTTACAATTTTTCCGTTTACCTACCTTTAATATATTATATAAAGACAGTGTTGCAACATTTAAAATATTTACATTTGCCGTGCGCCTTTGCAAATAAACAATCTATTTATTTAATAATATATCATTATACATTAATATTTATTGTAATTATAAAGTAAAGAAATATATCCCATAAATATCATCATCATTGGCTATGCCCTTTATATTATGTGCGTTTCTTAAAAAAAACATAATGTCGTTATGTCAAGTTTGAATTTTGACGTTTCCTAATGTCACCTACATGCTCGTCTGACGTATCAAATCCATTCATAAACAACCAAACTGGGTTCAAATCCAGCCAGAAGAATATGAGGTTATAATACAAATAAAGAACAAGGCAGCTGTAGATCGAAAACTGAAGTGCCTGGAATCGTGCACTTTTCGTAAACGGTCATAATAGCCCTGCTGTACAATGTACATACTTGTACACCTCTGTCTGTTAGTTCTGTTACCTCTTCACGCTCAAACCGCTGAACCGATTTTGCTGAGATATTTTGAGTCCCAGGAAAGGATAAAGGATACTTTTTATCCCAGAAAAATGCACGGTTCCTGCGCGATAAACGAATTTTGACGCTACGGAGTTGCGGGCGTTATCTAGTTCCATAGAGGTATTAATATTTTTTGCCTGGCCACGATCGACTGGACCAATAGTCGCAATCGACCGGTTGGCCACCACTGTATAGACTAGGACTAGGACTATACATGTATGTACTTATTGCAGACGCGGGTACGGGCGCGCGGTGTGCGCGGGGCTGGCGCTGTCGGTGGCCGGCGACGCACTGCTAGTGTGGGACGGCGAGGCGCAGCTGGCGCTGGGCCTGGGCGCGTTCGCGGCCGCGCACGTCGCCTACCTGTGCGCGTTCGGCTGGCGGCCCCGGCGCTGGCGGCGCGGCGCTCTGCTGCTGGCATCGGCGGCGGCGGTCGGCGCGGCGCTGCGCCCGCCCGAAGCTCTGGCGCCGGCGGTTCGCGCGTACGCGCTGCTGCTAGCGGTGATGGCATGGCGCGGGACGGCGCGGCCCGGCCGCCAGCGCGCCGGCGCGCTGCTGTTTCTGCTCTCCGACGCCGTGCTAGGCTACAGCCTCTTTGGGGGCAGCGTGCCCTACAAGCAGGTCAGAATAATATTGAGGAAACAAACAGTTGTTCACATTTTACAATTTTAAAAGCTTTTATTTAACTTGCTCTGTATGTAGGTATGTAAGTATGCATGTTCGGATGAAATTTTGGAATTCAATTTTGGAGTAGAATGTAGATATATTTTATTTAAACACAAAGGGAGCGAACTCACGGCGCGATTTTCTCCCGCGCCCGCCCGCGGTCGCAAGCCCGCAGCCTTCGTAGAATCCAGTTTGTATGTAAAAAACGAAAACAAAACTCACGGCGCGTTTTTCGCCCGCGGCGGGCGCGGTTGTTTGCGGCTCCCGCTGCACCGGCGCACGGCGGGCGGCGCGGAGGGCGCCCGCAGCCTCGGCGGTTGGCGCCCGCGCGCTCTGCGATAGTTTGGCGGGCGGCTTCGCGATCCGGTTCGTTAGAAACAGCACATTTCCAAAAGAGCGTTTTCATTTCGATCTCTGAACAGACCGAAATTATTCCTGGTTTTGTTCAAAGAGCAAAATGAAACTGCTCCTGCTCAATATACCGGTTAGAACCGTTCGCGATTATGTTCGCCCCGCCCACTCACACACACCACAACCCTCACCCATTGTCCAAACATTCAAAACAAATAAACAAGGCTATTAGATGGTGCATCAGGTGGTGATGGTGCTAGAAAGGGATAGAAGATATCACTGCACTAGTTACTTTCCGCGATGAATTAACCAGGTTAATTTCAGAACCAATACCGCTCGCATCTCGGTTTCACTCCGAGCGAACACTTATCCAAAAACCTGCCGTCCTAGCATACGCCAACGAGATAATATCTCGTGGATTTTTTATTTTTTTTTTCTTTATTAATTTAGAGGGATTTTTGTACAAAAAGACGATGTCAATCCCGTGGATATCTCATTCTCGAGCGTAGTGATATTCTCCACAGGCTAATAAGAGATACAAGGTACGTATATATTGTCTTTTTCCCTAACATGCGTACGTCGTGACTCGTGAGTCAATTTCTCGTTCGTAGAAATCGTAGACTAGCTTCACAGATAATAGGTAGGTATGTATCGACAAACTACTCTTCTCATTTGACAAAATAAATCTTGACAAAACTCTATAAAAATGTGTTGTCATGTTAGGGTTTGTTGACAAAAATTGCACAGATTAAGAAAAAAATCACAATTATCTCGATTTTTGACGACAGACACGAGAAAACAAATACTCGTATGTCATGTTAGGGTCAATAGAGATGAAGAGATAAACCAGTTAACATCGAGAAAACATGTAGACAAAATTTTCTCGTTTGCGCATCTTAGGCCGGCTGGTTAAAGAGCGTTTTAACCTGGTTAAAAAAATACCGGTTCCGAACCCTGGTGGCCGGCGATGCGATGGGGCGGAGGGTAGAAAGAAATCTAACGCAATTTTGCACCAGTGACTAGCAGCATCGTAAGTGCGTGTGCACGTACTTTGTACAATAATTTTGTATTAATTTTATTTAGTTATTAAGATCTAAGCCGTTCATAGTGGCCAGTACCTACTTGTTTATCCCGCGCCCACACTTGAAATAAAATGGCTCATTTGCGCGGGCCCGCAACCGCGCCGTGAGTTCGCTCACTAATCTACACTACTATTATAAAGAGGAAAGATTTGATTTTTTGTTTGTTTGTTTGTTTGTTTGAGTCGAATAGGCTCCGAAACTACTGGACCGATTTGAAAAATTCTTTTGCTATTGGAATCTTACATTATTTCTGCTGAACATAGGCTACATTTTATTTTGGAAAAAAGTAGGGTTCCGTAAGATATTTGAGTTTTTCGGACGCAAGGTGTAAAAAATCAGCTAGAAAAGTTACTTATTTTGCGTACGCTGCCTAAACTATAAAAGATAGAACCATAAAATATTCTAAGTAATTGTAGATCTTATAAATATCTACAAAAAGTCCGCGACACACTATACCTATCTATGTCGAGTGAGGCACAATAACCATTTATTTATTTAAAAATCCTGAATTTTTTTTGGACTACATTTAAACGGATATATTTTACTCACGCTATTAATCCTTATCAAAATAAATTATTTTATCACTAAGTTCAGTTTATGTAGATAATATTAATTGGTCTTTGAATGATTAAAATTGGACGTTTGGTTTTGAAATTATGGCGAAATTAAAATATTATGATAGTGGGCGTCACCAAAGCGCGTGCGGGAGGAAGACAATATTCTGTTGTAGAAATGAAAATTCTGTACATAAAAGATATGAAATGACACCCGAAATTACACCTCTGTCACTACATCGCTATAGAAGCCAAAAATGTGGTTAGTTTTTTGTCTTGTCTGTCTGTCACTCTTTCTGTCTGTCTGTATGTTTGTTCCAGCATCACACGAAAAATACTGATCCGATTTGAATGTGGTTTTCGCAGATATATTTATCTTCTTCCAACTTTACATCTGGTGTATAAATTTTTTCCCCCACCCCTCTAAGGGGACAAAAGAGGGGGTCAGATTTTGTATCAAACTTTTTTCTTTAACACGAAAACTACTAATCCGATTTGCATACGGTTTTCACAGATTTGCATACGGTTTTCACAGCTATATATTTTGTCTTCTTCCAACTCAACATCTGGTGTATAAAAATCCTCCCCCCCCCTCTCCTCTCAACCCTCTCTGGGGAGCAAAGAGTCCAAAAAAAAAAGTTGTATACAAAATCTGACCCGATTTTGTATACAACTTTTTTTTAGTGGACTTACTTCATATTAGGTATTAACTGTGTTTTTCAACTTAACATCTGGTGTATGACCTTCCCCCCCCCCCACCCTCTTAGGGGACAAAAGAGGGGGTAAAACATGTATCAACTGATGATGTAGAAAATATACTTTAAATGGCAAAACAACGTTTGCCGGGACAGCTAGTAGTTTTATAAACTTTTATTAAAAGTACTTACATAGTTATGTAAGTACTTTTTAGTCGTTTAAAAGTACCCTGGTGTGAGTTGAGCTGAGCGTTGTGGCGGTGCGCACTGCGCAGGTGGTGGTGATGTCTACATACTACCTGGGACAGCTGGGCATCGCGCTGAGCGCGCTGGACCCGCCGCCCGCTTCGGTTGCGCTGCACTAGGCGCCAGGCGGCGGCCGGCGCGGCGTCGCGCTCCCTCACCTGTCTTCCCCCGCTGCGTCACCTTCCGCAGCTCGACACTTTTGAAATAGGTATACACTATACATATGTATAATAAGCAGTATATTACATTTAGGTACAACTAAATTTAGTTACTGCCGTTGATGTGTGCATCGTTATATAATATAATATTATGCCCTTTGAAGGTAGCGGACATAAAATCAGTCAGGCGACTGAATTAATTGACTGACATAATATTGATCTATCAACGCATAGCCCACTGGACGGATCGGACTGAAATTTGGCATGCAGGTAGACGTTATGGTGCAGGTATTCGCTAAGAAAGGATTTTGATCAATTGTACCCCCAAAGGGATAAAATAGGGGATGAAAGTTTGTATAAATCTTCTTAGATTTTCGACTGATTGCACTGAAATTAAAGATTGGAGTTACTATGATGAAGATGTTCGCATAAATAGGGACCCGTTTTTACCCTTTGTATTTAAAGGAGGAACCACGAAAAGGGGAAAACTATCCATCTTTGATATTACCATAGATATTACCTATACTAACTATACTACTAACTAGTCTCGCCAATATGATTCTTCCATTGCACATAAATGTAGGACAAACATATTTTGTGATAGATGTATGTAATTAGTACCATATCGTTGTAAATATTAATAACCAAATATTCCCGTATTATGCGAAACGAAGTGGCCACGGGACTGTTGTGTAATTACTAATTTATACTATTTTCAATTATTTCAAATATATTATACTTACATGGTATCTCATTTTAGTAGGCATCATATTTATATTTTAATAATAATAATATTAAATCGGAGATCTGAAATTTTATGAAATAATGTTGTATTCTTTAAAATTTATTCAAAGATTTGACGATTAAACATTAAAGTAAGGCTAAGTGCTAACCCCATATGTATTAGGCGTTTGCGTTCCTCGAGCGAGGACGCGATGCGCGCGCCTCGAGTCTCGAACTCTCGACCGCACCGCGCGACTCCCGAGCGTCGCGACTCGCGTGTCGCTACTCGCTGCGGCCGCGGGGGCCCCGCGGTCGCGTCGTCCCGTTCAGTTGCTACAGTTACATTACACGTCATGCTCAAAGCCAGAATGCTTATTAGCATGCTTAAAACAAGGACGATGTTTGAACTCGATACATTTGCTTTAATTAAGCATGCTAAGGCTCAATATCACCAACAACTGTTAAAGTTAACGCTCGAATTCGTATCACGTTACCTCTCTCGTTTTTCATACGAATGAAAGAGAAAACATGACATTTTAACAAGCTGTTAACACTATCAGACGTTGGTGAAATTGGGCCTTATTATAAGAGAAAACTGATCGATACTACCACAAACCTGTTAACACGTACTTAAACCACGCCAAGCATATTGTGTGAGGTACGCCGTACGACCCGCTTTGCCCAAAATAAAGATGAATATAATATAGATAACTATTATTTCACTAATAGTCATAAATAAAATTATGTATAATGGTCTTATTGTTTTGTTGTTTTAACTTGAAATTCTAATGAGAAGTAGGTTCATATTATTTCAATAATTCATGTGAGTTGAACTAATTATTATTATTAATTAAATATATTATTTGGACAACAAATATAATATTATAACCATGAACGTAAAAAAATCGGCCAAGTGCGAGTCGGACTCGCGCACGAAGGGTTCCGTACCGGTATAGAGCGAAAGTAGACAAAAAATTATGTTTTTTGTATAGGAGCCCCCCTTAAATATTTACTTTATTTTAATTTTATTATTAATTATTGAAGTACAAATACAATTAAGGATTTTGTGAAAATTTGAAGTGCGTAGCTGTTACCATTATTTATTACGAGCAAAAAGGCCAAAAAATCACGTTTCTTGTATGGGAGCCCCCATTAAAAATAAACTTTATTTTATTTTTAGTATTTGTTGTTATAGCGGCAACAGATATACACAATCTGTGAAAATTTCAGAAGTCTAGCTATAGCGGTTCTTGAGATACAGCCTGGAGACATACAGACGGACGGACGGACAGACGGACAGACATCGAAGTGTAATAGGGTCCCGTTTTTACCCTTTGGGTACGGAACCCTAAAAAAGGCGGACGGAGTCTTATTATACACACTAGCTGTTGCCCGCAACTTCGTCCGCGGACCGCGTGGATGTACCTATGTTAGTATAATAGTGATTTAGAAAATTGAACACCCATCTACGACTATTTTATTTGGATCTAATTATTACACACGAAATTTTAATTTACATCAAAGACCCAAGAAACTTGAACCACAGATACTTATCGTTTTGAAAAATCCTTTTTTCGAAGACCGCTTGGCGTGGACAGGGGATGGGGGCCACACACGGGCCACAGGACAGGGGAAAGGAACATGTGACGGAGAATGGAGATAGAGGATAGACTACAGAAGGTTTTTGTTGTAAAGGAGTTCCGTCGATACCTCCCGATCCCGAAAAAATCATTATCAAGTCACCGTTTTTAGGGTTCCGTACCCAAAGGGTAAAAACGGGACCCGTTGTCGGGAGAAACGGGACGAACGAAACGGGAGACTTCGATGTCTGTACGTATGTCTGTCCATCTGTCTGTCCGTCTATCTGTCTGTTCGTCTGTCTGTCTCCCGGCTGTAACTCAAGAACCGATTATGTATTTCTGGTGCCGCTATAACAACTAATACTTAAAACAAAATAAAGTTAATATTTAAGACGCTATATTGAAAGTAATTTTATCGCAATGACTATAAAGTCGTGAATACGCTGCGGCCAGAAGCTATCGGCTCGCTCGGAAAACATGCGAAAAAACGTAATTTTGCTTATTTAAACAATAACTAGGAGCATTTAAGCAAAATGCTTCTATACGATTTTGGGTTGCAAAGGTGTCTATCAATTAGACGAATTTCCTACAATACATCTATTCTCGTTTAAAAATAATCTTCAAATTTCGTATTTTTAAGAGGTCATTTCGATCGAGAAATGTATCGAGGCAAAATACATTAATCGTGTTTCTGGTTCTTCTTAAACCTAGATAAGGCTATGAAGATATGTATATATCTCATTACCAGATTTGTAACATTTCTGAGGGTCCTATAGTATTACTTCAAAAAGGACGTTATTTTCAATATAGCGCCTTAAGGGGGGTTCCCATACAACAAATGTTATATTTTTGGTCTTTTTGGCTCGTAATCCTTAATTGCAACATATAGGCACTTGAAATTTTCACAAAATCCTCAATTGTATATTTTGTACTTTAATATTAAGTAATAAAATTAAAATAAAATAAATTCATAATGAAGGCGGGCTCCCATACAAAAAACACAAATTTTTCCCTATTTTCGCTCCATAACGGTACGGAAGCCTTCGTGCATGAGTCCGACTCGCACTTGGCCCATTATTGTAAACATGGTGTCAAATTCGGGTTTACAATCTATACAACAAAAAAATAATTTTGAAAATCTGACCACAAATAGCAAAGTAAACATGAACTCCTCCTTTTTGGGAAGTCGGTTAAAAAAAGTATCTAAGATGTTGACCAGAGATGTTAAAGTGGAAAAAATCGTTAGAAATGTACATTCATTGACCATACAAAAATTTTCAAAAACTAGCGGTACTACGGAACCCTATATAGCGCGTGGCCCGACACGCACTTGGCCGGTTTTTCAAGTTTATTTTCAATGTTCAAAAATGTTAGGGTTTTACCTCTACGATTTTATTATATTATGTATAGATTACACAGCACTGTGTCTTCAGAGTCGGCCACGCACACATTCTTACACCTGTCAAATGGTATGGACTAGCGTAAGAATGTGTGCGTGCGGACCGTGTACACTGTACATCCAGTCAGCCTGGCCGACTATATAATATTATAATTATAATAGCTAAGTCTATTGAACTGTTACGAGATTGGTCTCAGTCTTATTCTATAGTATTGAAACATGAAAACATCTGTTACATTGTATTGACATACGAAAAATTCAACAATTCATACAAAATCTACGGTACGTATTCAAAAAATCTATCTAATATACTCACTTACACAATAATTTTATGTACAACTTGTTGGCGCTTATATTATCATATTATGTAATTATTTACTTGAATAATAAATAAATTAATAATAAATAAATGCACCTATAGCCTATAGGAATTACCATAATTGCTAGACAGGATTTCCAGACATTGGTTTCATTTCATAATAAAAATCATGATTTACTTTTATATTAAATAGAACATTTATTTATATGATTTTACGAAGGAAATCATTTTGTAAGGATAATATTTCATTCAGAATTAGAATGTTCAAGAAATTATGCCCGGCCGCACATTGTACGACATTTTCTGATCAGAAACAGACAGACGTTTAACGAATCTTGCTCAAGTGTGCAAGATTTGTTGAACGTTCATTCAGTCAGCGCGCACGTCTCGACTTGATTACACCGGAGCGGTTGTGCAAAAATGCATCATTGTGCAGTGTCTAATTGTAAAAACAGAAGTACGAAAGTGAATCGGTCAAAAGGAGGTATTTCTTTCCACGGGTAAGTTATTTGTTCTAACTAAAAGCAAAGCAAAAATTGACATGAGCGATTCCTTAGCAACAAGTTGTCTTGATTTATTTCTTTGCCAATGACCATGACTGATTTTCTACTACCGCGACCGTTACCAGTCGATTCCCCTATAATTTGTTGTAATAAAATAATATTGTGACTATAAACTATTAAGATGTATCATGTACTTAAGCTATCTTATCTTTCAAGATGAATCAAATTGCACATGGTGTACAAATCAAATTTTAAATCGGTCAGTAATTTAGGAGTCGGCCTGGATTTATGTATAGACAGTGCTATAGGGCATGGCCCATGGGCGGCAGCGTCCTTAAAGAGGTATTCCAAGCAAAACGTGTGGCAATAAGAAAAGCGTGTGGATTAATATGATATTTTATTTACAAAAAATAATTAATTTTCAACAATATAAAATATTTTCTTCATTATGTTAATCAAGTTCTAAGTTACAGGTCACCTGAGGAGGAGTCCCACTCATGTAGCATATTTTTAAGTCTCTCAACTCAAACAAAAATGATTTTTAAATTTTAACTTTGACAATAGTAGAACTAGTAATATACAAAGTCAATAGTAACTTGTTATGAGTCACTATACTTACTATTATACAGCACGACTGGTGAGACATGTTCAATACTCGAACTCGAATTTTTTTCAACTAATGTTGAAAAAAATATAATATAAAAAAATTATATCAATTGATCACTGAGTAAATGTAGCTTAAGGACGCTATTACAAATATCAGCGATTTTCCGGTACCCTATTAAAGAATTAGGAGTCAAACTGCGAGGATATTTTGGTTCAAATGAAAGATAATATATTCATCTCCACGACTGTACCATAAAAATTCTATAGTCGCATACAAAATTTTCACATAAAATACGTTTTAACCATCACAATAATCGCAAAAATAAATATGAAAAAAATGGGGTCTGATTAGGTACCTTAATATCTAAATACACTGAACTGAGGAAAATAAATATACAAAAAAATTGTTGCTTATTTAGTCTTCTATAAAGTCCGCTAAAAATTTTATATAAAAATAAACAACTTTTCCAGTTATAAGAAAAATAAGAAAATTTCTCAAATTTTTGTGTGCGTCCCCCTTCATACATTTTCGCCATATCAAGAACGCGGCGAGCATCGTAACCGCCACTGTACAAGACGCGCTAATATGAATCTTATTTTAATGTCATTAACGTCGATATTCGTACTGACAGACGTCCGACCTGCTAATTAAAAAGTTGGAGCATTCTTAATGTTAAATAATTATTTATCCAACGCATGGACACCGCGCGCGGGAGGGGTTGCGCGCAGCGCGGGGCGGGGTGAGCCTTGACGGCTGCATAGTAGTGTCCATGATTCATTTGGTTAAAGGGAAATTTGGTCAAAAATTAAGTACCTAATTTTAGTACATAATTATAATGAGAATCGAGTACTGAATTCTCTCCTTAAGTATCGGTATTGTCTCACCAGTCATGCTGTAATGTATTACTAGTTCAATACATTATGAATTTGAATATGCAGGACACAGCAACATACGGATTTGCATATTCTATTCCTTAAGGATGCTCCAACCGGAGAATTAGCAGGTCGGATGTCTGTCAGTACGAATATCGACGCTAATAACATTAAAATAAGATTCATATTAGCGCGCCTTGTACAGTGGCGATTAAGGCCGTCACAGACTTAGCTATAATATATTATATTAATATGTTTATAGCAAGGCATATTACTATATATTTTCTATACAATTTTCGCGTGACCACACACTCAGCTATAATATACATACCTATATTTCTGGTCTCAGTGTGTTCAGTACGGTATATTAATATAATATATTATAGCTAAGTCTGTGACGGCCTTTACGATGCTCGCCGCGTTCTTGATATGGCGAAAATGTATGAAAAAATTTGAGAAAATTTTCTTATTTTTCTTATAACTGGAAAAGTTGTTTATTTTTATATAAAATTTTTAGCTATTCGTATAGAGGACTAAATAAGCAACAATTTTTTTGTATATTTATTTTCCTCAGTTCAGTGTATTTAGATATTACGGTACCTAATCAGACCCCATTTTTTTTTCATATTTTGCGATTATTGTGATGGTTAAAACGTATTTTATGTGAAAATTTTGTATGCGGCTATAGAATTTTTATACGCTTTTTATTAGCTTCACCTGTATATTTGTTTGTAACCGACTTCTTTGGGCGCGATTTTGACCCACTTTAAACAGCCAGATTTCGTTCAAACTTTGTAGATTTATCGAGGTCCGATGACAATACACTAATTTGATATAATTATTCCATTTTTCAATTTCTATGTTTGTATGTTTGTTTGTGACCGACGCTTAATATAAAAAGCGTGTTTTTAGTTTTTTTAACTATTACTTATTATGGTATAGACGTGGAGATGAATATATTATCTTTCATTTGAAACCAAAATATCCTCGCAGTTTGACTCCTAATTCTATAAAATGGTACCGAAAAATCGCTGATATTTGTAATAGCGTCCTTAAAAAGAATATTTTAAGCAAAAGAATTTACTTCGGTGACCAGGTAAGCGTGTAAGTTACGAAGAAGCGGGTAGTGGAGGCAGGCGCGGAGCGGCGCGCGGGCGCTACTCTCGCCGCAGGTTGTCGAGGCGCGCCTGCAGTTCGGCGTCGGCGTCGAGCGCGCCGCCGCCACCCCCGCCTCCCGCGCCACCGCCGCCGCCCCCGCTGCCGCCCGCGCCGCCACCGCCCGCGCCCACGCCCACGCCGGCTGCCACGGGCGTGCGCGCCGGCACCGAGAGTGAGCCGGTGGCCTGCGGCAGGCCGGAAAGCTGGTCGCCGAGCTGCAGGCCGAGCTCGTCGAGGATCTGGCCGACCACGGCGTCGCTCTCCTCCTCGTCGTCGTCCCCCTCCATGGCCTCGTCGATGGAGTCGTTCATCATCTCCTCCTTCATGTCCATGATCTCGGACTGCTTCTCGAACTCCTGCAGGATCCGCTGGATCTGCGGCATGTTGAGCTGGCGGTTCATGGTGGCCATTGCGCGCGTCACGCCGCGCATCGCCTGCGCCATGGTGTTCTGAGACTTGAGCGTCTGGATCTTGAGCGACACGGCCTGGATGTTGGCCTTCATCACCATGAACTTGCGCACGTAGCGCCGCGTTCTCACCAGATCTTTTGCCATTATTTTTACTGCGTCCTGTAAAGATCGAATTTTAGAATTTTACTATTGTGGTGTGAGAGTGCAGGAAAATTATTTCGAAGCCTACAAACATCTTCATCTTCATTTAATAGCCTGATCCATAATTTGAACTTGGCAGGTTTCCGTGCTATAATACGTAACACTTGATTAATTTATCAAGCCCCAAGTGGTCGCATGCAACCGCGATAACAATAGATAAGTATATTATGTAATACATAAATAAAATAATAATCCATACAATTTATCACTAGAAATAACATCTAAAAATATACAAATATACACACACTGGCAAAATTAGCGGAACATAGTTAAAAAGGGGCACAACTTGAACTCAAGTGGGTCGGGCTGTCTGAAATCCTTTTTTATAGTTTCTAAGCTCATTTAAGAAATAAAATATTTATAAGATTTTTATTGCAATTATGCCATAATAAATATTTTTCGATGATTGACGTTGTAAGTGTTTCTGATAAGAATGGCGTTTTTAGCGGGGTTCAAGGTATGCCAGCTCATTTGATTGTTGATTAGTGATTTTCCAGCATCTACGACAGTTAGAGCTGTAACCACGATAGAGAAAGGTCACACCGTTACCGTTCGACCAGTCAGGCCTTAGGTGGGTCAGCTTCCGTGGTCCATCGTAACTTTCAACGCTACAGAGAGACTGGATCTTACGTCTGGAGACGAGAACAAGGCAGATATCGGGTGACATTGGTTCAGGATGACCGTTTTGTTAGGGTACAAGCCTTAAGAAATCGACCTCAAACTGCATTGCATACACGAAACCTGTTGGAACAGATCCGAGATGTACGTGTGAGCGATTGTACAGTAAGAAGACTCAAAGAAGTTAAATTAAACTCAAAGGTGCTAGCAAGGGCACCAAAACTTGAGACAGGACACCAAAGAGCCAGGCTAAGATTTGCGCGTGAACATCAAAATTTGACAAGTGAGTGAAATCGTGTGCTGTAGTGATGGGAGCAAATTCTGTGTAAATTTTGTTGACAGGCGATAAAGAATGTGGATAAATCGTAAGGAACGCTATAGACCATCAAACTTAACGGAAACAGTGGCCTATCATGCAGGCTTCGAAATGGTTTGGGGTGGCATATGACTTGGAGTCCGCACGGAGCTGATGATTGTTAATGATGGTACTTTGACAGTACACGGCTAAAGCACAGATGTCCTAGAACTGCATGTAGTGCCTTTTACACAATTTTAGGCAGTAGCTTCAATTTTATGCGCGTCCATAGAGTAAAAAAATCGGGCATTATTACCTAAAATTATGCTGGCGTAGCCTAGGTGGAGAGGCCAGCACGGTCTACGGATATGGTTCCGATTGAGGACGTGTGGCACATCAATGGGTGAACGGTACGAGTTAAACCTCCAGCTCCAAAATCTGTTCAGGAGCTCGAGTTGGCGCTACTGGAGGAGTAGGAGAATGTCCCACAGGAAATGATTGACAATTAAAATGCAAGCATCTAATGGTGTATCCAGGCCCTCTTGAGATCCATAGAAGGCATTAAACGCTTTTAACATGGCATTTCTTAAGTAAAAATGGAGAATTTAACTAAAAAAATTACTACTGAAATTTCAAAGATTTTCTTAATTTTTGATTTTTGCTGATTTTTTTTCTTTTTACACGATTTCATGCCCTAAATTTATATAAGTTTTATTTTTTAATCATCAATTATTGATTTAATATGGAAATATATAAAAAAAGTGAATAATTTTCAAAAAAAATGAAAATTTTGTTATGTTCCTCTAATTTTGCCGGTGCGTTTATTATACAAACTTAAAAAACTATAAAAAGAAAAACTTCCCCAGGTCGTCCCCACTTGGCAGAGTGCCCAGCAAGCTGACAGCATTGCCACGGATGGCAATTGCTATCCGCTGTGCCAGGTAGCTCCCGGCTCTGGGGTCTCGGGTGGCTTCAATAAGCCTTTTAGATAATTCTCTAAAAAGCCTATATGCCCCCGGACCCCATGCGCCTAGGGTTTCTACCCCAAACGGTTCAAATATGAGATCTCCGCTGAGGTTCTCATATTTGCGCTGCTTGAGGTTCTCTGCTTGGTTGGCGGCAGCGCCCGCACAGCTCGAGGTGCCCTGAACATGGGACGAGGCGAGTGTGTCGACACACGTAGCGTCCCACACAAGGGCCCGTCCCACATTCCAGGGAACCAGGGTCATTCCATCGGGTCTCTTGCCATCGTCGCGCACCAAACCGGAGGGCTCCAGTATCGCTGGCACGCCGGCAGTGACAAGAGCCCGACGAATGAGGTCGTTCAGGCTGTGATGTCGGGAGAAGCGTCCAGCGCTTCGCGAGCAGCACAACCCGTGATGACCGTAACTGTCTACGTGCGCGCCGCAAACACATTGATGGGGGACGACATGGGGAGCACCAAGACGCAGGGCAGTGGCAAGGCGGAAAGTATTTCGGTCCAGCAATGTTCCTGTGTCTTTGGATGGTAGTGCCTGTAGCCAAGCTCCCGACTCCCACACTCCACGGCCCAAAGTTGAGCCCGTTCTGCGACGCTGGTAGACGTGTTTAGAAGTTTAGTACGCACCAGTTCGCAAACGGGCCCGTCCCAGAGCCTCTGTGAAGATGTGTTTTTGGGGACCTCGCTGCCGGCACTAGCTATATCCTAGGCGTCCTTGGCCTCGTCCGCAAAGGGAATGTCTAATGGGCAAGATGAGGGCTCTAAAATTCTGGCTATTACTTGGCGATTTGCGTGAACCGAGGACAAGAACGCCGGTAATGCTACGTCAAAAGTTTTCCGTATTCCCAGGCCACCGAACCTTACAGGTAGCGTGGCTTGGGTCCAGGAACGTTCATCAAAATGGATGTTTAAAATTGTGGAGAGCGTATGTTTTAGTATGTCATCTAATAGTTTATCCTTAAAAGTGTGCATATTTATTTTATATTAGGAACAACTAGTTTGGCCCAGGCTAAACTGGTTTATATTATCAGGCTTAGGACAAATTATCCTATCGTATATAGGAAGAACTAGTTTAGCATAGGCAAAACTAGCTTGGCCTGAAATGGGATTTAGCTGGTAACATAATATACAGCATGACTGGTGAGACAATACCGATAATTAAGGAGATTATTCAGTACTCGATTCTCATTATAAATATGTAATAAAATTAGGTACTTAATTTTTGACCAAATTTCCCTTTAAACAAATGAATAATGGACACTTATTAAATTACTATGCGGCCGGGTGCGGCCCACCCCGCCCCGCGCGCTGCGCGCTACTCCCGCGCGCGGTGTCCATGCGTTGGGTAAATAATTATTTAACTTTAAGCTACATTTACTCAGTGATCAATTGATATTATTTTTTATATTATTTTTTTCCAACTAATATAATAGCCAAATATCACGTCCTCGAGTATTGAAAATGTCTCACCAGTCATGCTGTATAATAATACTATAATTTTTGCCCCTCCTTTTTGTGATATTAATAACTTGTTTCACATTTACCATTTGTCCTTCTTTTGCTAGTTTTTTTATATCAGCTATAACTTTTTTCTCCTGCTGCTCCATTTTCATACGCTCACGGTCCAAATCTCTCATGGCTTTGTTGAGTGCTCGCTGGTTTTTACGGAGCATCTCATCAGGTGTCATCCGATGACCAAAGAGCCACTCCATGATGATGACTAAGAATATATAATATTTGTAAATGTCAGTATCAGTGAGAATAGAATTATTAGAGATGAGGTACCGACTACTAATAGAGCAGTCTTTCCCAAAGTGGGCGATAACTCCCCCTTGTGGGCACTGGAGGTCTAAAGGGTAGTGTGGGACCCAGAAAAAAATGGGGGTGTTTTGTAGAGGCTTGGGGGTGATTTATTTCATCTGGATGCATTTTAAATTGAAACAATGGAGGCGCTAAAACATAATTTGTTCTCAAAGTGGGCAGTAGACAAAATAAGTTTGAGAACCCCTGAACTAGAGCATTACTTATTATCACAACCCAAGAAAAAACAACTAAAAGCTCCAAAATTATTAATGTCTAATAATAATTATTATATGGTATGTACTTACTTATATACTGTGGTATTTGATGTACTTAAAAACTGTATGTTGATGATTCATCCGTTTATAATCGAAATTGAACTATGCGCTATGCGCTTCATAGATGCATTTCTGAAAGTAGACTTAGGACAGGGAACAGTAAGTAATTTTAACTAAATGATCCAGTTTATTTGGATTCTAGTGGTCGAATATTCTAAAAGTTACAAAGCTTTTAGGACAAAATATAAATAATCTCAAACGTAGATGTAAATATTGCTACAAGACCACGAAAACCACAGATGATCACAGACTAATAAGGGCAGATGATGTACCTATAAAACTAAAAGTGTTTGACATGTGGTTTGACACTTGACAGCACTGATCTCTATACAACAAGTACCTACCTATACGCTGGATTGCTGATATTAATAGTAGGTATTCTGCAACGAATACTATACTCACAAGGAGTTCTGTGTCTTCTGGTATTCTGTGTCTAGGAGCCTCATGGACGTACATGAGGAGCCTACGTAGCATAGATAATACAGTATATAAACTGAGATAGATGAGACACAAGCAGAACTATAGGTAAGATTATTGAACTCGTCTTAAGATGGCGCTTTGACACGTAATGTAGCAGCGCCATCTAGTTGAGTGGTACTTAGTATTCCTAGGCGTCAACTAGATGGCGTTTTTTATAATAAACAGCGACATCTACCGGATTTAAATAGTAATATTGATACAAGAATTAATGGCCTGGATTCACTTTGATTAGTGCAAGTGCAGGTGATTAGTACAGATGGTTTATAGTGATTTAGAGAAAGTAGACTTGCCATTTATCTCCAAATCACAAATCATCTGCACTAATCACCTGCACTCGCATTAATCAAAGTGAATCCAGGCCATTAGAGGCAATAAAACAGTACAATATTTTATTTACTTTATTTTATTAACAACCAAATCAAATCAGAAAATAATACTGTAGTCTGTAACTGAACTTTTCAGTAATTTTTGAATTGTCCTTTTGGTTGGTGAAACCTGAAAGAAATTAAACAAATTTTAATACCTAGCAATATTTTGAAAGAATGTATTAGGAAACACTATTAAAAATAAATATAATTTGATTGCTAATTCTGTCATAATTCACCAAAAATTATCAGGTTCATTTGCTATTTTTTACTGAACTAGGTTCAATATCAATTATTCAGTTAGTGTAGGGAGTAGTACAGGGGGGTTTTTCTCACCCAAAAGATCCCTCCTCAAGCCATTTCAACACCAAAAAGTTGGCGCAGGTTTATGAACCTTAGCCCATTTCAAGATTTTCACGACAATTAAATAATTAATTAATAATTTTACTACGCGGGTCACTCATAATTAACAAGGTCCACTTATATTAACGCGGGCCACTTATAAAGTCCCGGCGGGCCGCATGCGACCCGCGGCCGCAGGTTGGGGATAGCTGATTTACTTAAAGGTTTATATTTTTACTTACCTCCTTCGTCACATCCAAAATAATAGTGAATTCAGGGGCTCAGACCAAATAAAAGGTCTGATGTCACGGGTATATCGGTATCTTCGAAGTTCGACGTGATTTCGAAATTTCAAACGAAGCTTGTGTCGATTGGTTTGATTACAGGAACTATCGGATACCAGTTACCACTAAACAAGTTATCACAAGCCGAGCAAAGTCAGAAACAATAAGAAGAAAGTAACTAAAAACCACAATAACAAAACTATAAAATGCTTTTCGTCAACGGATGAAAGATAATTATAACACTACAATGCATTGGATAAATGTCATTGATACGTAATTTGTCTATATTTTGCCATCTAGTGGCATTTAGAGGTATCAACGGAAAAAAGTTTGTTGTATCAGTTGTATGATGGCAGCACGCTCCATACAAATATTTTTTTACCAACAATGTACTATGTGTCACCCCCCTGCTACGTAGTATCCCTTAGTAGTCTGTGGGAGCCTTGTCGAACTATATAAACTTTTCATCATTAAATTATAGGTTTAAAACAATTTATTGTAACAGCATTAACCTATTTTGAAGAAACAATGAGCGACGACGATGTAACTATTATGGACGTGGACGAGGCGGATCCGAGACCGTGTAAGACATCGAGCTCGGCTAAGCCAGTCTCGCATCTTCCATGGATTGAAAAATATCGGCCTCAAACTTTTGCTGATATTGTTGGTAATGAAGATACAGTGTCAAGATTAGCTGTTTTTGCTCGCACTGGAAATGCACCCAACATTATAATAGCAGGACCTCCGGGAGTCGGCAAGACGACCACTATACTGTGCCTAGCGCGTGCTTTACTCGGCCCGACATTCAAAGAGGCCGTTCTAGAATTGAATGCATCCAACGATCGTGGAATTGATGTCGTTCGAAATAAGATCAAAATGTTTGCACAACAAAAGGTATACTATAGGCCTAGAGGCTCAATTTCTAAAACCACAACAATAATATGAGTCTTCTGTGAAAATATGTTTTCTACATTTTATTTATATATTATACAATATTCTAGTTCTAATTGTCATATTAACTATTATGTGTCATGTAGATAATTTACGATCATTGATAGCCTAAAATTATATTTTTTGGCTACAATTGTAGACCTGCTTTCTGGCAGGTAACTCTTCCTGCGGGGCGACACAAGATAGTCATCCTGGATGAAGCGGATAGTATGACAGATGGTGCGCAACAGGCCCTGCGGAGGACCATGGAGCTGTACTCCAGTACCACACGCTTTGCTCTGGCCGCCAACAACAGCGAGAAGATTATTGAGCCTATACAGTCCCGTTGTGCCGTACTGAGATATTCTAAATTATCTGATGCTCAGATTATGGCGAAAGTGAGTTTCAAAGCTGACAGCTTATCTGATGCAATATTTTATTTTGTTTGTTGCTTTGGTTAAAAAAATCTGTGAATTTTAATTTTTTTTTATTTAATCCATAAAGGCTAAATTTTTACTGTCACCACTCACCAGTAATAGAATTGTATTTATTGTAGGTAATACAAGTATGTAAAAAGGAAAACCTCTCTTATACTGAAGAAGGCATAAATGCAATAGTATTTACTGCACAAGGTGATCTGCGATCTGCTCTCAATAACCTGCAATCCACAGCTCAAGGCTTCGGCCACATAAACCCGGACAATGTGTTCAAAGTGTGTGATGAACCTCATCCTAAAATGGTCAAGAGCATGCTGGAAGCCTGCATAAGGCAAGATATCCATGAGGCATACAAGGTATGTTACTGGTATTGTTCATATTATTCAATTGGAGGTTTGAGATTGCAAAGTTAACAAAGTTGATATATTTATTAAGATCATTGTATATTTTTTTAATTAGTACTATTATACTTAACACCTCCCTTGCTCGATTGCTCTTAGTGAGTAGGTAAAAAAGTTATATGGAGCCCAGCCCCTAGCAACTGTACTTTTTGAAATAATGTACAGTTAACGTACAAGGCCGGCGTTACCGACAGTTTTTTGTTGTCTATGTGGTAAGGTTTTTTGAGCTTAGAAAGGTAACAAAGGTAACGAATAATCATGCTGTAGTGTAACGTAATGTTATCAGCATGAAATATACAAGCGCTGATGTCACTTTTAAGTTTTAAATTGGATTTTGTCGAGTTAACTCCATACCTGGCGGCCATATATTATATAGTATGGCCTCCAGGTACGGCGTTAACTCGACCGAGTTGTACTCAAAATATACAACGAATTTTGACAAGCGCCCTATTGGTCATTAATGTACATGGGTATACCTTCCTAAAAATATACAAATTACAATCCATTCTTGTTGAGCCCTATACCAGAGCCCATACATTTTTGCCCATCATCATTTGAAATTTTTAAAGCAAAAAGCTTACACACTTTTAAACTTTTGCATTTACATAGATAATATAACATTGATTTGACTTTATTTATTATGAGCTGAAAAATAATCGTTTATAATCACTGATCTCTATTATACATATAGAGATCAGTGTTTATAATTGTACGGTGGTTTGGTCCCGTACAGAATAAAAGCCAAGTTAGGTTCAATAGGTTTATTGAAACCTTAACTTATGCTAGAATGGTTTAATGGTAAAATGGTGAGAGCACGCGAACCGATTGGCGGCTTGACGCGAACTGATTAATTACAGTAAATTATAATACCGCGTGGGGGCGTATACGCTGACAGTGCGAAACGAGATGTACTGTCGACAAACTGTTGACCGTACAATAATGATTAGAAGAGAAAATAACTTTAAAATAAAGCCCTCAGTCGCGAGCACACCCGGCACCGTCTCGCGGCTGCGAGCGCGGACGACGAGCCTTCGTCGACCGCATCATTGATGATACAATCAATGAACGAAGAGTCCATACTTAAACTAAATAATTAAAATCACATATTATAACTTCGACAATAGTATAATTATTATTGGAAATTATTTGTGGGGTGATAATGCGTGGAGGCCCAAAGGAAGATCTTCCGACCGAGCGAGGTGGTATGCTCGGTCAGGCCGGAGCCCACGTGATACATTTCAGCTGTCGTATATATACTGACGCGCTCAGAAACTTCGATAGCGCGATGCAGGAATGTTAGGCGAATTGGGGGTACCGCCACATATTTATTCCTCGGTAGATTACTACAGATGTGTTTTATACATTGTAGATCATGGCGAAGCTGTGCAAGCTGGGGTACGCGGCGGAGGACATCGTGAGCAACGTGTTCCGCGTGAGCAAGGGGCTGGAGGCGGGCGAGGGGGTGCGGCTGGCGCTGGTGCGGGAGGTGGGGTTGACGCAGCTACGCGTCGCCGACGGCCTCTCCTCGCGCCTGCAGCTCGCCGGCCTGCTGGCCCGCGCCGCCCGCGCAGCACGCCAGGCCGTCTAGTGCCGCTGCAGTGAAGTCCAGACATGTCAAGACAATTCCGAGAAGGGATTCCGGAGCTCCTAACGCGAAATAAGCATTTTTCTTCCAAATTGCGTCAAAGGAGCAATGAGAGCGACCAAACAGCATAGAAAATTGAAAATGTCTTACTCTCGTCTTGTTATATTAGGTATTTCTTATCGCACGTTCATATATTTTGTGACTTGCGATGATGAAATTAAAGTACAAGAACTATCTGTAGCTGTAAGGGCGCTTTTCCCGTCGTGTGCGTGTGTCACCCGCGCGCGGGTCGGGGTCGCATGCCGGTAAATAAAACTATCAATCTGTGGTGTGTATCTGTGTGGGGTGTTTAAAGCTTTAAAATTATTATTATGTATATTAATAGATTATAAATAAAAGTACCGACGTAATTTAATTTATTTATTTCAAAATATACAAAAAATAATAATAATAATCATTTTACAAATCATTTATATAAGTATTTTCTTATACATAGACACTTTATGTAATGTACTTTAGTTCAGCGGCAGCGGGGTGGGGCGTGTCGGCATGTGTCGGGAGTCAGGAGTCGGGACTCGGGGGGGCGGGCGCCCGTCACGTGTCGGCAATGAGTTTGTTGTGCTCAGTCATCAGACTCTGAAACACGACGCACACCATATTAAATTAATAATTATACAAGCAACTGGGCATGGCTCATATACACTAGCCACTAGGCAGAAACAGTCCGTTCTCTGCATAACGAGCCTCGAATCAGCTGTACTGATTATTCACCGTTTCGATTTATTTGTAAACGTCATGTCACGTACTCGAATATATTTTAAAGAAATACACCACCGGTTTATTTCGGTCGAGTTTCAAATTGTTTTTTACATATTATTAATTCATCAAGCCCTATACGGTCACTGGTGACCCACGTTCGACGTTCGTTCCACGATCGACGGGTTAGTATCAAAATGAATCGTAACGGTGTGTATATGAGGAGCTGAAAGTTAATCTTAAGTTCGAGATTGATTATCATGGTTTTCATTTAATAAATTTACAAAAGACCGGCCTGGTGTCGGTGTAGTTTATATAAAGTGTGTACCCGCTGCGTGTGTCGTGTGGTGTAGCGAGCGCGGCGGGGCTGGGCGGGGAGGCGGGGGGGCGGGGCGCGGCGCTAGTGTATGACGGCCTGCTGCGCGACCGGCACCGCCGCAATCAACTTCTCGTGCTCGCCGCTCAGCGCCTGCCCACACCACAACGCACCGTCACTACCCCGACTTCGCCTCTCGCGTTACACGTTTGTCGTTACCTCGGATGAGTTAACGTGATGGCGATGAAGAGTATTACAAGTCAAAAGTCAAACCGGGGGTACGGTGATTGGTGCATCGTGCTCTAGCTCGAATCCCGCATGCGCCCTCGCATAATAAGCTATACTTTATTTGCGACCTTCTTATATCTAATAAACTAAACATTAGCAAAGTATCGTGCTCGGTTAAAAACCGACGCGACGTCCAAAAAGGAGGAGGCTCTATTTTCGGCTGTGGATATTTTTTTTTAATACGAGTCAGTAGAAAACAATGACTTACAAATTACAATGGACAGAACAATGCATTACACCATGAATGAAACTTGTGAAACTTGATAGTGTAAGTTTGCCGTGCGGTGTGCCAACGCCCATCAGCCATGCCGTAGTTAGTTCAGACTTTTAACTGGAGAGCCAGTAGTAGTATAGTAGTATAACTACTATATTAATATAGTAACTACTAACTTATAAGTAATAAATAACAGCTTATGATAAGGAGTGGCTAAGCTTTCCAAACCTACCCCAATTTTTTGATGGTCACATGGATTGAGAGAGGATGTTTTGGATGAGAAAAACTTCCTCGTGTCACTTCCACCCCCGGAAAACCCCCCCTCCCCATTGGAGAAATTCACATTTGAAATTTTCGTCATCTTGAGATAAGGTCATGTTTTCTGGTGTTTGCGTGTTACTTACTTACTGACTTATTGTTTTCAAGGCATCCTAAGGCTGTGGTGAGTGGAGGACGATTATTTTATCATTCCAAAACTATATCATTCAAGGTTCTTGATAAAAATTAGGAAAAATTATCAAAATTCACTAACTCTTTGTAACTCTTTGGGTTTGTTCTAGGTTTGGCTTATTAAATATTTCGCTTCTTCTTCTTCTTCTTGTTTTTTTTATTTACCTGGGATTATTTGCCACTTGACATTTTTGAAAAGACATAACAGAAGGCCCACTTAACCACGGATACCGAAGGGGGGGGACGGGGGGGGCGCAGCCCCCCCAAAGGGGGGCTCGGGGGGCGCAGCCCCCCGCTAAAACAAAAACAAACACAATCCAGAAAGTCCATAAGTAGGTTAGGTTATGTTAGAACTTAGACCACAACACCCAGAAATAGGAGCCCCGCGTAGCGGGGCTCCGTCAACTGATAATTGAAGCTAGTTGTGCCATATTGAGGGTTATTGGTCTCTAGGTATAACTGATGATGGATCTGAAGATCTGAGGTTGAACTTCTAGAGTACAATTCCTAAGCCGAAGGCTTAATTGTCATAAAAAAACAAAACATTACTTACTTACTAGGGAGTGTCTCCGCTGCCGGCGCCGCAGTGCATCATTTTTATTTCATTTCATTATAAATGAAAAGACATAACAGAAGGCCCACTTAACCACGGATACCGAAGGGGGGGGGGGACGGGGGGGCGCAGCCCCCCAAAGGGGGGCTCGGGGGGCGCAGCCCCCCGCTAAAACAAAAACAAACACAATCCAGAAAGTCCATAAGTAGGTTAGGTTATGTTAGAACTTAGACCACAACACCCAGAAATAGGAGCCCCGCGTAGCGGGGCTCCGTCAACTGATAATTGAAGCTAGTTGTGCCATATTGAGGGTCATTGGTCTCTAGGTATGGATCTGAAGATCTGAGGTTGAACTTCTAGAGTACAATTCCTAAGCCGAAGGCTTAATTGTCATAAAAAAAACAAAACGTCAAAGTAGTGCCATAATAAGAAAAAGAAGACGAAGGAGACAGTAGTTTTTAAGTAGTGAATTTTGTAATTAATTTTTACTTTTAATTTTTATCAAAAAACCTTGATTTACATTGTTAAATAAATTGAAATTTTAGTTCTCCACTCACAACAGCCTAGCAACAGGCATTTTTCCGAAGAAACACTATAAATTGTCGAGAATAGAATATGATGTAGCATCAATATTCCGAAAATTTCAAAGGTGAGTAGCTCCAAAAGTGGGGGGTTCCTCAGTGTGGATTTGGTACGGGGGGGTGTTAACCTCTCCCCCCCACTCCCCCCCCCACCCCCGCTCCCCATAAATCTTGCGGTAGGTTTGGAAAGCTTAACCGATGAAGGTACAATTCCGTGCATCGCGAGTCGCGACAGTCGTAAGCCGCACGCGGCCGACGACAGTAGTCATTGTATGAAAATGTATGGCACCGCTTCCCAGGCCCGCGACAGACGCGCGCGGCTTGCGACTGTCGCGATGCACGGAATTGTTCCTACTGTCTTGTCGCGCTATCAATAATTATTATCAAGCCCCAATTTCACCAACGTCTGTTAGTGTCAACAGCGTGTTAAAATGTCATCAATGTCATGTCTAAATTGTCTTCGCTTTCATTCATAAGAAAAACGAAAGAGGTAACGTGAGAGCTTTAACAGTCGTTGGTGAAATTGGGGCTTAGGCCGTGACACGTCGTTACTATAAAGTTAATATACAGCGTCGTTACAGCCATGCCACACGACCACCGTCACCACTCATCTCGCCGGTCGCCGGACTACGGATAACCGACCACACTGTGAATGCGTCGCCGCAACGTTTTGCAGTACTGTAGCAGCGACGGACTCGTGAACAGGACCCCCGCTACCATATTATGTGCAATGCACACGGGCGCCATCCTCTAGGGCGCCAAAACCAAGAACCCAAAAAATTTGCCTAAAGGGGCGCCAAAATCCATTTTTTGCACACAGGCGCCAGGAGCCCTTACGGGGGCCCTGCTGAAAGCATCTTGCATCATGCGCATAATAGATTATAGACTCCTCCCATTGGGTGTGTGTGCTGTCCCCGCCCAGTGCCCACCAGCGCCCAGTGTCCATAGTGGTAGAAATATATTTTACGACTGGTAACATAGCTTAGTAAACGAACGATTCTGGTTGGAAAGGTCGAAAGCAGAAATTTTGACCACGGAACTTCGTTTGCACTAGTTAGGAGAGCCATACTTCGGCACGAATGGGCCGGCTCGACCGGAGAAATACCACGGGCTCACAAAAAACCGGCGTGAAACATAGACGGCGCTTTTACTGTGTTTCGCAGAGTGAGTTTAATTACCAGAGGCCCAAACCCCTACCCTTTTCCCTTCCCTACCCCCCCTTATTTCCTTCCCTACCCTCCTCTATTCCCTTCCCTAACCTCCCCCCTCTTACCCTATTCTGAGAAAAGGCCGGCAACGCACCTACAGCTCTTCTGATGCTGCGAGTGTCCACAGGCGACGGAAGTTGCTTGCGACGGAAGTGACCCGTTTGCTCGTTTGCCCCCGTTTTTCATAAAAAAAATACATACTAAAAGTCCTGATCCCTCCGCCGAGGTGAGCCGGAGGGGAGAGGGGGGAAAGAAAAAAGTTGTATGGCAACAAATTTTTACTTCATTTTATAAAACTGAAAATTTCGTTGTAATGAGAAAAAATCTTTTAAATTTTTATTTCCAATAGTCAAATTATTAATAATGAATCTTAATCGATAGTTAGTATTAGACTATTTTTACCTAAAAACACAAATTTTTTGAGTCTTTCTGCGGTATGAGGCTCAATGGTCTTTGTAATTTCAAGTAATTTTTTTTCTGTTGTGTTACTAAAAAAGCTCTTAAATGTTTTCATCGTTGCCTGTTCTAGTCACAATAGATCGAATTTAGGTACTTATGTCAAAACACCCTGAAGATCAGCCCAAAACCAGAACGTGATGAAATCAACCCAATATTACGCCGATGCGATCAGTAAAAAGACTCCAGGAGAACAACCAGATGAACCAGTCTCTAGAAACCGGCCAAACCGTGTTGAGGAGTTTCCATTAAGATTTAAGATGGTCCATATAAACATCAAAACATTTTGTTTTCCTGCATCCCGATCTGGAAAATGCGGACGGTTGTTTTTTCATGAGTTTGGGATGTGCATAGCTACGGATATATGGCTCTCTAGAGCTGACTGACGATAGTAGTACACCGCGGAATTATCCAAACACGTGATTAGTAAATCAGTAAACAAGAGTTAATCTAGATGAAATTCAAGCCAGACTTTTAATTAGCACCATCACCAGAGACAATAATTTCTCAGTGTTACCATGGTCAATCTACCAAACTCATAAAAATGTACATAAAAGATTTTTTCTCATTACAATGAAGTTTTCACTTTTATAAAACGAAGTAAAGAATAATTATTGTTGCCATACAACTTTTTTCTTTCCCCCCTCTCCCCTCCGGCTCACCTCGGCGGAGGGGTCAGGCTCCTAACTAGTCCAAACAAAGTTCCTTAGTCGAAATTTCTGCTTTCGACTTTTCCAAGCACAAATCCTCCAGCTCCTTTTGAGCATTTATTTACTAGGCTAACAGGTCAATGTGGGAAAACAAACGGCACCTCGAAACACAAGGGAAAATTTGGTGGGAAGGAAAGTGATGAATGATTCTATGGAGAGGTGAACGGTGAACCTATTTTAGTTTCCTTCTACTCGAACATAACAAACTCGTACTTGATTTTTTACCTTTCCTACTACGCTAATAGATAAAGGAGGAAGGAATTCGACTAGCCGCGTCCCGGGGCCGGGTCACAAACACCCCCGCGGCCCCGGCCTGCGGTCGTTACCTTGAAGTACTTGACGGTCTTGACGCGCAGCTCGAGCGTGGCGTCCTCGTCGACGACGAACAGCGCCTGCGGGTGCTGCTGGAACGCCGACACCGTCCACATGTGGTTCACGCCCTCCTCCACCGCGCGCGACAGCGCCAGCGCCTTGTGCGCGCCCGTGATGAGGATCATCACCTGCAAGTTGACCGTCCCGTTAGCGGCGGCGACCCCCGGCGCCGCGGCGGGGCGTCCCATCCCCGGCGGGCGGGCTCACCTCCTTGGCGTCCATGACGGTGCCGACGCCGACGGTGAGCGCCTGGCGCGGCACCTTGGAGATGTCGTTGCCGAAGAAGCGCTTGTTGGCCTCGAGCGTGTCGTAGGCGAGCGTCTTGACGCGCGTGCGTGACACGAGCGAGGAGCCGGGCTCGTTGAAGGCGATGTGGCCGTCGGGCCCGATGCCACCGATGAACAGGTGCACGCCGCCCGCCTCCGCGATGAGCCGCTCGAAGCGCGCGCACTCCGCCACCAGGTCGGCCGCGTTGCCGTCCAGCACGTGCGCGTGCGCCGGATCGATGTCCACGTGCTTAAAGAACTCGTTCCACATGTAGTAGTGGTACGACTCCGGGTGGTCGCGCGGCAGACCTGCACAGACCGAGGGCGGCGGTGTAGCACACGCGGGAGGAAATATTCACCTTTCCGAGGGGGCGGGCACTGCAGCTCGTACTCACCGACGTACTCGTCCATGTTGAAGGTGGTGACGTACTTGAAAGAGAGGCGGCCCTCTCGGTGGAAGTCGATGAGGCGGCGGTACATGCCGAGCGGCGTGCCGCCCGTCGGCAGCCCCAGCACGAAGCGGCGGCCGGGGCCGGGCGCGAACTGCGTTATGCGCTGCAGCACGAACCGCGCGGCCCAGTCCGCCACCACGGACGCGTCCTCCAGGATCATCAGCCGCATGTCTGTCGCTCGCCTGGACCGCTGACGCACAAGATACGTCCACTCCCCGTTAACGAATATTAGATAACGTGTGAGACGAGTCGATTCGCCGTTCCGTCTGCCCGGATTGCAGCCTGCCGAGTGCCAACCAAATTATACCTTAAAACGCTGGGGAAGTGTGGGGTCATTTAAAATACGCACTAGAAGATAAAATTAATGTTAATAAAACATGAGGTAAACAAACATATTATCGCAAATAGATAAGAAGTCATCAGCCCGCGCGGAGTTGCCGCGGTCGGTCGATACCCCGCTGACCGCAGCGTGTCACCACTATGTATACGTACCTATATTTACTGTAAATAAACCAATGACCAAACGTTTAAAACAAAAGAAAAGGGATTAAACTACAATCTGTCGAGCACGAGCACCGCCCGGGAGTCCGCTCTACAGCTGCAGGATCTCCATTCTCCGAGTACTTTTGTGGTGCCGAAAATCCACCCGTGTGGATGCTTAAACCACGAAACAATTTTCCATATTAGTTTAAAATAAAAAAGCGGCCATGTGCGAGTTGGACTCGCCCATGAAGGGTTCCGCAGCAGCAATAAGGTTTATTTTTATGAAATTAAAAGGTTTTTGATTTATTTTTATATTTCAGTCGATTTAATGAAATTTTGATTAAGGTTTACCATTTTTATGACGTATAAAAAAACTACAGGCAGGCAGATCTCGTTCAAACCAATTTTTGTTGGTAGTTTTTATAGTAATCTACATCATATATTTTTTTTTGAATTATCATGCCCCTACTTTAGAAATTAGAGGGGGGGGGGGGGACACACATTTTCCCACTTTGGAAGAGTCTCTCTCGCAAACTATTCAGGTTAGAAAAAAATGATATGAGAAACCTCAATATGATTTTTGGAGACCTATCCATAGATACCCCACACGCATAGGTTAGATGAAAAAAAAAATTTTTTTTGTTTCAGTTACGCCTATGGGGACCCCTAAATTTTTGATAATTTTTCCATTTTTGCATCAAAATCTTAATGCGGTTCACAGAATACATCTACTTACCAAGTTTCAATAATCTAGCTCTAATAGTTTCGGACAAAAGTGGCTGTGACATACGGACGGACGGACAGACAGACAGACAGACAGACAGACAGACAGACATGATGAATCTATAAGGGTTCCTTTTTTGCCATTTTGGCTACGGAACCCTAAAAATAAAACATTTTTTCCTTTTATGTTTGATTTCTCCCCGGCGCGGCGGCGGTATTATTAAGCTAAGTAAGTACCTGTTTTATACGGGTAAAGATAATTAAGGGCCCGGGTTACCCTCGAAATTTTCATACATTCTTAATACCAAAATCACTTTCTCATACGAAAATATTTAACATGTTTGAGTTATTTTTCAGCATAAGATAGTAATTACCTAGGGTCCTGAACAATTTTTTTTTACAAAATATTTAAATACTAAAAAAAAAATTTTGTGTTTGAATATTTTTTAGTAAATTTACTACTAAATATTTAAACACCAAAAAATAGACAAAAACACTAAAAAATATATAAATAAATAGTACATCTATTACAAAATATTTAAATAATAAAAAATATTTTTTAAAGTTTAAATATTTTGTAGTAAATTTACTATTTATTTATATATTTTTTAGTGTTTTTGTCTATTTTTTGGTGTTTAAATATTTAGTAGTAAATTAACTAAAAAATATTTAAACACAAAAATTTTTTTTTTAGTATTTAACCCTTAATAAGGCACAAGCCTATGTAAAAGTTGGCTGAGAACTAAATGTGTGTTTAGGGCAATTTAATACTGGAGATTCAAAAAAATATTTTTAAAAGGGGGTGAGAGGGTGCCAAACCCCCCTTTTTTCGGTGGGAAAATAATTCCCTTTGCCTGATTACGCTTGGCAGGGTTTCAAAAAGTGGGAAAATAATTCCCTTTGCCCGTTTAGGTTACCTCGTTTTGCAGTCATTTTTATTGATTCAATTATAGTGCTGACCACCCGACTTCGGTTGTGATATTAATTTTTATGAGTCAAAATATTTTTTTCAAAGTACATATATATATATATATATATATATATATATATATATATATATATATATATATATATATATATATATATATATATATGTAAATGAAGTGTCTGCTACTTCATTTAGTTTGAATTTGCCGCGTAATAACTTTTGTGTACCTATTGTAAATCTATGGAGCTAAGTGACATTGACATTTGACAGGACTCTAGCACATGGATTCTTTTTGGCACATGTAAAATAGAAAGAAGGTTATGATCTATTATTTTCGTGAGAATTATAATATTAGAAATTAATACAAACGGGTAAAGCAATAGCTTTAAATGTTGTTTTCTCTTTCAGGTAAATTTATTTGTAATTTGTTAAATCTAAAAGTGTTTTGTAACGTGTAAACTGTAAACTTGTACTAACTCAATAAAAAATCTCTTTCAGAGCAACTCAGTTCTAGTTGTTGTTTTACTGTTATCCAAGGATTATAAAAAGACATTATAAAACAACATTTTTGCAGCTGATTCCCAATAATAATGGACAAATTGAAATTCGAATTCATGGTCAAGGCTAGTGAAGCTGATGCGAAGACAAATATTATTTGTGTAACGTCATTTACAGAGTTGGATGGTCGCTCCTTTGTGTTCCCAGATAAATTACAACCTGTAAAATTACACGATGCAATAATGCAGACCCAAATCTTTCAAAAAGTAAAGACTACTTTACAAAAACGTCATGACAAAAGGCAGGTATGGATTTCTATGAATTCAGAAATGAAGACGATTTATTGTGACGAAGATGGAAATAGACAATTTATGGGATACCTTTTGGAAGAAAAAGAAACACCACGCACCTCAACGGCAGGAATCTCAGAAGAATCGTTAACAAGAATCATGGAAAGCTTCGCTGAAATGAAGTCCGAGTCATCAAGACCTTTCAATGTGGGGAAAATGGCCGAAAAATTTGTTATGGAAAAATTCAATAGCAAGATTACTAATGTGTCCCAGTGGATGACTATTTTTGAAACGGAATGTGCACGTTTAGGCATAGAAGAAGATGTGAAAAAAATTGAAATTTTTAGGTTATTTTTAGAAGATTCCTCTAAAGACTGGTATAGCTCAATGCTCATTAAACATACAATAAATTCAGGATGGGCTATTTGGAAACAAAATTTTTGTGAGACATATGCAGATAAGGGTTGGTCTCCAATCAGGTATGCAATGTTATTTAAATATAGGCAGGGCTCATTACTGGAGTACGCATTAAAAAAAGAGAAACTATTGTTAGAAATAAATAAGTCCATTGATAAACAAACTCTGATTGATCTGATTGCTACAGGATTGCCGAATTTCATTGCAGATAGGATTGATAGGAATAGCTTAAAGGAATCTCAAGATTTATTCAATAATATAAGAAGTTTAGAGCACATGATAAATAAAAAAACATTTGATAAACAAATAGCAGTTTCCGAAAGTAAAATTAAAGAGAAAGGTGCAAAGCCGATGGTTATTCCATGTAAGATTTGTGAAAAAGAAAATAAAGGTACACGTTACCACCCTGAATCCCAATGTTGGTTTAAAATTAAAAATAATGATAGATCAAGAAAAGATCAGATAAGGAGTGTAAACAATTCAGAATTAGAGACTGAACTAAATGAAATTAACCCAAAAAACTAGTAGTGCCGCCATTAATAAAAATTAAATTACTAATAAATGACATTTTGGAAATATCAGGAATCTATGATTCAGGATCTAATGTGTCTTTAATAAATTCAAAGTTATTATCTTTAAAAAATATACTAACTTATAATAAAAGAGCAGGTTTAAAAACAATTAATGGCGTAAAAAAATCAATAGGAATGGTAACATTAAAAATAAAAATTTTTGAAATTGAGAAACATGTCGATGTTTTTGTTATAGATGAAGAAAATTTCGACTATAATTTTCTAGTTGGATTAGATTGTATACAAAAATTTAAGTTAACTCAAAATGAGAACTTAGAGATCATGCAAAATATCAATAATAAGAAAGTTAAACAACCTAAAATTACAAAACAAATTCCTGGCAGTTCAGGTGATGACATAAGGATAAATAAAAATGAAAAACAAGTTATTTTTCCGGGATATGAAGTAAACTTTAATGAAAATATAATAGTTGATAATTTTGATATTTCAATAAACCATTTAGATTATAATAAAAGATATGTTATTGATCAATTAATATGCAAATATAATTCTATTTTCGCTAAAGACAAATTCGATATAGGCACGGTAAAAGGTTATGAAGCACATATTGACTTGTTGATAGATAAGTACTGTAGTAAGAGGCCATATAGGTGCTCTATAGAGGATATGAAAGAAATTGAACATCAGGTATCAAAATTACTAGAACATAATTTAATTGAAGAGTCATATAGCCCTTTTGCTGCTCCTGTAACATTAGCATTTAAAAAAGAAGAAGGAAAAAAATCAAGGCTTTGTATAGATTTTCGAGAGTTAAATAAAATTATAGTTCCCCAGTCGCAACCTTTCCCTCTAATCGAGGATTTAATGGTCAAAACAAGGAAATGTAAATTTTTTTCAACTTTTGATGTGAATTCAGCGTTCTGGTCAATACCACTTAAGATTGAAGATAGGCAAAAAACTGCATTTGTTACCCAGAATGCACATTATCAATGGACTTGTTTACCCTTTGGCTTAAAAACTTCGCCCGCCATATTTCAAAGAATTCTTAGTAGTATAATAAGAAAGCACAAACTGTCAGATTTTACTGTGAATTATGTAGACGATATTCTAGTATTTTCAGAAACATTTGAGAAACACGTAGAGCACTTATCTTTATTAATGGAGGCAATCTTAAAAGAAGGTTTTAAATTAAAATTCACGAAATGTAACTTTGCACAAGACTCTGTGAAATATCTAGGACACATAATAAGTAACAACACTGTCACACCCCTTAAAGATAACTTAATTGCGATAAAAGAATTTCCGACTCCAAAAACACAAAAAAATGTCCGTCAATTTCTAGGAAAAATAAATTTCTATGGAAAGTATGTACCAAATATTTCAATTATTCTTGATCCATTGCATAATTTATTAAGAAAAGGAGAAAAATTTGTTTGGTCGGATAAATGCGAAGAATCTTTCAATACTATTAAAAAACTGCTTTGTTCAAAACCCATTCTAGCCATCTTTGATCCAGACTTACCAACACACATTTATACAGATGCTAGCATACATGGTATAGCCGCTATATTAAAACAAATTCAGCCTAACGGTGATGAAAAACCTTGCGCATATTTTTCAAAAAAATTAAACGATTCCCAAAAAAGGAGAAAAGCTATATATCTTGAGTGTCTGGCTATAAAAGAGGCGGTTAAGTATTGGCAGCACTGGCTTATAGGAAAAACATTCACGGTTTTCTCAGATCACAAACCTTTAGAAAAGGCCAGAACCGATGAAGAACTGGGAGATCTAACGTTTTATTTGTCGCAGTTCGATTTTAAAATAATATATTCTCCGGGGAAATATAATATAGAGGCAGATACTTTAAGCAGAAACCCAGTGTTAGAACCATGCGAAAATGAAAAAAATACTTTAAAAGTAGTTAATTTTGTTAAAATTGAAGACATACAAAAAGACCAAAAAAACAATGAAGATATAAAACAGAATACAAATAAACTTATTTATAAACATAATGTTTATTATAAAAAGGTAGGCAAACATGAAAAGATTGTAATAACTGAAGAGTTCAGTAAATATATCATAAAACAAGTACATTACTACTACTGTCACATAGGAAGAAAACAAGTTGAAAACAAAATAAAACCATTTTATCAAGCTAAAAATTTATTAGATAATATAAAAAAAATATGCGAAAACTGCAATGTTTGTATAAAGAATAAGTCTAGAACGGCATACAAGTTTGGACTAATGTCTTACTTAGGACCGGCCACCTATCCGTTTGAAATAGTGTCTATAGATACTATAGGTATAGATAATATAGAAATGTTAAAATTTGTAAAGAAACATTGCCATCTATTTGAGAACAATTTATCGAGCCAAAGACAAATAAGAAAGCATAAACTACTGGTCCCTACTCAGAAAAAGAATATATTCTCTAATAGTGCATACTGTATGGCAATAAAAATATTTAACAAATTACCTGAGGAATTTAAAGATAAGAGTTGTAGAATATTTAATAAAATGTTATTTAAATTACTTATACAAAAATGCTATTACACAATTAATGAATACTTTAATGACAAAGAAATGAATTACAGTACCTAATGGAATTATTATAAAGTTATTAAATTGTTATCTTTGTAAATTGTAATGACATTATATACCTATATTAATTAATTAAATAAGCAAAATGGATGTAATGATGACTACTATGATTACTATTATTGTTTAATGACTAGTGACTGACTTTGAATCTATAGTAAATGCTAATTAATTATTTGACATAATATTATTAATATCTGTTACGGATTACAATATAATAATAATAATCATACCGAAATGAAATAACACGACATTAATATTATTCATTGGCGAAAATTAAAATAAAATTGTTTATGTAAGAAAAGCCCAAATTGACATATTTACTTACTGTTAATTTTTTTTTTTTTCTCATAATAATTATTTGTTATAAATAGGATAATTGATAATATAATAAGATAAAAAGGCTAAATTATAATTATTCGTATATATAAGGAGATAAATTGTATTAAAAAAAAAAGAAAATGTATAAAATTTGCACGCCACCCAAAGGCAAAATAAGAGAGCTTGTTCACATAACATAACATCCTATTGTACCTTATTTTAGCAAATAAATGATTTCTATTCTATTCTATTCTAGGTGGATTTGGTGGGGTGCGCTCAACAAAGACATATTTGCACCTCCTAGTAGATCACTTCACTCGTTACGCCTATATTTTAACTTCCAAAACACAAAGTGCAAATGACTTTATAAAACTAGTTCAAAAAGTAACACAAGATTATAAAATTGATTTAATTTTATCAGACCAATATCCAGGCATCAATTCAAGGGAATTTAAATATTTTTTAGAAAAGGAAGGTATACCTATAGTGTTCACTGCAGTAAATGCACCATTTTCGAACGGATTGAATGAAAGATTGAACCAGACATTGGTTAATAAAATACGTTGTAAAATTAATGAAAGAAAGGATAAAATCGCTTGGACTACTATTGCGCACGAATGCACGGAAAGGTATAACGAAACTGAACATAGTGTAACAGGCTTCTCCCCAAAATATTTACTGGAAGGGAAAAATGTAGACATTTTACCACATGAATTGAAACAAAATAAACTACAGAATCATCTAGAACAAGACCGAAAAATTGCCTTAGAAAATAGCATAAAATCACACAATTATAATAAACAAAGATTTGACAAAACCAGAAAACATTATGAATTTGAAGTTGGAGATTCAGTGTATGTTGAAAACGGAAATAGGTTAAACCGAAAAAAACTGGATGAATTAAAGATAGGACCGTATGAAATTGTAGAAAAAATATCCAACTCAATTTACAAAGTTAACACGGGTCATAAAAAGTTACAGTCAAATTTTTTCCATATCACAAAACTCATTCCAGTAATAGTAACGCAGTAGAACTTTATCATTTCAAGTGGGGGAGAGGGGGAGATGTAAATGAAGTGTCTGCTACTTCATTTAGTTTGAATTTGCCGCGTAATAACTTTTGTGTACCTATTGTAAATCTATGGAGCTAAGTGACATTGACATTTGACAGGACTCTAGCACATGGATTCTTTTTGGCACATGTAAAATAGAAAGAAGGTTATGATCTATTATTTTCGTGAGAATTATAATATTAGAAATTAATACAAACGGGTAAAGCAATAGCTTTAAATGTTGTTTTCTCTTTCAGGTAAATTTATTTGTAATTTGTTAAATCTAAAAGTGTTTTGTAACGTGTAAACTGTAAACTTGTACTAACTCAATAAAAAATCTCTTTCAGAGCAACTCAGTTCTAGTTGTTGTTTTACTGTTATCCAAGGATTATAAAAAGACATTATATATATATATATATATATATATATATATATATATATATATGTATATATATATATATATATATATACATTATAGTGCATTTATATTATTGAAAGATAAATAAAAAACGATATGTAAGCAAAAGAAGTTTTAATTAATAAAATATAGGCAAAGTGAGGTACCACAAGAATAACTTTTTTCTATAGAAAGTTATTCTATAGAAAAAAGTTATTCTTGTGGTGAAGCCTCATGGAAACACTTAAAACAATTTTTTGCACATAGTGATACTTGGCAAGTTGAGCACAGTATTTTCGTTCTCGCAATAATATAATTCTTCAGGCTCAAACTATCTACATACAAAATAAAGTGAAAGTGTGACAGACACACTTACTTTCTTACAACATAATAAGTAAAAATAGAGTACTGCACAATCAGGCAAAGGGAATTATTTTCCCACTTTGTAATTTGAATATTTTGAGGAGAAATATCACTGCAATGGTAATCAAAACCATATACAATAGCGCTAGGATAGTCACTTTATATGATATAGACACCATATTTTACTTACAGTATTTTCTGTGGAACAATATTTTAGATTTTTCGCTGTAACGACCGTTATTTCGCACTTTTTACCTCACTTCAACTCGTCACTCCACTTTGACATTGACATATCAACTCAAGGTGACGTTTACAGCCACGCGTATTGCCAGTAAAAAAAAACAATTTACCATAGAGTAGATTTTACTATAAGGTGGCATTCAGTGTGACATAAGTTAGGTAAAAAACAATGTTTTTGAATCTATTACCAGGTGGGAAATATTATCCCCTTGCCTTATTAAGGGTTAAATATTTTGTAAAAAAAATTTGTTCAGGACCCTAGGTAATTACTATCTTAAGCCGGAAAATAACTCAATCATGTTAAATATTTTCGCATGAGAAAATGATTTTGGTATTAAGAATGTATGAAAATTTCGAGGGTAACCCGGGCCCTTAAGCGGCGAGCAAGAGCTAGTTATAATGTGTAAATTTTAATTAAAAGCTAGTTTAAATTATACTTATTAGACTTTAAGGCCGGTATAAATAGTCAGTACTCAAGATGCATCTCGGTCTCAAGACACGGTTCAGGCTCTGTGATTGGTTGGCTGTCAAAATTTGGACCAATCACAGAGCCAAACCGCGTCTTGAGAGCGGGTCGCATCTTAAGTACTGACTATTTATACCGGCCTAAGTGAGATACACCCAGTTAACTTCTAAAAAGAGTACCCACCCAATACCCTTCGTCGTCAAG
Source organism: Plebejus argus (assembly GCA_905404155.3). Classification (NCBI taxonomy): domain Eukaryota; kingdom Metazoa; phylum Arthropoda; class Insecta; order Lepidoptera; family Lycaenidae; genus Plebejus; species Plebejus argus. The sequence goes on along the minus strand of FR989930.1, from coordinate 19,720,673 downwards.
TTGTTTCACTTTCCCTATTTTAATATCACAAGAAACTTGTATTTTGCATCGATAAAATATGTATACGGGGGCTTACAAGTTTGCGAACGGGTCACTAACCTCCGGGGTCGCTCACCTTCAAATCGTTAGCGAGGTTATCCGGCCGCCAGCTGGCAGCTGCCGCAGTATCTGTACACTGCTGGTACACTGCCTTCAACTCGTACACAATTCTTTTTTTTTTCCTAGTTCTGTCAAATTTCTTGTATCAGTTTTCGATCGCATGTCACCGGCAAATACTTATTACTCACAAGTCACGGACCACTCACCATGGTCACGGAGGTAAACGTACCTAGTGATTATTACCTCAATGGATTATATATTCTTCTCTTTGACGGAGGTCACCACTCACCAGTCACCGCCTTACCAGTCACCGGTAACGTAGTGATTGTGGTAGTGATTATAATATTCTCTTTGGTCACCGGTCTCGTTTGGCAGTTCTGCGGCCTTCGCTGCCTTGTCAAGTTGGTTGTCACTTGTCACTATTCACTTGTCAGTTTTCATTCGGCCTCTCGGCGCGGCGCCGTCATACGAACCATAGCCAAGTAAACCAAAGAGTAAACCCGCCTGCCTTGCGCCGCCTGCCATAACCGAGTGACTTAATATATACTGTGGCCGGGTTACATTGGTCGCTCGATCAGAGCGGTAAATTCAAACGAGCTATAAAGATTAAGGAGTCCACACCGCCGTTTTTCCATACAAACGTTCTCCCCTGTTTCCTCCCTGGATAATGCCGGTAGAGTTATAATTTTTTTCCTGTATATCTATGGCCACTAAGGGAGCATTCCCATACTACGTGATCTACTTTTTAAGATTTTTTGACCCCCTCCCTCCCCCTGGTGACCACGCGTAGTATATGCCAAGAAGTTTTTGAACGTTCATATCTGTTTTAATAATTAAAAGAAAAGAAGAAAACATAGGGACATTGTATTAGTGGCCGCAGATATTCAGGAAAAAAATTATACCTCTACCGGCATTATCCAGGGGGGAAACAGGGGACAGAGTTTGTATGGAAAAATGGCTCTAGTGCCTAGTGGTAGCTCTTAACATATTATACTGTCTTTCCTTATTCATTAGGGACAGGTGATTAAGCCTGGCCGCACATTGTACGACAGTTCTGATCAGAAACAGTTGAACGTCCGCGCTGTCTCTTACATTTTGTACTGAGCTGAGTGAGCTAGAACTCGCCGGAAGGATATTTCGGATAATGTGCGGGGTGGCGGTCCGGCGGAATTCAACTGTTTCTGATCAGAATTCGGACAATGTGCGGCCGGGGTAAATGACCGAGCATGGACTTCACTGCCAAGTGTGAAGTGCCAACTCCATAGATACTGAACCGATTATTGTGTCAGGGATCAACTACGTGAGGGCTCATTCACGGTGTTTTTCTTTACAGAAAACGCTACTTATAGGCCTGGGCATTATTCCATTTCTTCATGGCGTCCCACTATTCAGTCGGCGGTCAGCTCATAAGAGTCCGACCGCTGGTTGAGCCTCAATAAAAGCGTCATTTTTTGCTTAATGAATTTATTAACTAGGAATCGTATATGATGTTTCAAAGAGATTATAATATCAAGAATTAAAAATGGAAAACACCATCGTGTCGACCACTAACAGCCTCGACTCAATTACATGCTACAGTCCAGTCTCCACATCACGACCGTCACCAGTCGCCAGACACAACAACGCGCCGCGCGGCCGACACTCTCCGTCACTCCCCGTCACTCCCCGCCAACCGCACGACGTCGCGTAGGAAGCAACAACTACTGCCGAGCGTAACAATTCATTGTTATAAAACTATTATTTTATTATTTATGATTATATATTCATCACATAACTAAATTTATGTTATATCCATAAGCAGTATAAAACATACACACATTCTCCCTCGTATACCATCATCTAGGGCCCACTTACGCAGATCCGAGTTAAAGTTAACATGATGACATGATGTTTAACTCAGAGTTAACTTTAACCCAGATCTACGCAAGTCCGCCAAACAAACACGATCCGCGTGACATATCCCGCGTCACGCGACACGACACAGACATCCCGCTACAGTTACAATTCGCTTCAACGAAATTTTTAACAACTTAAATAGGACGCTCCAACGATCATTATACACCTAAATAGCAAAATATTTAGTTTTAGGGTAATATAATACAGTACTCCAAAATTAATAATGCGCATGCAAATCTTCGCAAATTGTCGTCATCACGGAAACACCCGAATCTATGAAACGTGAGAGCCCCAAATAATACTTTTGCATTTTGAACCTTGTTCGAAAGAAATAGAAGTATATTACGCCAAAAAATAGAGAAAATTCATATTATATTCATATGATATTATATGAATTGTCTCTATTTTTTGGCGCATGCGCCACAAAAGTTCAAAACCTTTTATTACGCATGTATAAGAGGTTTTTTCCGACGCTCGGGAAAAACAACCGTTGCCGAACAATGACGAAAATTCCTATGCGCATTATTACTTTTGGAGCACAGTAAAATAAATTAGATATTTTTCGATTCGAGCAGGGGCGCGAGCGCGCTCCATTCTCCGCCATACAGCATACCTCTATACCCGACTTCGTGCCGTCGGGTCGATCGAGTTCACTCGATGAGTGACTCAAAAGTCAAAAGAGGGCACAGAACGAGGGCCCTCGCGATTTTTCCAGAAACTTATTCTGGGCACTCTGAAAACATACTAAAATAATTTGTCGGAGATAAGTGGGAGATGATGCTTCGGCACGAATGGGCCGGCTCGACCGGAGAAATACCACGTCATCACAGAAAACCGACGTGAAACAGCGCTTGCGCTGTGTTTCGCCGAGTGAGTGAGTTAACCGGAGACCCAATCCCCTACCCTATTCCCTTCCCTACCCTCCTCTATTCCCTTCCCATCCCTACCCTCCCCTTACCTTACCCTATTTCCTCCTATAAGGCCGGCAACGCACCTGCAGCTCTTCTGATGCTGCGGGTGTCCATGGGCGACGGAAGTTGCTTTCCATCAGGTGACCCGTTTGCTTCCTTATTTCATAAAAAAAGGGATAATGATAACTGATAACATACAAAAAGTACAGACTCAAAGGACTGTCAGAGTTCATACTTTTGTAGGTTATCTCCGACAAGTTATTTGCTTCAGAATTAGCTAAGGTCCCTGTCTACGCTCTCTACGGCTCCGTACGTCTGTACTAATAGTACTATGTAATAACAGAAAAGTTTCCGCGAGGCCCCCGGGGGGCGGGGAAGGGCTCGCGCTCTCGCCGCCGCACACACTAATAATAATGTTCAGTGTTCAATATAACTACTTAAATAGTATGCGAGTAGCTTAAATTTATATCTACATTTTACACTAATAATAATATCATTAATTATTGAAAGGGAAACATGTTATTTGTATTTTCATATTTTTTTTTAAGTTTTCCCCATTTATCTCGAGACAACAGGTAATATATTATTATAATATATAAAATACTGTTTATAGTTATGTTGTGATACGTTTATGTTCAATGTATAAATAAATAACTGAGCTAGCTATTCATTTGCAGGACGTCCTGATATCTAACTTAAGGATAGGTAAGGTAATAATAAGGTAAAGGTAATTCGAAAGATAATTCTTAATCTTTCGAATTCTTACAGAAGTAAATGATTTTGGCCAGAATAACAAAACTTTCCTGGAGTTGTAGCGTGGAAAGTAAGAGGATAGACAGACCGACACTCAATAAAACGTAATAATATTATTCAATATTGCTTGTAGTACTATGGAACCATAAAAATATAAAATTTGTAATATTAAATAAGCGGTTTTGAGGTCCGCGTGCGATTGGCACTATATTCAGGGTTGAAAAAATTCAATGGTCGACTACTTCGTAGTTCTTACAAATCATTTAGGCCTAGGGCTTGTGCGTTACACGTCTCAGACGTCGAACTCGCTCAATAACATAGTAACTCGCGGCGAACTAAATCCGGTCGCCGATCCGCAGCGCTCAGTAGGGCAGCAGGCGGGCGAGGCTGGCGAGGGGCGGAGCGTGGAGCGGCGCGGGTCAGTCCACCCGCGCCCGCTTGCTGGGAGGGTCCCCCCACTGTGCGTACTCTGGCAGCAACTTGACCAGCTGAGCGTCGAAGAACTCCTCCAGCCGCTTCGCGTCTTTGTACAGCTGCGACTCGGGCTGCGAACAGACGGGGCTCGGTCAGCGAGGCGCGCGACGGGCGGGGCGGGGCGGGGCGAGGACGCCGGGGGAGTGGGGCGGGGCGACGTACCGGGTTGGCGACGTAGGCGTTCTGGAAGATGAGGCGCACGTCGGCGACGAACTGCGCGGGCGAGGTGTAGCGGTGGTCGGCGGCGGGCTGCAGGCGCGCTCGCACGGCGTCCAGGCACATGGGGCGGGCGACGCGCGGGTGCGGCGGCGCGGGCTCGCGGAACGGCAGCGACAGCTCGTACTGGCAGTACAGCTCCAGCGTGACGCGCTCCACGAGCCGCCGCGCACGCCCAGCCAGCTCGCCCGCCGCCCCTACAGCCGGTTCCGGCGGGAGCGCTGCGAAGTTCACGCACAGCAGGCACTGCCACGACTCCGACTCGCTGTCGACGAGACATCACGTCGCAAGCAATATTATAGTGTATATAATATGTATACATACATAATATTATCTACAAACGCAACCGAGAATGGTCCATACTCACTCGGGCAGCTTCTCGATGGTGGGAATGTGGCAGTACTGGTGGAAGACCTTGGGGCAGCGGTCGCAGCACATGAGCTCGCCGCCGTCCATGCAGACGGCGCACCAGTCCTCGTTGGGGTCGGCGGGGCGGCGCTCGTCCGTAGAGGAGTGCACGAGCGCGGGTGATGCGGGGGGCGGCGGCGCGGGGGCGGCGGCGGGGGGCGGGGCCGTCTCTGCCACCACCTGCACGCCGTTCGAGTCCAGCTTGGCGATGGTGGCCATGAGGTCCTGCACCGACTCCGCGCACACCTTGTCCAGCTCCATCGCGCCGCCCTGCCCGCACAAAAGGTATTTAACAGAAAATGTGTATTTTTATTTAATTGACATCATGTAATTTTAATTCATATTTTGGAGTAGATGTACTCCTCGAACGTACGTTGAGGCTGGGGCTTGGCGTCTTGGGGTTGGTGGAGGTGACGACGGGCGGCGGGAGGGGCGGCGCGCGCGGCCGGCCGAGCGTGATCTTGTACTCCGCGCCCGCCTCCCCGCCGCCCCCGCCGCCCTCCTCACCCGCTCCCCCTGCAACGAAACACGATTTACTAATTTGCTGCTTCGATACAAAACTTTTTTTTTGTTATTTATTTGTAAGGAAAACTTACAGCACATTTCAGTTAGAATAGTATTTAGATACAATTTGGAGCTAATTACGAGTCAGAAAATACATATTATATGCTCACTATTACTTATTACACTAATAATTAATGTAAATATTATAATATACTAACAATAAAACGTAAACTTACAACGGGTGATTGTTAGGTGCCATTAAATAATGTAAGAAATATTTGAAATAAAAAATGCTAGATGTTGCATAATATTTTAGGCGTTGGTGCAAAAAATGTATAAATAACGATATTATTTTTAGAGAGGGTGATACATAATATGCAATGCTTCAATAGATGTGGAATTATTTTTAACGAGTTTTACAAGGCCGAATGTGGATAAAAAACCAGCGGTAATTAAAAATTAGCAGCGGCTGTGTTGCTGACCGTTGGCGAGCGCGTGCTGCGGGATGTGCCACTTGGCGGGCTGCGGCGGCGCGTGGTGAGGCGAGGGCGTGCGTGGGCCGCCGCTACGCCGCCCGCTGCCGCCGCCCCCCGCGCCGCCCCCGCCACCCGCCGGGAACACGCCCCCGCCGCCGTACGTGCCGCTCGCGTACGCACCCATCACTGCACACACGAGTATTTAATTGAACATGAATTTCCACCTAGAAGTTACAGTACATTCAATATCGTACAGTTAACGTTGTTTCAGAACCCGATATCTACACTCTTTCGGGCCGAGTTCGAGCTAACGGAACTGGCGAGCGGCGCCACGTGTAATGCATAATACTATACAACGGTTCGGATGTACATGACGCTCCGGAGCCAGCAGCGACCGCGGCGGGTACATATTGCCCCCGGCGTCGGCGTTGGCGTCGCGGTAGCGAAATCCGGGCGAGATCACTCACTGTGCTGGTAGGCGTGTGCGGCGTGTGCGGGGTGTGCGGGGTGTGCGGCGTGTGCGGGGTGCGCTTGGTGGGGGGGCCGCGCCGCCCGCCCGCCCGCGTTCAGCAGCCCACGCAGGTTCAGCTCGCTCATGCCTGCACAGTGCACACCGCTCGGTCAGCTGGACTGCGTGCCGGACTCCGAGCCGACTTCCGGTTCATTTTACAATTTACCGGAGCGGATTGTTGTATTGTTACGCTCCACAATATTAATTTGTCCTCGTATGTTGGAAAAGTCGCTCGAGAGACAAAGACAAAACATTTTGTACTTAATTAATAATAATATGGACGCTACACTACGTCAGTCTGGCCCCGTGGTAAGTACCTGAAGGACTTGTGTTACAGGTGCCAGACAACGGAAATATATTTAATACTTTTTATACTATACACAATATATTTAAGATTTTTATTATATGATACACATAATATTTAATACACATCCATGACCCGGGAACTTTGAAAAACTTTTTGTTCCGTCGGCGGGATTCGAACCTGCGTCCCCCGGCTTGAGCTACCAACGCGCTCACCACTGAGCCACAGAGGTCGTCCTTTTTGTAACATTTTTTATTAGTACTTAGTAGTTACTGACATTGGTCTAGCGACCAAGCTGAAAACTATAGCCTAGCTCAGAAAGCAGCATTTTTATTTGAATTTTTGTCGGTCGCTAGAGCGTGTGGCGATGATCGGAGAGCCACCTTTACATTATATTAACAGCGAAGGCCGATCCGGCTTACTGACCGTGCAGGTGGTGGGGGTGTGTGGTGGAGGTGACGTGGGGGTGGCGCAGCGGCGTGATCGCGCGCGCCCCGCCCCGCGCCAGGTACCCGCCCGCCGCCGACGCCGCTGACGCCGCCGCCGCGTACGACTGCGCATCACCAAAATTAATCACATTCTAAGGTTAATCAGGGTAAGTTCGGATACAGGGTAAAAATTTTGAACGTACGCTCGTTCGTTTCGAAGGCAGGCAGATCCCGCGGATGTAGTTTATCGAGGTCTACTTGTCTTCGGTTTTCATGTTAAAAACGTCCCACGAGTCACGACAGACACAGACAGTAAACCTCGAAGTAGAGGGGATAGCATTTGTTTGGAGAAATTATGATGATTTTATATGAATAGAGGTTAATACAGACATAATTGGGCGTCACCCACCTGGTAGCGTGCGAGCGTCTGCGGCGTGCAACAGAACAACACACGTTACGTCGACTCTCTACGATCGTCAGCCTACTGAACGTCGTATGACACGAGTTCGATTACATAATATTTATCTACTGCGTTCATCACTTTCTAACATATACAAGGTGTAAGAAAACAAATACTTTAAGGTTTGTATGTGCCCCTCATATCACTGTGAGAGAAGCAGTGCTAAAAGAGCAATATTTTATTGTGATTTGTATAGGTAAGCACTCGAGCCGCGTGCGTGATGAATTTTTTACATAAAAGTTACTCTTTCAGCGCTGCTACTTTCCCAGCAAACTATATACATATAGGGGACGCACACCCTAAAGTTACTCTTTCAGCGCTGCTACTTTCTCAGCGAACTATATACATATAGGGGACGCACACCCTAAAGTTTATTGTTACACCCTGTGTATATTATGTTGTGCGCTTAAGAGCCATAAGTCATAACTCACCGGGACGCCATCGCGACGTGGCCAGTGATGTTACCATGGCAACGTCCAAGCAACGTCTGGCACCTCTACGTCGCCGCAGAGCCCACCCACACGTACGACAACCACACCACGTCGCAACGACAAAATGCCGTCAAGCAGTAGTTACGTGTGAATGGTGTCGCTGCAGCTTTTTGTAGTTGCGTTGTGGTACCGACAAAATGTCGAAGTGGTTGCGTTGTCGCCAGTAGTTGCGACGTGATTACGTCGTGAGCAGACATAGTTCGACTCCGGCTTTTATAGTGGAGACACGTGTTGACTAAACTCATGAAATTCGACCGTCCGTCGGATGACACAACGTTGTGTCTGCGATGTGGTCGGTACTCGGTACCACACACGTCACACGGTCGACAACGACTGCAAAATATGGTACGTGCGAACAGTCTTAATCATTTACAATACGAAATATACGCCCGACCACGTCGTGTGGTTGTGGTGCGTGTGGGTTGGCGCTTAAATTTAAGAAAAACAGTGCTTTGCAGTGCAGTGCGTAGAGATGCCAGGCGTTGCTTGGACGTTACCATGGTAACGTCACTGGCCACGTCGCGATGGCATCCCGGTAGGCTATGGCCCTTATTCAATGTCGTTATAAAAGGAAACGTCTATTACAATATGTCACCACAAATAAGTCAGTTTTTGTGAAACTCACATTTTTTTATTTACAAGGAGAATTTACAGCTCATTACTATTCGGAACTCAATTTAATATTCAAGCTGCGAATGGTTTACAATATAGATAAAGAATAATGGGCCAAGTGCGAGTTGGACTCGCGCACAAAGGGTTCCGTACCATTGTAGAGCGAAAATAGGGAGAAAAATTGTGTTTTTTGTATGGGAGCCCCCTTCGTTATTTATTTTGTTTTAATGTTATTATTTAATATTAAAGTACACAATAAATACAATTGAAGATTTTGTGAAAATTTCAAGTGCCTAGCTGTTACCATTATTGATTACAAGTAAAAAAGGCCAAAAAAATCACGTATCTTGTATGGGAGCCCCCTTTAAATATAAACTTTATTTTATTTTTAGTATTTGCCTGGAGACAGACAGACGGACAGACGGACAGACAACGAAGTCTTAGTAATAGGGTCCCGTTTTTACCATTTGGGTACGGAACCCTAAAAACAACCTCATTTACAACTAATAAGTCTAAAGAGGTAAAGAGTACTCACATTAAAGGATAATACATTATTTACCTGATGCATAGCGACGTGCTGCAGCGCGGCAACGGCGGAGTGCGGCGCGGTGTAGGCCGCGGCGTGCGTCGCGGTGTGCGTCGCTGCGTGCGGCGCGGCGGGCGGGGCGTGCGGCGCGGCGGGCGGCGGGCCGGGGCTGCCGGCCGCGCCGCCGTCCACCTTGCCGTCCACCACGATGGCGCCGATGCTGGACAGCACTGCGACAGACACAACGTGAGACGACATCGCGGGTGGGGGGAGCGAGCGGGGGCGGGCGGCGAGAGGCGGGGGCACGTACCGCGCAGCAGGTCCGGTAGCTTGTCGAGCGCGAGGGAGATGCGCACGGGGATTTCGGGGTTGGGAATGTCGGCGCGGCGGGACTTGATGCGCTGCAGGTGCGCGCAGACGGCGCGCTTGCTGTACAGCACGGCGGTGTCGCTGCCCTGGTCGAGCGCGGCGCCCACGAAGCGCACGCAGTGGTCGGTGATGGCGGCCAGCTGCTCCAGCGCCTCCTTCTTCTCGGCGAGCGTGCGCTGCTTGCCGTCGCACACCTCGTTCAGCCGCAGCACCAGCTGCTTGCCGCGCGTGTTGATCGCGTTCGTCAGCCTGTACACACATACAAACACGCGGGTCAGCCGCGCGCGCGCACGCCCGCGCGGGGCGCCCCCCGGGCCCCGGGTCCCGGCGGCCGCGGCCAGCTGACACTCACTTCACCACCGTCTGCGTGATCTCGTGCACCAGCGCCTTCTTCTTGTCAGCGATGAGCGCCTGCCGGTCCCGGATGACCTTCATGGCCGAGCCCAGCAGCACGCGCTTGTAGCTCACCTCCGCCAGCAGCGCCGCGATGGAGGACCGCGCCTGCGAACACGCCCGCACTATACTATAGCGTCGGTCGGGGGCGGCCGGCGGGGCGAGACGATGGGGAGGGACGGGGGGAGGTCGGAGGGTACCTGCGCCGCCATTTCGGTGCTGAACTGGTACTTGTGGTCGCGGTGGTGCTGCAGCTGGCAGTCGCGACAGGTGAGGCGGTCGCAGGTCTCGCAGAACAGCGCGAGGCGCTCCTGAGGGTGGTCGCGGCAGAACATGTCGTGCGAGGCGCGCGCCGCGCCCGCCGCCGCCTGCAGCTCGCTCAGCGCCTCCGCTCGCGACTTGATCGTGTGCTCCTTCGTGATCTTCAGCCTGTAAACATTTATAATCGTAGGCGACGCGACGTCCTCCCATAGTCAAATATTATTGGTAACATTACAATTTCTATGTACCTCTGATGAGCGCTAACGCAGCTGTCGCAGATGAACTCGGCGCAGTCGACGCAGTAGCTGGTGGCGGGCTCGGTGTCGCCGCAGCTGCTGCACTGCTGCTCGGCACCGCCGGCCGCGCCGCCCGCCTGCTCCAGCGCCATCTTCTCCAGCACGAAGCGCTGGTCGATCATGTTGGCGGGCTGGCACTGCAGCCGGCACTCCGCACACGTCACCGTCACGCGCCCCGCACCTAACACACCGCACACGCCCACATATCACGTACTATATTTGATCACAGTTGCGTCCTAATGCGTAATAATTAGGTAATTGTGTGTGACTACACATTCATTTTGACAGTTTTAATATTATGCAATTTTGTATCTGGGTCTCATTGTTGAGAATCAGCCTGATGTGCACTATTCAACTGAGCTGCATATTATTTAACATTATGTTAACAGAATTTACTTTCTAAATATATGTAGATGTGAAAAAATACCGAGGAAATCTCGACTAGTGGTGAGTTTCTCTTCTATTTTGGCCTTGACACAGTGGTCGCAGGCGGAGTGTAGACACTCCATGAGTTTGGGCGTGCCCTCGGTGTGCGCCAGCAGCGCGTGGCAGAAGACGCAGCGCGCGGCGGAGACGGCGGCCTGCGCGGTGGGCGACGCCAGCGAGTCCGCGCCCTCGCCCTCCGCCTTGGCCGCGCCGCCGCTCCCTTCGCCGCCGCCGCCCGACCCCGCTCCCGCTCCCGCGCCTCCGTCGCCCGCAACACTCGCCTGAACGAACGAAGCCTCTTACTCTCAAATTAACTAAACACACATTACTAATACAAATGTTGAAAAAAATTAAAAAATTGCCTATGTCCGCCATGACATTAATTAATACTAATCCATTGACACCTCATTTGTTGAAATCGGACCAGTAGTTTTGCCACTCAACTGTAAAATTCATTACCTTAACTGACTGCCAAAATTTTAGTATTTACCCTTCCTTTTGGCTTTGCAATACTCAAACCGGGTTTTCACTATACAAGTACTCTCGGACCGAGACCGAGTGCGCTCGGATAACTAATCGGACAGACGTTACTCATATTGTGTAAACAGGTAATCCGAGCGCACTCTGACATCCACATCCGATCAGAGTGAACTCGGAAGCGGTCCTATTTTTCCAAGTGATTTGTGTGACACGGGACACGATTTTATAAAAACAAAACGACGTCTAAGAATAACAAAGCAGAATTATTAAAGAAAAAGTGGACAGAACGGGAAACAATGAAGTTTGTGGAATTATATGAAGCCGAGGAAGTGTTGTGGAACATGAAACAACAGATCAGTTGTCGTCATCTTTAATGCATTGAGAATTATTATAACCTCCTCCTTTTTGGAAGTCGGTTAAAAATATTACTAGTAGGATGTAAAATTTATAACTGTGTGTAAACCAAATTCCGAGTGGGCTCATATACGATCTAGCTCGTATGAGTGCACTCGGTCCGAGAGTATTCATATAGTGAAAACCCAGCTTTATGTAAAAATTTACTTTTTAGAAACTTTTTACACTAGAAAGACTAGATCAAAACTACTAAAGAACTAGAAAATGCTAAACAGACTTAACACAAATAAGATTCCATCAAAATTTTATGTACCGTAATAATTTAATTAAATCAATAAATTAATAAAAAAACATAATTTGTATTATTATTATATTATAGTATTAATTTGTAATAATAATAATAATAATAATAACAACAGTAGTTGCGGACATCATCTAATAAATTAATATTATAGTTTTTAAGTTCAAACTCAAGTTCAAAAAATTTTGCTTCTTGGTGGAAGATTAAAAAATATATTCCACCAAGAAGCAAAATTTTTTGAACTTTGTTCTGGCAGGCTTGCACAATAATTTGCATTACAAAACACATGATATTATTGTGAGTGAATTTGTAAAGTGAGCATTGTTGTGTTTACCAAACACACTTCATAACACAACAATGCTCACTGCAACTTATATAGCTGATAGTTGTTTTAAGCGATGAACATAAAATTATAATGTGGCGGTACCCACAATTTGCCTAACATTCCTGCATCGCGCAATCAAAGTTTTCTAAGTGCGGCTGTATAATATATATACGACAGCTGAAATGTATCACGTGGGGCTCCGGCCTGACCGAGCATAACACCTCGCTCGGTCAGAAGATCTTCCTTTGTGGCTTCTACATAATATATATCCCACAATAATTAGTTTTTATCTCACCAAACACCAAACACATAATATGATATTATGCCAAAGAATACAGAATGGGTTTGGATGAGGAGAACAAGAAAGAAGATTAAACAAATAAAAATATAAAATAGTACAACTACAAATTAGATGCAGATGCATAGTCTAACAAAACACGGAATAGCAAAGTATAGCTTACTGAAGCTACGGTTATAATATCAGAGAAGTCCTAAACAAGGTAATCCTCAGCCATGCTTACCTACCAGATTTGTGAACCGATAGTCTGTATAGTAGTAACTATTAAGTTAGCAACTATTAAGCTAGCAACTGTAACTTACGTTTACACCAGAATTAGATGATCCATCCCCTAGTTCTTCATTAATTTCCTCTTTTATGGAAACACCAAGTAGGGGGCCTAGATCCATGAGAGCCCTCTCGATTTCCTCCCCACAGTCGCCGGAAGACGGAAATCCTACGTTTTCCATTTTCGATATATATACGCGAACACTTTTGTAAATTAGTTAAAACAGTTCCATTGTATTTACAAGACAATTTGTTTTAAAACTTTCACTCGGTGGTTTGATGGTGCACGTCATACTCTGCGAAAGTTATCTACATTAGGTATTGTTTGCAATCGCAAACAACTGCGAAAAAATTATCGTTAGCAACGCTACTAATTTGGGAATACAATTATTAGGACTGTTATTATTTAATTATTAGAAGAGAAGCAAAATAACTTTGCAGTCTCATTTCCAAATTCCAACAGCAATAATTTTTATTTTTTTATACTTTTTCAGATTTTTTTTAAAATCACAGATTACAGTTCACCACAGATTAGACAGTTCACAATGCACCACAGAGTCACAACTTGGTTTGACCACATGCATCATGCATGAGTCATGACCACAGCCCCCCTACCATGACCTCTTATAGCAGTATTACTTTATTACTTTTGAATTTCGCATAAACAAACATGATCTCTATATATAAAACCATAGGTATGTTTTTTGTTTGTGCGAAATCTGAAAGTAATATTAAAGTAATACTGCTATAAGAGCTCATGGTAGGGGGGCTGATCTCTATTAATACAAGTACCTACGCTGGATAGCTGATAGCCTTTGAAATGACAGCTATTTTTTGAGCCTATTTGAAGCGGAATCAGCGCCCCCATTATTCGGGTAGAGGAACTAAATCTGACGTAAAAATGACGTTTGAAAGCCGCTATATTGGCGCTGATAGCAGTAGTGAGAGTATTTGGAACTAATACTAGTGATGACAACACAAGAATGACAACAGCTGAGTTGTTGTTATTGGTTGTGGACTTGTGAGTTGTGGTTACGTCAAATTTAGTTCTCTACCCGAATAATGGGGGCACTGATTCCGCTTCAAATAGGCACAAAAAGAAGGTCTGTATCAGCAATCCAGCGTACTTGTATAGGGACCGTGCAGAGCTGTGGTGCAGAGCGACGACACTGCCACAAGTGGCGAATAGCCAAAACTTTTACGAAAATTTTACTGTCAAGCTCTAGTGAAGCTACGGAAAATTAGAAGATTTCTTAACAAATTCGGAGTATTTTCAAGAATTGAAATGTATTGTTGTATTCCCGGATGTTCTACGTTGTAGTTCTATGCAAGAAATATAAAGGCAAATCGAACGATGTAAAATTTTACTATTTTTCTGCCAAAATATTCACATGGCTTTGCTTATTGAAAAACGAAAGAAATGGATAAAAGGCGGTAAAAATATACGTAAGTATTTAAAAAGTTCCATGAGTGTTATGTGTAGACTAGTAAAAACACTAAATTTTGTAGATTATAACCGTAAATTAATTTTTTATGAACACAATATGAACATAACCTATAACCATTGCTTTCTTTCAGTAAACATCCAAACTGGCTTCTATTTTAATTGATATACATACATAGGCACCGCTCATTTAATTGGCATAAAGTTGCATCAAAGGTAAGGATAATTTGGAGAAGTCCTGCCAGGAATTCAACACTGAGGATAGTATTGAACTTGAACCATCTTGTCAAAGTGTTGGTTCTCAAAAGGATGATTCTTGTAAGAAAAAGATTAGTAGTGCAGTCTTTGTGTGTTATTTAAAGAATACATACCTAAATGGTGTTTACACTTATGAGATCCAGACTGAAATTAGTTAAAAATAGTGACAGACAAAAGTTGTGAAGATGGTATCGATCGAATCGCAGGTTGAAATAAAAGCATTTATTTTAGTGAACTTGTTTTATTTTATTAATCCACAAGCATTTTCATTAATTAATATAAGTATTTTTGCATAGCTTCATTATTTTATTGCAATATTTATCAAGTTTTTACTTTCTATGCTGATGGATGCTATTAATTACTTTTTCAGATATTTTCTTAGTTAACTAGATAAGCTTTATACATTTTTATTCACTCTTCCATTCTTTGTTTACGGGTAGAAAGTAGAAACCCTTAATATTATATTTACTATTATAAAAATATACTTAATATTATAAATGCGAAAGTGTGTCTGTCTGTTAGCACTTCACGCCCAAACCGCTAAACCAATTTTGCTGAAATTTGGTATGGATTTACTTTGAGCCCCGGGAAAGGACATTGGATACTTTTTATCCCGGGAAAATGTACGGTTTTCGCGCGATAAATGATTTTTGGCGCAACGGAGTTGCGGGCGTCATATAGTCTTTAACTTTAATATTTCGATCGCGGATTCTTGGAAATCTGTCGTTGTTCTCGCGGCCGCATGTGGCCACTTGGGAGTGTAAGTATTATATCATTTTATAGTGTAAAACATAAAAAAACACTCATAAACTTGCCAGGGTCAAGGAGAATGCGAAGTTAAAGTCACTCACAAGTTACGTCTTTTACTCGCATCGCGTCGCTGCTGTCGAATTACGACGCCCTCTATAGTTTCTGCACGGTCCCTATAGTAGAGATCAGTGTGCTTGTGGCTTGACACATTAGCTCTACCTAATCTGTGACATTAGCAAATGCCACGGCACGATTAAAAAAAAAAAGTCAAAATTTTTGAACACGTCATACGTCAACTGTCAAGTCAAGTTTCATTTTCAAATTAATAAAAATGGCTGACTCGGGGCCCAGCAAAAGTGATATTGAAGCAGTTTTTCAAAGATTACGTGCTATTCCAGCTAATAAAGTTTGTATCATCCTCTGAAAGTAAATACAGTATATAATCTTATAAATAATTTTAATGAAACATTTCCATCACAGGTCTGTTTTGACTGCAACGCGAAAAATCCTACGTGGTCCTCTGTGACGTACGGTGTTTTCATATGTTTGGACTGTTCGGCTGTCCACCGGAGTCTCGGAGTCCACCTTACATTTGTGCGCTCAACCCAACTCGATACTAATTGGACATGGAAGCAATTAAGAAACATGCAACTAGGAGGAAACGTCAACGCGGTATATTCTTTTGCAGTGCTTATTCGCAGTGTTATCAAAAGTGTATAGTTGTCATGTGTCCTATTGTATCATTTATCTCTTCTTTCAGACTCAGTTTTTCCGGACCAATGGCTTGGTGACAGAGGACGCACGGCAAAAGTACAGCTCGAGAGTTGCCCAGCTGTATCGTGATAAACTGAGTGCCTTATCAGAGCAAGCCATGAAAACATATGGAACGAAAGTAAATCTTAACATGCATTGATTTGTAACTTACATTCTAGAGCTTAACTTAGAGGAAGAATTTTTTATAAAGATACCAATAGTTGCATCTGTACGGTAAATTATAAGGCTATTGCTGAACCAAAGATTTCCTTTGGTAGGATTAGTCCTTATGTCCCAAGGGTGGATTTAAGACGTGGATTCTGCCGCGTACTGTAAAACTCTGGAATGAACTGTCACCAGCAGTATTTCCGGACCTATACGACCTGCAAACCTTCAAGAAAAGAGCGTATTCCCTCTTAAAAGGCCGGCAACGCACCTGCAGCTCTTCTGATGTTGCGAGTGTCCATGGGCGACGGTAGTTGCTTACCATCAGGTGACCCGTTTGCTCGTTTGCCCCCTATCGCTATCTCAGGAATTACTGGTACAATTTGAAAAATTCTTTCAGTGTTAGATAGCCTATTTATTGAGGAAGGCTATATTTTATTATGTTTCGTTGGTTGAAAATCATATTCAAAATTTTTAATTTAATTTAATTTTTACTATTTATCTTCTAAATAATATAAATATCATGTAAATATTATTCCAGAACTGGCATTTAAACATTCGATTCAATCGAAAATGATACCAAACTCGACTATATACCTAAATCCTACGCAGTTATTGACCTCAGACTTTGTTAAAACCCCCCCTCCCCCCACCTGCATGAAATATTCAGGTGGCTCCACTTAACCCATCTTAGGGATATAAAGATCAATCCTGATAAAGGAAATCTTTAGTTCAGCAAAAGCCGTATTCCTCATTTTTTTGTTGTGTACGACTGCAACTACAATGGTTGTATGACATATAACGGTTAACAAATTATTTTATGCTTTACAGCCATTTCAAAATAAATAGAATGTTAAAGTAAGTCCTGAATGTATTGTCTGTTTAGCTGTACCTAGACCCAGCACCTGTGGAAGCCAAGGTGACAAAGGAGTCTGAGGTAGACTGGTTTGCAGAGCATGGCACCTTCTCAGACACTAACGCTAATGATATCGCTCCTCAGGTAACACCACACTGACTGTATCTGCCCTGGCAGCTTTACATTTATTTCATGTAATATCTCATACTCATATAATACATAGTTACATTTTAGAATTTAGAGCAGTTGTGTGCTGTTTTGTAATAAATCAATTTAATTGTTAATATTGTGTTAACTATTTTGTCAATTTTAACTTAACAATTTTTGTTTTAACAAATATAATGCATAATAATTCTGAAATCTATTCCCACAAACAATAAAATCCTCTGACTATAGGTCTACCAGAATCTGATGGCAAAAATTGCGAAAGTAAATTGACTAGCAATACCAGGGTAATTGGAATAAAACATTTTCATCCATTTTTTATTCCTTCAGCGGCTGATTATGTGTGTGAAACATGAAAATATATAAATTTATCCAATGACCAAGGATATTTTTTGAAAATCTGCTGTCAAAATTTGCCATCAGATTCTGGCAGACCTAAGTAAGTATAATATTATATTCAATCTAAATACTGAAATAATTTACAGATAAATAATATGACCTTGGAAAACCTCAGCTCAGATGCACGTTTGTGGGGAACATCAACCAATGATCAGAAGACTGTGACAAAACCTGCTCCACGTCGCTCCACTGTAAGTTTTTCTCATCTATTTTTTTTATGAAATAAAAACAAACAAAACGGGGCAAACGAGCAAACAGGTCACCTGATGGAAAGCAACTACCGTCGCCCATGGACACTCGCAACATCAGAAGAGCTGCAGGTGCGTTGCCGGCCTTTTAAGAGGGAATACACCCTCTTCTTTTTGGAAGGTTTGCAGTTCGTATAGTTTCGGAAATACTGCTGCCACTGCTGCCAGTGACAGTTCGTTCCAGAGTTTTACAGTGCGCGGCAGAAAGTTACGCGAAAAACGCACGGTGGAAGACTGGTACTCATCAAGGTGATGAGGATGGTATATTTTTCGCGTGGGGCGATGGCGAAAAGTTGCATATTATGTATGTTTCTGATGCAAGGTCTTGCCAGATAAGTTTTTAGACCAGTGAAAGTTTAGCAAGAATTATAATTCAAAATTTTTGAAATTGTTATTTTAATCCTTTATTTAAGTATATAAATTAAATAACTATAATTACAAATTAATATGGGTAATGTTTTTAGCTGGGGGCTCGTAAAGGGGGTCTCGGAGCCACCAAAGTAGTAGCCAACTTCGACGATATCGAGAGGGAAGCTAAGATGGCTGAGAAACTTAAAGCCGAGGTAATTTTTTTATTCATTATTTCATTTTTTGTAAATTGCTTCTCAGATATTAAATCATTCACAATAACAGGAAGCATTTGAGTATCACAATACAAATTACAACTAGAGTCTAGTTTTGGCACAACAGAGTTGCGGGCATCCTCTAGTAACTAGATCCGGTGTGCCAAAAGTTTATCGCGACGAAACCATACATTTATCCGGGATAAAAACTATCCTATGTCCTTTACTGTTTTTCACTCAAGGTATCTCCATGCCACAGAAAAATCAGTACCAGTTGTTTAAGCGTGAAGAGGTAACTGATAGACAGACAGACTTTCGCATAATATTAGCATCCAGGAGGTATGGATTGATGTAAATAACTTATTTTTTACAATAATAATAAACAGATCGCTAGCAGAATGAGAAGTTAAAAAAAAAAAAACAGCAATAATGGTGTGTGTCAGGTTGCGACATCTACGGCGACGGGCGGCG
This sequence comes from Plebejus argus, assembly GCA_905404155.3. Classification (NCBI taxonomy): domain Eukaryota; kingdom Metazoa; phylum Arthropoda; class Insecta; order Lepidoptera; family Lycaenidae; genus Plebejus; species Plebejus argus. The sequence continues at coordinate 19,701,762 of FR989930.1, read as the reverse complement.
GCGACGCGGCGACGTTGGAGCGTGTGGAGCGCGAGGCGGCATCGTTGCGCCTCGCCGCCGGCGCTGCGCCTGCGCGAGCTAACGCCGACCGTCTCGGCATGGCGGCCGCGCGCCCCGCCCGCGCTCAACAATCGCAGAGGTGATAAATTGCATGCACGCCACTTTCATAACATATTGTCCTTTACGGTGTAGCTAAACAAATTGATAATTATTATTAATTAATAATTTACGGTAGTATCAATTTGTCCGTGTCCCTACTTTCTAATATAGAGTTCACTGTAAAATTAGTAGCGCTGGAAGAATACAATTAGTAGTTAAAAATACATTTATATATTTAATACTAGCTGTTGCCCGCCACTCTGTCCCCGACTTCAGCTTTTTTTTTATGAAATAAGGGGGCAAACGAGCAAACGGGTCACCTGATGGAAAGCAACTTCCGTCGCCCATGGACACTCCTTGTCCTTTCTCAGATTTAAATCTGTAATATCTTCGAAAATATTCATTTATGCTGTAAAGGGCCATATTATAGATCTACAGTAAATCAACAATGTATTTAAGGTATTTAATTGGATAAGGATAGGCTACTTGACCTATATTCAATTTCATTGAACAAATGCATATTTCTAGTAGAACTTGGCGTAGGAAACCGTATTTCACCCTTATCGTCAAATAAAAGCTTATGATTGATAAATAAAGTCGATTTGAAAATATGATTTTATGAAAATATGATTTGTACTGACTAAAACGCTTTTGCAGTACTTCCGATTTGGATGTGACGTCATCATGTTCGTAATTTAATATCTTTTATTTATCGCGCTCGTTATGTGTAAGTTTATTTGTACATAAATAATAAGAATAAGCCTAGAAAGTTTTGCAAAATATATTTTCTTGAGTAATTCAAATAAAACACCAGTTTTATATATTATCTCCATTTATTGTAGACGGGAAATGAAATGGCCAAAACTTTTCTCCAAAAGTTTTCAACATTACAAATGATTTCTAATTTCTTATTTAATTCTTTTATAATTTTTGGGCACCTTAAGACTCGTACATTTAGCACATAAAAAAATGTTAAATAAAGAGACTCTAAAATACAAACAGTATGACGTCACACTATGGCGGACAGTGTTTTCGGCGCCATTTATAAGGCGTATTTTTCAATCAACATTTTTATGGGTTTTTACTGTGTAAAATAATAAAATATTAGTATATTTCGTGAAAATTAATGATTAAGAAGCGATTAGCATGAAGAAAAAAATTAGGTCAAGTAGCCTATTAATGCTGTATTTATTAAAATTGCTTCGAAAATTAGCCATTATCTGTCGCAAAAAGTAAATGACAAAAAAATGTTATTGGATATCCATAAGAGATAGACATATAGTCATATACCAACGCGGAGTTTTCTGTAGACCTTTTCATTGTGTACAATACTTAGTACATTATTTTGATAAATCTCGTAAGGTTCAGACTTCAGCCTGCGTTTGCAAAATGTAAGCGGAAAAAATTTAATTATTTACGACATCACATTAGAAACCCCAACAATAACAGTATTTCTCCACTATTTAATGAATGTTATTATACTTAAAAACCTTCCTCTTAAATCACTCTATCTATTAAAGAAAACCGCATCAAAATCCGTTTGCGTAGTTTTAAAAATTAAAGGGAACAAGGGGACATGAGGGAAAAAAAGCGACTTTGTTTTATAATATGTAATAAATGTATAGATAGATTATATTGTGTGATAGGAATTGGGCAGCAGCCCTGTGGAAAGTCGTAGAGTTAGTACGACGCGATGTTCGTGTTGCAGGGGCGTGTCGCACTCGGCGGCGGCGGACATGGCGGCGATCGAGCAGGAGGGCGCGCCGCCGCCCGCCGACGACGTCGACGACTTCAACAACGTATTCGTCATGATTCGGTGCGTACCCTAACTATTGTCTGTCTGATTCAAACGGCTCGTGCCCGCTTTGCAATAATATACGATCTCGATTGTGGGCATAGCCGTAAGCCGGCGAAATAATATGAAACTATACAGTTGTTGCAACTTGCAAGCAAGAAAAAGTGAAGGATAGTTTTACGCATTTTTGCCATTACCATGCCAATTTTCCACTTTCACTCTGTGTATTTCGATCGGCTCAGCCAAAGATGCAATGTCACTTTTTCGGTGAAGTATAAGTAACAGATATGTCACAATTGTATATATTGTGAGTTGTGACATCTCTATTACGAAAAATATTGTCAGTAATTGTAGGGTCAACAATTAAGGAGTTACACTTCGAGAGCTGCGTAACAAATTTGCTAGGAAACTCTAATATAATTTTAACATAACAGTAAAGTTCATAATATTATACTAAATGTAAAATGACCGTAGCAACGAGCCGTACGGGAGCAGCAAGGGGCTGGAGTCGCTGCTGAACGAGTCCACCACCCGCAAGGACACGTGGGAGAGCATCGAGCCCGAGCCGCCGCGCGCCGTCCGCTCCATGTTCGCCGAGCCGTCGCCCGAGCCCCGCGCCGCGCCCGCCGCCCGCGCGCCCCCCGCCGCGCGCCGCCAACCTCGCAACGCGACCGAGCCCGAGGACGATTCGGCCGTCAAAAAGTTCGGCTCGGCTAGGGCGATCAGCTCGGCGCAGTTCTTCGGCGAGCAGGTGGGTAGCTAGCGGGTGGGTCGCTCCCGTCGCGAGTCACGGTCGGAGCGGGTGAAATAATTAATCGCTTTCGTCGTTGCAGGAGAACAGCTGGGAGCGCGATGCGAACTTGTCGCGGTTTTCGGGAAGCTCGAGTATTTCGTCGGCGGAGCTGTTCGGCGGGGGCGCGGCGGGCGGGGCGGGCGGGGGGCGGGGCGCGCGCGCGTACGTGTCGGCGCCCGACCTGGACGACGTGCGCGAGAGCGTGCGCGCGGGCGTGACGCGCGTGGCCGGCAGGCTGTCCTCGCTCGCCAACGGCGTGGTGTCGTCGCTGCAGGAGCGCTACGGCTACTGAACCGGCCGAGATGACGCCCCCGGATGTTCAGGCCGGAGCTCCGCCGTGTGCGTGAATGTGCGAGTGTAGTAACCGGTGCGGAGTAAACTCTAGTAGATTTATATTATTTTTTAGTAGCATGTATCTGTATATTATAACATACAAATAAAAAACGAACCCCGTACGAGTATTTTGAGTTGCATTTGTACAGGTCCATATGAGTAGTATGTATTTATGCAGAAACTGTAAAAATGTATTTAAAGTAAAATGTAAAGTTAATTTTTTAACACTTAATTCAAATGTCTTCTACTATGATAAATAAAATTTTGTGAGGGTGGTTGAATGGATGTTTACTACTTTTTATTGTATGGTATAGAAGTAGAAGAAGAATCATATTGTGTAGTGTACACGTACTATTATAAATTATAATATCTTGAAAAACTACAGCGTTATATGAGTTATTGTAAGATAATGAATGCGGTATAAAGGGGCGGGTTACTTGACTTGGAAACTTCGCTCACGCTTCGTAAGGCCAGAGCCAGTTGACGCACTAAATACTGAAATTATTGCTATTTATGGTTTAACATCGGCTGCGGTATGTAGTGAGTAAAATATTATATTTCAATAATAATTCTTGTACTTGGCATTATTTAGATGAAAAATCGGCCAAGTGTGAGTCGGACTCGCGAACAAAGGGAGCCGCACCTTTATAGAGCAAAAAGTCAAACTATAGCTATTTTTGAGGTACAGCCTGGAGACGGACAGAAAACGAAGTCTTAATAATAGGGTTCCGTTTTTACTTTTTGGGTACGGAACTAAAACTAAAACAGTACAAAATATAGAATAACATTTTCAATGCTAACGTATCGGCGACAGAAACATTGTTGTTACTGTTACTGGGCCAACACCAATGAAATCAAAGTGTCTTTACGAATTTGTCTAAAATCTGAATGACCATAATAATTGTCCATACATATTTCTTGGGGAGTATTAAGCTTTAGTACTAGTACGTACTTCTACCTATAATCTGTAAATGGTGGGGTCAGTTTAGTTTCTATTTGATTTACATAGCATTTGTATATATTGTCATAGACATACCGTAATATTATAATAATTAAGTTAACACTATCCTGTGCAATTATTATTTTGTACACAGCTGGCATAATAGGGCCTGTATTCACTATGATTAGTGCGAGTGCAGGTAATTAGTGATTAGGAGAAATTATAGGACTTGTACTAATCAGTCGCTGTCCACACACGCTTTCTCCTGATTACTATACCTTGTGCGTTCTAAGATGATAATATGCGTGACACATTAAAATTGACAATAGTAGGGAAGTTATCAAAAAAAATTAATCGATAATTTAAAAATATCGAATCACTTCGTAAAGGAATTGCAATCGAAATTATCGATTTCGTACTGGCGTTTCCACAGATTAAGGATATATAGGTAGATGTAGTCTTAGCCCGTCATCGCGTGGCCATTTTGTGCTTATTTTCATACAAGTAGTGTGTGTTTATTTTCTTGAATATTTCTATTTGTCGATCATTTCGAAGCACATTATAATCCAGAAAAGAAAGTCATTTAGTTCATGATATCGATAAACTATAGTTCAAGTAATGAGAATCCGTAAGCACACGTAAAAAGCTATGCAACTTTTGTAGTCAAATTATTAATTTATGTAACATTTTTAGCACTAATGCCTTACATAGCACGAATAAGGGATTATTAAACTTAAATATCATCCTTTTTAGCTTACAAAAATACCGATTGAGAAGCCCAAAAAACGTTGTTCAAAACTTACGTATTTAATGTTAAATCCACGTGTTTGAGGCATTCTTTGGCCATTCTTATGGTTTATAATTTAGCGGAACCATAGAACTCAACAATATCTAGCATAAAATGTTCATTAAAAACCTTTATTAACACTTTTATTACATTAAATATGCTGACCGACTCCTTTGTTATGTCCTAGTAAGTAGGACATAACATTACACGCTTTTGACGCTTATACACTGATATAAGGCTCTCTCCTCTACTATAGTATCTCAATGGGCGTTTCAGAGTGGCGCCGGCGATTTAAGATGGCCGCCCTTTTTATCGATTTGATTTCGATTCAACAGTGTCAATATTTATCGGCATAAATTCCGTTTCATGCATCTGACATTTTTCAAATATTTTCGTATCAATAATTTTATACTCCTATTTCACTGTTACTATTTATAATTTTATATTAATAAGTTAACATTTAGCAACTTTAAATTTTTATTCATTTACAATTATAGAAAACATTTGTTTTTGTAGATGGAATATAATTTATTACATTTTTATTTTTTTTGTTTTCTTGTAAAAAATATCCGTAGCAAGGAATATGAGAAGTGTCACCCATACTATCATCTTATAACGCACAAACTATAATTAGTAATCACCTGCACTTATTACTAATCAAAGTGAATACGGGCCTATAGGTACTGAGAATCGAGGAGGAGGCAAGTCTGTCGGTTGTCTAAGTTCGACTTTAAAATTATTATTTGGATTTTTAATGATAACACTTATTATAAATAAACGAATATATTTATTGCAGTTGTTTTATTTATACAGTATTGAACCAGTATATACAGCGTGTTTTAATGGTTGTTTTCCCGCAGTAAAATGATTTTCTATCTTAGTAGTAAAATAGATTTGTGAAGTTTTTTTGTTCAAATCATAAAAAAAAATCGGCCTGGTCCATAGCCGCTCGTGCCTATCGGCATAAAGTTGCCATAGTACGTTATACAAAATATTTTGTATTTTCAAAAAATAACTTTCATGATTCGATAGTACTATGATTGGTCCATGGTACTACTATAGGTAAATCGTCCTGCTGCGGGAAAACAACCACTAAAATTTCACGTTGTATATTTATATTTACATTTTGGGCATGTTACACAGTAACACTTATGAACGTCAAATAAATAGTTTATACAGGTCACAAGCGAGCAGCCTCGCGAACTCACGCGACGCAAATCCTCGGTCGATCAGGACGTGCCTCGCCAGAGGCAAAGCACGCGCTGCCTCGCTCGAGCGTGCCGCGTCCCGAGCCGAGCGTTGTCGGTTTTTGTCGATGCTCAAAGGCGCCTCGGTACGTTTGCCGCGCTCACTCAAGACGGTAGTGTTTTGCCTCGGTTATTCGTTGGGTGTTAGTTGTGCGATTCAAGTTAAACGCCTTACGGTGGCTCGGCCTTGGCCGCGCGAGGTAGCCTCGGATTAGAAAACTTGCAGACCGAGGCCGCCTCGCGCGGCATGCGTTCTGCGGCAATTTTTCGAGGCTGCCTCTCGAGGCCGCGCGCTTGTTCAGTACGCGGCTATAGTTATTACAAAATTATATTTTAATCCAATTTCCATTTAATACACAATAATATAATATAGCTGTTGTCTTAATTGAACTTTTATTTAGGTTAGGTTAGTAATAACTAATAACATTTTAAAGGCAGAAAGTGTTTATTTAACTAAGTATATGGGCGACTTTTTTGACATACTGTAATGCCTTTTCGAGCATGACTTTATATAAAACCACTTCTGAGAGATAACATTTTACTCGCGACGTAAACAATAATTAAATTATAATTATCTAAAAAACTTAAATGTAACAATATTGACTCATTCGTAACACGAAGTGAGGCTGCCTATAATACATTACTCATTAGATATGCGTCACCGCACGGGCGCGGGCGCGGGCGGCTCGCGGCTCGCCACTATGCACACGTTCTCGGGCATGACGCGCGGCGACACGAACCGCACGAGCCGCGCCGTGAAGCCGCGCTCGCGTAGGTACTGCACGCGGCCCCAGTCCAGCACCGCCTTCGCGCGCCGCCCCGTCTCAGCGCGCCCCACCTCCCCGCCGCCGAGCCCCGCCCCCCGCGCCGCGCGCGGCCGCCCGTCGCCGCAAGTCGCCCACGACACCACGCCCAGAACCACGTCCAACTCCTCGGCGCCGAACCCGTGCGTCTGACGACAGTACGAAAATATTTTACTCGACGAACGTCGACGCTGAACTCCGAAGTCGGTAAACGAGTAGTTTAGTCTTCGGAGCGTGACAAAGAAATTATACTACAAAAGGAAGGTCAGGAGGCGAGAGCCCCTTAGTGGTAATCAATAATCAATAAAAAGGGACACTTTCTAATGACACAATCGCTAATAGAAACACGACAATCGAATCGATAGCAAATCACCGGCTTATATATTTTAGTATTACCAGTCCCAAAAACCTAAGTGCTACTCATAGTAGGGGAGCCCAAGAGGGGATTTCGCGACTTGCTTGAGCATGTCAGATTAATCTTGTATAGGCTTCCGACATGTGACTACTTATCATAGTATACTATGATAATATAGAAATCAGATTGCTCACGAGGCATGTGGTGGGTTAAAAAAAGTTATTGTCGAGTACTGAAATTCAAATTCTTTATTACACTCATACAATCATACACAATAGCACAAGTTAGACAGTGTACATCACGTCGTCTAATCCCGTGCTAAGTTGAACTTGTATTATGGCAATCAGACAACGGATGCACACCGTCATCCTACACTCACTCCTCACAACACTCTCACATTCACACAATTATCACGTAGTCTTTCGTGGCGGCGACGTGATGCACACTTCACTGGGGAGTCTTCCCCGAAATCTTCGGTAAACTACACCGGCGGTCCAGAAGTCCTCCACCTCGAGAGTGGAAAAAGTGTCATCGGATCTGTCAGATTAAGATAGGGGATTAGCATACCCCAAAGAAGCTTCCACATAAAGCACTGCCGACTTAAAGGTTAGGTTAGCCGTTATTTTGAACTCACCACTAAAATAAAAAACGCTCTTATTATTTTTTTATCAGTTTAACCTAATGTATAATAAAACCTTTAGTGCGTCAAAAAAGTGGCAACATCGTAGTGTCATCCCTTTTTTCTCAGATTGATTTGAAAGGGATGACACTACGATGTTGCCACTTTTTAATTTCTTCACTTTTTTGACGCACACTAGGTCTCCTTGACGCTCAAGTAACTACACTAATGTAGAATAGCACTCTGGACTCCCCTAAGTTTTGAATTATTTTTTAAATATACCTAACCAATCGATTTCTTAATTATTCAAAGTTCAAACTGTAGAAAAACGTTTAGATACGATTCTTAGTTTACCGAAATTCGTTTTACAAGTTTAACAAGCTAATAAATGTACTTATTTTCCATGCAATACTGGCTTATAGGATTTTAATCTAAAATCTCTCATTTTAATATAAAAGAGGTGATGACCGGTAAAAAAAAAATCCGACCGGCAGAGATGCAGTGTAATGTATTCATTACCTGCAGTGTGTGCGTGGCGACGTAGTGGGCGGGGTGCACGCGATGGTGGCAGCACGTGGCCAGCACCGCCCCCGCCACGCGTCCCGCCCCCGCCCGCGCCCCCACCCCGCCCGCCTCCTGCGCCGCCGCCAATGCGCGCAGCGCAAAGTCTACCGACAGTAGTCATAATATTTTGTTATTATTACAATTTAAAAAGAAACCGCATATCGTCGCTTAGGTAACAATGCCGCGCAAGTAAAATTTGACAAGTTTCCAGGAGAGACAAAAAACTGATTATTTTCTTTAAAATATTTCAGACATGTGTACTGAATACATAAATAGATATAAATTAGGTACAATTATGATGTCACATATTAAAATAATATGCTATTCTATTCCACTGTTGAGTCGAGTGTTAATTTTTTTAACTTCATGCAAATGAAAGACAAGACTTATGATCGGGACACTTTCATTAAATGCGACCGTTTTGGAAATGACATCTGTGAAAATATTTATACGTTCTAAATTAGAGATCTGTTTTCGAGTTATGCTAACATTATTATTTTGTTGTTATTATGTTATGTTATTATTAGTTTTATGATAATTTGGTCCTAGGGGGCGTCTGATGTTAATGTACCCAATGGTAAGGTGGCTCATTGTCTGGACCATGATTCCCCCAAGTCCAGTGCTTAGAACGGCGCACTGGATACACCGTCCTCCTGTGTAGAAACGGACCCTCCTATTATGTTATGCTATACAGCATAACATAATAATAATGTTAGGTAAATCATATCAAAATGATAGTAAAAAGTTCTCGCTTCTTGAAATAGGTTTTAACTTTTAAAATGATGAATTAATACAAACACTATAATGATCGGAATGCAACTGACCGGTGGCGGCGCCGCACAGATGCTTCGCGAGTCCCACGACGTTGTCGGCGGCGCGCACGGCGGGCACGTGCGCCAGGGACACGTGCGCCAGGTCGTGGCGGAGGCGCGTGAGCGCGGGCGAGTCGCGGGGGGCGGGCGAGTCGCGGAGGGCGGGCGCGGCGTGGCGGTCGCGCTTGTGTCGCAGCGCCGCACGCTCCAGCAGCACCACACCGCCGCCGGCCGCCGTCCACGTGCGGCACGCGTACACGCCCAGCTGACCTGCACATTATTTATTATCCATACTATAATATTATCTAACTAATATCATAAATGCGAAAGTGTGTCTGTCTGTCTGTTACTGATTTTGCTGAAATTTGGTAAGGGGATACTTTGAGTCTCAGAAGGTCAAAGGATACTTTTTATCCCGGAGAAAAAAAACTACTTGGCGCAACGTTGTTGCGGACTTCATCTAGTATTGTTATAGTATAGCTACAAAAGATGATTTCCCCTTGAGGTGAGTCAGGCAAGTCAGTAGTAAGTAACTTGGGTATGGATGCAAACCTTTTCCAGCGCCCAGGTCGATGTAGCAGGTGTTGGGTTGCACGAGGCCGGCACCCTCCACCAGGTGGAGCAGGCTGGACACCTGCCGCAGGTGCCGCAGGGAACTCTCCGACCTCCCATCCTCGCTGAACTCCTGCATCACACTGCTGTGAATTGGTTTTTCAGTCTCCTCTGTTATGCTGTCAATCAGATACTCTGAAAACAAAATATATAAAATTAAATCGCGAGATACCTAATGGTAACTTGTAATAAAGGTAGGTTTAGATTGTCACCTACCATTGTAGAAGGAATTAATTTTGTCAACGACTCGGAGCAGGGTCTCCGGGGGCACCTGTGTGAGGGGCCGGTGTTGGTAGTCTTCCTCTGAGGGTCCGAGGTTCACATTATGTATGATATATTCTGGTTCATCTTGTTGTCTGGCATTGCAAATTTTTAAGTGTTTTTCCAGTTTGCTTGCATAACATGTACTGTGAAGATGTAAAATTTAATTATTTATAATATTATGACCTATTATTAGTTAATACACAAACATTTTTTTGATAAGCACCTTTTTAGTTTTTTTATTTACACAAAACAGGGTACTGAGTTTCCATGGCAGGTATTAACATTTTTGGCATCAAACTGGTACCTCCAGTAATAAAAAACAAAAATTGAAGAAAAATTAAACATAATATTTCTCCAATTTTTGTCAACATTATTTTTGCTACATTTCTGATGTAAATCTGTACTCCTCAAACTTATACAAAATACATTGCATCCCTTTTTATTTAATTTATTGTGTCTCAATATTTATTTGAATTTATAGAGTAGAATAAGTCTTAGCAATGTGTAAAATAAACATTTACGGTCTTACCACAAAAAACTAAACATAATAATATACACACACAGTTGTTTAATACACACATACAGTTGTTTAAGAGACTATTTTTTACTGAATTTTTTTGTAATCAACTGTTCAACAGGTGTTTGAATCTTTTGTAGTAAGACCGTTAGCAGTTAATATTAACAAGATGTGATACATTATAACAATAATTATAACACATATTATATTGTATACAAAGAAATAACTTACTGCTTTGGATCATTAGGACAAGGTATTCTTTTTGTATCCTGAAAACAAAAATGAATCCAAAATTAACATTATCTTAATGTATTTTTCCTCTAAGTTTTATATTATTAAAGTTCAGTATCAACTTAAATTATTGATATTAAACTTGTATCAAGAACGTTGAAATAAATTGTATCATTGAGTATGCAAACTGGATGAGAACTGAGTATGAAGTATATCACTTTGAATTTAAAAAAAGGTAGAAATTATCTTTCTAAGAGTTGCCATGAGGTTTCTGATGAGTCTAATAACTATATCTGTGTCTTTAAGAGAGTTCAAATTTTAAGGGTTCTGTACCCTGTATATGCTGTAAAGGATTAAAACAGGACCCTACCCAGGAGGAGTATTTGTTGTTATAGCGGCAACAAATATACACAATCTGTGAAAATTTTACAAGTCTAGTAGTTAGTCTTGGGGGGCCCCCATTAAGTAAATATTTGCGTTGTAGCGAGAAAGTGCCTGTGCGATTCAAATTGAGGAGCTGGCGAACAAAACCGGATTAGTCCACGAGAAAAAAATTAACACAGTGGTTTTAAAAAACTAGTATTTAGTACTACTACTACTACTGAACTAATCCGGTTTTGTTTGGGTTTTGATTGAAATAATTAACAGTAAATTGACGCAGATGGGTCAAGAGAAGACGATTAGAAAAAAGCGGCCAAGTGCGAGTTGGACTCGCCCATGAAGGGTTCCGCAGCAGCAATAAGGTTTATTTTTATGAAATTAAAAGGTTTTGATTTATTTTTATATTTCAGTCGATTTAATGAAATTTAGATTAAGATTTACCATTTATGACGTATAAAAAAAACTACTGGCTAGTGGCTAGATCTCGTTCAAACCAATTTTCGTTGGTAGTTTTTATAATAATCTACATCATATATTTTTTGTATTGTAAGTATCATGCCCCTACTTAGAAATTAGAGGGGGTGGGGACACGTCACACATTTTACCACTTTGGAAGAGTCTCTCTTGCAAACTATTCAGGTTCGAAAAAAATGATATGAGAAACCTCAATAATAATTTTTCCATCAAAATCTTAATGCGGTTCACAGACTATATCTACTTACCAAGTTTCAATAGTATAGCTCTAATAGTTTCGGAGAAAAGTGGCTCTGACATACGGACGGACAGACAGACAGACATGACGAATCTTTAAGGGTTCCGTTTTTTGCCATTTTGGCTACGGAACTCTAAAAAAATATACATTGCACTCTGGTGGACTTGTCCGGTTTTGTTCGCCAGCTCCACACGCAAAGCGGGTACTTACAAATTACAATACCTGATCATCGTCAGCAGTCGGTTGAGGTTCATGCTCACCACAATATTGTTTACCAGGCTTTACTGTCATTCTACAAAGTCTTTTCTTCCTCAAAACAAAATATTGACATTGAGGCTCTCCGTTGTCTTTATGCAATATTTTGTTATTGTCCTTCATTTTAGTTGTAGACTTGTAAGTTGTAGTTATGTAGTCGATACTCAATAATACAAAATAATTAAGAATAAAAAATGATTACAAAAATTTATAAAGATGTGTTTTCCATGTGTTTTCACCACAGAACAGATTTACTCCTAGCGGAGAAGAACACAGATTAATATATGTAGCAAGCTAGAGAAGAACATTGACTTCAGTTTTCACTTTTCTCATTTACTCCTAGCATTGAGGTAATAATACTATAGGAGTCCGCCTTATATTTTGACAGCTGATAATGTTACTCTTTCTAACTAACGATGTAGTAATTTGGGTGAAAGAGAAAGCTCATATCGGTGTGTAAACGTCAAAAGCCTGTAATGTTATGTCCCACTTAGTAGAACATAACAAACGAGTAGGTCTGCATATTTCATGTATAAAAAGTGGTAATAAAAGTGTTTAGTGAACGTTCAATGCAATATGTAATTGTGTTTTGTGATTCCGCTATATAATAAACCATAAAAACGGCCAAGGAATGCCTGAAACACGTGGATTTAACATAACATACGTAAGTTTTCAACAACGTTGTTTGGGCTTATCAATCGGTATTTTTGTAAGCTAAAAAAGAAAATTTATAAGTATAATAATCCATTAATCATGCTATATAAGGCATTAGTGATAAAAATGTCACATCAAGTAATAATTTGGCTGTAAATATTGCATAGTTTTTTACGTGTATTTTAGGGATGCGCCTTACTTGAACTATAGTTTATCGATAAAAATAATGTCATGGACTAAATGATTTTTTTTTCAGGTTGAAAATGCTTCAAAATAGACGACAAACAGATATATATTTTAGACGCAAGTTTCATGCAAGTTTTTAATCCTTACTCCCTTATGAAGGCATCACAATATTGGAATTTGGAATTATCATTTCAAACGTAAGTTTGAAACAATGATTTTATTGAAATAAAGAAAGTTCTAACGGAGAGTAAAATAATTGCATGATCAACAGCTCTCACACCTCCCCCCTGTAAGTACTCAATTCGTTACTTAAAGATACTTCTTGAAATTTTATCCTGGCATTAGGTACTCTTTTTTAATACCTAAGTAAAATGTAAAATTTTAATAAGGCTAAAGTCATAATCATTTAATAAAATAAATTTAATACCTCAATCGTCGAATTCCAGACACAATATATATTTAGTTGTTATGCGGCACCTGGGTTCCGCTTGGGGCTGGATGGGTTAAGCATGGAAAACTTACATAAAGCATATTGCCCCGTATACAATATTATGAATTATGTGTATAATATTTTATAGTATGTAGTAGTATAGTACATATTTTATTAACACTAAACCATTTATTTTTTTCAGGTTATTGGAATGCTCATAAAGAAGAGTTCAATATTATGGTGGTGACGGAGAGACCTATAATGAAGATAATAATTATTTTCAACTATTAATTTGATAATAAGATTGAAAGTGAAGAATAATATATGGTTTAGTGCTCTATGATTTTGATTGCACACACCGTGATATTGCACAATAAAATTGATCGTCTAGACTCTAGAGTCCTACTTAGGTTATTAATTATTATTATTATAATATCATTATTCAGGGGGCGTCGAAGTATCTATTTTAAGTCTTTTTCTGTATAAATATTATTACATAATAATATATTTTAATAGGTAAAGAAATGCACCTAAGCGTTTTTGGAATTACTTTAAATAAGTAGGACTGAGATTCATTCTTATATTTCTTTGATAATAATATTTGTTATTCTACAAAATAGTTGCTTAATAGTAAATAGTAATTAAGTTTAATAAAGTATAATATATTTTGTTCTTCTGTTATGTTTTATAAAAACTGTTGATTTTATTGATATTAGCTATTACACTCCGGACAAGCTTTCGTGGCTTATGGAGTATACATATCTATACTACTATTATAAAGAGGAAAGATTTGATTTTTTGTTTGTTTGTTTGTTTGTTTGTTTGTTTGTTTGAGTCGAATAGGCTCCGAAACTACTGGACCGATTTGAAAAATTCTTTTGCTATTGGAATCTTACATTATTTCTGCTGAACATAGGCTACATTTTATTTTGGAAAAAAGTAGGGTTCCGTAAGATATTTGAGTTTTTCGGACGCAAGGTGTAAAAAATCAGCTAGAAAAGTTACTTATTTTGCGTACGCTGCCTAAACTATAAAAGATAGAACCATAAAATGTTCTAAGTAATTGTAGATCTTATAAATATCTACAAAAAAGTCCGCGACACACTATACCTATCTATGTCGAGTGAGGCACAATAACCATTTATTTATTTAAAAATCATGAATTTTTTTTTGACTACATTCAAACGGATATATTTTACTCACGCTATTAATCCTTATCAAAATAAATTATTTTATCACTAAGTACAGTTTATGTAGATAATATTTGGTCTTTGAATGATTAAAATTGGACGTTTGATTTTGAAATTATGGCGAAATTAAAATATTACGATAGTGGGCGTCACCAAAGCGCGTGCGGGAGGAAGACAATATTCTGTTGTAGAAATGAAAATTCTGTACATAAAAGATATGAAATGACACCCGAAATTACACCTTTGTCACTACATCGCTATAGAAGCCAAAAATGTGGTGAGTTTTTTGTCTGTCTGTCTGTCTGTCACTCTTTCTGTCTGTCTGTATGTTTGTTCCAGCATCACACGAAAAATACTGATCCGATTTGAATGTGGTTTTCGCAGATATATTTATCTTCTTCCAACTTAACATCTGGTGTATAAAATTTTTCCCCCCACCCCTCTAAGGGGACAAAAGAGGGGGTCAGATTTTGTATCAAACTTTTTTCTTTAACACGAAAACTACTGATCCGATTTGCATACGGTTTTCACAGATATATTATATTTGTCTTCTTCCAACTCAACATCTGGTGTATAAAAATCCTCCCCCCCCCCTCCCCTCTCAACCCTCTCTGGGGACCAGAGGGGTCAGATTTTGTATACAACTTTAGTGGACTTACTTCATATTAGGTATTAACTGTGTTTTTCAACTTAACATCTGGTGTATGACCTTTCCCCCCCCACACCCTCTTAGGGGACAAAAGAGGGGGTAAAACATGTATCAACTGATGATGTAGAAAATATACTTTAAATGGCAAAACAACGTTTGCCGGGACAGCTATTATGTATATGTTTAACTATTTGTGTAATTATATACTTAAATATTTTGTTTATACAGGGTGCAATTAAACCATCCTGCCAAATTTTTTCCAGGGCTTAGGTATCATTAGGAGAGGTCATTTAGCAAAAAAAAATTGGGTGTTATTTTTTTAATGACATATTTTATCTCATTTAAAATCGATGCAGAACGGTTACTCGTGGCGGTGGGAATGAGCGGGGGTGACGTGGGGGGGAGGCGCGCGCGCGCTCACCCGCCGGCGACGCGTAGTGTCCATTTTAATTGTAGTGTTTTTTAGGATAACTTTCGGAAGCTATTTCTCAACATTTTAGTACTGACTATATTAAAAGAAAAATACGTGTATTTTTATTTTGAACAAGGATCAATATATCAAAATTTGGCAGGAAGGTTTAATTGCACCCTGTATTTAAGTATTTTCATACACTTAATAAATAGATAAAAAATACCTTTTCACCAAATTGAAAGCGACTTCTAATTTAATGAGCATAATATATCCTAAATTGAACATGCAGGTTGAATTGATATCCTCCTTTTTTGATGTTGTTTAATAAAAATCTGTAACATAAAATTATGGTCGCCTTGGTCGATAGCTGTAGTCTAATTTTATATTTTTATCGATATACGCCATCCCTACACGCACACTACAGCAATTGCACACAAGCATAAAATGGCCACGCGCTGGCGAGCTAAGAATCCATCTATGTATACTTAATCTGTGACTCCTAGGCCCTAGCCACAGATTATAGTATTATTACCTCAATGGCCCTAGCGCCCCTAGCGGAGAGCTCTTCATCTTCTTCTTTTTTTTTTCTTATTATGGCACTCCGGCTTTAACCATGGCCAATGTCGAGTAACTAGTAAGGCCCTTTTTGTCTTCTTCAATTCAATTACAAAATGTCACTTGTGTGACAGGAACAAAACACTGTATAACTATTCAAAGCGTTATACAACGTTTATTAGTAAGGGGGTAAGGTAAGTATATAATATGGGCGCGTTCCACTTGGCGTTAAAAACGATCAAAACGCTAAAAATAGGAGGCATTTTCAGCGTTTTGATCGTTTTTAACGCCAGGTGGAACGCGGGGTTATATTATGGCATGAAAACCATAATGCCCCGCGTTCCACCTGGTTTGAGTCAAACCGTTTGACCGTCTCGGGGGCCCTTTACACCATCGTACGTGTAATGCGAGCTATCAAAGCCGAAGTGCCATAATAAAGAAAAAAAATGACATTTATGTTTTGACAAATGTTATTACAATTTACAAATTACAAGTGAGGTTAGGAGTCCAAACTACAAATTGTTTGTGTTGTGTCTTTATTATGTAGTATTATTTAATAATAACATGAGTGCACATAGCCAAGAAAACGAGGAACCGTCTTCTACCAATGCTGACATTACGAGCGAAGCGGGTGGCAGTCATAATGACGAAGCATCGCAGCTGAGGCCGCCCGCCAA
Organism: Plebejus argus; assembly: GCA_905404155.3. Taxonomy (NCBI): domain Eukaryota; kingdom Metazoa; phylum Arthropoda; class Insecta; order Lepidoptera; family Lycaenidae; genus Plebejus; species Plebejus argus. Next base: position 19,684,890 of record FR989930.1, on the reverse strand, counting down.
GCGGCAGAATTCAGTCGCTGTTATAGAAATATCTGATACTGAAAGCGACGACTCTGATATTTGCGCGGTCAATACTTATCAAGCGTCTGCAGATGAAGTTAAAAGAATTCGTAGAGGTTTGCAATTTTAAAACATTCGTTTTGTAAATATAATTAACATGTAAAATCCGCGGGAGTTTTTGAAGTTCTTTTTCATTTGCTGCTACTATTTTCTGTTAATAATATTTTCTATTTATTTGAATTTCAGCCGAATATTCCTCATCGTCGTCATCTTCCGATTACAGCTCAGATTCTGAATCTCCCTGGGAGGATGACTCCATAGTAGTGCAGGATAAAACAGAACCGAAACTACAAATAGCACAGTTGAACATTAGAGCCAATAGAATGGATGCACCAAAGTTAAACATAGCTTTTAAGGTACAACTTATACATATTATATTTCTAAATTTTTTAGGTTATTTTGTAACAAAAACTTTTTAACCCATTAACCCCTGAATGGCCCAAGTGGGCTGCGATAACAATAGATAGATAATAGATTTCCAAGAATTCGCGATTGACGTACTTGCATAGTGGTGAGCCTTGCATTTGTTAACATTATTGCTTGTATGGTGGTACTGTTTACAGGTTCCTGTATGCGAGTGTACGCATAGGCAGTGTGGGAGAGGAGGGAGGTGCTTTAACATATGCCTATGCGTACACTCACTTATTTACTAACTGGTAGAGGTTGATTTCATGGAATATTGCTAAAAATAATAATACACAAAATTTTAAGCTGTACATTTCTGCAAAGTAACGCCTGATTCTATTAACTATTTTGAAACACTTACACATAAATTAATAATAAATATTAATTTCCTTTTATTATTTTTTAATTCATCAAGCCCCAAGCGGTCTCATGTGACCACGATAACAATAGATAAGTAAGTTGTATTTCTCACGATTGACGGGTTAAACATTTATTTTAATTTTATATAAATGAATAATAATAGTAATGCTTGTTTTCAGTCGGATGATCTTGTAGATTCTCTAAAACTACATTGGAAGGAGGAGAAGGACTTGACCACCAAAGATGTGACATTCACTAATGACCCGTTCAAACTGTGCCTGCTGCACAATGTCCTGGAGAATGCCGAGATCATTAACAACATTGTAGATGATATGAATACTTTGGACTGGTGTCGAAAGAAAATGGACCTCTACGAGTTTCATCAGACAACTGATCTGGCCAACTTGACTTGGCAGAGGAGTATCCGGGGGATATACGAGTTATTCAAAACAGAGTTAATGAGTTTGGTTAGTACTCAGTACATATAATATAATAAAAGTTCAATTTTTAGGGTTCTGCACCCAAATGGTAAAAACGGGACCCTATTACTGAGACTTTGATGTCTGTCCGTCTGTCTGTCTGTCTCTAGGCTGTATCTCGAGAACTGCTATTTCTAGACTTCTAAAATATTCACAGATTGTGTATTTCTGTTGTCGTTGTAACAACAAATACTACAAACAAATTAATATTTAAGGGAGGCTCCCATGCAAAGAACACGTTTTTACTTTCGCTCTATATCGGTACAGAACCCTTCGTGCGCGAGTCCGACTCGCACTTGGCCGATTTTTTGCTGTTATAATAATATGTTGGTACTTTAATTAAGATTGTATTTCCTGTATTTTTTCGCAATCACAAAAACTATGCATCGTTTTAAATTTTTATGTAGCAATCGCTGGGTGCAATACATACCTCAATATTATGCATTGTAAGTAGTGTAGTGTGGTGACGTGTTTCGTGTGTCAGGTGTCGGCGGTGACGGGGCTAGAGCTGACGGCGGTGTCGGCCTCGTGCTCGCTGTACGGCCCCGGCGACCACCTGCTCGTGCACGACGACCGCCTCGGCGACCGCCGCGTCGCCTTCATCCTCTACCTCGCGCCCTGGGTGCCGCGCCCCAAACCCCTACCCCAACCCTTCCAAAACGGGGCAAACCACACTGAGGGACGGGACGGCGTCGCGGCGGCCGCGGCCGGCTGGCGCGAGGACATGGGCGGCGCGCTGCAGCTTCTGAGGGGCGCGGACGTGCGTCGGCACGTGCTCCCCGCCAACAACACGCTCGCCTTCTTCCCCGTGGGGCCCGGCTCCTTCCACCAGGTGCTGGAGGTGACCTCCATGGAGCTGCCGCGCCTGTCGATCAACGGCTGGTTTCACGGGCCGGGGCCGGAGCCCGAGGCGCCGACGGGCGAGGCGCCGGCGCTGGGGCGGCCGCACGGCGAGGTGGTGCTTCTGGACCAGTGGGTGGAGAGCACGTACATGTCGCCGCGCGCGCGGGCGCAGGTTGCGGCCCAGATGGAGCGCGCCAGCGAGGTGTGCCTGCGGGACTTCCTGCTGCCGGCGCAGTACGAGCGCCTGCTGGCGGAGTTGGGGGGCGTGACGTGGCGGTGGGCGGAGCCGGCGCACGCGGGCCGCTACGAGGTGGCGGTGCAGGCGAGCGGCGCGGCAGGCGAGCTGCTCCAGCTGGCGGGCGGCGCGGCGATGCTGCGGCTGGCGGCGGACTGCACGGGGCTGGCGCTGGCGCGGCTGGCGGCGCCGCAGCTGCAGCGCTGGCGCGGCGGCGGGTGGCGCGTGCTGCCGGCGCGCGAGGCGTACGCGGCGGCGCGGCTGGAGGCGGTGCTGTACCTGGGCGTGCCGGCGCACGCGCTGGCGGGCGGCGCGACGACGTACGCGGCGCCGGAGGAGGCGGGCGAGGGTGCGTTGGTGACGGTGCCGCCGGTCTCCAACGCGCTGAGCCTCGTGTACTGCGACGCGGGCGCCGCCTCCTTCACCAAGTACGTGAGCCGGCTCACGATGCGCGACGACGAGTGCTTCTACATTCTGACGTGCACGTACAGCGAGTGAGTGCTCACTCACGGAGCCGCCCGGCCCCTCCCCCGGCTGGGGAGCCCGCCTCCTGACTCCTGGCGTACTCCCGGTGCGACGATAGTAATATGACTCCTAATATTAATTTGTTGCGCGACTGTCGAGTTACACATTTTATTGTATTCACCGCTCTGACGATGGAGCCGAGTTATCGCGCCAGCGTTTTTGACTCCATCGGCTCACCTTAAACTCAATGCTGTACATTGTTAAATAAATACACGAGTGATTGTATATAATAACGAGTAAATAATATAGTTTTATATACGTAATACATAGTGCAGCTCCTTTCAGACATATTTTTGTACACCAGATTAGTATCGAAAAAGTAGCAGTAGAAAGGGAACGAAAGCGAGGTGGTGGCTGTCCGCTCTATTTAGTTTGTCTACTCTATTTAAAATTAATTGTGAATGTTTGTTAGCCACGAGCGGGTACTGTGACTCTCTCAGATCGTAGACCGCGACGCGACTCGCGCGGTGCGCCGGCGGTCGGCAGATCTTCCGTCGGGCTTATTTCTAGTAGAATTAAATCGAAGATACTATTATTTAATTTATATTATTAAATCAGCAGGATGAAATTTGATCACATTAATTACATACATTTTACATAATATTTAAATGCGATAATAATTAATTCGGGTTTCAAAAATATACCATGTTCGTACAATTTTACCATTGAAGGTAAATAATGGGTTAGCGACTTATTGTCGATACTCGGTAGCGTTATAGCGCGCAGTGCGCAGTGCGCAGTCGCACCTGCGTGTGCGTCGGGAGCGACCGGCGACGACCGCGGGTGGAGCGCGGCGGTTGCGCGGGCGGCGGCGGCTCGAGCCTCAAGACTGCGGATAGTTCTAATAAACTATTTGTGTTGTAAATATTTTATGTCATACAACAGTGTTCAATCTGTCCCGTCTTTTATTGAACCCAATTTAAACCCTGTCTGGTGATCTGCACGAGTATATTAGCTCCAAACCGATAGACGACCTCTGTGGCTCAGTGGTGAGCGCGTTGATAGGTCAAGCTGGGGGTCGCGGGTTCGAATCCCGCCGACGGAACAAAAAGTTTTTCAAAGTTCCTGGGTCATGGATGTATATTAAATATTTGTGTATCATATAAAAATCTTATATGTATGTATAGTATAAAAGTATTAAATATATTTCCGTTGTCTGGCACCTGTAACACAAGTCCTTCAGGTACTTAGCACGGGGCCAGACTGACGTGGTGTAAAGCATCCATAGATATTATTATTATTATTATTATTAAAAAAATACCGCATGATGACTGACTGAACTGGCATATTATGTTCGTGTATAATAGTTGTACAGCTGCCGGAAGCCTGGATCCAGCGCCGGCTTGCAGTGTTGCCGACATTCACTCCTGCCTGCATACACTCGAATAAATCTATACTATCTATAAGTACCTACTAATATTATAAATACTTATAATGCGAATACATAATATTAAGTATGCGAAAGTATCTCTGTCTGTCTGTCTGGCTTTCACGCCAAAACGACTGAACCGATTGTAATTAAATTTTGTACACAGTGTCGCATAGCGACATCTATTAGGCCTCTTTGTAACTTTTACGCTGACTGAATAATATAACTTGTCCCCGTACCCGGGCTACGGGACAACAGAAAGTCTAGAGCCTAGGAAAGGACAGGCTACTTAACTGGAAAAAAGGCTTGTGTGGTTGTGAAACAATGTTCACAAATTGTAGGTACTTGAGAGTTGAGAGTCGAGTGCTCATGCACGGTGGCGACTGGCGAGTGGCGGGGCAAGACCTAATACTTATAATATTGTTATGTGGGCACTGGGATACCTAAGGTATAACATTTAACGAGACCCTGTGGCTGTGATGGTTGACGTAGGTAAGAGGATTGATTTTGTTGAGAAAAATATTTTTTGATACTTAAGGGCCCGGGTTACCCTCGAAATTTTCATACATTCTTAATACCAAAATCATTTTCTCATACGAAAATATTTAACATGTTTGAGTTATTTTTCAGCTTAAGATAGTAATTACCTAGGGTCCTGAACAATTTTTTTTTACAAAATATTTAAATACTTACTAAAAAAAATTTTTTTGTGTTTAAATATTTTTTAGTAAATTTACTACTAAATATTTAAACACCAAAAAATAGACAAAAACACTAAAAAATATATAAATAAATAGTAAATTTACTACAAAATATTTAAATAATAAAAAATATTTTTTAAAGTTTAAATATTTTGTAGTAAATTTACTATTTATTTATATATTTTTTAGTGTTTTTGTCTATTTTTTGGTGTTTAAATATTTAGTAGTAAATTTACTAAAAAATATTTAAACACAAAAATTTTTTTTTTAGTATTTAAATATTTTGTAAAAAAAAATTGTTCAGGACCCTAGGTAATTACTATCTTAAGCTGAAAAATAACTCAAACATGTTAAATATTTTCGTATGAGAAAATGATTTTGGTATTAAGAATGTATGAAAATTTCGAGGGTAACCCGGGCCCTTAATCAAAATTTTTATTAGTTTTACCTTACCTAAGTAATACTCAAATTTTTAATTATAAAAAAATTGGGTGTCTATCAAATAGTTTTTGGTTATTGAATGGCATGCCCCAGCCAAGTCTCGAGCTTTTTCTTGAAGCGGTTTGCAAATAAATTCTCTCTGATAGGCGATAGCTCTGAATAAGCTAAAGTGCAGTGCAGTTTTAATTGAAGTCTTTTGATAAAATCAGTTTTGCTTCTACTTAATATTAATAATAAAGCGCTATTGCAGAGCATTGCTATCAACTTATGCAATTATATTAATACTAAACGTAATTTTAGTCACACGCACACGAACACCGTGCCGAAGTCTGCCATACTGATACGTTGATGTTAGACGATGAATAGCAACGCCGCTCCGATGTGCCGGTCGGAGTGCCGGGTGTTAGGTTTATTTACGTTATTTCGTGATTCGGTCGCTGCGCTCAAAGCCCGCAATACAAAAAGTTCAGAAATACGAGTGTCCATTTTTAAACTCGTATTTTATTTGCGATCTACAATTCCGGGTTTTCGATTACCGGGTAAACCCGATGCCCTAGTGGTACTGTATGACGTTATTATTATCTACTGTCGCTGTACGTAGAAGCAGAGAGCTGGGCCCCGGCGGTGATCGGCCGATGCTCGATATTAAATTTCCAACTAATATCGTCCGCCCGCACCCCCCGGGCCTCCCCCGCCCTAGGACCCCTTTGTTTTCATCTCAATATTCTAATATCGAGCGCGGAGCATTCTTACACAATATAAAGTAATATGAAGCATGTATGCGGCGTAATCTGCCAACATTACCTATACTGACCACTGGGCACTGGACGCTAAGAGAAATTTACAGAAATTGTACGACTCCTTCCTAATCCTTTCAATATTATCGTGCATCAGATTCAACAGGTTGCCGGGTCTCCGATGGTTAGTTCGTGTTTAAAAGTGGGAATTTAATTTCTGTTTTAATTTAATTACAAATAATAATAGTAGCGTCGTCTCATCAGCCTACCCCAGCACCGGAGCCCTTTGACACTCGTCTCATCTATTGAAATCCATCGTCTGATTGAAAACGTCTATTACGTAAAGACGATTAGCGAATATTAGTGGGGACGGAATTAATCGCTTGTTCCGGCGAACACCCCCGCGCCGCCCCCGCCACTGCCCGCTCGGCTCCACCTGTACACTGATATCATACACGTGACTTCAGCTGCCGGCGGATGCGTAATGGACGAACAGCGGGATTTCACAGCTCCCTACACTCCTATAGTCCCCGAATACTCGTCATCAACAGGCTGCTCAAGTTACATTTCTCGATGGCCACAGTAATTGTAGTTTTTACGAACTATTAACATTGTACGGTTCGTACGTCTTGGGATGGACCGAGTTAAACTGATGCTGTTGCTGAGATATTCCTTTGCGGGCTTTGCTAAATTGCCTTATTAATATTTAATGTTAGGCACTGACTTTTAGCTTCTGCGTTCATTTTGTACTATATTATAATAGCTGTTACTAGCTTGATAGTTATTAATTGGTCGTATTAAGTCAAACCCAGCAAATAGATCACGACTGAAATTGAATTGACAAAACCCAAATAAAGGACATAGGTACGCTATCTGCCTATAAATCAATTTCTTTGACTGTACATTTTTGATCGTACAAGGGTACATAGTTACAAGGCATCATAATTTTGTTGGTACATTTTTTTTATTTCAAGCGGTGACGGGTGCAGAAGAAGCGCGTCGTGCGTCGTAGCCTTCGTAGCCTTACCATTAACGTAGTAGCACAGAATATACTGAATATATATTAGTAGGTAGTAGTCATCTATTATAATATTGTATCGTGTATATCTACTACATTTCGTGATCCGACTAAAATGTGTCCTAGCCATTACGTTTACGTTAAGAAATATTTTTTTTTAACCTTAAGGGACTGTCTGCACTGCGAATTTAAATTTTTTTCGCACTTCTGTAACACACTGAATTTCATGAAAGTGCGAATAGCACTTGCGATAAAATTTTCTCGATAGTAAAATTTGCGCGGTTAAAATTCGCAGTGCTGGCAGTCCCTTATATTAATCCTAATTTGAAGCATACTCAACAAACTAACGCAGCTATATCTCATATCAAAATGTGTTCTTTATTTATTACTAGTTGACCCGGCAAACGTTGTTTTGCCATTTAAAGTATTTCTACTTCATCAGTAATTGATACAAAATCTTACCCCCCCCCCCCTTATGTCCTCCCTTATGGGGAGGGGGGATTGTGTACACCTGATGTTAAGTTGGAAAATACAGTTAATAATAAGACGTAAGTCCATTAAAGAAAAAATTTGATACAAAATCTGACCCCCTTTTAGAGGGGTGGAGGAGAAAGTTTATACACCAGATGTTGAGTTGGAAGAAGGCAAATATATCTGCGAAAACCGTATGCAAATCGGATCAGCAGTTTTCGTGTTAAAGAAAAAAGATTGATACAAAGTCTCTTCTGTCCCCTTAGAGGGGTGGGTGGAAATTTTTTTATACACCAGATGTTAAGTTGGAAGAAGACACATATATCTGCGAAAACCGCCGTAGTTTTCGTGTGATAGTGGAACAAACATACAGACAGACAGACAGACAGACAGACAAAAAACTAACCACATTTTTGGCTTCTATAGCGATCTAGTGACACCCCTCGCTTATTATTTTTTGAATATCTTTAATGTACAGAATTCACATTTCTACAGTTCTATTATATTATGTATAGATTTAAATTTTGCAGGAGGATAGAAACAAATCGTTGCGAGCCAGCCCGCTCAAGGCAGGCGGATTTCAGCTCGCCTTACGAGTTACGAGTCAATTATGAAAGTTATTTCGTGTTGGGAAGTGGGCTGAGCGCGGCGGCGTGGAATGATCGGATTTGGCGTAGCTTTGTGTCGCACTTAGTACAGCAGCTACTTCGTCCGCCTGGCGCCTGCTGCTGCGGAACCGAACTTATCTAAACGTTACAAATCCATTTTAGTACAGCTAGGGTAAAGATGGTAAAGCGCTGTAAGTTTTAATATTATTATTATCTAAGGGTCCATATTCCGTCGCGAGTCGGAGACGGTGGTGTCCGGCGACGGAGCAGACTGGCGCGGTCTTATCGATAACGACGTCGCGCTCCGGCTCATTTAACACTGGCGAAGAAATGCATATTTCCCAGACGACAATCGCGAGCGCACCCGGGAGCGAGTGCTACGTACTGTCGGACACAGGGGGAGTGCGCTCTTTAGAGATATGGTTTTTCTTTCTTTATTAAGTGCCACCTAATTTTACAAACAAAACCCCGCTATGAATAATAATTATTGACGAAAGTCGAAACCGCCGGGGCACTTAATAATTTAATTCCTGTAAATGAAGTGGCATCGTGCTGCGATGGAGGAGTCCCGTGGCCGCGGTCCCGCCGGCGCGCGGCGTCGTCGGTGCGCTTAAGCAAATTAGGCTCAACACTTAATCTGAGCTCGCGGTGCGGCCGGCAGTGGAGCGGCTCGCTCGCGTCCTAACGGAGTATCGACCGACCGGAGGCGAGGGAAACTAGACCTTCACGCTGCATACCTAGAGTCTACTACTAATCGCGTTCGGCCGAAGATCCGACTGCGTCGGTGGCGGCGGTGTTTAGCGAAATATCCAGTCGGATCGCCCCAAACATCATCGACACTCATTTAAAATTACAATAGTACTAGAGCTGGTCGAGCGAGGGCGGCGGGGAGAGTGGGGAGCGGGGCCGGCCTCCGGCTGCGGCTACCCAGTCTACCCACGCTCGGCTAGTGCGGCTAGCTGCTGAGTGTGGCCCGGCAGCCGGCAGGTTTAACACGGGAGTCGGGAGTCGGGAGTCGGGAGTCGGGAGTCGGGAGTCGGGAGTCGGGACCGATACGTCGTATGATAGTCCTAAATTAAGTAGTACACTAGTGATTTAGACTTTAGTCAGTCTATTCGGATTTTACTTAATTTCAATAATTATAGTTATGTCACTTTAATTTGCATTACAATTTTGTAGGTAGCTCCGTAAGCTATTTACTAGGGTTTAGCTATATCGGAGCTCAATCGTTTGAAGCTCCCTTTTAAAATATATTTAAAATATCTAATAAGGAATCGGATCCCGGGCGCTGCGCCGGGCCGCGTTATAACTCCATTTTGCGCTGAGATTGCACACGTCGACGCGTTAGGTCGGGGGCCGCGACGTGCTGCGCCCTCGTGAGTCGTGACGACATATTATATTATGTGACTTTTAATTTTCAAAATAAGTACACAAATGTTAGTTAAAACTTAAATCCCAAAATTCATCATTCCCAAATAGCAAGTTAAGTATAATTTTGTTTTAATTTAAGTTCCAAAATTAAACAAAAAGTTCGTTTCCGTGATTTTATTACGTAGCTTGGAGATGTCAGTACCTAGGTTTGAAATTCTATCATGTAACTAAAATACTTTATTACACGTTAAGGAGGTACGTCGTCGCCTGCAATTTCATTCAAACATAAAAACCATCACCGTGTAGGAACCGTACATTTCACCGGGATTAGAGCTATCCTAGTGATCATTTACGTGTGAATTACTATGTCAATTGTCAACAAGTGCAGTTCTGTAGACGGTGTGATAAAAATTTAACACAAAATCATGCAGACAACTTTAAGAGGTGCGCATAGCCTGTAAGTTTAAAAATTGCATGTTTTCAGTATAATTGTGTATATGTGTATCTATTATTATGTTCAATAAAGAATTTTGAAAAACAAAAAAAAAGAGCTATTCTATGTCATTTCCCGGGGCCAAATCAGGGGTGTACGAGCTAGCACGTACATTGCTGATTCAAAGCAAGCAGCTCCTACGGTGTGAGAGCGAAGACATAACAGAAAGTAGACAGATACACTTTCGCATTTATAATAATATTATAGCGTCCGGTGATAAAGCGCTGGCCTAACCGCAGATATCACGTATTTAATTACAATAATATAAGAATAGTCACTTAATTAATCTGACTGATAGCAATAACTATTATTATCTACCTCCGCGGCTAATGGTCTGTCGCGTGATGAGGCGGTCGAGCCATAACATAAGTCACGATGGTCGTATTTCAATGCGATAAATCAATATAATAAATTATAGCCGAGATGTACATCACCCCGCAGGCGACGGTTACAGGCTGCTATAATATGGCTATGTACACTACCGCCGCCATGGTCCAGTAGTTAAGGGACGTACCACCTGACTCGAAAGTGGTGGGTTCGATTCCCATTCAAGTTCAATTTATTTTGAAAGTATAAGGAAATAATGCAACACCTTAATGATAAATAACGACAAACGAATGTAGTAGGATTTCCTCCGTTTATAACAAATATTTATTATTCTCGCGCATCATTTTATATCTGTCAATGTTTAATGTTTAGTTTTTATAATATGGGCCAAGATGTCTGATGGAAATGGCAAAGTAAATAAATAAAAATGAAAAAGATTACGTTTTACATAATTCTAAGATCGGAAGGAAAAGCATATCAGCAGGCACACCGCGGCGAGTAGTGGGCGCGGGTGGGGTAAGTGCGGCCGTAACGGGCAGTAACAGCGCGCGAGAGTGCACTCCGGTGTCGCGGCGGCCGGGGAGCGGGGTAATAGTGGTGTAGTGTTATTGCGCCGCTCTCGCCGCTCTAACGGGACCGTCCACTTAACTCTACACGTAGTTTCAATTTATCCGATGTGAGGAATGAGTCGGAGTTCTGCGGTCGAAACGCGATTGAGTATTTAGTAGCTATGTTGTTCTTGTAAAGTATGTTTACCTTTTCTAATCTCTAAATTTTTACAGCGATTATTTTATTGAACTGTTACAACCAAAAACATTCCATATTTCCATTTTCGGGGCTCAGAAACTGTAATTGTCAACAACTTTATTATAGTATTATCAGGACGTGAAAAGAACATCTGCCGCGCTAATTATAAGAGCGGTAAGTGCATGACAGCTAGTTTTGAGAAAATGGCGCTTAAAGTTTTTAAAATTCTTTTTGTAATTACAGACATATGAATGTATTTTTTTCAATTTGATTTTTTTTATATAATGGATAAAAGGTTGTACTTTGTATTAATAGTTATAAAAGAACTCCAAGTAATAAATTTATTTAAAAAAGGGGTAAAAACCTGATATCTTAAGAAAATCTGACGTATCATATATACAAATACTTATAATAAGCGTCGTAAGTAACACACATAAAGCGCTTATTCTATGGAATTTGTTTTACTGCTCTTTTGACAGCGAATCGAAGATTTTGTTGAAATAATACTAGGCATAAGCGTCGTAATGTGGTCACTTGGGACTCTTATGGTAAGAAAATCATAGTAAAAATAGTTGTGCCTGTCTAGACTCTAGAGCGTAAAAATCATGCAAACCTCTAATTTCCGTTGTAGTGGATGAAAATTGAAAAGAAAAAAGGAATGTGTAGCTGATAAGTGATAACATAAATAAAAAAGTTGACCTATTGAAAAGTTGTGCTTTTAATTTTTAAGTTATTCTCTTCCACTTCAGCTACACTCATAAATTTTAAAATTTTCAAAAAAACCTGCATTTCTTTCTTTTAGTTATAAAGCAAAATAATATTATTATTTTTTATTAATATCGTTGCTTATATTCTAAGAATAGATAATAAGTGGAAAAAATATATAATTTAGATTTAAAAATAACATTTTTGTATCTAGGTGAGAATGCCTCAAAAAAACCCCTGTGTAAGTACCTGATAAATGGTGCTCCTTCATTTTTGGTTTTTAATAGGAAGTTTAAAATTATTTCATAGGCTACACAAAGCCTTCTATTTGCCAATTCATATAACTTTTTAGCTCTTATTTTAATTAGTTTTCCGAAAATGTAGCAAAAACTTTTCACATATTATTATATTTTGAAGAAAATATGCATCTTATTTCTTTTAGTTATGTTTTAACAGAATAAAGTTCATTTTTCATTCATTTTTATCATTTATTACTTTCACTAAATATACTTACAGAAAAAAAATACAAATAAGGTTAAGAACTGATATTTTTTGGAAGCATTCTCCAAACATAGCGCCTTGCACCATGATGTGTCTTTAGTAAGTACGTGAGATATTATGTAGTACCCTCCCCAATTTTTTATGGCTTTTAATAGGATGTTTAAATATATTTCAAAGTCTAGACTCTAGACCAGGGATGGCGAACCAATGGCACGCGTGCCATTGCTGGCACGCGACGAAATAATTTCGGCACGTCACTGATTACGAGTTAAAGAAAAAAGTATAAATTATGATTATGATGTAGCATAATACCTATGAATCTTTGAAAAGCAAACGTGCGCGAGCGTTCGGGTCCGGTGCGCGGGGTGGAGGCTTTGAGTTGATATTGTTATTTTACATTATTTTTCCACTGATCACAAAGTCAAGAATATTTGATGGCACGGCTGCGACGTCATTAAATATTATTCCAGAAAATTGGCACGTATACGCATAAAGGTTCGCCATCCCTGCTCTAGACAAAGCCTTTTACTTGTCGATGAATTTAACTTTTTAGCTCTTACTTCAATAAATTTTCAACAAATATAGCAAAAAATTTTTCGTCTATTTTACACATTTTTGGAGATATTAAAACGTTTTAAAGTACTGAAAACACATATTTTTTTGAAAATTAAATACCGCACAACGGGTGCGTATAACAGACTTATTGTTTCAATCCTGGTATCCTCCCAAACTGACAACAACACTCTTGGTTACGAGGAGCGTTAAGTATCTAAGAACTTTGCAAAAATCTTATATTTTTATTTAGCTTCTCCTTGACTAGAAAAGCAAACTTTCTTGTTTAAAAATTATCTGCACCTGCAGCTCTTCTGATGCTGCGAGTGTCTATGGGCGACGGAAGTTGCTTTCCATCAGGTGACCCGTTTGCTCGTTTGCCCCCTTATTTCATAAAAAAATTAAGATATATGAAAAATAATAATATGAGCACATATCGGATATCCCTTGACAGTAACACGGTCGCACTGTACGCCGTCAGCCGCCCTGTTGACAGTCTGACTCCGAGCTCTCGGCGCAAGGATCGATCAGCGACTCGTTATCGGCGATCGCTGCGGCTCACTGAATCCGCAGATCGCAATAAAACCCGGAGTCCCCTACACTACGTGCTGCGCCGTGCCGCACCTCCCGCACCTTCCGCGCAGTATCACATACAATTACGGCCGATTTACTTGTTATTTCGGGACCAGAAATGATCGCTCCTCGTGTAGATGTTTAAAAATGTTATTCCAAAATACATGAGTTTGAAGGTAACTTTAAACGGTCAGTTTTAACTTTTAAGTTATTTTAGACGCTCGCTACATCAGTGATAGTGGGAGGCGGCATTGTAATGTTTTCCTTTGGACGTTTTATTGCGGGCGTTTAATTTCCGCGGCGACGAGAACTTGCCAATTAAAAGTTAATGGTGATGAGCAGAAGGCGAAGCGCCGACGTAAACAGCCGCAATTAGTGTTTAACATTTGCACTAAACGAAATAGTTCAATGGGTTAATACTCTTGATCTTGTTTATATTAATTTATCTTAATGACGAGCTTTATTCGTGCAAAGAAATACATTTGTCACAAAATCTTTTAAGTATTTTTAATTATAAATATAATAATGTGAGGTATTTTATATTAAAGTCATCTACTTTAAAAGTAAGTCTATTGAGTGGTCTACGAGAAATTACTACAGAAAAACTGCAGTTATAAAACTATCGTATGCTACGCCGTAGCTCCGGGAGCTACGGCGTAGCATACTATCGGCTACGACCGACGACGCGTCGTAGAGCAATCGCTACGGAGTGCGTAGCAGCTACGAACTTCGTAGCAAACTGTCTACGAAATACAGAGTTTCGATTTCTATCTAATTTTTTATTGCTATAATAATAATAATTTTATTGATATAATAATAATAATAATAAACTTTTTGTGTATGATATACACAGCGCAGAGCTAAGATAATAACGTCAGGTGCGGTGCCGAATTTTAAAGCATGTTTCGCGCGATTCGAGCGAGTAATTTCAAGGAAGCGTTATTGGCACTTATTGGGTTATCTTAACTGTTTATTTTGAATTACGATGCGACCCCGGTGTGTGTGCCACCTGTACTCGTTGGGGACATAAAACACGGGTAGCTTCTTAGTCATATTTTTATGTATTACAATGTAATTTTTGATATGTATCGATTATAGTATAATCATTATACTATAGGAAAACGATTTAAGGCATACAAATAGTTGCTATAATTTCTAATACATTTACAATTAAACCCCTCAGATCATGAATTAACTGAATTATTTAGAGGTATTGAGTGGGTGTAATATTGGTTCTTATTAACATTTTATTTAGTATCGAACCACATAGGGCGAGTGCGGTGGTGCGGTGGCGACGAAGGCGGGGGGAGGGAAATAAAACGAGATTCGGCTTCGAATAAACTTTTATTGGACAAACGTTAACTCAGCACGAAGCCCGTCGTTTACATCAACTTTCGCTAGTAAAATACAATTCCACAGTTATATTTATTAGTAAATTAATTATATTATTTACCTAGCTAGGGATACACCTGCCGCTTACACCTAGAGCCGAGCAGCTCGAGTAGCTCGCTAGCAACTCGAGTAGCTCGCTAACAGCTCGAACAGCTCGCTAGTAGCTAGAGCAGCTCGCTAGCAGCTCGAGTAAGACCACTCCAGAAGGTGACTGAACTTGTACGTTAGTGTTTCAAATTATCAAATAATTTAATACAAGATGGGTAGGTCGCAACTCGTCCGGCCCTTACAAAATATTTTAAAAGCTCGTTAAACAAATATTATAACGACTGAAAATACTAAAATAATCAGTAAAAGTAGTTTCTAACTCATGAGTGATATTTACAAGTAAGTAGATGTGTTTATTGTAAAAGGAGGATATTTTGTACCAGGAAATTTTTGGAGGAAATAATTTGCCGCATCGAGTCGGGACGTAGCCGCTCACATACCGAGGAACTGATACTTAACATAGTTAATATACAGAGTTATGTAGTATTACAGATATGGTTTAGTTTGTATGTCCCGGTGTCTAGGCCTCGTCCGCGGTGCTCTCTGAAAACAAACGAACAAATTAGTACATGAAATAACTGAAATCTAAGGACGATTAATTATTTTGTTTTATACCAGTAATAGTATTCACTTTTATAGTAAAACATTGATGTGCTATCGTAATATATACAACAAGTTACAGTAGTGTAGACTGGTAGACTACAGAAAATATTATGCGAAGTGCGTTTAACACGTGCAGTGCAGGAGACAACTACCATTTCAATGTGTATTTCATTGTAAATCATACTGGTGGCTTGCGGGCGATACATTTTGATCACTGCGAACACGCGGCGATTTCATGGAATTCACGGTGGCACTACACGGAATTTTACCGTCCGGCGCGGCGCGGCGCGGCGTCCCAATTTCTTACGTTTTGATATGGCAAACGTGAAAGTTATGAACGCCGGACGGTAAAATTCCGTGTAGTGCACAAACGCACTAAGCGTCCACTTATCGGTATCGGACATTTGCATCGGACGTACGCAACGGAGTATGCTATGCGTCATACTAAAACCCGTTGCGTGCGGTGCGGCTTAGTGGACGCTGTTGTATGAGTTCGTAATAAAGGCATACTAAAATCCGTAGCGTGCGATGCGTCCGATGCGTGCGACGCCTATAAGTGGGCGCTTACCTTTATTCTACGAGCTCCACTACTCGCCCCGCGCCGCCCGCAAATCCTCAGTGCCATATAAGATCGTTGCTACTTGCTAGTATTTCGAGGGATATTTCTTCTGCCTGTTGCGCTTATTTGATGAGTTTCCCTCATTTCTGTACTCGTAGTTACCGTCAAATCATGTTGTGTATTTGTTTGTCTTTAATTAGCTAAATATACAAGACAGTTAATGTTTGTAAGACGACTTCATTAAGAATAAGTACCCGCATCTTCTATTGTTCTACAACGAATAAATCTGTTTTATGAGTATTTGAATGCTGATTATAAAATGTTTTGTACAGTTTTATTATTCATTTAAATAAAATTATATGCGAATTAATAATATCAATTAACGTTTATTGTCAATCAAAACGCAAATGATGTTAATTTCAATGTAAAGTAAACAAAAGTCTTCGATGGAAATTGACATACTTTTCATCGAAGACTTTTGTTTACTTTACATTCGCCGCTTTTTGGTCCAGAATGTCCAGGTAGAAGCCAACTGAACAGGCCACAGCTGTTCGCATGTTGTGACAACAAGTGCGTACCCTAGGGGAGCGCCGGGGACGGGGAGGGGGGGGGGGGTTCACCGTCTCATTACCCGCGGCCGGCGGCTCGTGCCTCGACAGCTGCGTTTGGATTTATTTCGACAATCACGGGGCTATTACACTTTAAAACTCCCCCTCCTCCTCCCCCTCTCCCACTCCCCTCCCGCTCCGACTCGTGGTCGTCTTCCACTGCGTTAAATATCCATTTCCCACGCGAGAAACTCGCTAAATTTGGAAAATTCAAAAGTCATTACAAGATAACGTATTCAAATATTATTCAAGTTTACCTATTAGTATACAATAATTTAAAATTTGTTGTGGGCGAGGCATCTTATGTGTATAAATTTGACTAGATGTGTTAACAAAGGTGATCAATGTTAAAGAATAGTAATAAAGCACGAGTAATATTAAAGTTCTCTAGCCAAGTTTTAGCCGAGTAATTTTAAGTTTACCCGAATAAGTGTCTCTACATTCAGGTGTGTATATGTATTATATGAAAAGGTAGTTCATAGAAGTACTGAAGAACATAATATATACAACGCAGTGCTAGGTACAAAGTGCGAGGCACAAAAAGAGATCTGCTAATGGCGAGCGGGCGCTTAACTAATTATGCGGTTTGAACGAGAGTTACGGAGTTTTTCAAATCCCGAACCGGACCGTTAATCTGCAATTCAAATCGCATTAATGAATTTTTATGAAATGGGAGCGAGCGCGCGTCATCGCTCGCCGCTCGACATATTGTTATGGTGATTCCGCATTGTTCTGCCCGCAATTGTCGCGCGCCGGGACTCGTGTGGCGACGGTGGTCGGCCCCGTGATTTACTAATTACATCCGCCGGCTTTGTTTTCCTTTCTAATTTCATGAGCGAGCTGCGGTGTGGCCGCGAAACTGAAAAATTATTGCCTATCTCCCGGGCATGTAGCATCCGAAAGCAAAATACGATTTTATTAAAAATTTATTGGGTTAGCGGGCTAGCATTTTGTCCTGTTATACGTCGCACTAGCGCAAACTGGATAAAATCATATTAACGCTAGTCGATGTAAGTCAAGTGGAATCTGTGTAGCGGAATATAAAGGTCGTACGTGCTCTTGTACACAATATGAAAACAGATTATTTTTTTTTTTTTTTTTTTTTTTTATTAAATAAGGGGGCAAACGAGCAAACGGGTCACCTGATGGTAAGCAACTACCGTCGCCCATGGACACTCGCAACATCCGAAGAGCTGCAGGTGCGTTGCCGGCCTTTTAAGAGGGAATACGCTCTTTTCTTGAAGGTTTGCAGGTCATATAGGTCCGGAAATACTGCTGGTGACAGTTCGTTCCAGAGTTTTACAGTGCGCGGCAGAAAGTTACGCGAAAATCGCACTGTGGAGGACTGCCACTCATCAAGGTGATGAGGATGGTATGTTTTTCGCGTGGGACGATGGCGAAAAGTTGCAGGTGGTATGATTCCGAACAATTCCTCAGAGCACTCCCCGTAATACAACCGATAGAGGATGCAGAGTGAAGCTACATCTCGGCGTAATTCCAAGGGGTCCAAGCTGTTCGAAACACTATGGCAGTCAACAATTCGAGCGGCCCTTCGTTGGATACGATCCAGAGGGAGCAGTTGGTATTTTGGCGCCCCTGCCCAGAGATGAGAACAATATTCCATGTGAGGCCGAACCTGCGCCTTGTAGAGTTGTAGGCGTTGGTCCGGACTGAAGTACTGTCTCGCTCTGTTAAGAACACCAAGCTTCTTCGAGGCTAACTTGGCCTTACCCTCTAGATGATATCGGAACTGGACTTCGCTCGATATGTTGACGCCAAGTATCTCAATGCTAGGGGAGATGGTTAAAGATGTGCCCTCGAAACGAGGATATATGACCATTGGTGACTTTTTAGTGGTGAACGCGCAGACTTGTGTCTTGGCGGGGTTAAATTGGACTAAGTTACGTCTACCCCATTCAGAGACTTTCTCCAATGAATTCTCTATTTTAGACACAAGTTCGTTTCGACTCTCAATGACATTTTGCCGAGAAATATTGCGGGAGCCGGTATATACAGCATCACCTGTACTATCATCCGCATAGCAATGCATGCCGTTGGTCTGTAACATGTCATTGATATGCAGTATGAATAGGGTAGGCGATAGCACACAGCCCTGAGGGACACCAGCATCAACAGACTGAGTTTCCGAGCATTCGCCGTCAACTACGACCCTTATGCTTCTATCTGCTAAGAAACTAGTGACCCACTTACATAATTTCTCGGGCAGCCCGTATGATGGAAGCTTTGAAAGCAGCGCTTTATGCCAAACCCGATCAAAGGCCTTCGCAATGTCCAAACTAACAGCCAATGCCTCTCCCTTCGACTCAATTGCCTGAGCCCAACGATGAGTCAGGTACGCCAAGAGATCACCAGCCGAGCGACCCTTACGGAACCCGTATTGTTTGTCGCTTAGTAATCCCTGGCCGTCCAAGTATCGAAGAAGCTGGCTATTGATAATGGATTCCATTATCTTCGAGAAGAGAGAGGTTATAGCGATTGGTCTGTAGTTGGATGGATTTGAGCGGTCACCTTTTTTAGGGATCGGGTGCACCAAGGCTGTCTTCCAAGAAGCCGGGACGATGCCAGTGGAATAGGAGAGCCGAAAAAGATGCGTCAAGACCGGAGCCAACTCTGGAGCACACTTTTTCAACACAATAGGAGGGACTCCGTCAGGCCCACTCGACTTTTGGATGTCAAGGGAAAGGAGGGCTTTTCGCACTGAGCGCTGATGAAACCGAATATCCGACATGATGCTCGTACATCGCGGTATGGTCGGCGGTTTCTGCCCCCCGTCATCCAGGGTCGAGTTTGACGCAAAGAGCTTGCCCAGAAGATCGGCTTTGTCTTTTGCGTCATGGGCCAACGATCCATTTCCTACGTGTAGGGATGGAAGGGTTGGCTTGCAGAAATTTCCTTCAATAGCTTTGGCCAGAGACCAGAATGCACGGGTTCCCGAGGGGAGGCGCTCAAGTCTCTTGCCAATTCTATTGACGTGCTGTTGCTTTGCCCGAGTGATCTCTTTCTTGAGGGACCTAGAGGCAAGGTTGTACTCCTTTTTATATGTGCTGGTATTTAAATCCCGAGCAGACACTGCGTTGGCCCAGGATTGGTAAGCCTCCTGCTTCCGGCGAGAAGCTTTTTTGGAGGATGAACCAAACCAGGGACGAAATCTGCCGCCGGTTGGCACTACAGAGGACGGAATGAAAAGTTCCATCCCCTGCATCACCACATCGGCAACAGAGTTGGCAGTGTTGTCGGGATCATCCGGCGAGAAGCACACGTGCCCCCAAGTTTAAGATTAAATTAAAATTAAACGTTTCGAAGCAAGACGAGCAAGTTGGGCGGCTAGTTCAGATGAGATTTAATTAGTTTGCGTTGGATGTTAAAGTTTTTTCATAAGCGCGCGGCCGCGATGTTCGCTCCGCGAGGACGGCGAAGGGCAGCGAGCGCCGAGCACTCAGTACTGCAGCCGACTGACTTTGCCGAGCTAATAATAATAACAACCGTGGGAGAGCCATGTTTCGGCACGAACGGGCCGGCTTGACCGGAGAAATACCACGGGCTCACAGAAAACCGGCGTGAAACAGCGCTTGTGCTGTGTTTCGCCGAGTGAGTGAGTTTACCGGAGGCCCAATCCCCTACCCTTTTCCCTTCCATACCCTCCCTTATTTCCTTCCCTACCCTACCTTATTCCCTCGTAAAAGGCCGACAACGCACCTGCAGCTCTTCTGATGCTGCGAGTGTCCATGGGCGACGGAAGTTGCTTTCCATCAGGTGACCCGTTTGCTCGTTTGCCCCCTTTTTAAAAAAAAATTAATTATAAAAGCCTGAAAATTCTTTCCAAGTCGATCATGCTAAGAACCTTTGACTTCAAACTATTGGACAGTATTTTGTGCCAACATAAGAGAGGAATCTTATTTACAAATTACAATGTTACCGTGTATGCCAGTAGTAGTCGTTCTAACAGTGTGAATTGAGGTAGGTAAGTATGTACAGAGGAGATGTGCTTCTAGGTGGTGAATTAGAAGTAGGAACTAGCGAACTGCAAGTTGAAGTGCTAACTGCTAACACGAGGAGGAGGTGCATCTGGGTGGTGCTAGGAAGTGATACTGACATGCGAGAGCCTACACAAATATATTATATTGCGCTAACGAAAACTACATTAAAAAGAAAAGAAAAATATATAAAAATAATGATAAAAACAGCCCTGATCATGTTGGGGAGACGCGGAATATACAAAAAAAATATATATAATATATATTGCACGCGAGAGTCGCGAGGCACGAACTACAACAGACAAACATACAACAGGTCCCTACGATAACAAATAGCTAGAAAGAGAGTGGAGAGAAGACGCTAGAATGTGCGATATGCATCTACGGGTGAACACGAGAGGAGAGAGATACGCTTCAGGGGCGGAGCTACTAGCTGGGTTACCGAGCGGGGCCGGGTGGTCGTCGTCCGGGCCCGAGCGCTTGCCCCACATGCCCCGCAGGTTTGTCCAGCCCGGCTCCCGCTTCCAGTAGTACGCTCCTGCAGGAAGCTTTACGGTTAGGACTCTTCCGAATGAGGTGGAAGATGTAAGGGATGTCAATCGATTCTTTCCTTTATCGTAAAAAATACTATTTTGCTGTTTTTGTAGCAAATGTCTTCTATAAAAAATAAATATCATAAAAAACAAGTTAAAATTAAAAATGAAAATGATCGGGCGTGTCACCCCGCGGGTCGCGACTGCGAGCCCTCGGCCTTTTATACTTAAGAGACATTTTACGGGCGCCGTTGTTCGACTTACACAATACAAATGAATTCATTTCATAATGAACAAATCGACGCTTTGTTTCAGCACATAAAAACGACATAAAACCGAAGGTTTAACTTCAATGGAATCGCTTTATTTAAAGTCCAATTGATTTGTAAAGCAACTTTATGCAGACATTTGGGTGGCGAGAGGTTATTTCATCATTTATTTACTTGTAACTCTTATACTTAGTTATAACCTTCTTAATGTAGCATTATTTGTAGCATTGACGCCGTTGTTTCGAAATTTTTACAAATCTTATTCTCTTTAATACGACTTCCATGTACCAACTGGATAACAACGGCGGCCATGTTTCACTAGTGCTACGTTGCAACAGTACGAGGATGGATATTTACCGCTGTTGTACTTGGTCTGCTTGACGGGCCGCTTGCCCCAGGCTCCGTGTAGCGACGACCACGCCTTCTTCTCCGGCAGCGACACGTCCCCCGCCGCCCCCGCCGCGCCCCCCTCCGCCGCCCGCGCCGCCGCCTCTGCCGCCGCCTGCTCCATCACCTGCTGGGGAGATGCGGGGAGACATTGAGCAGAAGTCAAGCCAGGAAGTTAAGCAAATGTCAATCAGGCCAGTCATAGTCGGTAACCGGTAGACGGTCTGTCGGTTTATTATGGTAGCCCTTTAGACTAAGATATTAAATGCTACAGACCGTATAAAGAAGGGGAGACCATTAAAAAGTCCAGACAGTATTAAATGCGTGCTATTAAATCATGCGTTGATGCTGATGGCATTTTATGTAGTCTGAACTTCTTAGACTTTAATGCATTTTAATTAAAAATCCTAGAATATTGACTAAGACCCGTATAAATAGTCAGTACTTAAGATGCGACCCAGTCTCAAGACTCGGTTCGGCTCTCTGATTGGTCCAAATGTTGACAGCCAACCAATCACAGAGCCTGAACCGTGTCTTGAGACCGAGATGCATCTTGAGTACTGACTATTTATACGGGCCCTAAGAGTTAAGACAAAACAGACCCTGATTGCTTGCTTTGAATAAATTACAGTACTATTATAATTTATTGCGGGGAGATTAAAAATGTCACCGTTATTTATTAGTACGGTCAGCTGAGAGCGTCGAGATCAAATCATACATCAGGTGACGAGCACACATGATATTGAACTATTAATAACGTCATATCGCTCATTCACTAAACGACCCGTTATTAAAACACGAAGTCAAATGTTCCACTGATGTAGGAAACAAGCCACCAGAATCCCATAGTATTCACCAATTTATTTTTATATGTGAAGAACACCCGTGCCGCGTGCGTTTCTTTGTACGAATAAATATTATTAAAAATCTAGTTCTCGTATCAAATTTTACAAACTACAAAGGGCGTACATAGTTGATGTTCACAGTATGATAGAAAATTAATAATGCAAGATGAAAAGTTTAAGCACAGTAACCGCAGCATCTATGCACTAATTCCGTTGAAGCTGCACCATCGTAGGAAAATGTTAAGCAAGATTAAACCTAGAGTTTGTTTAAGATAATATCGATATGTATAATTTTAATCTGTTGGCCTCATACTTATAAAAAATTCTGTATACAGACTATTTGACATAAAATCGTCGACGTCCTATATGAATTCGTTGAAAAATTATTCAACAGATATAAAGTGAAACGCTTATTAAAAACTGGGACTAGGGTGTATACCGTATAATTATATTATGATATACATAATTATAATATAATACGTCATGGGTTGTAGT
Organism: Plebejus argus; assembly: GCA_905404155.3. Taxonomy (NCBI): domain Eukaryota; kingdom Metazoa; phylum Arthropoda; class Insecta; order Lepidoptera; family Lycaenidae; genus Plebejus; species Plebejus argus. Next base: position 19,661,635 of record FR989930.1, on the reverse strand, counting down.
TACCTGCTGTAGGGGCAAGAGGCTCTCGATCAGTTCATAGTCTTCGTAGTCGGGCTCCGGGCCGTACCGCTTGCCCCACGATCCATGGAAGCTCGACCACTTTGACTGCACACAACAAAAAACTCATTTACTGATGATGTCAAATATATGAAACCATATATTTTTTACTTTTTACACTTTACTTAAATAGGCAGATGAATGAATATTATAATTTACTCACAGGTGCTCGTTTTCCCCACGCCGAGCTCATGTCTTGCCAGCCCCGCTTGCCCCACGCCGAGCTCATATCCTGCCAGCCTCGCTTGCCCCAGGCGGAGCTCATATCTTGCCAGCCTCGTTTGCCCCACGCCGAGTTTAGGTCCTGCCAACCCCGTTTGCCCCACGGAGTCTGCGATAAATCGGACCAAGCGCGCTTGCCCCACGCCCCGTTGAGGTCCTGCCAGCCCCGCTTGCCCCACGCGGAGTTCAAATCCTGCCAGCCCCGTTTCCCCCATGCGGAGTTGAGATCCTGCCAGCCCCGCTTCCCCCAGGCCGAGTTGAGGTCCTGCCAGGCGCGTTTTCCCCAGGCGGAGCTCATGTCCTGCCAGCCTCGCTTGCCCCAGCCTCCATGCAGGCTTGTCCACGCCCGCTTCTCCTCCTCACTCAGCTCCACTTCGTTTTCCGCCTGCAATAGAACATCAATTTTCAAATTCGATAGTTATAAATAATCTCTTTACTCTTATATTTCAAATGAAAAACGAATATTACGTTTAGAAGCAGGAGAAGTTTCGTCCGTAATATATTTCGAATATTTTAGGAATATTTATAACGTAACTGGGCATAATGTCCTGTTGCTTGCAATGGTCATTACAGTAGCGGGTGGGATTCTGCATCCGCCGCCGGCCGTCGGTCGCCGGTCGCCGCGCGCCGGGTGCCAGTAATGCGGGGTTTACATGGGTGACTATAGCCGCACGATTTACGCCGCACGGCGAAAATCGACTGTATAAATGGCAATTCGGCTACGCCGCATGCGGCTCAAGCCGCATGCCCCAACTTTACGGGGCTTACGCGGGTGACTATAGCCGCACGAATTACGCCGCACGGCGAAAATCGACTGTCTAAATGGCAATTCGGCTACGGCGCATGCGGCCAGAGACATGGTACTTGCGGCTCAAGTCGCATGCCCCAAAAGTAGACTGCCAACCGACTTTTGCCGCGCGGCCAGGCCAGATGCGGCTGGTGACTAAAATCGACCGTGCAAACGCTCAGTCGCAAGCGATCGCTTGCTGCCAATACATATATTTGTCTGCACTGTAGCGAGCGCAGACCAGGGGCTGTGCACTTCTATGTTGCGGTCGGTGAAAGCTCTCCAACACATTATATTATTATAATTTATACTAGTTGCGCTGGTTCAAACTGGTTCAAATGTTTACCATTGTTAAAAAGAATCCAATATCGTAGTTTTATTTTTTGGGGTTCCGTACCCAAAGGGTAAAAACGGGACCCTATTACTTGTTAAACTAATATACTATTCTGTGCTATTACTAAGACTTCGTTGTCTGTCCGTCTGTGTATCTCCAGGCTGTATCTCAAGAACCGCTATAGCTAGACTTAAAATTTTCACAGATTTTACACATTTTTAAATTAACTGGGGTCGAACATCAGCTCGTCTTAAAACTTAATAAAAACAAGTGACAGGATTCTTCATAGTTCATCCTTACCACCTGTTATAGAAACACGTTTGAGTTAGCGCTTTTGCGATGTAGGTGACGCACAGCGCCATCTATTATGAATTTTTAGAACTAACTTAATTTGAACAAAAGGCTATGGGTAAAAAGGTATGGGCTCCGTCCCCACCAACCAACAGTCATAAAACTGATACCAATGTGGTCCTAAAGTACCCCCTATTTAATTAAAATCCTTTATCCCACGGTGCTGTGCACTAATGAATACATAAATGAGCATGTATTTTGAAATTAGTCGTCAGTGATACGTTAACAATACAGGATTATTTTTTCACCAGTACAATAAATCAACATATGTAATTGTTGTCAAAAATAAAAAATACTAGCGATTTTTGTTACTACCCCTTTGGAACAAAAAAACAAAACTATCAAGCCCCGAAATTATCCGCTAAACTACAAAAAAATGTGGATGCATTACGTATTTGAGGCAACTCGTGCGCGCGCGGCCTATGGCGCGACCGATCGCTTACATTTATACTATGTCGCTTACCTCACCCCGCCGCCCCTTACCTCATTTCGCACCCGTTGTCGCCTTGTAATTAGTGCGCCTATGCGGTATTAGATTGGATAAAGGATAAATTATTAATTGAAATGAAAAAAAAAATTGTTTTTATTTGTGAAATATACTCTATTATCGATACCAATGACGTGGTAAATTGTACTGGTGAAAAAATAATGCTGTATATTTGTTTAAACGTAAGATACCATGAGAAACCCATGCATTTAGGCAAAGTCGCCATAGTATAAAAATATCATCTTGACAAGATCTATCAATTATTGAGCTACATTTCATTTGTGTTGATGGGATGATTCCGCCCATAGTCTTTTTGGAGAAATAGTCTAATATGCCTGCGCAGGTGTCACTCGAACGAATTGATTTTCGATTTTGTGCCGGGCAGGCCGGGGATTTTCTCGACAACTTGGTCATTCAAGAAACAACAAGTTGAAGCAAACTAGTCACAAGCGATTTTTGTAGAACTGTGTAAATGGGGTAGCGATTCGGCTTGGACAGGCGATCCGACTAGTGACTTGCCGCACGGCTAAAATCGACCCGTGTAAATCTACCCTAATGGCGCGCGTCGTCCCAGCTGCGGCATTCGCGGTCGTTACCTCCCACAACATTGCACTGATATTTGTTTAAAATAATATGTCGGCACTCAAAATAAATCCCACTTCCCTATTCCATTTTCTCCGTTCTAGCTCCAAGAAATGAACTCAATATTTTCCTAAACGAATTCGAAAAATATTTCTATATTAGAGGCGTTCGTTCACATTTAAAACACGAGTGGCTCGGTACGAAGATTTTGTATTAAAATGTACTCTAGATTCCTATAATTTTATTACCACTTCAGCCGAGTACGTTTTTAATACAGCTCGTTGGTAGATATCGTCTTCTACATTTTTTATTACGTTAGCTCAGCGGCTACATCGTTGCTATAGAAATAGCTTTGTAAAATATATTGTAGTGCGTAATCTCAGCCGTGAACCACTCGTCCCAGCAAACCGTCCTATCCCTCTCGCTGTATATAATTACGTCGAAAGGCTCCTGATAGTGACGGGGGACGAGTTTGATCACATCTCTCGTCATTTTTAGATGCTACTTCAACGTTTGCCCTACAGGTGCGGCTCGAGTCAACCCAGAGATAATCTTCGTTTATGGTAGATCATGATTATATGCTCTATAAAAGTTATATCAAAATTAACACACTTATTCGTAAAACTTCTATTTATTTGGTTTTTGGAATTTAATGTATTTCAACGAATGCTAAATATTCTTTGATAACTAACTATATACTTTAACGGCGTCCTCACACCAGATTCCAGAATAATATTGTCACACAGAGACGGCTGCACATCGTCGTTTCATAAGTCTTGCTTTATGTACGGATAGCGGACCGCAGTTGTTCGAACACACGAGACACGACCATGGAGATTGGAGGTGTCTGTTATTATTGAACTTATGTAAGTGCAAGCGCTGACTTGAATGACGACGGTAGATAAAATTTTTAACAAAATTGTTGTCTCAAATATAGACTAGACGCACAAGACAACACAAAACAATTTTGTGCATTCTTTAGTTATAAGTGATAGCCGTTTGCAATATTTTTTAACCATTTTAGAATTTGACGAATGATCTGCCATTTCGTACTCAGCTGCTATTTTATGTCGGGACGAGTCTTAAATAGCTTTGAAATTATTGAAGACTCGTCTGGAAAAGTTTATTCAATCGTGGCGGTGTAGGATTAGCAATGAATAACGAGACCATCCGATTTGTTACATTTTCTGGTAGTGCTTAAATCGATATCAATTATAATTGATACGAGATCGATTTCAACTGGTAAAAAATTAAGGCACGATTAACATTAGAGTTCGGTAATTGAAACGAAATGTCAGCGTGGGGCTAAACGACTTTCGGTGTTATTTATGTATGAGGCGGTTGTGATGTTTGAGGATTACCATCGGGCCCATTACCTCGGCCCTCACTCCATGACCTCGGGCGAGACGTGACCGGGGAAGGGCGAGCGAAGTCGCGAGAGCCAGCTACATTGTATTGTAAACAGTGAAACGTCGCTGAAGTGCTTCGGTCAAAGCAGCGGCAACCCCCCCCCCCCTAACTTCCCCCCCTCAGGTAGGGGGAACGGTGTTGTGGTAGTGGGAACGCTTTAGGAATATTAAACAGCACACCGTTAAACCTCAACTTAATTCTCTCCTTCTAATTATATTTTTCATCTTTTCTTCGGCGAATGCCGACCGTTTATTTGTGATAATATTTACGATGTAATCGCGGGGCAAAATTTAAATTTGAAATTACCGTTCTACAATAATTTACTGTAATAACAGCGCCGAAATTGTACCTGCTACTATTTATTTAGCATCGCTTATTAGCATTAAGTATTATAATATTTAGGTCATAAAATATAACAATAGCTTATGTTTTGTATTAAACTAGATAACTCGGATTATACTTAATAGTGCATGTCATAAGATTTAACTTAAGGCTACTTATATGATATATATGACCAAAATAAAAAACGAATAGCAGTATCTTGAATCTCGATGGTATACTCGTACAGTAAGCCCGTTCGGAGCACCGCTAACAAGAACATTACAATTAGCTCATTGTGCCGCGGAACAAACAAAAGTAATAAAAGTAAACACTTCGTGCGGCCTTTTGTATCGGTGCATAGGTCTGGAAGCAGCCGGCGGGCGCGGGGGGTACGGCGGGGCACGGGCTGCTCTTTTGTGAAGTCGTTGTAAAGAAGCTGCGGTCGTATTGACGTTTACCAGTGAATAATGCTTAGAATTGGATTAATTAAACAATCAAAGCCGGCCGAGTCTCGAAAACGTAGGAGTTCTTTACTTTTAAAAGCAAAATTAAATACTTTCTAATCGTGAAACAGATGTTACTGTTTTTAGCACACTACCCTGTTACGACAAAATTATGCAACCCGGGTTACAGCGTTTTGTAATAATCAAACAAGCTTTGATATAACCTACAAAATTGAGGACAAGTTTTTAACTGAGATATTCTATATTACATTATGCTGTAGCCCAAAATGTGGATGAAATATTTTTGCAAAACGCTGTAAGCCACCCAGCTTACAGTGTTTTGTAAAAATAATTAAATATTGCAGCGTTTTGTACCCGTAGTAGGATAACAATCGCCCAAGTTTGAGCTTATTCTTGCAAAACGCTGCAAGCTGAGTTCGCCCCTTAATATTTTATGTTGCACAATATGTTTTTATAGTATTTTAAGATAATTAAAAAAATACGATAAAATAATGTTTTAATGCAAATTTGGTAATATTAAAAGTAATTAGCTCATAATATAAAAACCACGTACCTATCTACACTGGATAAAATTTGGTAACAAGCTTAAGTTAAAAAAAATTAAACTCATTTTTTGAAAGTTGGTGTGTTACAAGATACAGCGTTTTGTCGTAACAGGGTAGCACAATCGCCACCCTGCAGACGATAAGCTTATTGTCCTGCAAACCCGTGACTAGATCTAATATCAAAATGATGGCTCGCAGTAATTTTACAATGTGAAGCCGGAACCGGCCCGTATTGTTCTCGGAAATGAACCATTTAGTGAGTAAGTGATGTTCCTGACAAATGAATCGGTCGGACGAGAGCGGCGGCTGCGGCTGACGGACATTGTTCGTCGCGAGACCGCGTCACGTGCGGGACAACTTAATGAGCTACTTTTTGTGTCACGCGATGTCGCTCCGTGCAACAGGTCGGAGATCGCTCTCCGCAGTCGCTTTGCTGTGTCTCAGTGTACTATCAGAGAAGTTGATTCCTAGGCGGATGGCGGACCTAAGTAATTTGGTCGCGTTAAGTCAAACCCATCCGAACGATTACAGCTAACATTGAATTAGCACATAAGCCGATCAACTGACGTAGGTCCGTCAACTGATAGGGATCAATTTCCTCGATGGTACATAATTCAACTTTCAAAATACAGGTTCTTTCTAGAAAGCTACGGCTGCGTAGCCGCGTGTAGCGTCTCGTAGCAGCTACGCCGCGTAGCGCTACGAGTCCTAACCCTAATAATATTGATCAAGGGTATAGTTACGTTCCAAGGATGAACAAACTTCATGGTATTATATTTATATTTAGCCTTTTCTGTAAATAGATGTAGATTATCCTTTGTGTGGTGAGCTATGGCTGCGTGGCTGTTACGCTTCTCTACGTCGTAGCAGTGTACGTAATGTATTACTATAAATAATGTGTAAGACTTATAGATGTTAGAACGTGTTAAATTAAAAGAATAGTAGAAAGAAAAGTACCCTCAAGTACAACAAGGTCACACATTGTGAACATTGAACCACGACCCCTATTGTTAATATCCTTTTTACTTGATTTGTTAATTCTTTTAATTTAACCCATTCTAACATCTACAATATGTTACAATTGATTACACGTTAATATTATGTATTTGATTGTATTCTGTGTAATAGTGTAGTGTAGTGTACTGACCGGTGGTGCGGCGGGGGCGGGGGCGGGGTCGGACGCGGTGGCGGTCGCCAGCGTCGCCGCCGCGGACACGCACAGCGCTAGGAGAGCGTACCGCATCTGAAACAATCCACCAACATTACATATTTTCATAACATTATATACTTTGACTAAATAGTAATAATACTAATATAATTGGTAGTAATTACGTATTATCATATAAATCAACAAAAAATATAGGTATTCTATAAAAATCGATTGTAACTTGTACTATAGGTGTACTAGGCTCATTATTATTCTTTTGATGGCCTGCTTATTTTAATAGTAGCCCAAATACTATATGAATTAATTTACACGATAACGGTGATAGAAACAGGTATTAATTGATTGAAGTGTAATTATGAAAGTTTTAAGCGATTGGCTGTAAACTTGAAGAGTGAACTCTGGAACATTTAAAATTGAACAGGAAAACGGAGGTTTGGCTTTGTCATGGTAAATATACGTTTGTTTAATATGTTCAAATGTAATTAAAAGTTTTGATGGACGCCGGACGCGTCGGACAAAAATAATAATTGATTTTATTTAAACCGACTTCCTCAAATCAAATCGGCAAACAACAGCGAGTGTTTAATAAACGACTCATTGAATTATTTTATTCACATGAAAGAACTTGACATAATTTTTTTTATATAGTAGTAGCGTCTCGGGTTCGAATCTCGAAACTTTATTATCCAAGTGTGTAAAGATTTTTTTAGTTTTTCCTTACTTAATATTGGGTTGAGTGACTATTTTTTATTGCGGGTTACAATCTAGCGCATGGTTTTCACAAGATTAATTTTGCGTGTTCCAAGTCGCAGTCAACGTGTAGTCATTTATGGCCAGTTCACATTATTCCAATCCAGTGATCCAATCCAATGCTGAATTGCTAATGGACTGGAATAATGTAAACCCGCTATTATAATAATAATTTTTTTATGCCATTAAGGCCCACTTGCGCAGATCTGGGTTAAAGTTAACTCTGAGTTAAACATCATGTCATATCTGTCACTCACTTTAAAGAGTGATAGAAATGACATGATGTTTAACTCAGAGTTAACTTTAACTCAGATCTGCGCAAGTGGGCCTAAGATTTAGATTAAATTTCAATATCCCAGATAAAGATTCACGATACACAATAATATAGATGTAAGGTTTGTACACTATATTGTGTACCTAACCTAATGTATAATTATGTGTATCTGGCCTTATACGCATGACGTTTGACGTTGGTCACAAAAAATGACAATGACAGGACGCTGAAGAACTGAGCCTGCTCATGATAATTATATTTTATGTCCATTATCTAAAAATATTGCATAATCATAGTGATTACGTGCATTAATAAATAAAATTAATAAATATTGTAACGCACACAAGGACAATTAATTCTAGAGGAAGTAACAAACACTTGATTGTCGATTTTTCTTTTCTAGGTTAGTACAATGCACGTGTTAAGTATTATTTAACTGTATGTTTTACATTTGTTATCAGTTATAACATTAAATATTTCTTTTCTAGATAAATCATAACTGGCTTTATTACTTCCTAGTCCTACATGTATCATCTAACATATTACATAGATTTTCTCAATAACCTCTATATTTTTATTTTTGCACCGCTAGAGCGACGTTGCAACTTGGAGCTTATTGTAGCATGTTGTCTATTATAGACGTTCGGTCCCCTGACCTGTAGCTAATAGGGCAGACCGAGCTGGTCGCAGCTTGCAGGACTATTCGAGGAGCACACGTCACACGTTACGTAACCGATACTTCGACGATCAGGTCAAGACAACTACGACTATAAATAATAAAAAAGGCGAGCCCTTTCAATATTGATCCTAGACGGTCGAGTAAGCAATACGTGATTTTGCGCAATAAAATTGACATCGACATAATATAAGTTTCCGACTGCAAAAAGGCGATAGAGCGAGATGCAGAAAACGCATTATTGTTTGAATTGGAAACAGTAGATAATAATTAGGCACTTTTTTAACGTAACGAGACTAAGGGCCTGTTTCACCACTTTCTGATAAAGTGCCGAAATGGCTATTCACAAGTTTTTTTTACAGATTCTCCATACTTCATCTATCAAGTTAAGTGGTGAATAGCCTATTCGGCATTTTTGGGGTCTGTACTTTGTACCTTGTATATAAATGTGTGAGTGCTGGCGCGTGCGAGTTGTAATTGTGTGTGTAAGATGTGTGTGAACGGAGTTGGAGGAATCGGTCTACCACTCTCAAGCCTTTCACTTGTGTCCCTCCTGCTACTAAGAGTTTGGTCTATAGTCTATACCCCGTAGACCAGACTTAACAACACTAATTATCACGAAGTGGTGAAACAGGCCCTAAGTTAAATCAATATCTCCGTACTCATATTATTTGAGAACAATGTAAAGTTTGTAGATATTATGTACTAGAACTTAACTGGATTGAATGTTGGCATACGTCGGAGCGCGTTGGGTGTTAACACGTGTTGGAGCGTGTCGACAGGCATGTGTCGAAGCGTCGAGTTTAGGCGTGTGTTAAGTTGTATATTCGCGAGGAAGCCGCAACTAAGTTGGGAGTTTCCTGTAATTACATCACCCGAACTTCGTATTGCTGAAATATCGCGCTGCAGGCGGCGTTGCGGGTGCGGTATGTGATATGTCCCACACCGGAACGGAATTCCTGTATAAACTAGACTCAACACAGCGCCAAGAGCACATCGTCGATTAATTATATTTTACTACATGGTTGCGTAAACCATGTGGGAAGATTTAAAAAAACATACGATCCTGGTGGGTCTACTCCATATCTGCTTACATACTTCTTTTGCTATAATTATGATGAATCGAATAATTGAATATGAATATTGGAATATTTTAACATTTACTATGTACGCATAACATAAACAGGGTATCTCAAAACTAGAACTCAATTGCGAGCCTAAACAGTTTCGAAGCGGTCGGCCTTCGGGTTAATAGCTGAGGTAGAAATACTAATCGTATTATCGTAGCGGAGTGTATGAGGGGGGCGGCGGGCACGTCTCAGGCCGCCTTAATTGTCGGACCGCCGCACATACACCGTAATACACGCCGGCCTTCATCTGATTGTCCCCAATTGGCCCGCCGTGGATTATACCCTGTTATGGGTATCGATTGGAATCGATTGGGGTACACTTGGAGATTGATACATTTGCCTATTCAATTGAGCCTATTTATTAATAGCATACCCACTGGGCGATTTTATAGCGCGCGTCTAAAGTTTGAGGCGACCGAGTAAAGTGATTTTGTTTTTCAGGGGGTTGACGAATGAATTATTCTCGACCCTGATCATTATAAAATTACCATCATTCTGAACAGGAAAGCATTCGAAAAATGTAGCGATCGGCACGTTAATTAATCTGATATTCGGCGCGGATGAGAAATGTCCGCCGGTCGCGCCGCTGCCGGTAACTCGCGCACATATTTAGCTGACAGTTGCCTCGACTTGGTGTATAATTATCCCGTCCCGGCGTGTAAGGAATTTCACTGATTTTAATTCACTTTTCGGAATTGATTTCGGAATTCGATGAACTTTATACATAGAGGTATTATTTTGACTATGTCCAACTAAATTAACTCGAGTTGCGTCCCGAACTAGCTTCCTAAGGACTGTTTCTCAGCCGCACCGCGATGTCCGGCTTCGCGGCGTGTGCACCTGGCGGGTCGCATGTGTCGCGTCGAATTAATCCCCGCCGACAGATCCAATTATGCATGACAAATAGAGCCTCTTAGTGGATCAATAGTGCAGCATAAATAGGATGCGATGACCTGCGGATAATAGCGCCCGCGCCCGCCAGGTGCGATGGGTCGGCGGCGGCCGGACGGATTAGCGGCCGGAGTACGAGTTTGTTGACGAAGGTTTCTGTGCCATTTTTTCTTGCACCACGAGTAGCCCCTCGTGACGTATACGCTCAGAGAGCCGGTCGCCGGGACGATGAAGTTATTTATATTATGCAGATCCTGAATACTTTGTTGGCTTGAAATATGCGACCAAAGAGGTAAAGAATAAGTAGGCGAGGAATTATCAAATTAATTATTATTCACGAAAAACTTTCGAAATTAAAAGTTGTAAATTTAAGCGGCCTGCTAAAATTCGCAATGAATATAATTTTGTGTTTTGTAACTCATTACGTCCAGTGAGCAGCCAGCTCCACTTCGTCCCGAATGTTTGGCGAAGTTAATATTTTATAATTAATAGGACTTGTCGCGTTTGTAGTAAAAGATCGAGGAGTCCGGAGGACTAAAAGTGTTAGTCAACGAGTGAAGTCTCCGGGGCGAATGCGCTCCCCAGTCCCCACTAGCGACAATGCCGAAGTGACATATCCCATTAGAGCGCAATTAGCGAATTGATGGAGTCGATGAATATTTAAGAGAATATCTCCACACGGCGTCAACGCCGACGTCGGCGGAAAACAATATGGCCGACATCCTCCCCCTCTCCCCTCCCCCAGCATCACTGGAAATATTAGCCGAAATAACAGCAGTAATATACGTACAGTGTGTTATTGTAGCGCGCCGAGTATTGACTCGGCCCCAAGTAGCTTGTTAGGGCGTCATTATGTGCACATGTGACACTCGACGGTGTACAACGATGACATTACTCGTGCAGCCCAAATACTCTTAATAAATAATTATAATAGGTTTATCATGTAACAATAAAACGAAACGGCCGCAGTCTCCGGCGGTTTGATTGCACCAGGAGCAGGGGCAATACGAGGCCAGTAAATTTTTTATTGTGTTCATCTATTCGAGGCTACGACTTTTTAACGGTTAAAGTTTAAACGGCTATTGTAAAACTTTAAAAGTAGCATATAGTACTTAATGATAATTTTATTTCCTTTGTGGTACTTTTAAAAGATAAGTTTTGTACGTCTGTACAGTTTTGTACTAAATCTGTAGAAACAAAACGGAGAGCGAAATTAAACAAAAATATAAAATGTTTTCGACACAAACAAGATTAAGCAACAGTTTTCGTATAAACCTGATAAGTAAAAAACCGATACTCGATCCCGCCCTTTCATATTTTCTGTTCGTTCGGATTACCCACTTACTTTCGAGTTTCGACAACCACAAGCCTGTGAACCGAAACATTTCGCGGTAAGCGACAGTTGACTTGCAATTTTAATTACCTGATTCTAATCTAAATGTATGGTAATGTTACTAATTAAATATCACATTAATCGGTCAACTTTAAATATCTTGTTAACGATAAAAAGTATATAAAACGAAGTACGATTTCTATATTATCAACTTTTGATAAGTGATAACATAATATATAATACGAGCTTTTGCCCGCGGCTTCGCTCGCGCTAAGAAGTATTATAATATACAAACTTTCATCCCCTATTTGAACCCCTTGGGGTGGGAATTTATCAAAATTCTTTCTTAGCGGATGCCTACGTCATAATACTTGCATGCCAAATTTCAGCCCGATTCGTCCAGTGGTTTGGGCTGTGCGTTGATAGATCACCATGTCAGTCAGTCACCTTTGAGTTTTATATATATAGATTATACAATATACTACGTCATGTATTTAATTTATTATAAGTTATAATATTGTAACACATTAAAACAAAGACGATTTTTCTAATCTTTTTGCCTAAAGGCTCCGTGTGAGTATCTTACGCTGATTATTCTCGCTGGGCGAGTTCCCGAACCGACGATAGGCCTCAAATCTAGAGTCTAGATATAAGGCCTATCATCAGTCTAGATTTTAGACGTTCTCAAAGTGTAAATTCTTAACCAATTTGGAAATGAATCTAATTGAATTTCAGTAGAGCAAAGTTTGTGTAAAAATTAGATTACTGTTACTAGGAGCTATGAATAGCATTACACAGAGCGAATATAATTTTTCCATGTGTTTGTATGTACGGTGGCGGTTGCAGAGTGGATCGTATTGTTTATTAACCGGTAATTATTTGAGTAAACTGTAGAGAAGCTGTTAGCCGCTTGCTAGCCGAACTCCTCCGAGACCAGCTGGAGTAGCCATTTCATAATAATGTTGTATATGCGCTGTATTATAATGCGCTGTTGTTTTTTTGGGCAAGTAATCAGTATGCTTTTTGTGTTAATCTAGACCTTAAAGTACTGCCTTTTCTTACTTGATCAAGATTGTTTCAGTCATTTTTGCGTTAAGAAATAACAACGCCCACAAAGTTTTTCTACGATATTGGATTTATAGGAATAACAAATAAAGATATAGGATCTTAAGAATATTATGTTGCTACATAATTTTTCTGAAAGTATAGAAAATTAATGCCCGCAACACAGTAGCGTAGAAATTCGGGGACCGTACATTTTCCAGAATAAAAAGTATCCTTTATTTTTTCCCATGATTCAAAGTATCTCCATTCCAAATTGGCAACGGCACCAGTCTTGGACAAGCATCCAATAATGGACAAAAAAAATATTAAATAACAAAAACAAGAACAACAATAATTGCGTTACGCAATCTGGCAACACTTAAAATAAATGTTTCATTCATTAGTTGTCAAAATATGATACTTTCATTCTATTCGGCCATTTTGTGTAAAGATGGCGTAACATTGTGTTTTGTCGCCCCGACTCGTCATTGATAAATCCGTTTTTACTACGGAAATCCGTAAGGAAGTAAGTACAAAAAATTGTTTATAGTTTTGTTTGTTTTAATGTCAGTGAAATTTGATATTATTTTATGTTATATTGGTTAAATGTGCGAAATATTTCATAATTTTTTGGCATGATAGGTTATGTCGTGGTACCTAAAATTATGTAGTGTCCATTACTGGAATTTAATTCAAGAAGATGCTATTTATGGACAATTGTCGATTTTTTTTTATAATTTTCAATTACATACGTTTGTTTCTTTTTGCTTTTCAATCCATTAGTGGATTCGCCTTAGTTTCCAATAATGGACAATAAATTATTTTTTCAGAATGGCGCCTAAAAAGAATTATTCTCCTGAACAAATGGCTAATGCAATTAATGCCGTTAACAGTGGGGACACAATAGCAAAAGCCGCTGAAAAATTCGGAGTGCCTAGAATAACTCTACACAATAAAGTGACAGGTATAAGTCCTAAGGTCTGTTCCATGGGTCCAAATACATATCTCTCTAAAGACGAAGAAGATTTATTAGAACAATGGGTCATTATGATGAGTGAGAATCATGTTCCTATTACAAAAGAAGAATTGTTGGATAGCGTCCAAAAAATAATTACAGACAAACGTCAAAATACACCTTTTGTCAAAAATCGCCCAGGTAAAAAATGGTACCAACTTTTTTTAAAACGACACCCAATTGTGGCTGAAAGAACTGCCCAAAATTTAACTACCGCTCGGGACAATGTTACCGAGGATCAAATTAAAAAGTGGTTTGAAGAAGTAGGCGACTATTTGGAGAAAAAAGGATTAAAATCTGCTCTGGAAGAACCTGAAAGAGTATTTAATACAGATGAAAGTGCCTTTTTTTTATCTCCCAAGCCAGGTAAAGTACTTGCGAAAAGAGGCGAAAAGCATGTTTACTGCTCTTCAGGAGACAGAAAGGACAATCTCACAGTCCTTGTTACTGGGAACGCAGCAGGTCAGTTAGCTCCACCCATGGTCGTATACAGTTACGAACGTATTCCGGCGGCAGTCGCGCATAAAATCCCAGTTAATTTTGGTGTCGGTAGGTCCCAAAGCGGATGGATGTGTGGTAGCACGTTTTATGAGTATGTGACCAATGTTTTTCATCCCTGGCTTATTGAACAAAATATAAAAAAACCCATTTTATTTTTCCTAGACGGCCATAAGTCACATTTAACGATGCACTTATCAAATTTTTGCCTCGAAAATGGAATTGAGGTAATAGCTTTGAACCCAAATAGTACCCACATACTTCAACCGATGGATCTAGCAGTTTTTAGACCTTTAAAAATTTCGTGGAAAAAAGCCGTAACGACCTGGAAGTTGGAACATTTCAACCAAAATTTAAAAAAAGAAGATTTTGCTCCACTAATTAAGACAGCTTTGGAAACGATTTCTAAAGACACTGTCAAAAATGGCTTCCGTGCTGGGGGTTTATATCCTTTCGGCCCTAGTTACGTAGATATGACAAAAATCAAATCCCGGAAAATACCACAGGCCGAAGATCTTACGTTACAGAACCAGTTTCTTGAAAATCTGGAAAAAGAAATAAAATCTTGTTTGAGTGCTGATAAATTAAAACTTTTTAAGGAACTTTATTACAAACCCAGACACGAATTAGATGAACAATTGCCCAATGAAGACATTTCACTTTATTTAATTTGGGCAAGAGTAAAGCACTCTGTTGGCGGTTCAATACGAGATGGTGATGAACCTTCCGGAAATACTCCTGAAATTCTAGACACAGGCATGGTTGAAGACGCTATTCCAGACCCTATTCCAAACTCCGAAACGAAATCTACCGACCAACTGCGACCTGATCAAGGATCCTTAAATTCTGCGCAAAAAGAGCACAACGCGGCTGAGACTCCTAGATGCGAAGGTCAAAATATAAACAACATTCAATCCGCATTACCTCAACTGCTGCAAAACGAGCCTGGAACCAGTTATACACTTTCAAACCAAAGTAGTAAAAATCTGCAGATAACAATATTGAACCATACGTTACACAAAACTCCTGAAAAAGATAAGAGTAATGATACGAATATGTTAAATCAACCTCAAAAAGACAATATTTTTACATCAGAAAAATGTAAACCTCCTATCAAACTTGGACAATTTATTGTGCCATCTCCTTTTAAAAGAAATTTACGATGGCCGGAAGTTGACAATAATCTGGGAGGAAAAAAACGAAAGTTCAGAGAAAAGATGCCATTTGCAGTGACTGGTGATCAATGGAGAGAGTATCATGAAAAAAAAGAAGCTGAAAGAAAGCGCATACAAGAAGAAAAAGATAAAAGATCCGAGGCAAGGAAAGAAAGAAAAATGATGAGAGAGAAACTTATGGAAGAAAAGAAAAGAAAAGGGAGCAAGAAGTTAAATACCAAGAAATCAGATGACTCATCTACAGATGAAACGGATACTGAAGTGCAATATTGTGAGAGTGACGATAGTAATTATGATATAGAAGATGATTCTGAATCAGAAAATATGGCTTTAATATCATTTAAAAAAAGGATAACCAAAGGAAGTTACGTCATAGTTAGGTATGAAGGTGAACATTTTCCTGGTGTTGTTGAAACAGTTGATAAATTGACATACGAAATAAGCACTATGACATTTTCCGCTGGGAAAACATATAAGTGGCCAGAGAAAAAAGATAAGATCTGGTACAATAAGAATGACATTATTGAAGTTATAGAGCCCCCAGTTTTAACAAATAAGAGAGGTTTTTACACCGTTAAAGAGATGAGCAAGTATCATATTTATACTGTTTGATATAGGATAAAATAGAACCCACTCCAATTTTTAATGATTGTTATACTTAATTCAAAATGTTTATGTAGAAAATAACTACTTAATTTAAATAACTTGTTCTGTTTTTTTTATCTTTTTCTTGAAAGAAAAGAAAATGTGTTTATTATTTTGTAAGGCATATTTTGATCTCTTTGTCACTTTAAATTTAATTGATTAATTTAAAGTGTTTAAGCTTCGTCATTATTCAGTAATTACTATGAGACTGATTAATCAGTATTTTCATACTACTTTTTATTAAGGATAACTTTTTATTGGACTAGATGAGTAATTTAGTTGATTTTTTAATAATAAGTGTCAACGAGACGATGATTACAAATACATATTATATACATGAAGTTTTATTCAATTTGCGACCATTATTTTCAGGATATTATCTATAACTTCGAGTTTTCTACAAGTTCATAACTAGATGTTCAACATTGGGAACTGTCTATAAATGGGTGTTTATAACTGGATGTTGTCCAACATTGGGTGTCCATCAATAGATTTTTTCTGTCCATTATTAGTCAAAAAACGTGTTTTCTAATTTATATTTATTATTTTAAGATTTATGCATTATGGCCTTTTTTCTAGCATCTGTTACATTAAACTAATACTAAACTAAACACTAAACTTAAGAAATTCTCAAAACTTTTAAAAAATCTTGAGAAATTTACAAAAAATCGTCAAAAATTTCTTAAGCTGTCCATGATTGGGGTCGTTACGTTATCAAAATCGGTTCAGCGGTTTAAGTGTGAAGAGTTAGCAGACCGATAGACAGACACAGTCATAGACACACTTTCTCATTTCCAATATTAATAATTCATTCGATGTATGCTAATATAAAACTTACATTTTCCAGTTACGTCTATCTACGTTTGAAGGAAAATGCAACCTGCAAAGTCCCGTATTAGTTGTTCGATTTAACTTCGTGTGCAACGTGAAGGAGGAGGAGGGGATATAAACGGCTTAGGAATTAGTCGGCAGCAAGTTGCTGAATAAAATATAGCTATCGATTGCTCGCGAGCCGCGACCTACAACTTCTG
The DNA here is from genome assembly GCA_905404155.3 of Plebejus argus. Lineage (NCBI taxonomy): Eukaryota > Metazoa > Arthropoda > Insecta > Lepidoptera > Lycaenidae > Plebejus > Plebejus argus. Next base: position 19,644,445 of record FR989930.1, on the reverse strand, counting down.
CCAATTATGTGGGAATGCGAATTTTACAAGAACTCGAAGTACTACAAACAGCGATACAGTGTACTTACAATCAACATAAGGAGGATTAGACAAAAATAAACCTAAGCACTGTTAACTAAACAAATGAGTAAATAATAAACTCAATAGTTTGTACAATCGTAGTCCACAAAATTAAGAACATTTTAAAAAATTGAAAATATCATAGCGTTACAGAAAAGGCTCGTTTGAAAATGAAACTTAATGTACACGCATAAACTTTAAAAACTTGGTTTGAATTTGCCATGTAGGTTATTTTTAAACAAAAATCGATCTTAATATATTGCCTTTTCTATATCAATATAAACCAATTCAGCATTAAAAGCCAGATTGGTTGATTGACCTTACATTTGTGTAATTATACTGCATGCACATAATATTATGCTAGCGAGTAGCGACACACCATTATTTATTATCTACCTACTATTTTTCAGAGACATATTGTTCAAAGTTTTCAGATAGTCACTTTAAAATATACATAGTACATACGTATAAGACTATAAGTGCTTATACACTGCACTTATAAATATGAATGTTTTGCTAATAGTCTCTCAAGTCCCAAGCGGTCGCATGCGACCGCGATAACAATAGAATAACAATAAATTTCCAAGAATCTGCGATCGAGGGTTTAATAGCTGTCTATAGTGATGACTACTCTACTAGTTGATTATACTATCCCTATACAACACTCTATTAGTATACTGTATGTCGTTGTCTGCAGTTGGAATAATATTATAGACTGAAGAGTCTTAGATAGTCTGTAACTGGTCTAAATAAAGACTGACTACGAGTAGTAGAGTCTGGGCTATTGCGACATATGTCACAACTCACAATAGCCCAGACTTTATTAATAACACACGTGTCACGTACCTGTGTAGTGTGTACTACATACGCGAAACGTGTAAATTTGCTCGTATTGACGTGTAACAGAGTTATAACATTCGCAACGAGACATGACGATACAACGATTAATATTATCACTATAAGTACAGTAACAAACTAATAACACGTTTCTACAATTTTTTGTGGTGATATTTGTCACTCACATGAGTTTAGCTGTGACGTGTAACTATTACCCCCTCCCCCCGCGCAGGTGAGAGGCCATTTGTCAGCCGCCAGCTGTCCGGCCCTTGCCGCAGCCCCTAATTTACCGGCCGCACCACATCCGCACACAACATAATATGTCACTCATTGGACCACTAAATATGTTTTCCCCGGCGAGCCCCCGCCCCCCCGGGGTTATTTTCGCCGCAGAAACTTTTAGTTACAAGACGGATGAAGATGTTTCGGGACGCTTGTCATACGCGGAATGTTATCGTAATTTCAGTTCATGCGGCAGATAGTTTCCAAAATATACTAGATGCTCTGTTACTTGTAAAGTCAGTTACACTCGCTTTAGACTGTCTATCAAAAAGTGCCATTTAGTTTTAGATAATTTAAAACAAATTGGAATATCAGTCAATTAAACGTCCGGGACCAAACAAGGACATGATCGCTAGATTTAGTCAGGCCGGCCGGGCTGTCGGGGGGGCTGTGGGCTGCTGGGTACGTAGGGGGTAACAGTGGTGATTCTCCGACATGATGAGGGTCGGTAATCCGCCGTAACGCGAGTGTGCCACGCCGATTGCCGAGTACCGCCCGCCACCACCGGCCCCGACATGTGAGCTATTGTTGTGTCCTTGCTGTCGCTTTCATAGACACATTAAACATTCACACGGATTATTTCAAAATTACTCGAAATTTAATGAAAATAGATTTGGCTAACGAAACGTTTTGTTGCAGCAAAAAATTCAAACGTCGAAACCAAATATTGAGCAGCTCCGGACGATATCGGAATATGATTTCTTATTAGTTTCGTAACGTAACGAGTACTGACCTCAAATTAACAACTAAGGACTCGACGAGCTGACTTCACGCCGAGCTGCACCCTAAAATTAAAAAGTATAAACAAGGTTTCGTTACCTGATTGCCGCGTATGGTTTGTTAGATCTCACGTTGCTAATAAGCCGATGTTTGCCTCCACTTACAGGTAAGACAGCCATCAAATCTGATCTTTTGGATCTTATTGTTATAGGGATAAGGTCTCTATGTGGTGCACCGGGACAGAAGCGAGAAGAGGCCTTCGAGCGCGCCGCATAATCATCCACACATAAATTAGATCTACCCGAGAGCTATCATTTTATTTACATTATTAAATTAATGTTTGGCGAAGACTACTCGTCAGATTTAATCAAGCTGCTTCATATTTCACGAAAAAATAATTCGGAGACATCGAGGTATTATGAACCTCATCTTCGTCTTGTAAAATGTGGCATAATATTTTATGGAAAGTCGCAATAATTTAATCATTATCAAAATAAATTTACAAAATGTACTTAAACAACATAATATTATGTTGAAAATAATATTCCTCACTTTAAATAATACATTAAAATCCAGCATTAAATTAACTTCAATATTGGAACATTTGGATCTACAAATCCAAATCACTGAGATTTTCTAAGAGTTTATTTAAAGTTATATATTTTATAGTTCAGTGATAAAATACAGTGGCGGCGTTAAGCGCTGGGCATTGTTTCGGGGCATTGTTGGCAGCCCTCAGCACGAGAGGCGCTCTGTGTTCGGCACCAAAAAGAAACTAGAACACGCTACTTAGGGCGTATGCCTTCTACATCGACAAATGTAACCATAGTCCATAGCAACTGTTTTTGGAAGTCGAGCTGCATATTCTTGTATGTATTAATATTGTGAGGACAACCCTCTTGGACTGAAATCGTTAAAACTAGTTACAAGAAAAACTAAGGAGTATCATCCAGAGAGTATAAAGTGGCTCTCAGCTAAGGAAATAGCTATCATTATAATAATATCTATGGACGCTTCACACCACGTCAGTCTGGCCCCATGCTAAGTACCTAAAGGATTTGTGTTACAGGTCCCAGACAACGGAAATATATTTAACACTTTTATACTATACAATACATATATTTAAGATTTTTTATTATATCATACACGTATTTAATACACATACAGACCCGGAAACATTGAAAATTTTTTGTTCCGTCGGCGGGATTCAAACCCGCGACCCAAGGCTTAAGCTGCCACATACTCAACTAATTGAATTACAGAGGTCATCAAATCAATTATAAACTGTAATAATATTAATGTATAACATAATTTTTAAGCAGCTAGATAATACTGTTTAAAAAACTATAAAACGATTGACTAGGTAATAAATCGAAAGGACTAAAGATTGTGTACATGAAAGCTTGTCGCGAGCGTTACAGACTGCGCGATCGAGCTTAAAAACTAGTTGAGAGTTTAAATCCGCTAATAGCGCTCATTATAAGTTCCCCGGTAGTCGGTACAGTGCCAGCGCCGCGACGCTCGGTGGGCGTTATCGGCCCCTACAACCACGATGCAATCTCTCCGCTACATGAACGATGCTACGAACTTTTCAATCCTACTGGGTACTGCATCCTCACTAATATTATAAATACCTCTTTTTACGCTTCAGCCGATTTAACCATTTTGATAAAATTCGATATGCACATACTTTGAGTCCCTGGAAAGGACATTGGATAGTTTTTGTGCCTTTAAAAAATTACAATTCCCGCGCGATAAATGAAACGCAATGTAGTTGCAGGCGTCATCTAGTTTTGTTTATATAAGATTTATTCTAAATATCTTTGTGACAAAAATATTTAACAACATTTTAAAATAATTCATGTTGGTAATATTTGTTCAATCTCGCTCGAATTAAACAGTGCTTTTGTCTATTATTACTTTTTACGACCTCTGTGGCTCAGTTGGTGGGCTGCACTGTTGGCAACTCTAGCCAGAGGTCGCGGGTTCGAATCCCGCCTACGGAACAAAAAGTTTTCAAAAGTTCCCGTAACACAAGTCCTTCAGGTATTTACCACGGCGCCAGACTGAAGTGGTGTGAAGCGTCCATAGATATTATTATTATTATAGATCGGGCTCGAAAAATATACCTATTACCTATGTAGGCTACTCACCTACTACACGTTTTCGTAACGTAAAGTTTACACAACTTATTTTCAACAATTAATAATATATTAAAAACTTAAGACTAACTAAACCTAAAACTTATAACTAATTAATAATAATAAATATTATATTTACACGTATTATACATTACATACACAGACACGTACGTCGATATGATATATCGATACAATCCATCGATATATCATATCGACATGCATTTATCGATACGCGTCGCGCACTACCGCAGGACCGGTTCCTTTGTTTGCGTACGCGCAGCTCGAGCCGGCCTGCGGCAGTCAGTCTAGTCGGAATCGCTCCCCGCGCCACGCTTGTTATACGCGCGCCCGATAACGACCGCTTGATCGCTAACCGCTTACTTTTATAGACTTTCTATTTTCTCTGTGTTTTCTCTTTCCGCTGTTTCTCTGTGCGCTATAAACTGTACTATTTGTCGTGTAATATAAATTCCTTCAGTGCCTTCTACTGTTTGGAGAACATTGTGTGTATGTGCAATAAAGACATTCTACGTGAGTTATCTTTCCTTTATACTTCCGGAATCTGGACCACATTGGTAACACCCTTCTCCATACTGGTGACCACGCCTAGAACAATATGGACAAAGAATTTCACGACGCTAGCGCCATGCCTACAAAATCTGCCACGCGGTCGAACGATACCGCTAGTGAGGGGACACAGTCGATACCCAATATCGATGTTTTCAAAGTCGGTGTACGTGTTCCCCCTTTCTGGCCGGAAGAACCAGAGATATGGTTTGCGCAAGTGGAAGGACAGTTTGCCATCTCAGGTATTACAAACGACCTGACCAAATTCAACTACGTAATTGGCCACCTGGACGTGGAGCAGTCCAGAGAGATTAAAGACATCATTATCAGCCCACCTTCTGCAAACAAGTATGACACCTTGAAACGGGAGCTGATCAAACGGCTGTCAGCATCGAGGGAGAAGCAGATCAAGCAGCTTTTGATGCACGAGGAGCTTGGAGATCGTAAGCCCTCGCAGTTTCTGCGTCACCTCAAGAGCCTCGCCGGTGCCGACGTCTCTCAGGAGCTATTGAAGACCATCTGGACGAGCCGACTCTCCCACGGTATCCAGACAGTGCTTGCTGGTCAACCATCTTCGTCTTCCATCGAGGACCTTGCGGATTTGGCTGATCGTGTACATGAACTGGCCACTCCCATGCCAGCTGTGGCGTCCACCAGCCAAGCTGTTCCTGGATCTGCACTGGACGCATTAGCCAGGGAGGTAGCCGAGCTGAGACGACAGGTTCAGCGACTCTCGACGGGTAGAAGAAGCCGACCACGTTCCAGATCTTCAGGATCTGCTCGAAGAGGATCAACATTGTTTGTCATGTCTACAAAAGTTGTGATCATTCAATGTCGCGAGTGATAGTATGTTGCAACAGATCTATCCGCCTGCTGTGAGAGCAAAGCGCGGCACTGCGGGACGCCAACTGATTCCTCGTGTAAATATATATTGACGGATATAAATTACTGACTATTTAATCTCGACATAATATACTAGATGACTCGTGAACTTCATATCATTTACTTTTTTTTCACCCTATATAAACCTTTTCTGGACAAGTATTTTAAGATGAAAATTAGCCAAATCAGTTCGGCCGTTCTCGAATGGAGATTGCGAGACTATAACCCGAAAAATAAAATTCTTTTCTATTTTTATAAATTTCCAGAAAAGACGAGTAAGAACAAGGAATCACTTTGCACCTTCTATTCTGCCCGGCCCATCATACTAGCTATTTAGCCATTTAGTCGTCCTGTATTGTCTCAGCCGCGGCGACAATTCCAGTTTGATCGTCGCAAAGTGCTGACAGGTCAATTTAAAGTTGGTGTCTGATCTTCCATCGCCATCAATCACGGGCCGCGATCAATCGCCGGGGGGGGGGGGGTCGCCTCGGGGAAGGGTGGAGAGACCTTTGACGCGCCTTATCTGCGGGAAGTTGGGCGCCAAACAAACGATTACCGGCCGATTGGCCGATCGTAATTAATGCTCAAACTAGGGTGCTGGGCCTACAGAAAAGAGTTGGTATACTCTCCGAGTTGTCTTTTCATTCAGAAAAGCTATCAACTTTACGATAAAAACTTTCGGGAATAAGGATAATTGTGTGCTAGTCATTAGGTACGTGCGAAGTACGGTCGTTAAAAAGTGATTGCGAAAAGTTGACAGGCAACGTACCGGCGCGCTTAAAAAGCAAATGTAAAATTGTTAATGAAGCTGTCAAACGGCCGGGGTGAAACATTACCGGCATTAGTACTGTTCGGAACTTCATTACAGAATGCGTGTAAAACGTTTGTTACTCCACTTTGTTCATTACTCGCTGGTGTTTAATATAGGCGTGATGCGGGCAGGGCCAATAGAACGACTATTCGAATTTCCTAATGCTGCTTCTAGGCCCCGCAACCATCCTATAATTGCCTAACGACTCTCGGAGCATTGTAAATAACATCATACTTTTGATGCCAGTTTTCTGTAGACTGTAAGTGATAATACATTTCAAATATCTCGCTTTGTTTTCATATTTATTTCCATACAAAATATAGATATCTCTTTCACTCGTATAAAAAGAAAACAAGAAAAGCGTGGCCTACGAGATTACCTAACGTCTCCCACGGCCAATTCGATTCATACAATATTCTAGCTGAAGAAAACAAAAGAACGCGAAGAACACGACACTTCGACACACATATCAGCATCGATAAATGAACTGTAACACTCGAAGAATATGCGTATCTATCGCTGTAATCTGCATTTTAATTTAAAGAGAAGACATAATAGTAGGCCGTGGTTTCCTTAGACAAAGCTGGACCCATGCTGGACCATTGTCATTTAGTACTACTATTATATTTTGGTAATGGCGCTTGTAACATGCAGTTAAACATTGTTACGGATGTTTGGCGAGTTTTTCAGCGGCTCTAATGAGTTTCGCGCGTCACGTAATAGATGAGCCCGCAGGGTGAGGAGGGGGAAAGGCGGGGAAGGGGGGAAGTAATGAGGAAACTTGTTGCGGGGGAGAGCTCCGGAACTCTCGGCGACATGTGTTTGACTTGTACTTGTTGCAGCAAAGTGCCGACCGAGTGATCTTCGATTGTCAATTACAGACAAATAAGTAAACATGCGATGCGAGTTAATAATAGAATATTTCCTGTTATAAACCTACATACTATACATAGTAAATAAGTTGACTTGAAGAAAAAGGGGAACTCACAAAAACTGTTTAATTTAAACGATTCTGTGATAAGCCAACAAAACTCTTAGCAATCCTTGTTTATTAAATAAATAAATAAATAAAAGTTAACTTAATAATTAAGTAAATAATTACGTTATTCCTTCTTTGCTTGTTCTGCATAATATGCAAATAAATCCGCTCGGATGCTCCTCCCCCTCCCCCATTATATCTGACCGCGACTATTTGCGCACGACGTGTATTTACATTTTTATTAATAAAAAGTTTTGTATGAGATTAAAAGTGGAGTGTTTGAGCGCAGTATTTACATTACAACGGGTTTACCGCCGGCCGGACCATCACTTTGTTACGACCGGCTTCAGGGACGGAATATTGTAATATTATTATCATATTCATTACATACATAAATCAGCTATACGAGAGATCTGTAAAGCTGTACTCTGTTAAGATTCAAGAACATAATATTTTGAAAATATGTAAATTCATGTACCACGCTATTTTTAATAGTCGAAATAAAAGCTTTCTGTTTACATTTGTATAAATTATATTTAGCTGCAGCTGCATACCCAATGTATTTCAGTTAACAAGAGACAGAACAACCTGTTCGTCTGAACGGATAAAGTAGGCCGTCTGCTGCTAATAATATCCGGAGTTAAAGGTCAAAGATATTAGCGCTTTTAAATGATATCATTATATCCCCTTAACGCCCCGGTCCCCGGCTCCCGGCCACCGCGGCGCGGCGGGCGACCGGCGTATCGTGTAGAGTCACTTAGTATTCGACCCCACGTGCTGACATTCAATTATTTTCTTCAATTTAGATATTTAAATAAAGCTCAAAGTCTCTTGAAAGTACTAAAATGTATTTCATTAGCAGCCCCGACGCGACGGGAGCATCGCGGAAGCGACCGCGTGCTGCATAGCGACTTCACTCGGCATTTAACGCCGAAGTTGTAGGTGAGCAAATAAACTGGTGTAGTGTAATATCGCGCAGACGGCGGCGGTTTAAAACGTTAGCAAATATTTTTCCATTTCTCGGCGGCGCGCGAAATGAGCGCCTAATGAGAGCGAGATGAAATTGTTACTTATAATATTACCGCCCGACCTGGCGCGGCAAATGGTCCATAAACTCGAGTATTTTCTCGGCTTTTAAGTATCGCGTCGATAAGAAATCTCTTTCGAGTTATTTAAATCGGCCGCGATAAGACGTAAAAAGCGCCGACTTTTAAAAGAAACGTTTTAATAAAATACAAAGGGTAAGCCGTCGTCCGTCCTATATTCGCAAGAGATGCTGTATTACATGGAAACGATTCGAAAGTGAGGAGGTGGAGGCGCTTCACACTGACGTCAATTAGCCCGCGTCGAGGGAGACAAATCGCCGACATGTGTCGTCGCGGCGGGAACGGGAGCCGGCGGTAGTTCATGACGCGTCACGTGACGGCGGCCGGCGCGGGTCGCCGTCACGTCTGTCACGCGAGTTAGACACGCGTCGACACTTTTTATTGAACTCCCCGAACTCGACGTGACACAAATTCCGACAAGTTAGAGAGAAGCAAACTTTACGTGCGGAAGTTCCAGCTCCGAACTTCGGCATTCCTCCCGAGCTGCTCACTTTTTAGTGCACAGTGGTCAAGTTTACCACGCAAGTTGAGAGAGTTTCTTGCTATCATCGTGCGGGTGATCGCCATGATAAGCGGAATTTGTTATTCTATCTTACAACATTAGGGGTCTGAAAAACTATAACAACGTTGTTAATATGTCCGAGACTGAAAAATTGTATTTACAGTAAAAAAGTGCATCGATGCATGAGCCAGCTGCACATGCAGGTGGGGTGCAGTGAGCGACGGCGATATGTGCGGGCACGTACCGACTGTTTGCAGACGCTCACAAACAAACTACATCATTTGCTCTCCTCCGGACCGAGTTATATGTATACAAATTGAATCACGAAAACATTCACAAAATATTTGCACACGCTCGGTCGCGGACGTTTCGTCCTTCAGTATACTTCTGAACATTATCAGTCTTCGGCAGCACAAGGCTTATTCGACGACTGTACATGCTCGAAATAAACGAGTGAGTAAGTAACGTAATAAAGGGCGTGAAATCTGTGCGAAACGCCAGTAATGTAATAATCCAACATTTCGGGCTGAGTACATTAGCGCGAAGCCGTTCGACCACGTATTACCCCTCTTATCGTTCTCATACGAGGAACATGAATTATTAAATTCGTCGTAGTGAAATCGAAACATGAAATATAAAAATAAGCTCAAAAGCTCATGTAAAAAATCGACAGCGGAAAGAAAGAAGACTGCAAAAGAATCGCAACATTTTTTGCTCCGGAAAGTTTGCGATCCCTTTTACTTGAAGATGGGGAGTTTCTATAAAAATAAAGAAGGCGGCGTTCGCGGGCGGAGATAAGACGCCGAAAATGAACCCTTTAGGTGTCGGCGCGACTCGCGATAAACCGAACACCGCGAACTCCCAACTCAATAAAAACTTCGCTAACGATATTATTCCGAAACATTTTTCTATAATCATAAATTCACTTTGCGCCACCTCGCACGAGAGCTGAATACCCAAAATTCGGAGGACATCAATAGGGCGTAAATAGCGGCACGAGACACTTCGCACCTACTCCATACTTGCCCTAATGTAATAATATGATCATGAGTTGATCATGAAACATGAACACTTAGGCGTTATGTTCACACAATATTATCGAATTGTCTCGGGCGCGTCGCGTGACGTTCGAGAACAAATATTGTTTAAATTTTGCTTTTATTTCGATAGGCTTAGAGAGGAAATTAAAATGTATTTTACTAGTTATTAGATCGAATTTTATCTATGTAACTCGCATAACATAGAATTAACATAATTATGAGAAACATATTGTAATCAAAAACATCTAAAATAAGTAAGTTTGATTTAAAACCCATTCTTAAGAGGCCTATTAACCCAAAAAATCAAACATCGTCCTTCTCTCTTCACACTCACGCCCGTCTTTCATATGCCACGACGCGGAATCATCACGCCAAGTTAGTTTTACTATGAATAAAAGATGAACTATAATGATTATGAAAAAAGTATTTAGAGCAAATTTAGGTAATACCTTTTAAGATATTAAAAAATATTAAATAAAAGACAGCAGACTTAGAAGATCCAAGCAAAAATGTGTCTAAAACAAGGTTTTTTGTAAAAATTAAACTATCGAGCATTTTTTCAGTAATCGTATTTTCGTCTTGAGCATTTAATCGTCATAAACTGAAGTTACTTGTGTAAAAAAATCAGTTTTCTAGACCTTACAGATTTTGAGATCTAGGTTTAAGTATGTAGTCAAGTAAGGGTCAGGTTCACCCTTAACAAAGACAGACCTCAAGCTCTGCCACGGAGCGGGGGACGATGATGCTAATATTATATCAGTTCATACTGGGAAACAATGTAACAAATTCGGTGGTAAGGCGAGAGGCTCACTTGGGGCTCGTTTTACATAAAACTCGTGAATAATAAGCGCGGGCCACGTGATACAGCGCTCGTAAGTAATTCGCCGAAAGTACGGTCGGGTGACATTCCGCGAGTTGCAAAAATCTTGATAAAGCAGTAAAGTAGTTGTAGCTAGATTGTCCGAAGATGTTATATCCACCAGTATAGAATACATAAATAACAGTAACGCTGGCGTTTATACTTCATGTCGGTTCGCTCTCAACGTACGAAAAATTTACAAAAAATTATCTGCTTCGTAGCATCATAAACTAAAGTACAAGACATTAAGGTGAAAATTAAACGACTGAAATGGAAATGGTCAGGACATATTTTGATAAGGGGCAAAGACAAATGGAGTAAAAAAGTCACAGAATGGTACCCTAGAAACGGCAAAAGACAAAGAGGTAGACAAAACAAAAGATAGGCCGATGACTTTAAACTCATAGCGGTAGTTATTTGGAGTAGAGTCGCCAGGGACAGAGTTGAATGAAGGAGGTTGGAGGAGGCCTTTGCCAAGTGGAATATGGAGCAACATGCCAAATAAACAATAATTATTATTTAGAAGTAAGATTAGATATATAGAAATGTAGTAGTTAAGTAGTGTTATGCTCTTTAATAATGGCTATAAATAAAAAATAATAATTTCTATAATATATGTATGCCTGCGAATAATGTGCCCATTACACATGTGATGTTAGTGGTCGTCAGCGGCACGGCAGTATCCGGGCTGCGGCGGCGGCAGCACGCGCGCGCTACGTTCAGCCGCCGTGTACAAACACTTTACATTTAAATATCATAAAACAATGTTTGCGTCATCGAGCGGGATCATTGCCCATATCCCCCGCAACTCCTACGTTCCTGTGAATTCTCAATTCGAATTTTCGAGAATGTTGCATCAGTGACGGTTCATTGACCTGGAAACCGATACTCGGTTAGAAGCGCCCTTCAAAACAAATATGCTATACTATCAGGCTCACGGTGAACCATCTTTTTCGATTAATCGGGTGGAGAATAAGACTGACAAACGTAGGTATGTTCAAAACTCTTTCTCAAAAGTTCAAACAAAACAGAAAGCAATAAATTTGGCCCCCTATTATATCTTACCTGTATTTGTATGTGATAATTTCTGGTAAGCGAGATCAAAAAAGTAGGAGGAGCAGTGGGCAGACGGCGCAGCTCGTTAGCGCTCATCTTATTGTTGTAGGTGAGTTTAAAAGATGAAAAATGTTACGCGATGATAAACTGCCGAGATTTTTGTTTTCGTATCGAAGTTTCGAAGAGCGGCCGGGGAGGGGAGGGACGGCGGGGAGAAGAGGGGAGACTGAGAAAATTAAAATGTTCAATTTTCAAAGTCTCCGCAGCGAAGGTCACCACTTCCGGCGATGAGGGAAAATGAGGAAAATATTACAGGTCCCCGCTAGAGACGTAACCTATATTACAGCAGTATTTAATATATCAGTGTAAACTGTCATTAGAGACGGAGCAAATATAACAACTCCGCCTCTTTCACAACTTTTTAGATTGAAAATTATTTTTGAGGTTTTCAATCTATTTCCTTGTGGGTTTGGTTTTGTATTTTTTCCGGGGCAAAAGTCAAAGCAAAAGTTGTTTAGTTATGAAATACTAATGTATATTGTATAGTCTATAGATGTTAATTGTTTTACTGTGATGACTATGTTACCACATCAGTTGCTGATACGGTTATCGAGAGACACGTAATATTAATCTCTTAAAATTCAGGCGTTATAAATTGCGTAATCGTGTTATGGTTTTGAACCTTAACAATAATTTTTAAATAAATATTAAGATTAAAAAATTTTTTGAATTAGGATAACTACAGTGGTCAGTACTCTAACAAATGAAGTTGTCGGTGGGTTCCGTTCGGTTGGTTTTACGGTGAAGACTTGTGATTGAAAAAATCTAGAAAGGTCCTCGAGGGCGCCCTTTACGACCTTCGACTCTATAGAGAATCACATTTTATGACCCCCATTAAATGCGTTTTAAATATTCTGATATATAGATAAATCGAAGACAAATTTCAAAGTCTTTCTTTGATTTATTTGTAATCAAATAAATAAACTACTATTAACAGTATTTTTAAATGAATAGGTCTTAGAGAAAAAATCAGCCAAGTGCAAGTCGGACTCGCACACGAAGGGCTCCGGTACCGTAAATGGCGATTTTTGTACGGCTTAAAAGTTTATTTTATTTTAGCTTTATTATTGATTATTAAAGTCAAAATATAATTGAGGAGTTTGTGAATATTTCAAGTGTCTATTGCCATTATTGATTGTGAGCAAAAAGGGCAAAAAATAAGGTTTGTTGTATGAAATACCCCCTTAAATATATTTTTTATTTTGATTTTAGTATTTTTGTTATAGCGACAAAAAAAATACACAATCTGTGAACATTTGAGATGTCTCACTATAGCGGTTGTTGAGATACAGCCTGGAGACAGATAGACGAACAGACGCATCAAAGTCTTAGTAATAGGGTCTCGCTTTAACCCTTTAGGTACGGAACCCTGAAAACTATTGGGTTAGTTTTGATCGCGAAAAAATACCGTACACTTTGTCGTTCGACATGATGCTTAAAAATATTAATTACTTTGATAACACAAAAATATCGAATAGAAAAGAAATTAAAAATATTTGATAATCTGTTCCAAGAATTGAATCTATATTAGACATCAAAAGGGCTCGACAAATTGTTTAGATGTTCGACGTAGTTTGATGGTCGAAGCGGCGCTGAGAGCTCCACACTACCAGCTGAAGTACTAATTATTAAAAGTTGTGTGAAGGGCGTCGGGTCGCCTTACACTCGGCGATACTCTCTAGTAACACGATCAAGTGTCTCTCGACCCAGCTGGTGGGGTGCGGGGAGTGCGGAGGAGCACCCCCAGGTGTCTCGCCTAATGTTAATTAAAAATAGCGGGTAATTATTTGCGGCTCCACGCTCGGGTTACCGAGTGACGCAGGCCGCTCAATTTATTATTTGATATCATTTTACGACGTTTCACATTAAAATGCTGATCTCCTGAGACGTTTCGAAATATAATTATTTTTAAATTACGCTACGAAAGACGAAAAAACCGGAGAATAGGTTCGAAGCCTACAAAGACGCTTTCGCGTAGCAAGTCTACGGCACCGCGTAGCTCAGCGTAGCAAGTCTACGGTATCGCGTAGCTCAGTGTAGCAAGTCTACAGTGCCGCGTAGCTCAGCGTAGCGAGCCTACGGTGCCTCGTAGCTCGGGGTAGCACGTCTACGGTGTCGCGTAGTTCAGTGTAGCATGTCTACAGCGCCGCGTAGCTCGGCGTGGCAGGTCTACAGCGCCGCGTAGCTTGGCGTAGCAGGTCTACGGTGCCGCGTAGCTCAGCGTAGCAAGTCTACGGTGCCGCGTAGCTCGGCGTGGCATGTCCACAGTGTCGCGTAGCTCAGCGTAGCAAATCTACGGTTCTGTGCAGCTCAGCGTAGCAAGTCTACGGTGCCGTGCAGCTCAGCGTAGCAAATCTACGGTTCCGTGCAGCTCAGCGTAGCATGTCTACGGTGCCGCATAGCTCGGCGTGGCAGGTCTACAGCGCCGCGTATCTCGGCGTAGTAGGTCTACGGTGTCGCGTAGCTCAGCGTAGCATATCTACGGTGCTGCGTAGCTCAGCGTAGCAGGTCTACGGTGCCGTGTAGCTCATAGCGTCATAGCTCGCGTCAGCGCTTTCTTGATTTTACTGACAGTAGTAAAAATAGCGAATTCTGCATACAGTACTAGTATCATTGTAGCGTGACGGCGGGCGCAGTTATATTTGCGTTCAATTTGCCGGCGACACGTAATGGCGACGAAGCCTCACAAAATATTACGACTCAAATTAAACGTAAGTAATGTTTTATATTTTGTGCGCGACTTTTCTACCGCGTACTTTTTCACCTTGTACTTTTTAATAGCTGTGGTTGACCCGAGGTGCTGTTTGTATATCTTTTAGTACAGTCTGTATTAAAAATACATGCATACCGAAAAAAGGAAATGTTTCTCTCTCGAATTTTTGTATTGTAAAAGTTACCTACAGAGACGTGGTGGACAAATTACAATGTGATGTGACACCCCATTGTATCTGAACACGGATTCAATTTATTATCGTCTTGTCGTCATTTAAATAGGCAACCAACGTTTCTCTTTATTCTAAACGGGCCGTAGATCACATCGATATGGGCTAATAGCTCTTTACAAACATTATTTGTCATTTAATTTTGTTTTTTTCCCAGTGCTAAAATAAATTGCACAAATAGAGGTCATACTACAGTTCAATTTAGAAACACGATATTTTATTTGAATTCGATAAAATCTACATATACAAATATCTTTATTTCAGACTACTATGGTCCATTGGTTAATAATACAAACATTAAACAAATAAAAATTATAAATTATAGGGTTAATAAAAATAAAACTTGACTAAAAATAAAAACTTATAACTAAAAGGTAAATCATGCACCCAATTAGAACCAAGTGCGGATATTGTGTCCTAGAGCTATATTAGCCTACTGAATTCATCCAATGGTTGTAAAACTACCCACTACAAAACTATTGACATTAAAACCGTAACTTATTCACCATATATCACAACAGCAACGAAGTGCTCCTCCCCCCTTTCCTCACCCCCCCGCTTCCCCTCTCGTCCGCCGTGAATCTATTTCGATATGAACAAACACACTCGCGTAACGAATCGCTTGCACAAATATTGTACATCCATCAGGCAACAGTGGTATCTATTACACGCGTCAAACGCGGGGAAGCGTTCTATCATGACCGTGACAGTCACCACTCCCGACCACTGCCGACCACTACCGACCACTACCGACTACCGCCGACCACTACGAGTTAACTTCTTCTACCACTGAGATCCCCTATCCTCGCTGGAGCGTAAAAAAAAGCATTACATACGACGAGGAAAATTGTTTATAGATGTCGTAATTTATAAGAGACTTAATATCTTCTCATGTTTTTCTATCATTTCATCGTTTCAAATGATTTGATCGATTCCATGGATTATTGATAGGCACTTATAAAGGAGGGCAAAGGTTGTATATTGTTTTCCCTCTCGTGAGATGAGGGTCTAGAGGAGCGCGAAGCCGTCTTCAAACTGAATTCATACAATCTTATTATTAAAATGAATAACGAATAGAAATGAATAATTTTCCAGCCTCATAAACGAGCCGAAGTTAAAAATGTCCGCGAATGCGAACCACTTCGGATGAAATTGAAAATTTAAATCGCGTAACAGCGGCAGCGGCAACTTTCAATTTGTCGGCAAATGATGGAAGGTAAATATTAACAGATCTTACGAGATTGTACGTCGGCGAGCGACGTGGCGTGGCGCGGCGTGTTGCTACATATCGCGAGGCCGAGGTCGGTGCGACAAATCGCGGCAAATATCGCGTCGTATTCCTTTCGAATTTCGTGTGACAAGTGTTTCCAATTCTCGCGGCAACGTGTTTGCTTTTTTACCGGCTCGGCGCCGAAACTATCAGGACTATCATTTACAATGTAAATATTTATCAGCTACTTCCGCGTTGCTTCGAATTAGTTTCGTAAATGGTTTCGCCGCGTAATACGACTACAGCCTACATTATGATCAGTACACGAGTTCCGCGGCGGCGGCGTGCGGCGGGTTGTCACAACATCAACACTTGAAGCTATTTGACAGTGGGAGCGCAAACTACGCCGCTAATTAAACAGCGAGGAGAAGCTCCGATGACAACATTAATACTCCACATGAGCGGAACAATACATTGCCAACTCAATAAACATGGCGATGCGATCAAACGGTCGCATTATAAATTGTCGTCGAGGAAAAAACGCGAGCTAAGCCTTTGTAACGTGTAATAAACGACTTCTTCATTTCGTCTTTGAACGTCGTCGGTAATATCGGCGATCGGCGATGCGCCGGGCGGCGGCGGCGGCGGGTGTGGGCGGCGCGGGGCGGGGAGGGGGCAAACACTGCTTTATTAGCTGAGTTGTGCTCGCCAAATACGAGATCGAATGATATTACGATGTAGTCAATAACTTCCGACTTTTGTTCCTATATTATTGGAAAAAAAGATTCACTCGCTCCTCCGAGACTGGGGTTTTGACAAAGTTTGACATATTTATGAGTTGTCCACGGAGAAGGGTCATCCGCTCGCCAGAAGACAAAGCGAGCTATATTTATTTCACTGAACTGATTATTATATCGAGTATATACCATAGTACGTTGGAGTTAATGTAGGTACATTTATAACTGATATAAACGACACATGTTAAGGACCGCAAAACCCTTATCAATCATCTTCTTAATTTGTCATTCTGTACCAGCCGTATACGCGTCCTCTAGATGTATTGGTTGGGTACTAGATGAATTGTTTGTCAGTTATTTGGTCGGAAAGCAACAAGGTTACACATTAGTAAATTGGTAGCATAATAATATTATGATACTCCAAATTGAGAAAGCTTTTAAGATAAAATATTATCGTCAGTTGAACACTAACACGAAATGTCTAGTCGTTTCATTTATTTTATCTATCCAGTTGTAAAATCGATTTTAAGCTTTGAAATAACTTTCAAACGTCGGCACGGGGCTCACAAAGAAAAAGATTTAACAACTTTATAAATTTACAATAATTTCTACCGAAGTATTCGCCTTATTGTGTTTATTGTATCGGGCAGAGGCCTCTGATGCCGCGCCGCGCGTGACTTACAAAAAGTTTAGGTGTTATTTAATGTACTAAATAAAATATATTCGTTATATTTAATTGTGACAGAGCGATGTGACAACCATATAAATATTGTTCGAAATCGAGTGTTTCACCGTGTAAAATATTGTCAGTAGATTGTATATAAATGTATATTATAATAATCATAAGCTTTCACATGTAATATCCTTCTCCTACGTACAACTATGTTATAGGTCTGTGGTAACAAATTAGTTTAGATGAATGAGCGTGTTTCGGTTAATTCGTGCATTGTGTGTGTTCGTGCGGGTGCTACGCCGGCTGCCGCGCCGGCTAATCCCGCGCTCCGCCGACCGACCACCCTGTAGTCCGTGCCTGCGGGCGTGTGACGTCACATGTCATGTTCCCACAGATTATACTACCCTAACATCATCATCTATACTCTATAGAATATAGTTAATTAATATCTCAAGAGATTGGATTTTCAATCATTTTTAGGGTTCCGTAGCCAAAATGGCAAAAAACGGAACCCTTATAGATTCGTCATGTCTGTCTGTCTGTCCGTCCGTATGTCACAGCCACTTTTCTCCGAAACTATTAGAGCTATACTATTGAAACTTGGTAAGTAGATGTAGTCTGTGAACCGCATTAAGATTTTGATAAAAAATGGAAATATTATTAAAAATTTTAGGGGTCCCCATAGGTACAACTGAAACAAAAAAAAATTTTTTTCATCTAACCTACGCGTGTAGGGTATCTGTGGATAGGTCTCCAAAAATCATATTGAGGTTTCTCACATCATTTTTTTCTAACCTGAATAGTTTGCGAGAGAGACTCTTCCAAAGTGGTAAAATGTGTGTCCCCCCCCTCTAATTTCTAAAGTAGGGGCACGATAATTCTAAAAAATATATATGATGTAGATTACTATAAAAACTACCAATGAAAATTGGTTTGAACGAGATCTATCCGGTAGTTTTTTTTATACGTCATAAATGGTAAACCTTAATATAAATTTCATTAAATCGACTGAAATATAAAAATAAATCAAAAACCTTTTAATTTCATAAAAATAAACCTTATTGCTGCTGCGAAACCCTTCATGGGCGAGTCCAACTCGCACTTGGCCGCTTTTTAGAAAGCCAAGCAAGTAACTCACTAATTACAATATTATAATTTTTGGTAGATAATCATTTTGTTGAACGCAAATAAAAAATTAATAGCTCATCTTAGGAATTTCTTACCGATAGTGCCGATAGACTACGTAGATTGCAGAGTGACTTTTGGATATTTTAATTTTTTTGTTTGATTAGGAGGTGAAAAGAGTATTTTTTATTGCTATAAGTAAATCTTTAATATGATGAACTTGATGAAGGTATTATTCCGTTGATATTTATGCAATGTTACGGGTCCGCAAATTTATCAAGATTCTAGAAGCACTACAAAATTTCATATTGACAGCAAACAAAAACGAGCAAGATGTTGCGCGCCCCCGCTAAGTGGCAGGCACTTAGGCGCTGCCACGAGAATCTATTTCCCTACACAAAAATTGCGTTTCGCCGTCATTAGTATTATGGTATCACTTAAATTTTAAATACTGAGGTAACGATGAGTAATTCTGCTCATATATTTGTAGCTTTCCTTCTACCTACGGATTTCTATCATGAGTTCTATATCACGCCAATTTTAGACGGCAAGAATTTAGCAGAAGTTCAAGCCTTCATTCGTACGTCAACATTCCGAGTCTGACTGTTTCTCGGGTCGCGACAGGGGACGGACGAGGGTCACATAGCTCGAGCTGGCCGGAAGCGCGGGGCGAGCGTCGTGTCCGTGCAGGTACACAATGCCCCGCGCCGATACAATCCCCGCAACCTCCCCCGCCCCGCCCGCGCCCCGCACCGATACACTCGTACTTTATTTATTTCCCTTTAAATAACGTCCCGAAAGTAATTACTGGCGGATCCCTCATGAAAACTAAATAGCTTAAAGGATTCCATTTCGTTACCGAAGATTCTCCCCGGGCCCGATTACTATTTTTACGATAACTTTCGGCGGTGGAGCTACGGAGCGGAGCGCCGAATAATTTCGTCCCTCCGCGGCAGATTCCCTTTCATCTCTTAGTTTTAGGCTCGTAATTCGTATCGGATATTATAAAAACATTTTGTAGACAGTCGAAGTGACCTAAGTGACCTTTGTCTGACCGGTCCCAGTGGAACCGGCCGTAGTCAAAGTAGTCTAAGTTAATAATTAATGAAAAAACGGCAGAGTGAAACTGGGAATTGCTGTTGTTAAAACACAACGGAAGAGGTCGAAGGCATGGAAATGGAGGCAATGGAGGCATAATATACCGGCAAGCAAACTGAAATTTCTCTTCCAATATTTTTAAGTCATTTCATCATTATTTCTGCTAAGCTATGTAGCAGATATACATCTTGCGCAAAAAGAGGCCGCGGAGCGGAATAGAGAGGATGACCCTTCCTCCGTTCCGCTCCGCCGCGCCGGCGTAGGACGGGAGTGCGGAGGCGTCGCTATGCGAACCTCCAATAACTTCCGTCCCACGGGGCTCCGGGTCAGGATGGGAACCTGCCCGGCTTAGCTAGTTCCGGCGCCGAGGGGAACGCTTTAGTTTGCCTAAGCGTTCCCTAACTTTGGTGGAAGTCAGGTCCCTATTGAGGTAGACCGGTAGGTCTTGGAGGGAGTCCCGTGTTAGATAGATCCGGGACATCCCTCCTTTATACGGCTGAAGGCGAACCGCAGGTGGTTTTAGTGAGTAGGAGTCTCACATACCCCCGGGGCATACCCAACCCAGGGGGACCCATGACGGGTTTCCCCTGCGTATCAAAAAAAAAAGGTAGTAGATATACATATAAAAGTTGTGACAAATAAATTATAACGTATTAAGTAACTTAATAGATTTGTACGTTATAGTCCTCCATATCGACCCCAGAAATGCGGGACCACTTGTAGTATAAACCCTAACATAATTTACTAGATCGGTCACCCAACTATAATACGTATTAAGCATGCAAAAACTCCGCCGTTTGTTACCTGTTCTTTAAAATATATTTTGTTGTTGCATCGTGGTATAACCCGAATTTGGTATGCTTACGTTAATGAAATTCGCGAGATGTCAAGTTTAACGTGAACAGACAGACAGACAGATCGACGTGGCTGCAGACTTTGTTTTATTACATGTAGTGATTATTAAAGTATAAAGACAAAATTGAGTATTTTGTGGTCATATTGTCATTAACTGCCTACCTGCTGCCATTATATTGATGTCAAGCAAAAAGGGCCAAAGTAATCGCGATTAATGTATAGGAGCCCCCCTTAAATATTTGTTTTATTTTGTTTTTAGTATTTGTTGTTAAAGCGGCAACAGAAATACATAATTTGTAAAAATTTCAACTGTATAGGTAGCGCGGTTCTTGAGATACAGCCTGGAGAAAGACAAACGGCGAAGTCATTGTACTAGGGTCCCGTTATTACCCTTTGGGTAAAGAACCCTAAAAAGGGAAAAACATTTTTGTTATTATTATGTTAACGCGGACGAAGTCGCGGGCAACATATTATATATTACTAGCTGTCCCGGCAAACGTTGTTTTGCCATTTAAAGTATTTCTACTTCATCAGTTGATACAAAATCTTACCCCCTCTTTTGTTCCCTAAGAGGGGTGGGGGAGGGGGAATTTTATCAGTAGTTAAGTTGGAAAACACAGTTAATAATATGAAGTAAGTCCAAGAAAAAAGTTTGATACAAAATCTGACCCACTCTTTGGTCCCCTTAGAGGGGTGAGAGGGGAGATTTTTATACACCAGATGTTGAGTTAGAAGAAGACAAATATATCTGCGAAAACCGTATGCAAATCGTATCAGTAGTTTTCGTGTTAAAGAAAAAAGTTTGATACAAAATCTGACCCCTCTTTCGTCCCCTTAGAGGGGTGGGGGGTAAAATTTTTATACACCAGATGTTAAGTTGGAAAAAGACAAATATATCTGCGAAAACCACATTCAAATCGGATCAGTAGTTTTCGTGTGATAGTGGAACAAACATATAGACAGACAGACAGACAGACAGACAAAAAACTAACCACATTTTTGGCTTCTATAGCGATGTAGTGACACCCCCCGCTTATTATTTTTTAAATATCTTTAATGTACAGAATTTTCATTTCTACAGTTTTATTATATGTATAGATAGATGACGGGACGGCGTAAATAAATATATTTTGTGCCCTCAGATAAAATAATAATAAGTAATTAGATAAATTATAAGATTGAAAGACTGTATAAAATTTGCACGCAAAGGCAAAATAAGAGAGCTTTCAGAACACCTAACTATAACATCATATTGTACCTTATTTCTGCAAATAAATGATTTCTATTTCTATTTCTAAAAAAAAATATATAAGTTAAAAAACACTTGGGAGAAAATAGTCATTTGGGACATTTACGTAAGTAGGAATAACTTACCAAAATGTCCCAAATGACTTGACACCATCAGCACTGTAACCCGATCTGTTTCATGTCTAGAGGTCTCTACAATAGGCACTCTAGAAACTAGTATTTCAGCACAAGTACTATAATTTTACACAATAATTTATTTACATAATATTATATTATAGACGTGGCAGCGTGTCGAGCCAAGTTCAAGCATAGCAATATTTAACTATCTTTATTACGCTGTGATTTAACATAAACATTTAAGAATTTAATACGAAATCCAACAGTCTAATCGGGATATTTTTTATTACGTCCGTTCAATTGAATCGTTTTTAAAACTAAATTGGCTACAAATAATGATCGAATAGCTCACTCCACGCGAGTGGGCGACGAAAGTTTTTATAAAACCACGTCGTAATTCGATAAATTGCGGTTCTTTTATCCGCCGGCAAGTGGACTGTGAAACGGGCCGGTTTTTAATCTGTAGAGTGTTCTCGAATCTGTGGTATGTTCTAAAGGGGTTAGACGCTTTATCTAAACGGGGTTCGGTGTAAAATGTATATGTATTTATAAAATTTGCACGTGTATTGAATGTAAATTCGCTGTTTGACGTCGTTTCCGGCGCGGCGCGGGGGAGTCGCGGGAGTCGTGCTCCACGCTCGTGTTATGACAGCTGATATTTACACCTCTGTGATACCGGTAAATGCCGGAAGTCTCACACCCTTTGGGAATACGAAAGGATTTATAACAGGTGACTTCGTGTGTACCTTTAATGCGCGATAAAATGTACGTTGCATGCTCTTTATCATATGAGCGAAAAAATTTTAAAAAAATAGAACACATAATATACCGAAAGTGTAGAGATACATTGTCATTAAAAATAGTTTAAGTCAAGGCAAAATAAAATGTTAGTCAACAATTAAATATCTACTAATTTTGATTGACATAATATTTGAATGTTGTGTAAATCAAGTTAGCATTCTTTATTTAAAGTTCTTACAAAGAATAATATTTAAAATTGAGTTGTACAAAGTTGTTCGTTTATTTGAAGCATGAAAACATTATTAAATGATGAATTTATATGTAGGTATGTTCCTTTGCTTTTACTCAGCAAAATAAAATGAAAACGATTAAAACTACCTAGGTAGTTTCCATCATAATTAGAGCTGAAAAATACAAATGTTACTTTTTAAGCCGTTTATTAAATGTTAATAATACGAAAAGTCCAAGGAACAAGTATAATTAGTAATTTATGAGTCGGTATTCAGGGAATGCGCTGCTTACAGGATTGTCCCGTCGGCATTTAGAGAATTCGACACTCTCGAAACTTTCCGTCATGAGAAGGCTTTTAGCGACTCCGCGTCACGGCTTAAATTGCTTCTTATGTAGGTACGATGACGTCAAATTCAACGGGTTATTTCATTATATTATATTAATTATTTAATACTATAGTTAGTAATAATATATTAATTATAGTTAGTAATAGTTTCATTTACAACACAATAATATGCTAAGCCTTTAGTTTTTATTTTTTTTAATTTAGCGTTCAGTTATTCGCGAAAGTTACGATGCTGAAATGTGATCTAAATATTTGTGCATTTGTAGAGAACAGACCATATTTTCTAAGAAATGTTTCCCTTTTGTCGTTGTACTATGAGTTTTCTTTTCTATTTCTTCTTTTACCATATTTCACAATATTATAATTTATGTTATATGTATTAAATAATACTCCTCATTTCTACTATTTACGACAACCCGAGCCGTGATTTTTAAGATTTTTTCTAAACGAGATTTATCCCACCACACATTTCAATCACTGTATCTACTGTGTCACGACTGCGACAGTGGCATCGAGGAGCTAAGCTAATTAGTAACGAAATTAATCACAAGGAAATAGGAGGAGTAGGAGCCAGGAGGTATTACAATATTCCCTTCGCATACTTCTACTAACGATTACTTGGTACAATTGATATTCGATGCCGTATTGCTTAAGTTAAACTCGTCATCATCAACGATTGCAGTCCACTGCTTCCGTCCATCCCTTCTTTAAATCGTCGCGGTATATCACGCTGCTGCACGGTCCTTAGCTACGTATGTCTAATTTAATCTTAGTTGATTAATTTATAGCTTATTATATCTTCCACACGTAATAATGTGACATTATTTAGAAGTAGGCATATTATTTTGTATAGGTAATCTAGAATACCAGCTGCTAATGATCAAGTTATTATAATATTTAAATAAGTTTTAACTTTTAAACGTTTTTTTCTTATAACCTTAAAATACCACACTTCATAGAAAAACTTTTAGTTTTACCGATGCTGTTTATAAAAGATTTTTTTATGCTCTTCTACAAATGAAGGTATTAATGCCTTAAGCATTCTGCTTCCGTAACAATTATTACAGTCCGACTTGACAAAATTTGTTTTACAAGTTTGTCTTAAAATGCTAGGTCTTATTTTTTTCTATTAATAATGTAGGATCATTAACTTCATTTAAAATTGCAAATTTTACAAGATCAAAAATGTGCATAACATTACAATACTCAAATAAGCATTGTGTCTCGGTTACTGGTGACCGTATGGGGCTCGATGAATTAAATGAGATGGTATCGTTTAAAATATAAGATTTAAATAAGAATTACTAATGAGGTACATTATTAAAACTCTGAAACATCTGATTATGAGTATTCCTAATTTAAAAAAGATTTTAAATTATAAATACTTCAATGTTTCAGAGTACTTACTAAGCATTCGTTAAAAATTCACCGGGGAAATCCTTAAGAGTACTTATTGAGCAAATGAGCGCGGAAAAATATCGAATATTTTGTTTCTGATGTTTTCCATCGGCTAAAATTAAATTGTACTAAATGTTTTCCGTCAATAAGACAATTTATAGTACTGAGCATTTTTTAACTGAAGAAAAAAGGGGGGTATTATAAGTTTGACGTAACTGTCCGTTTATATGTGTGGGTGTCTGACCATGGCATTGTATCCAAAAGGTCTTGAAGAATCGATTTCAATAAGCTTTTTGAAAGTTGACATGATCGAGAGTATAATATTATTAGCAACAGGTCATTATCATTAGCCCGCTCAGTAATATGGAGTCATCATTTTATGGATCATGAAAGGTTGTTCCAGTGATTTGATCGATTAAATATTTAGCTTTTAAATTCGTAACATTTTACCAGATAGACATACACTTACGTGATAAGTCTTGAGTCGGGGTTAATTTTAAATTTATTATTACTTATTTATAAGGTGTATGACCTTAAGCCCAAAAAAATAAGAAATTGGGGTTGGGCTCTAGTCTCTAGAGCGAAAGTTCTAATCTGTGTATCGTAGTGTTTAAAAATATCTATTTTCCTACAACTTATTTTTAGTAGTTTTATGACGATAGTGTGGTGCTACTCTGTGTGTGCGGTACTCACCGTGGTGTGTCGTAAAGTTCTGTGTGTCGAGCGTTGGCCCCCGGCGTCGATGTCGGAGGAGCACTGCCGGCGGCCGCAGCCGCGAAGCCTTTTATACGGAGTGGCCGAGCCGGGGCGCTGGGCGGGGCCAGCCCGCGCATGTCGCCGCAGGCCCCGCCCCTTTTCACACAAAAATCAGCCGACGTCATTGATGACGTCACCCAACATCAGCGAGCACGGAGGTCGCCGAGACGATCAATGTCTATTAATTCATTCGTTGCCCTCACATACCTAGTAGTTGGTGAAGGTCTAGCTAAGTTCTTGAACATAAGGTAAGGCGGTATAATAATAAATATTGTTATAATATAATTTAAATGACAATTCATGAAGTATCCATATTATACAAGAACAAAATACGTTAGTAGTGAGTTGTGACTCTTTCAACGCTGCAACTTTCACAGTATTTATACAGGGGACACATACACACCCTAATGTATTACCACTTAGTTTTATTACGTCCTGTATAGAAACCTTGCATGGGAATGTTAACGAGGAGAAAGATAGATAAGAAACTAATAAATAATTATTTTTGTAGTCCGTTTCAGGATCACGGGATTTTTTTTTACTACGGATTCCTAAAAAGCATCCAATGTCTCATACATGCGCGTATTACATCACTTCATCAAAACAGCAGTTATTGGTAGTAGTTGGAATTATTAAAAAGCCGCTCCATATTTCAAATCTTTAGAGTAGAAAAAACCGAGTGTTGAGATTTAGTGGACCGTTCAAGTCATCCATAACTATTTCACTCGGGTCATATTATAACCGCTATATTTGTGAGTGTATATTCAAATGAGTGGACATTAGCGGTAGTTTAGTGCGGCAGTATAAACCGCTGCGACTATAAACAGTGGACACTCGTAAACCCCGCGCCAAATTGACCGCCCATCAGGTTTACAGCTTGACTTATTACATTAACTACTTTTTTACAGCGCAATACGCATACGCCGTAAAAACTATTGAACATTAATTTGGATCGACTGCTGCTCTATTAGATGGAGTTATGAGTATCGACTGGGTCACACTACGAGGTACTGTCACTCTTCGTCTTTCACTCTACGACGAGGGACTGCAGTACTCTACGACGGATAATTCACACCGCTGCTGTTTGCATCGCGAAGAGTTTTGAAAGGACAAGTTTTGCGATAAATTTGTGACGTCACGTTTAAGCAATTTGTATTCAATTGACGAAAATTCTAAAATATATTCTATTATGTATAGGGCCCGCCGCGCCACTCTCAACCTACAGCTGCGGTAACCTCTTTGAAAGGTCAAAGTTTAAATCTACCATACTACCTACTGTACTTCGCATAAAATGCTCAAATTTTATTCTGCATGGAGTTCTTCTGATTTAGATGTATGAATTATTGTACGACCACCTTTACATAAGAGTCTTAAGCCAAGCTGTCATCCTTTGTTAGAACGACAACGACGAAATTAATAACTTGATTTCGACGTCGTAGGATGGAAATTAAGTACAAAATAAGTAAATAAAATAATATTTTTTCCTTCAAATTGGCCTCTTACGTTTTCTCGTGAAAGACATTATTACGTATAGAGTGTTATTTATTATACATCAAGTCACATTCCTCAATATATTCAAGTGTGAAGTGGGGGCAGATTAAACCTTATCTTGTATTATGTATATTTTCAAACTATTCATATTGTTGTGTGAAGAGGTGGAGTTTGACTTTCTGCTATACTGCGTGAAATTTTAATGGTTGTTTTCCCGCAGTAAATATATCAGGTATATAAGTATGTTTATTGTATTGTGGTGTAATATGTATGTATTGAATATAAATGTTTTATTTTTATTACTATTAATGATAAGGAAAATAAATCATAGATATCAGATTATACCTCTGTGAAAATAAATATTATATAAAATTGCCGTGCAACCTTTTCTTCACATGGGATATTCAGGGCCTGTTTCAACACTTCCTGATAAGTGCCGAATAGACTATCCACCACATAACTTGATAGATGAAGTATGGAGAATCTGTCAAAAAAGTTGTGAATAGCCTATCCGGCACTTTATCAGGAAATGGTGAAACTGGCGTTTCTATGTCAGTGATGTCATAGGTATAAGAAAAATAATAATAATCAGTAAGTGGCTGCACTAACAGTAAACCAGCATGTAAAAGTTTATTGTATTCAGTGTCGTCGCTAATTGGCGCCGCCGTTAAATCTCCCTTATGTCTACTACTGATGGCCTAATGACGTCTGAGCTCCTTATTCAGAATACTCAAATCCCTTCTACTCGCTACGTCCTTTCGGATTATGAGAGGACTAAACGGGGCAACTGAACGCATCCATACTAATATTACAAAAGCAAAAATGTGTTTGTCTGTCTGTCTTCACGCCAAAGGCGCTGTACCTATTTGGCTGTAATTTGGTACTTATAAAGACTCCGGGAAAGGACAAAGGATATACTTAGATACTATTAGGAAGGAAAGAAAGGATACTATAATATTAGAAATACGAAAGTGAGTCTGTCTGTCTGTGGCCTCGACTTCACGCTCCAACCAGTGAACCGATTTTACTAAAATTTGGTATGGAGATACTTTGAGTCCCGGGTGTATCCTTTCACTTTGTATATCGAAAAAATGTACGGTTCTTACGTAATCAACGAATTTTGGCGCAACGTCCTTGCGGGCGTCATCTAGTACATAATATTTTAAAGCCGAAAGCGATCGTTCCACTCGATTGTTACAAAATTAATGTTGAACATACTTCTTTTTCCAAAGGCCATCCCGACACAGACATAATATTTCAATGTACTCTTGAACTTTGTTAATGAAAATTAAAATTACACGCCCCCTCGCAACTTTTGGGATCGGTATTTTCAAGTGGTGTTACCAGGATTCCGGTATTTTTAATGCCTTCATCTAATCTAATGATATGAGAGAGGCTGATTATTAATAGTAATCCCCTAAAATTTAGCTTAAGATTGTGTTCTTATATTGAAACTGCGATTGGCTGATTGGTTTACAGTCTTAAAATATTATGTCCCTTTAAATATACCACATAAACTGAAAAAAACATTTAAGAATTAATTAAATGAAAGAAAAAGAGAATTGTAAGTACATCATTAGTTTACCTTCTGCTGCTTACAAAATAGTCAACATCAGAAGGTACATGACGTCCCGTAGCAGGACAATTTACCGGCAGGCACGTGGCAGGCACGTGGCAGGCTGGCAGCACACCGAGGGCGGTGACGTCACCGGTCACACGCCAATCTGTAGAGTCAACAGCGCTGTTTGCGGACATATTGTATGTTTACGGCGTGATTCCCGCTAATGCCCACTAAACTCATTCTCCGGAGTGGGTCCACACACAATCATATCACGGTTTTATGGCGATCATTGTAAATTACTTAGAGATCGTCGAGCGCTGAGATACGACTCTCATATCGGCCCACGCGTGATTGATCGCGAAGCCTTTATTTTCAAGAGCAACGTAGGTCACAGTATTTCTAATACATCTATGAGATTGAAAAAGGGTGGTTAGGTTCGCGTTCAGTTTAGATTATTTTTTACTAAAAAAATAAATTAAATGAAATGATTATAAGAATACTAGCTCTGCCCTGCGATGTAACCCGCGGTTTATTAGGGAGACCGGAGAATAAATCGTGACATTTTCCCGCAGTAAAAAGAAGCCTCTGGTAATCCAAGGTATCAGCTAACTCGATACTAAATATTATTAAAATCGTTCCAGGCGTGTAGACTGTAGACGTGAATGAGTAAGGTAACAAACAGAAACACTCACACAATTTCGCCTTTATAATATTTGTCCATACTATGATGTCCATCTTGCTCTTTTCGGTTTCATAACATTATATATTATTTAAATGCTGTTGAGGCTGACCTGCGTGATCTTCAAGTCAGTAACTGGCAGGAGGTAGCGCAGGACAGGGCTCAATGGCGAAAGCTCATTTCGAAGGCCAAGATCCACTTCAGGTCGCTGAGCCAGCGGAGTTAGTTAGTTAATAGTTATAATGTCCATATATCCATATAATATTTGTGTAGAACGAATATGAAATTTCAGTTCAAAACGTAGACTGGTCACTGGTCGGACGTTGGCAAAGTGCCCACTGAAAGTGACATTAGTGTCAGAGCTTAGGCTCTTGCGGCATGTGGAGCGTCTCGACACCTACAGCTGACATAATTACAATTAAAATATATTAAACTAGATGACGTCCGTAACTCCGTTGCGCCAAAAAACGTTTATCGCGCGGGAAGTTTTTCCTCAGCATAAACTTTTATAACATAAGAAAAATCGGCCAAGTGCGAGTCAGACTCGCGCACGAAGGGTTCCGTACCGGTAAAGAGCGAAAGTAGACAAAAAAATGTGTTTTTTGTATGGGAGCCCCCCTTAAATATTTACTTTATTTTAATTTTATTATTAATTATTAAAGTGCAAATACAATTAAGGATTTTGTGAAAATTTCAAGTGCGTAGCTGTTACCATTATTGATTACGAGCAAAAAAGGCCAAAAAATGACGTCTCTTGTATGGGAGCCCCCCTTAAAAATAAACTTTATTTTATTTTTAATATTTTTTGTTATAGCGGCAACAGATATACACAATCTGTGAAAATTTCAGAAGTCTAGCTATAGCGGTTCTTGAGATACAGCCTGGAGACATACAGACAGACGGACAGACGGACAGACAGCGAAGTCTTAGTAATAGGGTCCCGTTTTTACCCTTTGGGTACGGATTCCTTTCATCGCTTCAGCCCTTTCAAGATATAACATTCTTCGCATTTATAACTTTATGGATCTTTCGTCATAGCTCCCGCTATTTTGATTGGTTGTGACCACAGAAATAAATCAAGATAGAACGGCCACACGCGTCCGTTGCTAAGGAATCGCGCGTG
Organism: Plebejus argus; assembly: GCA_905404155.3. Lineage (NCBI taxonomy): Eukaryota > Metazoa > Arthropoda > Insecta > Lepidoptera > Lycaenidae > Plebejus > Plebejus argus. The sequence goes on along the minus strand of FR989930.1, from coordinate 19,614,212 downwards.
TCAATTTTTGCTTTGCTTTTAGAACAAATAACTTACCCGTGGAAAGAAATACCTTCCGGAGTCTCCTTACTTCCGAGAAGACGAGAAATAAACTCGATCTCGAGAAATTTTCAACGCGATTTCGTTTCGGTTCGAGATTGTTCGAGACTGCGCGACATATTGAAGCTGAACCAAAATCGGACCATGCAGGGGCCAATTCTCATGTCGCTTAATCGAGCTTGAAGAACAGGCTAGGTGCTTGCACGCCTTCTTACGCGGAGGTAAAGCACCTTACTATCGAAACGACTTTCGAGACTTGAGAATAGGGCCTCTAATAAGTAATAACATATTGTTGTAGCAGGGTCAGGGCTGACACAGATAATTTATTTGGTAGCCGTCAGCTGAACTAGGACGTGAGCACTGAAAGGTTAAAATCTAATATAAATCTTCTGTAAGTACATGTAATGTATTGTATAATTATATCGTACCATTTTAAGCATTTAAGAAGCGGAAATTCGACTTTTATTTCACTTCTTATTTTTTATACGTACTCCACCCAGCATGACGAAGACGGATACGTTAAATTTATCACAATACACGAACCAGCGCGTACCCCGACGTCAGGTCTGATAGCGATAGGCGACGGTCCACTGCACTTATCAGTAGGTGCCAGGCCGACTGTTGAACGTGACCGCTCGCATATCAGACCGCCAAACTTCATACACAAGTAAGGAAATTCTTTAAAAACGTAGTATTACATCTAAAATAATTTTACAGCACGACTGGTGAGACATGTTCAATATTCGAGGACGTGATATTTGGCTATTATATTAGTTGAAAAAAAAAATAATATCAATTGATCACTGAGTAAATGTAGCTTAAAGTTAAATAATTATTTACCCAACGCATGGATACCGCGCGCGAGAGTAGCGCGCGGCGCGCGGGGCGGGGTGGGCCGCGCCCGGCCGCATAGTAATTTACTAAGTGTCCATTATTCATTTGTTTAAAGGGAAATTTGGTTAAAAATTAAGTACCTAATTTTATTACATAATTATAATGAGAATCGAGTACTAAATACTCTCCTTAATTATCGGCATTGTCTCACCAGTCATGCTGTATAGTTGACAGTGAAATAAAAGGGTATATTTTGCTCTTTCAAGGGACTCTTACAACTTACAAGTCATTAATAAAATTTAAATTACTTTGTTATCACTTATCGTTAACTGCGTGACTGGTGAGTCATGTTCAATACTCGAGGACGCGTGATATTTGGCTATTATATTAGATGAAAAAAATTACATAAAAAAATAATATATCAATTGATCACTGAGTAAATGTAGCTTAAAGTTAGATAATTATTTACCCAACGCATGGACACCGCGCGCGGGAGGGGTAGTTGTGTGGTGTTTCTTTGGTAGCGCATGCCTCTGCACCGGCCGCATAGTATGCCTACTTGCCTAGCCGCGTAATTTACTTAGTATCCATGATTCATTTATTTTTGGGAAATTCGGAAAAAAATTAAGTACCTAATTTTATTACATAATTATAATGAGAATCGAGTACAGAGTACTCTCCTTAAGTATCGGTAATGTCTCACCAGTCATGATGACGTATAATATATCAACGAATTGAACATATTTTGTTAAAAAAATAGTTATAAGTTGGAAAAAAGTTGTATTTTTTTACTCAGTTCTTTATTTGGAATCATCATACCTACTTAATAATATTATAAATGCGAAATAGTGTGTCTGTCTGTCTGTTACCTCTTTACGCCCAAACCGCTGGACCGATTTTGCTGAAATTTGGTAAGGAGATATTTTGAGTCCCGGGGAAGGACATAGGATTTTATCCCGGTTACGAATTTTGACGCAACGGAGTTGCGGACGTTATCTAGTTATTTATATATTATAGTAACAAATATTATGGTTTATTGTAAGAATCGATTACCGTTTTAGGTGATCGCACTAGCGTGACGAGTTGATAGAGTTATCGCGGGTATCGAGTTATCGTGATGATGACTGTGGAGTTATCAGCCGAATTCTTGCGTTAGTTTACTAGTTGCCCGCTACTCCTTTTGGCAAATAATTTATCGCGCGGAAACCGTACGTTTTTTCAGGATAAAAAGTATTCTATGACCTTACCCGGGACTCAAACTATATCCATACTACAAAGTTGCGTTATGGGCGTGTGCGTGAAGAGGTGATAGACAGAGATACACATTTTTGAATTAATAATATTAGTATGGATACTTGTATGTATAGCTTTAACCACGACATTAGCAAAAAAAAAACACAAATTCTGGCATTTGCTATAAGCCAAAAACGTTTGTGGTTCGTCTCGTGAATCGTGATACGGACCAAACCAAACCTTGCTTAGATGGTTTTCGGACAATGACGCAAGATAGGTGCCGTACAAATAATACAATTCTGTTATGCTGGAACTTGGCTTGACACGCTACCGCGTGTCTAGATAAAAAACTGCTTAGGAATTGTAAAGAGGCTTTAAAATAGTTTACATAATGCACAATTTTAAACAAAATACATCGGTATCTATATTGAGTGATTGATATAGTCACATCATATCGATAAAATATAAGTAAACATCATCATCAGTAAACAACATATAACATTGTTAGTCTTATTGACTTAGACTGTGAGGTCGTGGATGGATTAAATAAAAGAAAATCACTTTTATATTGCGCTTTATTTAGGTTAAGCGCATTCGGTAAGGCACGTCTTTACTCCAAGGAGGAAAGGAGAGTAGTAGTATAATATTTAACATTAAAATAAACTGTGACCTGCAGAGTCAACAAAAACGTTCCCATGCCAAATGTGAGCCTGACCATTTAAACTGAAAGGTCCCAACAATAAATTATTGTTTTATAGCTTTGGTAACATTGACTACCCTTGTTTTAAGAATTAGAAGTCGTTTATTATACTTCATACAATATCTTGACAGCAAGGTTAACATGTGGCATGCGAGACCCAAATGGTACTTGAGTTTCTCAGATCCTAAATCTTTCAATACATTAACAAAAGACAGGAATTTTTGTATTCGAATTTAAGTAAATTCGACACGCCCCCTCAAAAATTAATGTCTTTGGAATCAAACTCAAAAGTAACATAAACCTAAAATAAAATTTCCTAAATATCAAAACAAAAAAAATTAAATTAAGTACAATTAAAATTTACATTAAGTAATACCTAATTGACGTACCTTCCGTGCACTTTAACCTTCCGGGGAGATACAATATGATCCAACATTTGTTGCTAGGATGAGGGAAACCCCAGAAAAACCTCACCAGATCATTAAATAGTTAATTTCTACTAAGTATTTATTAAAACAATTTAAAATAAAAACATTATTCTTCTAAGTTTATTTTCTCTCGTAGCTCGCGGAACCTGGCTGCTGGCAGCGGCTTGGTCAGCATGTCCGCGATCTGGTTATCTGTTGAAATATATTTCAAAGTTATTGTCTTATTCACACATTGTTCTCGGGAGAAGTGATACTAATGTCAATATGTTTGGATCTCTTGTGACTCGATGGATTATTTGCGATACTAATACATCCATTATTATCTTCATATATTAAGATAGGTTCTTTAATTTCAATATTAATACTAGTAGCTAAAGTCCTTAACCACAAAGCCTCTTTAACAGCTTCATACAGAGCCATATATTCGGCTTCTGTCGACGAGGCTGCTACTGAAACTTGCCTCTTAGAGTTCCAACATATTGTACATTTATCATACAACATAAATAAATAACCTGTTGTACTTTTTCTGTCGGAAGTATCACTTCCTCCCCAATTTGAATCGACATATCCCGTAAATAAATTATCATAACTTCCCTGTACATAATATTTTAATTTCAAATTAATTGTACCTTTTAAATATCTAAGTACTCTTTTTAAACAAGTCCAAAGTTCTTTGTTATTCTTATTCATGTATCTACTCAAAATATTTACAGTTATGGATAAATCGGGTCTAGTACATACCATTAAGTACATAAGGCAGCCAATAAGACTTCGACATGGCACATCATATATCTCATTAGATTCCAATGCCTCAAAATTTAGTTTAATTTCTAAAGGTGTGCTAATTGGATTACAATCCATCATATTAAACTTGTTTAATATTGCCTTTATGTATGTACTTTGATCTAATATAATAATATTGTTGTTTCGGGTTATTCTGATACCTAAGAAAAGTCTTATTTCTTTTAAGTCAACCATCGAAAATTTGTTCATCAAATATTGTTTAAAGGCGTTCATAGTATTTTTATTTGCAGTGCAAATAACTAAATCATCAACATACAAAATGACATAAATATTCTGGGACACATATCCCTTATTTAGTATGTACATACAACGATCTCCCATAGAATTTTTAAAACCTATTTCTAAAAGGGTGTTTTCAAATTTTTCGAACCAGCATCTAGCGGCTTGTTTTAGGCCATATAGAGCTTTATTAAGTTTACAGACTTCATTTTGCTTGCTCTGTACTCCCTCGGGAACTTTCATGAATATTTCTTCCTTTAAATCACCATTTAAAAATGCAGTTTTAACATCCATATGGTGAATCAATAAACTATGTTGATTTGCAAATGCTAATATAAATCTAAAAGTTGAAATTCTCGCCACCGGAGCATAGGTTTCATTATAGTCTTCAAGGTATTTTTGACTAAATCCCCTGGCAACTAATCGGGCTTTATATTTTAAAGGTTTCCCAAATTCGTCGTTTTTAATAGTAAATACCCATTTGCTATCTACGATATTTTTGCCTATTGGTCTAGGTACAAGTATCCAAGTATTATTTATAGAAAGTGAATTTAATTCATCATTGATTGCCTTTTCCCATTGGCAAGAATCTAATCTGTCTTTTATTTCCTTATAAGAATTTGGAATAGACGATATAAAATATTGAGCTGATAACAAATAGTCACTAGGTAAATTTTCAGAATAAGAAATTGGATTTAGATTTTTAATTCGTTCACTTCTCCTCAGTTTATTATTGTTGTTATTCTGAGGAGAAATATTACAATTATCAATTTGTTCACTATTTCTATTTAATTCTGTATCATAAAAGGTAAGTGACCGCTCCTGGATTGTATTGTTTTCCAAATTACAATTGTTTTCATTGTTATCATTAAAAGGGGCACTTGAAGAACTAGGGAGGGACGTTTCTTTACCTGAATGTACATTTATTGAATTTGATTTTAATGGCTTGGACTTAAGAAAGCTTTTTTCATCTACAATAATATCTCTCACTACCAAGTACTTGTAATTTTCCACATCATAAACTCTATACCCATTTGGTTCATACCCCAATAATATGGCTTTAGATGATTTTTCATCGAATTTATTTCTACCGGTTTTTACATGCACATATACTGTTGAACCAAACACTTTTAGGTATTTAATTTGGGGTTTCTTATTGTGCCACATTTCATAAGGTGTTTTATTTACCTTCAATGATTTTGTTGGTGTCATATTTATAAGATACGTTGCAGTTAACACTGCATCGCCCCAAAACACTTTATCTAATTGGGCACCAGATATCATTGTTCGCGCCTTTTCTGTAATGGTTCTTACCATTCTTTCAGATATGCCATTTAACTGTGGAGTTCGTGGTATTGTGAGATGATAACTTATACCCTTTGAAACACAATAACTTTTCATTTCATTCGATAAATATTCTCTACCATTATCGCAATATAAATTAACTATTTTGAAGTTAAATCTAGCTTCACCTTTTGCAACACAATATTTAAACATTGCAAACATATCTGATTTGTGTTTTATAAGATATGTTACACAATAATGAGTGAATTCATCTACAAATAGTACAAAATAATTATCGTTATTTACAGAAGGTGGTGTGATTGGCCCACAAATGTCAGAATGAATATTAAATAGCGGCCGGTTTAGATATTCTTTGTTTTTAATTTGATTAAATGGTAGTCGGGCTTGTTTGCCATAAATGCATGCTTCACACATGTCATCATCAGGCATAATATTTTCTAATTGGTTTATGTCATCGACAAGTTGTTTATTTTTGAGTTCGATAAATTTTGATTTGCCCATATGACCTAATCGTTGATGCCATAATTTATAATCAAGATTAGAGGCATTACTAGCACAATAATTAAACATATTTTTACGTACCTTGAACTCCAAAGTAAACAGGTTGTTTACAGTCTTACCGGACATCACGGGCTTACCGTGATAGTACACCATTACCCCTTCTTCACCAAAGGTTATAGAGTATCCGGCTTGTTGCATCTTGATTACGGACAGCAAGTTGTACGGGACATCAGGACTGTACAGCACGTTTTCTATCTTCCCCTCGATGCCCAAGTTGCTCGTAACAGAGAATGATCCAATCTTCGACGCAGAGATAAATGTGCCATTTTTCGCCACTGATATTTGAATTGGTGTTTTCAGTGTGCGAAAACAGCTTGCTATATCCTCTCGATTCGTGATATGATCGGATGCTCCAGAGTCCAACAAGAATATAATCATATATTGTTTATAATCTGTTTGTATTGTGGCTCCTGCCATGAAAGCAAAACTCGTCGTAGTCGGCGATGATTGAATTGTGTTAACGCTCGGTGTATAATAATTAGCAGTGTTGATAGTTTTGATCTTCTTATTGTTTAGTTTGTACTTCATACCCTCTAGATAATAGCGACATTCGTATCTGTAGTGTCCTTTTCTTCCACAGTGATGACATTTTATATGATTTTTCTTATTGGATTTCTTGTTGTAGTTGGATTTCGGCTTCTTATTTATTCTTCGAGAATTCTTAATAATTGATGGTATTCGTTGGAAATTTTCGTGTTGCAGATGATTGTTTTTACTTTCAGCATGAAGAATTTTTCCGCTTGTGTCTAGTTTCTCGTCGTTTAGTTTAACTTCGTGGTCGAGGAGTCGCATCTTCACGAAGTTCAGTGTAATATCGTCTTCTGAGAGTGTTTCGATTGCAGTGACAATACCGTCATAGGCAGGCGGCAGAGTCAGCAATAGTTGAGATACTTTATCTGCCTCCTTCACAGTTGCACCAGAAGTCGCTAGCTGGGATATTAAAATATCAAACTGCATAAAATGTTGATTCAAGGTGGTATCTCCTTGGAGTTTCATATTCAATAACTTCTTTCTGGTTGCGAGCTGTTTAGCCGTACTTTTTCTCTCGAAAATGTTGTCTAGCGCAGAAAGTATATCCTTCGATGTTGACTCTGGTCCCACGTGACTGATATAAGCATCAGACAGGTATTCTATGATCTATTTTAGTTGTTTGTTCGGCTTTCTTCCACTTGTTGTCAGGTATTACCGGAACTGGCTTCTCAATAACGTGAATCACATCTAGTTCACTTAAAAGGCTTCGGATTCTGAATTTCCAGATGTTGTAGTTTTCTCCCATGAAAATCGGAATATTTCTCTTGGTCTTCTGTTTCTCCATATTGTTATTTTAAAAGTTCAAATTTTTACAATCACTTTGAGTTCAAAAACTATTTTAACTTTTATTTAATCACTGCGTTGACTGGGCCACCATAACCTGTTAGTCTTATTGACTTAGACTGTGAGGTCGTGGATGGATTAAATAAAAGAAAATCACTTTTATATTGCGCTTTATTTAGGTTAAGCGCATTCGGTAAGGCACGTCTTTACTCCAAGGAGGAAAGGAGAGTAGTAGTATAATATTTAACATTAAAATAAACTGTGACCTGCAGAGTCAACAAAAACGTTCCCATGCCAAATGTGAGCCTGACCATTTAAACTGAAAGGTCCCAACAATAAATTATTGTTTTATAGCTTTGGTAACATTGACTACCCTTGTTTTAAGAATTAGAAGTCGTTTATTATACTTCATACAATATCTTGACAGCAAGGTTAACATGTGGCATGCGAGACCCAAATGGTACTTGAGTTTCTCAGATCCTAAATCTTTCAATACATTAACAAAAGACAGGAATTTTTGTATTCGAATTTAAGTAAATTCGACAAACATAAACATCAACATGTTGCGGGATTTACCCTACACTCAGCTGAGATAAGGATGAATCACTGAGCGGAACCCGGAGATGTGTGCCGATCGCCGGACAGCCGGACAGACGGAAAGCCGGATTACGGATACTATAGGTCTACCAGAATCTGATGGCAAATTTTGACAGCAAATTTAGAAAAAAAGGATCAAAACGTTTTATTCCAATTATCCCGGTATTGCTAGAGTCAATTTATTTTCTCACTTTTTGCCACCAGATTCTGGTAGACCTATACGTACGTGATCGATCGCTGGTCTCGAATACAAGGTGTAAGGACTAATGAAGCTTTACAATTTATGAATGGAAGTTGATGAGTAAATTTCATTAAGGCGGATACGATGGGGTTGACATGACAAGCCCCCCAAAAAGTAGGTAAAAAAAGGTGTAATGAAACAAAGTGATAAAAAAGAAATACTGGGTATGTATGTGTCCCTTGTATATAGTTCACTGTTAAAATAGCAGCGCTAAAAAAGTTTATTTTTAATTTTTGGATTCACTTTGCGGCGTTTGGCAACACTTCAACTTTCAGCGCTGCTACTTTTACTTTTACTTTGCAAGGGACAAATGTACCTACATATTATTATATACACCCCAAAGTATTTTCCCTTTTTTTGTTACACCCTGTATATAGATAACTAACAGTTAATTTCATCGTATTACATAATATAATAGTATATCTAATCGCGGGCTATCGCGTTGTGAATTCCGGAGTCATCATTAATAAATCATTTTCTATTTTCCTCTTCAAAATGCGAACGTGGCTTCCCTCGAGCGAGCATGGGTGTTAACTGTAATGTGTGCACTTGCTGCATGTATCCAAGGCGTTTTATCACATTAACTACCGCACTCACTGCCGCACTTGCAGATTTATTTATTACTTAAATGTAATTAATTAAATATTTTGACATAAGCCCTATACATTCTGTCAAACCCTTCATTAAATCGAAGATTAATCATAATTAAATGTCTCTGAGTACAGCGCGAGCGGTTACAGACGTATCATCATCAGCATCATCAAATCATCTATATTATAATATTAATACCCCGCGTTCGCGTTGCATTATAATTAAAACTTATTAATTTTATATTAATACGCGAGCGAAAATCTTTGGATCCCTTTTGACGAAAAATGCGGAAACGTAGGTGAATGAAATTTTGCACAGTTATAGTTTATAAGGTGAAGGAGTGCATCGAGCTAATATTATGTTAAAATCTTTAATCCAGTTAACTTATTAATATTCCATCTCTATGTGCGGCAGTTAAACTGATGAGTTTAGCGATCGAGAGTGGGGTATCAGGTTTCAGGAGTAGGTATGTCTACGTGTTGAATGTTCTTCGATTTTTTATGAAATAAGAGGGCAAACGAGCAAACGGGTAACCCCAATAGAAAGGAAAGTACCGTCGCCCATTGACACTCGCAGCATCAGAAGAGCTGCTGGTGCGCTGCCGGCTTCGAGCTGCAGTTTTGATGAATCTCGCTACAGGCAATTTTAGCTTCTGTATGGGTGTAATTCCCTGGACTAATACCTAGCTTATTGTTACTCCCAAAATATATAAGAAGCCATAAGATGTCCAGTTACTAAATCACGTATAAAAACGAGTCACGTCCACAATGAGTTCGGTACGACATGACTTTTACATTAATTGGATCGAATGTACTGTACTATATCTGCGAAGGACAGACCTATGTTTCTACAATTAAGTTACTTATAACGAAAATTCAGTGCGCTTTCCGCGGATGTGCAAAAGCATTTTTCGTATTTTCTAATCACACAAAATGCTCAGGGAAACGACGGAATTCATTCTGCATTCAATCACTCCCGGATCCAGCCCTGGATTTATGTAAACGCAGATAGGCCATGGTCTATGAGCGGCAGCGTCCAAGGGGGGTGCGGAGGTAGCGTCCTAGGATGGCGGCAGAATTCGTACATAGGGGCGGCTAAATTAAGGCCATTTTTATTAATTAAGGTGGCCTATACGTCTCATAAAAAATATAAATCCGGCTCTGCTATGATCCCAACCCTTCTCTCACGTTTCAGATGACGCTTCGATTGTAAGCTGCCACACTCAAGCGAGACAGTATTCAAGCGAGGTAGTGGGACAGCCTGCTCTCGAAGTGAAATTCGAAAAACTAGAATAGGCCTCCTGCAGCGGTGCATATTTTATAATTATTGACATGATAGTTGACAGCAATGGGCGACAAGCGGTTCACGAGCGCGGAGGTGGCGGCGCGCAGCGGGCGGGGCGGGGGACCGGCGTGGATCGTCTACCGCGACGGCGTCTACGACGTTACTGCCTACGTCGCTGAGGTACTATTGAAGAAATTGACTAATTGAGTCTATTCAGTTAGCTGTGATCTGTCGGATGGGTTATTACGCGACCAAATTACATAGGTCCGCCAGCTGCCTATGAATATACTTCTCTGATAGTCAACTTTAAATTAAAAACTTGGCAGTAATAAAGCGACTTCACTGACTGCAGAGGGCAGACGTAGTTGTTGAAGTAGGTTATATTATGTTCTTTATCTAGGGCCGGTATAAATAGTCAGTACTCAAGACGCATCTCGGTCTCAAGATACGGTTCAGGCTCTGTGATTGGTTAGCTGTCAAAATTTGGACCAATCACAGAGCCGAACCGCGTCTTGAGAGCGGGTCGCATCTTAAGTACTGACTATTTATACGGGCCTTAGAATCTACTATGTTAGTGTGTGCGCAGGATTCAACATCTTACAGCGCCTACTATGGCTAGCTAGCCAATTCAAGATTACTCTAGCTAGAGTAATCTTGAATAACAATAGATGAGGTCTATTGAGATCGGCGACCGCGGCTGACCTTGCAGCGCGAGACACCTTTTTTAGCTACTGATGACTATAAATTATAGCTTACGATAATTTGTTTGTTTTGTGAGCGGTTAATCATGAGTGGTGTTGCAGCACCCGGGCGGGGATGTGTTACTGGAGGAGGCGGGACGCGACGCGACGGCCGCCTACGACGACGTCGGCCACAGTGCCGACGCGCGCGCCGTCCTAGCCAAGTACAAAGTCGGAGAACTCGTCGAGGTGAGCCTAGTCCACTCTAAATTGAAAAACACTCTAGATGTCAATTATTATTGACAGATAAGTGCTATTAAAAATAAATTAATTAGAAATCAAAAACCCGACTGCCAAAAATGTTAACTAAAAAGAACGAAACAAGACCTAATTCTGCCGGAGGCATCGAATCCATGTTTTAATTGATACGACTCTTGCAGCTTACGAGATTCATGCCAGGATAAAATATAGAAGGTTACGTACAAAAATGTAGAAGAAGAAAGTGGATTATAAAATGCAGTCGGAGGCATAATATTTTATGATTAATGTTAAACTTGGTGCGACATGCTGATAATAATATTATATTTTTACCCGACTGCCAGGAGGGTTATATTATGTTTGGCGCGTATCTTGTATGTTTGTAATATTCTTTATTACCTCGTATCTTCAGAACCGCTAAGGGGATTTTCATATTTGAGGTATCGTTAGATTTGTTTTAATGGCCCAAGTGTTCTTAGATAGGTGACATTAAGAAAAAACCAAAATGGCGGATGTTTAACGCCATATTGTGAGGTAAACTAACATAAAAATTTACCAAGCATATCGAGTGGGGTATCAAAATAAAAGATTTTAAACGCTGATTCTAAATATGTATATAACTTGCAGTTTTAATATTAAACCGAACGATAAATCTACACTAATAGTATAAAGAGGAAAGATTTTATTTTTATTGTTTGGCTCGGAAACTACTGGACCGATTTGAAAAATTCTTTTACCATTGGAATTCTACATTATTTTTCCTGAACATAGGCTCAATTTTATTTTGGAAAAAAATAGGTTTCCGTAAGATATTTGGGTTCTTCGGACGCAAGGTGTAAAAATCAACCAGAAAAATTACTTATTTTACGTACGCTGCCTAAACTATAAAAGTTAAGTTATGATGTAGGTATGCCATAGTTTATCAACTCGAACATTGCGCTATAAAATATGCCATACATAAATTAAAGGATCGAACACTGGCGTCGCGAGTGTATGTACACTTGTACAGTAGATACCTGCATAAATAAACGATGTACCCAGTTGCAGAAAGGCATACCCAAATATTGCACAATTAGATGATCTTAAAAGAATTTTAAACACATATTTGGTAGAAAAAAAGTTAGGTAATACGTGCTTTTTATTATTGTTTTGTAACATTATGTGTAAGCTGTAAGGCGTAAGCAGTAAACACACATAACGCGCTATTACACAGGGCTACCACTCACTCGCCTTAAGAGACTCGCAAGAAAATAATAAGGGAACTAATAATGGAGTAAAAGCAAATATTGCCGATAAAATCTTATGAACAATCAAAATAAGAGCCTGTCACACCGCGCGCTACAAGCGCAAGCGTTATAATAATATCTTCGTAAAGACTGAGCCAGGGCCGGATTTATATTCTTTATGACTCAGACGGAGTTATGAGTATAGGCCACTTTAATTTTTCCGCCCCTATGTACGAACTCTAACGCCATCCTGGGACGCTGCCGTCCCCCTTAAGGACGCCTTATGACGCTGCCGCCCATAGGCCATGACGCTAATATAATACTGCCTATAGTCTATACATAAATCCAGAGCTGTTTTGAGCTCATAATCATTATTATTATACCTTTCATTATATTAGTATCTTTATGTTTCAGGAGGAGAAAAAGTATGACGCCAACGGCAAAAAGAAGAAGAGGGTAGTCAATGTACCAGCAGACAAGCCCGAAGGACGAAGTTGTATAAACGTGGTCACTTGTGGTCTGTTAGGGTGATAAAATTAAAATAAGTTAATATAATAATTACTAAGTATTACTGTGTATTAAGTATGGGTATTAACTGACTGTGATTGATTATTATTTATTATTATCAAATAATGAATATATTATGTAATTAAGTAATTTGATAAATTATCAAATTATTTTGAAAAACTTCATCAACCTCAACCATAGACAGATATAAAATACAGTACGTATTTATTTCAATCCAATTAATGTGATATTTACTTAAATTATAATAATTAAAATTTTTAATTTAATTAATATTTATATTTGATTTTTAATTAAATATTTAAAAATTCATGATAATTACTTACTTACCTTGCGTCGAGCGCACACCCACCAGCGGCCAATGAATTGTATAATATTATATTATACCTACTGTTAAACCTGTACCGAACACAATAACTCCTATGTCCATAGACAAGAGTACTGAGTAGGCAGAACTTATGAATTAATGAACAATCAGTAGATATCATGCATAATATTATTATCTCGCAGCTACCTCGCGTCGTAGTAGCCGCAACCGCCGCGCCGCACCGCACTCAAGTGTGAAGCGCTGTGCTGCATCGACCGACAGAATTTCCCGATTACGAAGACGCGTCGGAGCGTTAACACCACGCAACATTTTAAGCATGCAGTTTGAACTTAGTCTGTACACAATAAAAATCTAAGGCTGGTATAAATAGTCAGCACTCAAGATGCATCTCGGTCTCAAGACACGATTCAGGCTCTGTGATTGGTTGGCTGACAAAATTTGGACCAATCACAGAGCCGAACCGCGTCTTGAGAGCGGGTCGCGTCTTAAGTACTGACTATTTATACGGGCCTAAGATAGTCATAATTATTATCTACTTAACTACACAATAATAATTAAGTAAATAAGAATTCAATTATGGTCGAAAACTAATGTATTGGTTCTAGTATTCGGACGTCGAGCGTTTAAATGAGACAAAAGCGTGCACTGTAGCCTGTAGGTATTTGAGCTGTCTCATTTTCATCTGCGATATGCGTGGGCACGACGCAGCTCAGGCCTCAGCCGATGAATGCATTACCACTGGGAGGTTTTTCAGAGGATTATAATGGCGAGCTCAGCTGCACAAGTGATGCACTTGATCCATTTTGTTCCGTTATTCATACAGCTATTTATAGGTTTCCTAAAAACTAACCACATTTTTGGCTTCTATAGCGATTTAGTGACACCCTCCGCTTATTATTTTTTGAATATCTTTAATGTACAGAATTCACAATTCTACAGTTTTATTATATGTATAGAAGTAAGTAGAAATTAAATTCTTACCAAAATTTTAATACTGTGTCGATACTTGTAATTACTTTCAAACTAATTAAAAAAATATTCAGTCTTATTATCAGTACAGGAACTAATAATTACTATGTTTTAAATTATTACAAAAATTGTGATATCTAGGAGGTATCAGATTTTGCTGGCAGGGGCTTTTTTTTTTACGGGCAAAAGGCCCACCACACATTCCCACCACTGCAACTCGTGTGTCGCCAGGATCAGCAGTGGTAACCAACCACGAAAACCCTTTGATATGATCTCAGGGATGCCCGAGGGACAAGCTAAATCTGTCTTGGGACCCGCAACGAAATTAATCAGAAGAAAGGTGGAGGAGTAGGAGATATCCAATTTCCCTCCCCAAGCAAAGCGGGAGACAGCCAAATTGTAATGACATTGATGTCCGAACAAAGGGGGAAGCACCACGGGAAAAATTAAATTAAACTTAATACAATAAGCCCTGATACCTCCTAGATATCACAATTTTTGAATAATTGAGGCACATACCCAAATCCAAAATTTGATCTTGTATTATTTCTATATTACATCATAAGCATCGCCAGACATTTTACACCACCGGACGAGTGTATACCATTCTACAGGACAATAAATGAATTTTTCTCTTCGTCGATTTCTCATAATATTATAGTGCGTGGCCACTATGGCCTTCCTTTTGGGCGTGGCCCTTTTCCAAAAATCTGTGAGAAATATCAATGCTATACTTTTGGGAGCAGTATACTTACATCAGAAATACAATACAGTTTCTCTTCTGACCGCCACAGTTATCGGGCCACAGGCAGATATTATACTATTTTCGAGCAAAATGCTCAAAAATAGCTTACGTTCTAGAAGCTTTCATCGTCTTTAAAAAGTTGTTTTGGACTTTTTGAACATGAAACAATGGTAAAAATAACAATATGAAATTATAATTTAATTAGAAGTCAATTTGTATAGCTAACAATAAGAATTAATATAGACGTAGAAAAAGCTATATGGCAGATAGTCGCTTAAACGTCGTGTCGTAACAAGAAATATCATGCTTGAATTATTTTCATAATTACAACTACTAAACGTGAATTAACTTATTCATCACTTGACGATCTGAAATAAACAATTAATATTCGTGCCGGCCGCCGAAGAACATGTCATCTGCCTGATGACATTATATGACTAACCGCCGGCCCTCCACGCGTCCCGCGTAAAGGCGGCCAGCGGTAGTTATCCGCATCTACATCGTGCAATTTTACAAAACAGGTGAAGAAGTCTTCTTTTACGTGGCAAAATTACCAAAACTAAAGTGATATTTGAATTTCTGTTTTTGCTATGTTATAGAACACGACATTTTAAACTAGTTTCTTCAAAAAAACTTAAAACTCAAAATTGCAGATGACCTTTTTTTACTTTGCACCCGTCGACTTGTCTTAGGCAGTAGGTCCTCGTAAAAGACAAAGCTGATAGTAATAAAAACCGCAAAATTTTAACGATGTTACTATTTATTCATAAATAATTTTGTTTGCGACGAAACGTGTTTGTGGTCCATATTTAATATTATTATAATAATCGGCCAAGTGGGAGTCGAACTCGCACACGAAGGGTTCCGTTCCGTATCATTAAAGAGCAAAATTAGCCAAAAAATGTGTTTTTTGTATGGTAGCCCCCTTAATTTTTTATTTTATTTTAATATTATTATTAAATATTGAAGTACACATTATATAAGTAAGGATTTTGAGAAAAATTCAAGTACTTACAGTACCTGTTGCCATTATTGTTAAAGAGCAAAAAAAAAGGCAAAAAAATCACGTTTGTTGTATGGGAGCCCCCCCGTAAATGTTAATTTTATTTTGTTTTTAGTAAGTATATTTTGTTGTTATAGCGGCCGCGGCACCAGAAATACATAATCTGTGAAAATTTCAGAAGTCTAGCTATAATAGCGGTACTTGAGATACAGTCTGGAGATAGACAGACATCGAAGTCTCAGTAATAGGTTTCGCTTTTACCCTTTGGGTACGGAACCCTAAAAAGAAGGTTGGGTACTACTGGGCTAGACCATCTCCCAGACCTCACTTCGGAAACGTCTCGTCTATTTTGTTAAAAGTGGTATTGAGAGACATCTAGCGTTAAATCAAAACAGTAACTGTAGCCACGTAACGAACCACTAGTTTTAACTGATGCTAATAGATGGCGTTTTAAGATTGACCCTAGGAGTAAATGTGTTCTATGTTGACCTATTTCAGTTTTCAGTATTTCGTGGTCCAGAACTTCCGGAGTTAGGTACTTTTTAGCTCAATTTTTACATTTGAAATAGGTATTAATACCTACCCTTGTTAAATAGATTTATTGCCTTAGATTATTTTTTAATAAAATCTACTTTTACAAAAACAAGGTACTTTTGTATTGAGTACTGTACTGATTGAGAGTACTAGCATAAAGTTGTATTTATAATGACTATATATTATATTTTATGAAGTTTTTGGGACATTATTATAATGTCAAATCAGCCAATCAATGGATTATGAATGTATGACCATGTACAATATTGGGCGCGTTCCACTTGGCGTTGAAAACGATCAAAACGCTAAAAATAAGAGGCATTTTCAGCGTTTTGATCGTTTTTAACGCCAGGTGAAACGCGGGGATAGATATATTATAGGTAGGTGGTTACTGGTTCTAGTGAAAACTATACCTAATATTATAATTTAGTCAGGACTCAGGAAATGGGTTTATGGCAGGTAATAAAAATCACACTTATATCCAAATCGTTTATTCAAGCAAATGAACATAATAATATTATGAACAAACTATAACATTAAAATTTATCTACTTAATGATATTTACATTACCTCGCTTACCTAAAGGATTAATCTATTACATACAACTAGACTTAGCCTATGTTATGAAAATGCAGAATAATTTTCAAAAACTAGCAAAAATAATTCCTCCACTTTAACGAGGTTAAAGTGCACAACACACACCGGGAAAAATATTCTGCACCTTGTTATTATGTCAAATATTTCTTATAGAAAACATCTTGATAAATTAGGTATATTGTTAAGACTATCGGCGTACTACTATGCTTCTCTCTGTATGGACTCTAGACGTTGCCCTCCCACACCAGACGAGGCACTTATGTATAAAGTAATAAAATAATTTTGTTAAAATTAATATATTTTTTACTTTGGATATAAAAAATGTGGTACGTATTTTGAGTACCATTAGAATATTTGATAAATTAATATTTTTATTTTTTTGTTATTAGTAAATTACACATAAACAAGTGTAATTCTGTTCATAACATGTGGTCAGTGGTCACCAAATACACCTGATATGGATAACTAGTGCATTGGACTAAATTAAAGACAACTCTCAACATGCAACTCACAAGCCCGATAAATGAAAAGCCTCATACAGGATAACAACGCCACCCAATATAAAATCCACAGATATATATATGTAATTTCAAACAATTAAACACCACATAAACATCAACAATGGCTTGTCATAAAAACTTAATTAGTGCATAGAATATATTATATTGTTAAATATAATTAAAACTAAGAACTAATATCTACTTTGAGAAGTAGTACCCATAATGAGTTACTCGGATGGTAAATGAATCATTTTGTTGGGTGTTAGGAAACCTTCAAACGTAAAAAAATTTAAGTGACAAATGTGAGTTTAATTTGCAATAATTAGGAAGACGATAATAATGAGCCTTTGATAATTCCGTTTCTGCACATTTAACTACAGGGGTAGTTTTTGGTCATGATTATTTTCAACATCAAACGGAAATATTTCCTGACTATACATACAAAAATATTTTCAAATAAAATTCATGGAAGTATGCAGCATCTGACAGTTTCAAGCAAAATTAATACAAAACTACACAAACTCTTTGCCTTGTCCACGTTCTAAAGTAACGCTAACCGCTGAGCAGGCACTTCCACAAGAGTAGGTCACAAATTATTGTTATGGTAATATATATCGTAATATACATCAACATACTACAGACACAGATCTTCATGTGCATAGTAGGGGACACAAACATTGAGGAAGCATCATTAAACATAAGACCATAATATTGTATACATGGATCATGCCTGCTTCCCCACCCAAGGGAGCTCAACATTTGTGCCAATGCTATACTTATAATTATTTAAAGTGCAATAAAAATATGTTACTCTATTATGATAATTCCTAACACAGACCCAATATAAAATACAAAAAAAACTCTTATTAATAAAATAAAATATTATAATATACTAATTTTAATGTAGTTGTATAATGCACAAATAGTGATATCATGAAATTTACATTGTTAATTTCATCAGCCTGGCCGAAAGCCGCTGCCCGCTTGGGTGTGTGTAAGAACACTCATACAGTGTCCAGTGATCACTTGCACTCATTTAGACAGTCTGCTAGTGTAGCTGGAGGCTCTTTCACTGAGATTGGCCGGGCTGAGTGGTCTGATTTGCTGACTTTGTTATGACAATAGTCTGTTTGCCTCCCACACCAGACTTACCCAGCTGTAGCATGTTGGAGGGTAATGTAATTATTTTGTTACCACCGACTGTGTTTGCTGATACAAGTTTTACAATTGTGGCTCCGGGGGCGATACCCGCTTGTGCCCCACTGGCTGGTGTCGTAGGCCTATTTTGAACCATAGCCATTTTTGGTACTGTTGCAACTGTCATGCCAGTAGAAGTTTTTACCAGAGTGACATACTGGGGTCCTGATGTTGCTTGATTTCCGGTGCCGGGTGTTTTCTTGATGATTACAGGTATGCCCGCATTTCCTCCACCTTGTCTGAGCACGGTCGCGCCGCCGGCGGCGGTAACAGCGCCCGAACTTACTACAGTCTGTTCGCCTGATTTTGCAGTGACAATTTTATAAACAGGAGTCTTCACTTGTTGCCCGGAGATGGCACCTCCAGCAATCTGTATTGCTCCTCCACTGCTACCTATTACTGGTATATTACCAGCACCAAGTTTCACAGGAACACCAGTGGCCACTTTTGTTTGCATATTTGAGACTCCAGCTTGAATAGGAACACCACCAGCCGTTTTTACAAGTACATTGCTCGTGCCAATTTTTACATTACCCGCTCCCAGTTTGAGGGGCACATTAGCCACTTGTGTAACCTTTTGAACGCTATTTGCTGTAATTTTACCTTGAAGATTGGTGGCTCCAATTTTAAGCGGTACGGCATTACCTGCTAGCTTCACGGGTGTCCCTCCTCCAAGTTTGAGTGGAACTCCACCGCTCTGCGCAGTTTTAACTTGTACAAACCTAGGAGTACCTCCACTTACAGACGGTGTTCCTATTACTATTTGGGCATTAGACTGTGCTGTGGACACCCGCACAGTTCCAGGTGTACCCACTCCACTGACAATTCTGGTGATGCCCTGTGGGTTGACTGCAGCTACTTTGATTTGTTGAGAGGATCCTGCGGGCGATGATTTGACTACTGTCTTGCCCTGATATGTCTGCTTTATTGTAGGTGTGCTTGTGGTTATTTTCACAGCTGACTGGGCAGCTTTTACAGTTCCCGGCATAATCTTCTGTGGCGTGGATATAGGCGACGTTATAGGCGAAGGCGCGGCGGCTGTCGGTCGCGCCGGTTGTTCAGCAGGTAGGCCAGATGATATTGGTGACATTAATCCAAATGCGGCCTTTGCTGTATCTGTTTGAGCTGCAGCTGGAGAAGCAGGTGGCGGGGCAGCCACCGGTTCTGCAGCAGTCGGGAAACGAGTGGGAGTAATTTTACCACATTTCTGTACTTGCAACAAATATGTGGTAACCGTGTTCATTGCCGGCCAGCACAATTCTAGTGATGTTGTCCCGGCCCTCACAAGAGCAACTCTACCAGCTTGAGGTGGCACTCCTACTTCGAGGTACCACAGATCTTTGCAGCAAATTTGATTGTTCCATGTTTTCCTGTAACCATCTCTTCCTGACCAGATATACAATCTAGTTTGAATCGCCACAGCACTGTGACCGGCCCGAGCTCGAGGCACACACTCTTCAAACTTATCCAGGGCTATGTTGTCCCATGTCATAGTTTCTAAGTTCAGGGAAGCCAGAGTGTTTGTACATTTCCACTCCTTCTCATGTGTTGGAAGCTTAGATTCGTCTGGAACCAGGGGTACCCAGCCCCCATACACATACATGTGGTGGCCTATGACTGTGGCGGTGTGAAGAGACCTGGGAAGCGGTGGAGCTCCCCCTAGCTCTGGTTTAGACCAAGACATGCTGTCCACATCTAGCACCCACAGATCTCCGAGACGCGAACCACTCATCCCTCCGTAGATGATGAGCGAAGATTTTCCTGTGTTCTTATCTGTATAAGCTACTCCACTGTGGGACTCGCGGGGTGGGGGGGACTGGCCATATGTTATTGGTATGTCCCACACGGTCATCGACGAATTAGGGTACAACTCTAAAGTGTACAGATCGTTAAGATACCTCGGTATATTATTTTTGGGATCATCACTTTCATTGGCCAATCCTCCGAACAGGTATACCTTGCCATTGAGAAGGGTGAAGCTGTGACCTAATCGAGGACACGGCGGGATTCCCGCTTTAGGTGGCATGGGCTTCAGACGCTTCCATTCCCACCGTGAGGCCTGTAGTTCGTATAAATCGTTGGAGTACTTGCCATATTCCACCATGCCGCCAAAAACTAGAAGACGCGTTCCGTCGACGACGAAGCCGTATGCCGCGCATCCCGGGGGCACTTCTCCTTTGGTGACTGGGACGAACCATTGATTTGTGGTGGTATTGAAGACGTGAAGCTCATGAACTATCCCTTCGTTTCCGCCGCCGAAAACTATCATCAAATCTTTGATGGCAACTGCCCGATGTCCATGGCGAGGTCGAGGTTGGGGACCGCTGGGGTTGTAAACTTTTTGCCACTTAAGTACAGCGTTTTCCTTCATTTTTACTAAACATTTGTCAATAAAAGCTTTTCACCGTATGTATCGCTGGATGCGTATCTATAGCATAGACAATGAGAAACGTCGTAAATATGCTTGGAAGAAAATATTCGGTGTAGTAGAAGCTCCATATAACATCTACAATGTACTATCTCTTTCGCACTTAGGTAAGTGGCCAATATGTAAAAAAAAATCACCTTATGCAGCTTCTAGCGAGTAACAAAAATGGCGTTAGCAACAGCAATGGCAACCTAACAAAAAGAGAAAGAACGGCGTCGGACGTCAAGAATATTGTTTATGGTTGTTTTTTTTTTACAGTTGCAAGACAAAAGACATTGATGTATTTTTTTACCTACATCTTTTTTTTTATATACTTCCACTAATTTATCTATCGTTAAAAAATATTCCATTATTTTAATATCGTAATATTTTAATTTTGCCATAATTTCAAAACCAAATTTCCAATTTTAATCATTCAAAGACCAAAATATAATATTATCTACATAAACTCTACAATAGTACGCGTAGTTGAAAAATGAAACGAACAGGGCTAATTTGTCAATAAAATATGCCATAGCTCATACATCATGAGTCATGACAGGGATCGGACACCGATGCTGGGAGTCCAGGGCTTCATAACGTTATCAATTACTAGAAAAAATAATGTTACGTACCGTTATTTTCGTAATGGTAGCCAGCTATAGTTATTTTGTTAACGATATCTAGTAATTAACATTTAAATATAGGTATAAAAATAACATTATTATTACCGGTAAGTATATCGTTATTTTTTTGATATGCGACGTTGCCAGTTCGACGCGACACATTTCGTAGGAGTAATCGTTGAACATACAAAAATAAAATATCCACAACCGAACGTATAACCAACTCCTTTTTGGAAATCGGTTAAAAAGCAAAATACTGTTAATAGATACTTCGATTTATGGCCGTTCCCTATATTCAATCTATCTCTAGTTTGACATACAACCGATCGCAGCTGACATAGAATTGACATAAAATCTAATATCATCATAAAATCCCAATATTTGATCTATCTCAAGTAAGAGATAGATCAAATATTGGGAACGGCCGTTAATTCGCAATACTAGGTTAACCTTTAACTGGTGACAAGCGATCTCACAGGCCGAACGGCGTCAGTGAAACGTCTTTTCAACCACTTCCCCACACTCTCCGGGTTCGAACGTCTCTGTAGCTTCGAGTTTGGTTGCCCCTGCGCCGTAGAAGAAGACAGTTGCGTCGGACTAACCCGAATCGGTAAGTTATATCATATATTAAGGATGCAAAGTTCGATAGCGGCCTGTGAGACCTTACGTCACCAGTAGCGTAACTTTTTTACGTTACATAGCTTATTGATATTTTCAATTTTTTACATCTATTACTTACGATGGACAATTCTGGTGCTCCAAACAAGAGGTGAAGGGAACTGGGAGTCAGAAATATATTATTGTTAAATCGTAGAAAACAGCTTTCATCTGATATTCATAGAATAGGAGAAATTGTAGGCATAAGAAGATTCCACTGAACCGGAAGCCGAAAATATTGCAGAAAGTTACATACCAGAGCAAAGTGATCATGATTCAGGAACTAAAGAGGCTAACCTAGGTTACATCGATCAACAAATCAGGAGCCGTGCAGGAAAATCAGCCTTCAAAATAAGACGTAAAGTTTGATCATTGTCAGTTTTATGAAGTGATAGCTGTGATTAAAGGTTTTCTTTTTTTCAGTTGATTATTGTGTTAATTTTACGGAAAAAGTATTACTATTTGATTTATGTTGATTATAATCTTAAGTACTTATTTTACACAAGATAACGTTATTAAAAACATATATTTACTGTTATAAATCCTATTTACCGTTATTACATTTACCGTTATTATTATCAATTTTTACCGTTATATTTTCTAGTATCGAGTAAATATTAATACCGTTATCTATGCCCTTGAAGCAGTAACGTTATGAAAAAATAACGATATTTGAAGCCCTGCTACTGCTGCCAGGCTGGGACACATTGTATAATATTTAAAAAAAAAATGGCAAAACCTAAGTTTTGAAATTTATAGTCCACGTTGTATAATCTGTGTCATTTTTGTCTATGCTATAATT
This sequence comes from Plebejus argus, assembly GCA_905404155.3. Classification (NCBI taxonomy): domain Eukaryota; kingdom Metazoa; phylum Arthropoda; class Insecta; order Lepidoptera; family Lycaenidae; genus Plebejus; species Plebejus argus. The sequence goes on along the minus strand of FR989930.1, from coordinate 19,591,008 downwards.
ATTTGATAAAGTTGGTACAACTGTTAAAAAGAGCGGTAAATGGAACTGGCGGCAAATTCAAAAGTTGATTTTCTAAATAATTTGTAATTTTACATATTAATATTTTGGTAAGTATTACAAAGAAGTGAAATTCCAGTATATTTGAATTTTATAAGGCTACATGCCAAGTTATTAACACATTTCAAGAGCGCGTCGGCGTAGTAAGTACATATTATAATAATAATGATATTGAATAATATTATCATGACGAGTCCTTTTCGTAATACCTATTCATCATGGTTTTTTCACGCTAAATTGGTCATAATGTTGTCAGCTTTTTGTACTACTATAAACGCCATCTTTTCAAGACTAAACCAATTAATAATTTTAATAACAATACTACATTGTTATGGCAGCCACTTCACGCTTTCACAATACAGCCGTTCACGTTGAAGACATAATAATAATATTATAATATCTCTAATCTACACTACTATTATAAAGAGGAAAGATTTGATTTTTTGTTTGTTTGTTTGTTTGTTTGAGTCGAATAGGCTCCGAAACTACTGGACCGATTTGAAAAGTTCTTTTGCTATTGGAATCTTACATTATTTCTGCTGAACATAGGCTACATTTTATTTTGGAAAAAAATAGGGTTCCGTAAGATATTTGAGTTTTTCGGACGCAAGGTGTAAAAAATCAGCTAGAAAAGTTACTTATTTTGCGTACGCTGCCTAAACTATAAAAGATAGAACCATAAAATGTTCTAAGTAATTGTAGATCTTATAAATATCTACAAAAAAGTCCGCAACACACTATACCTATCTATGTCGAGTGAGGCACAATAACCATTTATTTATTTAAAAATCCTGAATTTTTTTTGGACTACATTTAAACGGATATATTTTACTCACGCTATTAATCCTTATCAAAATAAATTATTTTATCACTAAGTACAGTTTATGTAGATAATATATTTTGGTCTTTGAATGATTAAAATTGGACGTTTGGTTTTGGAATTATGGCGAAATTAAAATATTACGATAGTGGGCGTCACCAAAGCGCGTGCGGGAGGAAGACAATATTCTGTTGTAGAAATGAAAATTCTGTACATAAAAGTTAAGAAATGACACCCGAAATTACACCTTTGTCACTACATCGCTATAGAAGGCAAAAATGTGTTTTTTTTTTTTTTTATTATGTATTTCGGGGCCGTCTATGGGCTATTCGCCCATATCCTTTTTTTGCTCTCTTTTTATATTGGTTTTTCGCACCAAGGATAATTATTGAATTATTATTATTAATGTAATTGTAGTCCATCACGCCATGGACTTTTTTTTTTTTTTTTTTTATAATATTTTATTAATATACATAATATAAATATTATATAAAATATATAATAAAACATGTTATATACTTACAGACAGATAATATTACTTATAATAATATGTCATAACAATATACATATTATATACACATATACACACATAACAATATAATATGATACTTCCCAGTGTGGCGGCTAGTAGATCCGACATTTTCCGATTTCCTTAGATATTATGCTGCTCCACCCTTTGCCTTTAGATGTTGTGACATTGGCTTGGTGGAGAGGGGTCACTCAAGCTGGGTGGAGTTTTTAAGGTGTTCAAAAAGATATCGTTCTGTGTCGAATCTACCAGCCACTGTGCTTGCCAGGACTTTTTTTTTTTTTTTTTTTTTTTTTTTTTTTTTTTTTTTTTTTTTTTTTTTTTGCCGATCTCTGAGGATCACAGTTCACGATCTGTGATCCTCGTCGTCGTCGGATCGTGAACAAAAATGTGGTTAGTTTTTTGTCTGTCTGTCTGTCTGTCACTCTTTCTGTCTGTCTGTATGTTTGTTCCAGCATCACACGAAAAATACTGATCCGATTTGAATGTGGTTTTCGCAGATATATTTATCTTCTTCCAACTTAACATCTGGTGTATAAAATTTTTCCCCCCACCCCTCTAAGGGGACAAAAAGGGGGGGGGGGGTCAGATTTTGTATCAAACTTTTTTCTTTAACACGAAAACTACTGATCCGATTTGCATACGGTTTTCACAGATTTGCATACAGTTTTCACAGATATATTATATTTGTCTTCTTCCAACTCAACATCTGGTGTATAAAAATCCTCCCCCCCCCTCCTCTCTGGGGACCAAAGAGGGGTCAGATTTTGTATACAACTTTTTTCTTTAGTGGACTTACTTCATTAGATATTAACTGTGTTTTTCAACTTAACATCTGGTGTATGACCTTCCCCCCCCACACCCTCTTAGGGGACAAAAGAGGGGGTAAAATATGTATCAACTGATGATAAAATATACTTTAAATGGCAAAACAACGTTTGCGCGGACAGCTATGTAATATAAAATTTAATATTATTAGCCGTTACACAGTTACACTGCCTTCGTGGTCTAGTGGTATAGAGCGCGGCTCTTGACTCGGAGGTCGTGGGTTCGATTCCCGCGTTGGAAACATTGGAAACATTTGGAAATAACTTCCAAGTTTGGTTAGGACAATGCAGGCTGATCACCTGATTGTCTGACAAGTAAGGTGATCCATGCGTCGGATGGGCATTTAAAATATCGGTCCTGCGCCTGACCTCTCGCCGGTCGTGTCGGTCTGCAGTCCCACTGGGTTATGAGAGTAAAGGAATAGAGAGTGCTCTTGTGTACTGCGCACACACTTGGGCACTATAAAATTACTCCTGCGTAGCTGGCCTGGTTTCAATGAAACCGGCCACCGTCACCGAAATCGGTGTGGGAGCTATTATTAATATATACACATTACACAGTTTTAATCTAAATGTGACAAAATAACTCTAACTGCAGTACTCCGCACTGTAGGAGTACCTACGACCAAGGAGAGCCTGCTGCCAGTGTAGGACTTAATATGTTGCAGAGAATGGATATGAAATGATACCGGGCTATGGGGGTAAGGTGCTAGTGGACTGGGTAACTAGGACTATGAAAGGACTATGGCGTCTGCCGATACAAACTCAATTTGTTAGTCTTATTGACTTAGACTGTGAGGTCGTGGATGGATTAAATAAAAGAAAATCACTTTTATATTGCGCTTTATTTAGGTTAAGCGCATTCGGTAAGGCACGTCTTTACTCCAAGGAGGAAAGGAGAGTAGTGGTATAATATTTAACATTAAAATAAACTGTGACCTGCAGAGTCAACAAAAACGTTCCCATGCCAAATGTGAGCCTGACCATTTAAACTGAAAGGTCCCAACAATAAATTATTGTTTTATAGCTTTGGTAATATTGACTACCCTTGTTTTAAGAATTAGAAGTCGTTTATTATACTTCATACAATATCTTGACAGCAAGGTTAACATGTGGCATGCGAGACCCAAATGGTACTTGAGTTTCTCAGATCCTAAATCTTTCAATACATTAACAAAAGACAGGAATTTTTGTATTCGAATTTAAGTAAATTCGACACGCCCCCTCAAAAATTAATGTCTTTGGAATCAAACTCAAAAGTAACATAAACCTAAAATAAAATTTCCTAAATATCAAAACAAAAAAAATTAAATTAAGTACAATTAAAATTTACATTAAGTAATACCTAATTGACGTACCTTCCGTGCACTTTAACCTTCCGGGGAGATACAATATGATCCAACATTTGTTGCTAGGATGAGGGAAACCCCAGAAAAACCTCACCAGATCATTAAATAGTTAATTTCTACTAAGTATTTATTAAAACAATTTAAAATAAAAACATTATTCTTCTAAGTTTATTTTCTCTCGTAGCTCGCGGAACCTGGCTGCTGGCAGCGGCTTGGTCAGCATGTCCGCGATCTGGTTATCTGTTGAAATATATTTCAAAGTTATTGTCTTATTCACACATTGTTCTCGGGAGAAGTGATATTTAATGTCAATATGTTTGGATCTCTTGTGACTCGATGGATTATTTGCGATACTAATACATCCATTATTATCTTCATATATTAAGATAGGTTCTTTAATTTCAATATTAATACTAGTAGCTAAAGTCCTTAACCACAAAGCCTCTTTAACAGCTTCATACAGAGCCATATATTCGGCTTCTGTCGACGAGGCTGCTACTGAAACTTGCCTCTTAGAGTTCCAACATATTGTACATTTATCATACAACATAAATAAATAACCTGTTGTACTTTTTCTGTCGGAAGTATCACTTCCTCCCCAATTTGAATCGACATATCCCGTAAATAAATTATCATAACTTCCCTGTACATATTTTAATTTCAAATTAATTGTACCTTTTAAATATCTAAGTACTCTTTTTAAACAAGTCCAAAGTTCTTTGTTATTCTTATTCATGTATCTACTCAAAATATTTACAGTTATGGATAAATCGGGTCTAGTACATACCATTAAGTACATAAGGCAGCCAATAAGACTTCGACATGGCGCATCATATATCTCATTAGATTCCAATGCCTCAAAATTTAGTTTAATTTCTAAAGGTGTGCTAATTGGATTACAATCCATCATATTAAACTTGTTTAATATTGCCTTTATGTATGTACTTTGATCTAATATAATAATATTGTTGTTTCGGGTTATTCTGATACCTAAGAAAAGTCTTATCAAAATAAATATTCTGGGACACATATCCCTTATTTAGTATGTACATACAACGAATTTTTAAAACCTATTTCTAAAAGGGTGTTTTCAAATTTTTCGAACCAGCATCTAGCGGCTTGTTTTAGGCCATATAGAGCTTTATTAAGTTTACAGACTTCATTTTGCTTGCTCTGTACTCCCTCGGGAACTTTCATGAATATTTCTTCCTTTAAATCACCATTTAAAAATGCAGTTTTAACATCCATATGGTGAATCAATAAACTATGTTGATTTGCAAATGCTAATATGAATCTAAAAGTTGAAATTCTCGCCACCGGAGCATAGGTTTCATTATAGTCTTCAAGGTATTTTTGACTAAATCCCCTGGCAACTAATCGGGCTTTATATTTTAAAGGTTTCCCAAATTCGTCGTTTTTAATAGTAAATACCCATTTGCTATCTACGATATTTTTGCCTATTGGTCTAGGTACAAGTGTCCAAGTATTATTTATAGAAAGTGAATTTAATTCATCATTGATTGCCTTTTCCCATTGGCAAGAATCTAATCTGTCTTTTATTTCCTTATAAGAATTCGGAATAGACGATATAAAATATTGAGCTGATAACAAATAGTCACTAGGTAAATTTTCAGAATAAGAAATTGGATTTAGATTTTTAATTCGTTCACTTCTCCTCAGTTTATTATTGTTGTTATTCTGAGGAGAAATATTACAATTATCAATTTGTTCACTATTTCTATTTAATTCTGTATCATAAAAGGTAAGTGACCGCTCCTGGATTGTATTGTTTTCCAAATTACAATTGTTTTCATTGTTATCATTAAAAGGGGCACTTGAAGAACTAGGGAGGGACGTTTCTTTACCTGAATGTACATTTATTGAATTTGATTTTAATGGCCTGGACTTAAGAAAGCTTTTTTCATCTACAATAATATCTCTCACTACCAAGTACTTGTAATTTTCCACATCATAAACTCTATACCCATTTGGTTCATACCCCAATAATATGGCTTTAGATGATTTTTCATCGAATTTATTTCTACCGGTTTTTACATGCACATATACTGTTGAACCAAACACTTTTAGGTATTTAATTTGGGGTTTCTTATTGTGCCACATTTCATAAGGTGTTTTATTTACCTTCAATGATTTTGTTGGTGTCATATTTATAAGATACGTTGCAGTTAACACAGCATGGCCCCAAAACACTTTATCTAATTGGGCACCAGATATCATTGTTCGCGCCTTTTCTGTAATGGTTCTTACCATTCTTTCAGATATGCCATTTAACTGTGGAGTTCGTGGTATTGTGAGATGATAACTTATACCCTTTGAAACACAATAACTTTTCATTTCATTCGATAAATATTCTCTACCATTATCGCAATATAAATTAACTATTTTGAAGTTAAATCTAGCTTCACCTTTTGCAATAAAATCTTTAAACATTGCAAACATATCTGATTTGTGTTTTATAAGATATGTTACACAATAATGAGTGAATTCATCTACAAATAGTACAAAATAATTATCGTTATTTACAGAAGGTGGTGTGATTGGCCCACAAATGTCAGAATGAATATTAAATAGCGGCCGGTTTAGATATTCTTTGTTTTTAATTTGATTAAATGGTAGTCGGGCTTGTTTGCCATAAATGCATGCTTCACACATGTCATCATCAGGCATAATATTTTCTAATTGGTTTATGTCATCGACAAGTTGTTTATTTTTGAGTTCGATAAATTTTGATTTGCCCATATGACCTAATCGTTGATGCCATAATTTATAATCAAGATTAGAGGCATTACTAGCACAATAATAAAACATATTTTTACGTACCTTGAACTCCAAAGTAAACAGGTTGTTTACAGTCTTACCGGACATCACGGGCTTACCATGATAGTACACCATTACCCCTTCTTCACCAAAGGTTATATAGTATCCGGTTTGTTGCATCTTGATTACGGACAGCAAGTTGTACGGGACATCAGGACTGTACAGCACGTTTTCTATCTTCCCCTCGATGCCCAAGTTGCTCGTAACAGAGAATGATCCAATCTTCGACGCAGAGATAAATGTGCCATTTTTCGCCACTGATATTTGAATTGGTGTTTTTAGTGTGCGAAAACAGCTTGCTATATCCTCTCGATTCGTGATATGATCGGATGCTCCAGAGTCCAACAAGAATATAATCATATCTTGTTTATAATCTGTTTGTATTGTGGCTCCTGCCATGAAAGCAAAACTCGTCGTAGTCGGCGATGATTGAATTGTGTTAACGCTCGGTGTATAATAATTAGCAGTGTTGATAGTTTTGATCTTCTTATTGTTTAGTTTGTACTTCATACCCTCTAGATAATAGCGACATTCGTATCTGTAGTGTCCTTTTCTTCCACAGTGATGACATTTTATATGATTTTTCTTATTGGATTTCTTGTTGTAGTTGGATTTCGGCTTCATATTTATTCTTCGAGAATTCTTAATAATTGATGGTATTCGTTGGAAATTTTCGTGTTGCAGATGATTGTTTTTACTTTCAGCATGAAGAATTTTTCCGCTTGTGTCTAGTTTCTCGTCGTTTAGTTTAACTTCGTGGTCGAGGAGTCGCATCTTCACGAAGTTCAGTGTAATATCGTCTTCTGAGAGTGTTTCGATTGCAGTGACAATACCGTCATAGGCAGGCGGCAGAGTCAGCAATAGTTGAGATACTTTATCTGCCTCCTTCACAGTTGCACCAGAAGTCGCTAGCTGGGATATTAAAATATCAAACTGCATAAAATGTTGATTCAAGGTGGTATCTCCTTGGAGTTTCATATTCAATAACTTCTTTCTGGTTGCGAGCTGTTTAGCCGTACTTTTTCTCTCGAAAATGTTGTCTAGCGCAGAAAGTATTTCCTGCGATGTTGACTCTGGTCCCACGTGACTGATATAAGCATCAGACAGGTATTCTATGATTACGTTTTTGGTTGTTTGTTCGGCTTTCTTCCACTTGTTGTCAGGTATTACCGGAACTGGCTTTTCAATAACGTGAATCACATCTAGTTCACTTAAAAGGCTTCGGATTCTGAATTTCCAGATGTTGTAGTTTTCTCCCATGAAAATCGGAATATTTCTCTTGGTCTTCTGTTTCTCCATATTGTTATTTTAAAAGTTCAAATTTTTACAATCACTTTGAGTTCAAAAACTATTTTAACTTTTATTTAATCACTGCGTTGACTGGGCCACCATAACCTGTTAGTCTTATTGACTTAGACTGTGAGGTCGTGGATGGATTAAATAAAAGAAAATCACTTTTATATTGCGCTTTATTTAGGTTAAGCGCATTCGGTAAGGCACGTCTTTACTCCAAGGAGGAAAGGAGAGTAGTGGTATAATATTTAACATTAAAATAAACTGTGACCTGCAGAGTCAACAAAAACGTTCCCATGCCAAATGTGAGCCTGACCATTTAAACTGAAAGGTCCCAACAATAAATTATTGTTTTATAGCTTTGGTAATATTGACTACCCTTGTTTTAAGAATTAGAAGTCGTTTATTATACTTCATACAATATCTTGACAGCAAGGTTAACATGTGGCATGCGAGACCCAAATGGTACTTGAGTTTCTCAGATCCTAAATCTTTCAATACATTAACAAAAGACAGGAATTTTTGTATTCGAATTTAAGTAAATTCGACACAATTTTTTTTATTCAGAATTTTTTTTTTCAAATACCTACTCTCTGAACGTCGGGACTATACTTGTGTCTACCACCGGTACAACGTGGAAACAATAATATGTTGCATAATGTTGGCAGACGGTGTCTCGACAACTCATTGAATGGGCCCCTCAAGATGGCCGCACGCACGGTGCGTCGAGGCGGCAACATTGACAGAGCGGCTTGAGGAAGGAGAGGTGTCGCTGGACTTTAAACACCGAGCATTTGCACCCTCAGAGGGTCCCATCACGTCGCTCACTCGCCACTTACGCTTCACATCCTCCCTCCGAGCCGAAGCTCTTGCGACTCCACTCTGACCGGCCGGTTAAGGCAAGGCAGAGGTAGGGCCTGATTCTCCGTCAGTGTTCACTCCGGCCGGCCGGTGAAGGCAAGCTGGAGATGGAGAACAGGTGCTTCCCTGGGAGCACTTGGGTACGTGGGGTCGCTACTACCCAACTCGCCACAACTCATAAGCTGCCCTGCGGGCTTATTATTAATATTATTTTTGTCATGCACCTACAATTGAGCTGCAGACTAGCGTACAAAATACGAAGCTTGTGCTCTATTATACATAAATAATTAATGAATTTATGCATCATGCAACAGCAACGGATACAATAAACATTATTATTATACCTAGTCTGTGTAGTGTTTGTAAGTTGATTACGTTACAAGAACAAGACCGTTATTAAATTTCGCAGAATACGATGTTTTATAATTATTATAATAAAGGAAACGAATAAAAGAGCGATAGCCCGGAGCTAGTAGGGTGTGTTTCAGAATCCGGGATAACCTGTTGATTGACAGTTGCTCCCCGCGGTTCCGCTCCCCCGCATCCCGCGCGGCGCCTCGCACCCTGCACTCGCCAGCTGTGACCTTGCCACCGCAGCCACACTGGGGGTCGAGTCTCGAGGATCGCAGGTAAAAATGTTTTATTTTTAATTATAATACTAAAATATGCATGTACTTGAATTTTTACTCTGCGTAGCTGGCTGGCCGCTAATGTAGGACAGTAGGACTAATGTAGAGAATTATCTGCATCAACTTGTATATCTAACCGCTAACGTTTGGTATAATAATAAATGTGCCATTTAACATTACTAGTTGACGGTCGCAGTTTCGTTAGGGTGAACTTCGCTTTTCATTACACAATAAAAAGTATTCTCGTTTTTCAAACTTCATCTAACTAAATCGGTTTAGTGGCACACACTGTGCACACATTTTCTCATTAGTATGTATGATATTATGTACGTAGTACGTACTTACTACCTATGTTAATAACATACATAACATACTTATTATAACGCCTCCGTGGTCTAGTGGTACAGAGCGCGGCTCTTGACTCGGAGGTCGTGGGTTCGATTCCCGCGTTGGAAACATGTTATTTCCAAGTTTGGTTAGGACAATGCAGGCTGATCACCTGATTGTCTGACAAGTAAGATGATCCATGCGTCGGATGGGCATGTAAAAAGTCGGTCCTGCGCCTGATCTCTCGCCGGTCGTGAAGGCAGACCGCTGCCGTCTCACTGGGTTATGAGAGTAAAGGAATAGAGAGTGCTCTTGTGTACTGCGCACACACTTGGGCACTATAAAATTACTCCTGCGTAGCTGGCCTGGTTTCAATGAAACCGGCCACCGTCACCGAAACCGGTGTGGGAGCTATTATTATTATACTTATTATACAGTATAATATAGTTCGGGTGGCAACCCTAGTGCCGCTTACACTACCGCAAGCCTGTCTGTGGCCGTAACTCGCTGAGAACTGAGAAGATACAGCGATACATTGAGAGTACGAGTAACAAGTAAGTAGCTTACGAGTAAATATAGCTTATAATATTATTATGTTTCCGTACTAATATTAACTATAAGTACTTATGTACATACAGATTACAGGGTGTAACAAAACTAAAGACGTGATAAATGATAAGTAATATAATACTTTAGGGTATGTAATAATACGTATGTAATACTTTGTAATGTAATACTTTAGGGCAAGCGCCCCAGCGCCTTGGATTTTCCCATAAAAATCACAAAAAATGCTCTTTTAGCGCTTCTACTTTCACAGTGAACTCTATTTTTTTAATAATTTAATAATCGTGAAGTTGTGTACCATGATCTGTTAAAGTCTGCACTTTCAAAACTAAAGCTTGACAACAACGAGTTAGACCCAGTTTCATCAAGCAATGTTAAATAAATAACGGCGTGTTAAATCAGTTAACGGCCTGTTAGACCTATCGAGCGTTCCACCATGCCCTAATGTCATGTCAAATCACCTAACACGGTGTTAAAATTTTAATTCCTGCTGTGGAGGTCCGTTAAATATTTAACAGGCTGTTATATGAGTCAAAACAACATCTGTCAAAGACAATATCAAATATTAATAAAAGAATCTGTTTTGACTTTTGTGTGTTTCCGACATGTTTCACGTATTATTTATTATTTTTTATAGTGACGAATAATTGTTTATTTTCATTTTGTCAAAAATTCAGCCCTCGGATTTTCCTTGATATTGCAAATACTCTAACTTGTATCAAAATATTACCAAACCGAAATAAGTAAATAAAAGTTTGTATTATGATTCATGTTTTCATCTTTGACAGATAATAATTATAACCCCGATAAATTAAAAAGAACTATGGTAGCGTAACAAATGTATGCGATCAGTGATATTTTAATTTGGTCGCATTATCTACCAGATGACGTATTATACGAATAAGAAAGAAAGTGACACATTGCAGCAGACATGTCGTATTAAACTTGTACATTGCAATTTCGTCGCCTTCTTGTTTTGTTATAAACAAGAACGAACGAATTGATAGTTGTTCACTCGTTGTTCACATAACATTGCATTTACTAATCCGCTGTTAAATTTTTACTGTGGGACATAAGTATTTTGACAATCTGTTTAATTTTTTAAGGTCCGTTAAGTAATGCCTTGTTAGGATTTAACAAACAGAGATTGGTGAAATTGGGTCTTAATCTAACAATATATAATGGACTTAGGTATTTTAATTAAATATTATATTCTAATATTTCAAGAAACCACTTTGTGTGTAACCGACTGATCCGACTGTTATATAATTATGTATGTGTGAAGTTATAGCCTACTCTGTTATATCGGGCTATACTTATGAAGTCACAGAATCACAGGATAATCGATTAAATAAGTACAGTAGTAGTACGGGACTATTGAAAAAAAATGAAAGAGCATTTATTTCATCACTGTATTAGGCGAAAACGAGTGTTTGACTATAAAAAAATATAGATACGAACTCCGAGCAGAAACAGCCTCGTGGAAACAAAACCATTATTTTAATTTATATGTTAATTTGACTGAAAGAAATGTAAAGTTGAGAAGATTTTGAATGTTAATTGAGTCGTTAACTCGTGTGGCGAGGCGAGGTCGGCGCGGGGGAGCGGGGAGCGGGGGAGCGGGGGAGCGGTTACAGTGTCGGCACTTCTTCGTCAACACTTTATCCCGCGCCTGTTGCATGTTGATTAGGCTTTGATGTGCTTTATCTCCTAGCAATTAACTGAGAAGTAAGTAGATTGATGTTACAGCGCTACTATAAACTCAATTGTCGGTCATTCTCATATGTATGACAGATGATTATTTATAATTATTATTAACTCCCACACCGATTTCGGTGGTAGTAGCCGGTTTAAATGAAACCAGGCCAGTTACGCAGGAGTAATTTTATGGTGAACAACTATTATGTACACATGAGTACTCTATTCCTTTACTCTCAGTATAGTCTTTACCCACTGGCCACTACCCAGTGGGACGGAACACCGACGCGACTGGCGAGATGTTCTGTCGTGCTTACCTTCTTTGTTCGATCTCGTACCTGAATCATGCTACTCGTTAAAACTTGAGGTTATCGAGGAGCGCGTAGCTATTGTACTCTTTTGCTGAAAAATCAAGAATTTAATCAATTATTGATTTTTAATCGCGCAATTTGTTCTGATATCCAATACATCAAAACTTTTCAGCTTTCGATTGCAGGAAAAACCATTTAATTAAAAAGTCCCCAAAACTTTTTACTTCGAAAATTGAGGATATCAACAATAATAGGTCCCTGTTTGGGGTCCTCATTTTTTGCGTTATCACAATCATCAATTATTATTATTTAAACAGTCTGTATCGTAATATGACCCGACTGTAGCTATATTCAGAGTAAAAATATAGAGCTACACTACTCTGGATTTAGCTACGCTTGACTTATTTCTCTGTTCTACGAATAATAAAATGTTCTAAAAGCATTTTAGCAGTCAGCGTGCGCGTGGTGAAATCGGCTTGTGGAAACAAACGACTATCACAGCCAGAACAAAATACAAATTTAATAAAGTGTAATATTAATAGTGAGTAGGTATGACATTTGGGTTGCAATATTATACTAAATATAAAATTATAGGCATTTTGAATAAATTAAATATCCGTGATTAATTTAATACAGCGAATTATATGGCATCAATTATTTCCATTATTATAGTTAATTCATTTACGAATAGGGAATAAATTTTATATAAAATGAGTACTGGACTGGGACTTTAGGCCATTCTATCCTTAACAAATATTTGACACGCGTTTCGGGAAAAGGTAATTGATAGATGCTCAACCCTGAAATGATTACACTTTTTTATACAACACAAGAAACGGTAGGACTAGGTAGGGAATCTATGTTTCATAACACAACTTTTCTTATATTCATTTCTTTTAAAATAGAACAAAAACATCTAAGGATTAAAATTTTTAGGACTTTTAGAGCCTGTTTCACCACTTCCTGATAAAGTGCCGAATAGGCTATTCACAACTTTTTTGACAGATTTTCCATACTTCATCTGTCAAGTTATGTGGTGGATAGCCTATTCGGCACTTATCAGGAAGTCGTGAAACAGGCCCTCACACATTTTATGAATAAGAGTATGGTTATGTCTCTACACTAGACGATGCGGGAATTTCAGTAATTTAGTCATGACTCATGACTGAGTCCTGGAGTTGTAGTGTGGTACAGACAACAGAAGTCAGAACTCAGAACGCACGTAACTGAAGCTCTACAAGTCGTATTCCGAAGTTCCAGCGAGACGAGTACTGCTGCAGCAAACAGCTCACACCAGCTCCTGCTACTAATTATAGTATTTTTTTATGAACCAATAATTGAAAGTTGAAACATCACAGTATGTATTCTGTAACACATCGTCGTTCTAGTGCGCGCGAACTTCGAGTGTCGTTTACAATTTTAATTAAAAGTTTTTAATAAATTTCCGTTTCGCTGCACCGGAACCGGGGAAATTACAAAAATATGCGAGGTCGAATATTTCCAAAGTTCGGGATTCTACATTCAGAAACTCCGGGTTTTTTTCCCTTCTCGATTGAACCTTCCACCACTGAACGGATAAGACCGACCTCGGCGAGAGGTGTGCGAGGACAAACAGACGGACAGAGCGAACAAACAGGTGGAAAGTTTGGTAGTGGGTAAACACGCAGGCGCTAAACCTCCGGCTTCCTACCGCGTATGTTGCCAACTCTCGGTCAACAGATACTATTAAGGTGGGAAAATCCTTGTATAATAAAATTGTGATTATTACTTGACTTTACTTCAGTAAACATGTAAATTAATGGTACCGGCATGGACGTAAAAAAAGTATGTACGTAAAAAAGGACGTGCCGCGACACATCTGCAGAACGTTCGGCTCAATACGCTCACAATGTATTTTAAGTTCTCCATGATACATTAGCGTAAATTACGCCGCGTTTAGTTAGCGCGTAACCTTCCGTCGGCGGAACTTTCGGAGCCGTACGTTCGGCAGATGTGTCCTTACACTTAAACTTTTTTTACGTCCATGGGTACCGGTTATAAAAATTTTATTACTTTCATAATAATGTAGTTTATATTTAGAGATGCTTCGGGAAACTGACTAATAGGGACGTAATAACACGAGTAACTTATCTTTGTCGAACGAGCTGCGAAACCAAATCCACAACTATCGATGGAGATTGTTAAGCTAAATTTAGCTACAGCTAGCATTAATTCGGTTAGGAGACTTAGGAGTAATTAGTTAAGTCAGATAATTATGTTGTCTATATTTAGGCGGAGTAATCGCAATACGATCTGTTATAATAATATAAATAGTGGTGTATACTTTCAAGCACCCCTATTCTCTGATAAATTGTTAAAATTTACTGGCCCCCTTGTCACACAAGTCCTTCAGGTACTGTACCTGAAGGACTTGTGTTACAAATACCAGACAACGGAAATTATATTTAATACTTTTATACTATACATAATATATCATTTAAGATTTCTATTATATGATACACAAATTTAATACACATCCATGACCCAACTTTGAAAACTTTTTGTCCCATCGGCGGGATTCGAACCCGCGACCCCCGGCTTGAGCTACCAACAGCCCACCAACTGAGCCACAGAGGTCGTCATAATGATAATGCAGATAATGATGATCCAGTCTAGAGGTACCTAGACCTGAGATTGTTTACTGAGCTGTTCGAGACGGCACTCAGTAAGATCATTTAAACATACCTGCTGTGGACATCACGAAATTTACATTAAATTTTATGTCTGCAAAGATAATACTTAGATATTGATTTCGTGTCGTATCTGCGCTACGGAGGACAGCGAAACAAATGGATATTTTGTTGCTGATTAAAACAACACGGGGCGAACACTAGTTAGCGATTTAGTTGGAGTTAATTAAAAGTTAAGTGCGATTCAACTGCAGACGGAGCGGCGGCGGCGCGGCGGGCGCGGGCCGCACACTCACGTGCCGCGGACTGCGCTCTAGTTTGTGAAGTTCCTTAAATTAAAACTTCTCTCACTTCATTGTTTTATGGAGTGCTTTAACATTATAATGAGAAATTTTGAGAGGAATGAATTTACAAGAATTAAAAAGTTATGTGATATTTTTTTGTGCTGAAGGCAGGTCAAGTAGCCGATGTCACTGCGACCCTTGAGGATCTATTGTGACTCCTTCGCATTAGAGTACCGTCCCCAACCCAATGCTGCTCATTAATTGAACGATGTGGTTGGGGTTGGTACCACGATTCACGAATTTCCTCTGTGGATGAGTATTCGTAGCGGCCAAGGTGCCTGTTTCTGCTCTGTAGTAGAGTAGGACAGTCAAGGGGCCATAGTACGATTTATCGACCACCTAGGTAATTGGAGTTTTATAATGATCTTTGTCTTTTTAGGGTTCCGTGAGAATGAGAATGAGATCAAAGTTCAAAGTATGCAGTTTCCTAATTAAAAATAGGGATAATGGAACCCTAAAACGCCAGAGAGCTCCTTAACAGGCATAGGGCATAATACGACCACTTAGTTTTTGTAATAATTTTAATATTTTTGAAGAAACAGTTCTTAGGTATACATTAAGTATACAGGTAAAAATCAAAACCACACAATATTTAATTTTTTTTCTAATGCCAGTGCAGATGGGGCCTGATTAAGGGTCAAAAACTTAAAAGTCCTATTATGACCCTAGTAGGTACATAAGACAATACTCTAGTACCTGGGCCATTACGCTGGAAAAACCTTGCATACATATATTTTGTATTATTTACATTTACAGTTTTACACATACATACATACATGAAATGATTACCAAAAGTATAACCCCTCTTTCTGAGTTCGCTGTAAATTGTGATTGTTAGGTCGGTTACGAGACTTCCGGTTGGATCCAAATGAGGTACCATTAAATTACGTCTCTACAATAGAGTACGTATTTTTGGTCTCAGTCCACGCAAGACGTGTTATTACACGAGTAAAACCATTATTTGTAAGAACGTCTCGCTGTAGATAAATGTTAACAGCAATGTGACGTCCATTCATCAATCACACTACATCGCACACAGTGCGCTGTGCGTCTGGTTTTTTGACGAGGGACTGAGTTCACGCAATGTTGGCTTGACAATTTCGTTGACAACATTGACAACGCTATTAGTGAGTGGTGAATTTAGGACTAGACTCGAGAACAATATTCGACTCACTTGTTTAGACACAGAAAAATTATAACTTATTATAATATAAATAATAAATAAAAATAAAATAAAAAGCCTTTTATTTCCTAAAAAGTTTGTTAAAGTTAACATTAATTTTTACCTAACTACTACATTTTAAACATTATCTTTTCTATTTTTACTAATTTAAATTAAGTATATTTTTCATTTAGGAACCCCTCTCAGGTGAAGGCCTCTTCCAAGGATTGCCATTTCTCTCTTTCCTGTGCTATATATTTCCATTGTGGTCCGGCTATTTTTCGGATATCGTCTTCCCATCTCGCGTAGGGTCTTCCTCTGCAGCGTTTACCTGGTGGTCCCTGCCAAGATGTCACCATTTTTGTCCACCTATTGTCTTTAAGTCGTACTACATGACCGGCCCATCTCAGTTTTAATTTTTGTGCTTGGTTTAAGGCATCAATTGTTTTCGTTTGAGCTCTTATGTGTGTGTGCCTTATTTTCTGTACTTTTTTAATGTTCATCATGCTGCGTTCCATCCCTCTTTGGCAAGTGATTATTTTGTTTTTTATTTTCTTCGTAAATTTCCAGGTTTGGCATGCGTATATGAGACATGGGATAATACAAGAATCCATAACTTTTCTTTTTAAATGTAAAGGCATATTATCATTTTTGAATACTTCTTTGCAGCTCCAATATTTTGCCCATGTATTTTTTACTCTTCTTTCTATTTCCAGATCGTTACTATCTCTACTGAAACCTATTTGTTTTCCTAGGTAAGTATATTGTTCTACGTATTCTAAAGTTTGGCAGTCTATTATTATGTCTGTTTTTATGTGATTGGTCATAGTTTTTGTTTTTATGGCGTTCATTTCAAGACCTACTTGTCTGCTGGCTTTGTGGAGAGCTTGTATCATATGTTGGAGTTCAGTACTTGTTTCAGATAATAAAACCAAGTCGTCTGCAAAACGTAGGTGACTAAGATACTTCCCATTGATATATAGTCCTTGATTTTTCCAATTTAATGTTTTTATTACATTTTCTAGGATCGCAATAAAGATTTTTGGTGACAAGGGGTCCCCCTGTCTTGTGCCTCGTTCTACAGGAAACCTCGGTCCAAGCGTCTCTAGTTTAACTCTACTAGTACATCTGCTATAAATATTTCGGAGGACCTTGATATAGCCTTCTTCTACGTTTTGGTCTTTTAAAGTCTCCCATATGCTTTCATGTGCGACCATATCAAAAGCTTTCTGATAGTCGATAAAAGCAATATATAAAGGCCTTTGATATTCTTGGTACTTTTCGATTATCAGCTCCAGGGTGTGAATGTGGTCTACAGTTGAGAACCCTTTCCTAAATCCAGCCTGTTCTATCGGTTGTCTCTGGTCTAATATAGGGCTTATCCTTTGGTTTACGATCGTCGCGAAGAGTTTATATATTGTAGACATAAGACTTATAGGTCTGTAGTTCCCAATGTCTTTGGGATCGCCTTTCTTGTATAAAAGTGTGATGTTTGATTCAGACCACTGGGATGGCGTTTCGTATGATTCTATGATCATATTGAACAATTTTACTAGTGGGGTAGTCAGAATCGCGTAGGCTGTCTTTAAAGCATCATTAGTAATATTATCTGACCCAGGGCTTTTGTCGGATTTTAACTTTTTGATGGACTCTACTACCTCTTTGTTATTTATAGGTTCTATACAGTTTTGTGATGTTGATTGTTTCTCTTGATCTCTGAAGGTGATATTTGTTTTATTTTTTGAGCTGTACAGTTGCTTGTAAAAATCCGTGGCAATATTGATTATATTCTTGCGATTGTACGTGGTTTTTCCGGAATCTTTCAACCCATCAATCCATGTTTTTTTTGTGTTCAGTTCTTTATATCCTTTTTTCAGGCTTCCCTTATTCTCTAGATGTTTCTTTATCGTATCTGTTCTATGTTTTTTGTAGTCGTTTTTTATATATTTAGCTATCAATTTATATAGAGCCTTAAGTTCATTTTTCATAGCTCGAGTTTTATTGCTAGTTTTCTGTAGCTCTTGTCTTCTTTTTATGAGTACTTTTGTGCGCTCCGATAATACATTTCGGTCTTTTTTATGTATATTTGTGTTCTGCGCTAAACGCAAACTAGACTGAATAGAGTTTATTAATTGGTCATAGTATTTTTGTACGGTGGTTTCTTGGTCTGGGTTTAGCAGCGCTGGTATATAGTTATTCAGATTTTCTAAGTACAATGATATTTCGCTTTCAGTTTTTAGTTTATTGCCTGAGATATTATTATAGCTTGCTCTACTTTTTATTGGCTTCTTCAGTGTAATTTTTGCTCGGAGTGGTCTATGATCTGAAGGATAGTTAAAACTTAAAGTTTCTATATTTTGGATTATTTGTGGTTGATTTGTCAGTATAAAATCAATTTCATTTTTATGCTGTCCATTTGGAGAGCGCCATGTCCATCTCCTTTTCAAGTTTTTCTTGTAATAGGTATTCATAATAGATAATCGGTTCTCTATGGCAAAGTCTATAAGCCTTTGACCCCTATCATTTCTCGTTCCATAGCCGTTTTGTCTCGTTACCACGCTTTCACATTTTTGCGGATGGCCTATTTTGGCGTTAAAGTCACCCATGAGAATGTAATCTTTATATGCGATATTTATGGCCTTGTAGATGTTTTCATAGAATTTATCAACCTCGCTTTCGTCTGCAGCTTCTGTTGGGGCATATACTTGAATTATAGATAATTTTTTACATGGTAGGTCTAAGTGTATCATCGCTACTCTTTCTGATATACCTACATAACTTGAAATGTACGGCTTTAGATATTTCTTAAGTATAAAGCCAACTCCATACATGCCTTGTGTTTCACCGGTGTAACATAGTATAAAATCCGTATATTCTGCTATTTCGTTGCCTAAACGTCGCACTTCAGATATTCCCATGACATCATATTTTATATTTGATAAGGCTTCGGTCATTTCAATTATTTTTTCTTGCGATGATAGTGTTCTTACATTGAAAGTACATATATAGAGCTGGTTTTGTCCTGAGGTTTTTATTTCCTTTGGAAGGTAGTGGTCGTAATCTTCCTCGGTGACCAGCCGGCTTGGAAGATGTGAATTTGTGTTTGATTTTTGTTCTGCGTTTTTACATTTTAAATAATTATATTTTATTTTTGAGAGAGGTGCTGTTAGTTGCTATTTGCTCAGATTGTTGTCTCCTGCTTGGCCTTTTCCGTCTTTTTCCACTAAATAATTAAGAATATTTGGCTTGGTCGTATCTTCTGTAAAGCTATAAGATCTTTGTAGAGCATTACGCGTTATAGTAGTTCTATTTTTCTTTGCAGCTTTGATGTTTGTTGAAATACTATTCTCTCTGTTTGTGTTGTTTTGCGGCGAAATAGAAAGAAATCTTTTCCTGTTCTCAGTTGGTTCAAATTGGTTTGTTCGGCTATTACGTATGATAAGTTTGTCGTATTTTATGATTGCGTTGTTGCCTTTTTCCCGCTCTATTTTTACTTGCTCTTGTAGAATTTTTCTTTTCTCTAAAACATGTTGAGGATAGTCTTCTTTAATGTAGTATGTGGTATCCTTTAATGCTGCTTTCTGCTTTAAGATCTTAATTTTGTTGCCCATTGTTGTAAATGTTACTGTAATTGGTCGTGGCTTTCCAGATTTTTTTCCTATTCGTCTAACATCTTGTATGTCACTGGAATTAAGGTTCAATGAAAAATATTTGTTTATAAAATATACAATATCTGTTTCTAGGTCGAAGTATGATTTTTCATTTTCTTCAATGCCAAAGAAAACAATATTTCGCTTTCTTGCATCTTTCTCCAGTAAATTTAGTCTTTTTTCCTGATCTTCTAATTTTTTATTTAGTTCTTCTTGATTTTGTTCGTATGCTTTTAATTTTTCACTTATTATTTTGTTGACGCTCTCGGTAACTTTTTCTGTTACTATTTCGGCGCAATTTTGTATAGATGTTTTTTGTTCGTCTAAATCCTTTTGAATTTTTCGAAGAGCGGCCATAACTTCTTCCATCTTTGGGATGTTGAATCAATTATTCTAGTGATATTATATGCCAATCGTTATTATCACTCACGAAAACTTCTAGTAGATAATATTTTTATTTTAAATATTCAGAAATTTTTGTACGGCCCCCGGTGAGGATCGATCCTACAACTTTGGGTTTCGGAATTAGTATCGTCCACCTGCGCCACTAGAGCGATGACGTAAATTTCGCAATTGTCTTTCACTTGCAGTGCAGCTGTTCCGAGTTGCTAAGTTGAGTTGAACTAACAGTCCAAAGTCCAATGTTTAGACACCCACAGTTTTTGATATATTTTTATTGTTTTTGCAAATCACTTTTTTGCTTTATTTTAACCACTTTTTTTCAGTTTTTATTGTCCACTTCCTTATTTATCACTATTTTTATTGATGAAATAGTGTGATAATACGATTTTTCTATTTAAAAGTCCTTCTAAATTGCAACAATCACGCACTGTCACTGGCAAAAGTTTTTTGGTATTTGTTTTTGTTTCTAATCACTTATGTTTGTTGTCTCCAATATATATTGTTTTCCACACACTATTCTTCACAACTGTCTAGTTTTTTCACTCGCAGAGGCAATTTAATTATTTTTAAAAACTATTTTTTTACGGAGCCGATGTTAGCTGTCAGACGGTGGCGCCCTCTCCCTCATAACTTATTATAATACTGAATTATATATAATATTCCCACTGGAGTTTCAAGAAAAGACATGGATTATATTTTTTCTTTAAACTCTTAAGGAATATAATAAATTATATTAACTATTTGATCGTAACTCGGTAATCGAAGTTGTACCACAGGGCACAGAGCCACATAATAGCATAATATAATATATTTACCCTAACAGAGCACTAATTAGTTACTTCGTAAGTAAAACAGGGCCGCTTCTTGCTAGCTTACCATACAAATAATTACGCTTGTTAAAAAAGCTTCTTTGCGAACTGAACTTGAATATATTCAGTAGGTATGAGCGTTAACAGTTTAGTCGATATGCGTGTACGATAGACTCGGTCTTGTCATAAATATGTAGATCGCATAATGAGTTTATGCTAAGCGGAGCTATTCGAGTACTCCTGTAATACGATTGTTTTGTTCGCGAAGTATAAGAATCGCGTTTTATTGTGGAAAATACTTCAAAATATACGAGTGTACCTACATAATGATTAATGAGATATTCCGTACTTCATTTACAATGTTTTCAAAGTCAAAAAGGTCTGACGATGCGACTCCCTGGTATGAAAAAATACCATCCACCGGTATGAAAAAATGTTTCGCGACACCCCACCCTATGCTTGCTGCAAGAGTAATTTTTATTTACTTTTATAGGGGAAAATTCATGATGCTCGGGCATCTGCCCGTACAAATCACAAAAAAAATCTCTTTCGGCGCTGCACTTTCACAGTGAACTCTATTTAAGGGACACATACAGACCCTTAAATATATATTATCAATTTGTTTTTTTATTCCTTGTAAATAATATTATTAATACGTACCAGGTGAAAATCGATTCCGTTGTTTAAGAGCGCGGTAAATGAAAATAGAAAAATGAATGACAAATATTTTTACGGTGATTTAGATACCTGTCATTATATGATGATACATAAAAGTTTAGTTCTAGGTTATTATTACGTCAGTCCCTCGTGGAACTATAATTCGTGATAGTAATGTAATTACAACTAATAAACCTATTTTCTTCCGAGGCCGGAGCAGAAGACTCCGAGCCCGAGACGCAAGGAAAATTATGAGAAACAATAACTCAAGTAAACTGTGCCGTTATAGTTATATTTACAACATAGTTTTGTCGCATAATGTACAATGAAATAGTGTAATAAATTCCATGTAATCCGATATATTTTATGGACAAAGTGGAAGCGGACATCTAATATCTACATTTTTCGCATTGAATAGAAAATTCGTCCAACGACACTATGTAGATCGAGGAGGGGGGACAGGGGGGCTTACAGTAGTGACGCCGGACTGACTATATTGTCGCCCCTACCTGGCTTCATCACAACCGTGAATTTGACGCCTTTGTGTAACCCCGAGCTCACCTTTGACAAATTAATGCCATCCAAAAGTTTGTTTGCACATAAACAACGTTTGCTTTTGAATTTTGATACACATTTCGAAATGCTTATTTATTATTTATCTCCCTTCAAGGGAGTCCCTTGCTACGTCATAAAACGAGATCTAGAACCAGACGGGATCGTAAAGGCGCTAGGCGTATACACTACTTTATTCCCTGTATATTGCGGATCAGCTCCTAAAAAGTGTGCTTGTAACGTTTTATGTGCCAAATGCCAATAGGTACATCGCAAATCGGCAGGCAAAAAACCGAGCCTTTCTAATCAATAACGAGTCTGATCTGTCGAAGACAGCCTCAATATCGATCTCGATTCAAAATTCAAATCAAATATCGCGAGCGCTATAGCTTATATTATATTTCTCGTGTGACGTTTCTGAGAAGTTAGAGCGCTTACACTTGCACATGTAGACGGCATGCGCCGTTCGTCTTTAAGCGCTCGGGTCAATTCAGACCGCAACGCGACGCGTAGATGCATTTCTAAATTTGTATGGATTTGACAGATTTGCAAGACGTCTCACGCAATTGAAATCTGTTGAATTGCGTGAGACGGCATGCAAGTCTGTCAAAATTAGGTCTGAATTGACCCCTACTTTACCGAAATATAAAGAGTATTCAACCCGTCCAGCGGAGGCGAGGCGCGGGCGACTGTAATACGAAGCCGACCAAACATTGACTTAACCCGTGGACTATGACGCAAATTAACCTAAAACTAAAACGCGAAGAGAGGTCGACTAATAACTTCTTGACCTTTATTTCTATAATATACCTACAGATGTATCTAAGCTGTACCAGCGCATTGGCCTGGGTTTCGTTACTATTACTTACTATAAGGTCAACCGTTTCTACCTCTTACGTTTTGTTTAGTAGGGTAAACCTTATGTGGTCGTCTCGGCAACATTTTACATGAAATGTTTTTGGTGGGATGAGTCTATTCAGAACTTTTATAAAGATGAATGAATAATTACATTATTAATCTTAATATTGCAATGCTTACAGATATGTAAACATTTTACTTCGTTAATTTTGTGGCGGACCTGTGGTGCGGGTGTTATAAAAAGCCCAGCCGAAAGATCATAATATCTACTATTATGTTATCTTAATTCATCCTAATTACCCGCACCCGCCATTTGTCTATCTGATAGTACACGTAGAGACAAACTTTTTGTAAAGCATTTTAACCTTTTAATATATTATTGCTAAGATCTAATCCATACTAATATTATAAATGCGAAAGTGTGTCTGTCTGTCTGTTACCTCTTCACGCTCAAACCGCTGAACTGATTTTGCTTAAATTTGGATAGGATACTTTTTATCCCGGAAACATGTACGGTTCTCGAACGATAAACGAGTTTTGGCGCAACGGAGTTGCGGGCGTCATCTACTGGATATAATATTATTTATTACTGTAATGTTTTCACGCTAGTCGGCAGCACTAGCACAGTCAGTAAACAAATAAAAGTTTGGTTCGAGGTTTGACAACGTTTCTGTCAATATTCTGATATGATAATTATGCAACATGACGGATTTTGTTCGGATTATTTACTGTGTGTGCTAGTAGTGCAATAGTAGCGCCTCTTGCGCGACTCGACCTTTGCGTTATATTCCCCATTAGAGCTGTTTAGCTCCGGGAGGGGGTGACAAGCGGTGAAAGGCGGGCTTCGTGCCAGACCCATCGAGTCTCGAGAGGTGTATTAGCTGGAGATATCGTACCTAACATGTGTACTCTAGCTGCTAGAGTCTAGCGGACTATTTCCAACAACATTTTAGAAGGCAAAATATATAAACTTCGAACTTTTTCCTTCGACATTTATGTATTAATATAGGTACATAAATGTCGAAGGAAAAAGTTCGAAGTTTATAAGTATTTTGTTAATACAAAACCATACCTACTATTTCGTATTCCGTTGTATGTGAAGTATTCGTTTAATATTATACTAAACGTGTTTATTTTATAAAATAAAAACAGATAGCGAGGTTATTAGGTTATAGAGAAATTTATGTACTAACCCAAAAAAAAGTTTTTGTTGCATTATGAATGCAGTTTTTCTGCATTTATAATTCTTCTAAATGATTTACTGAACATAAATGCATTTATAACTCAATACCTACACAACTATTGCATAATCTGACGTGTTTCCTTTTTATGGTTTCGAGCAATACGGTGATATACAAAGCGATATATCTAGAGAAATGTAACTCTGTTTATGGGTGTCAGTATAAAAATCTCTTCCGTGTAGACAGCTGATATCGCCACTGGAAGGCACGAGGACTTTCAATAAACACACAAATTTACATTTCCTCTGAGAAAATATTTAGTTTCTGCATATAACATAAGATCATAAAAAACCTTCAGTACTTTAACCCTTTATGGCTGTTTCCTGAAATACAAATATATTTTATAATATCTCCCCTGGGACTGAAATTCACGGTGCGTCATTGCCATCCCATAAAAATATACTTCTTTTATATTCGATTCTATTCGGCTTTGGTCCGTGATCACAAGAGCGCGACCCTCACTTTTAGTTATTCCAAAAATATATTAAATGACTACGATAAACATGTACTATAACATGTTACATGTGTAATATTAATGCTTCAATTTTCCCCAAACTATTGTTCGCACTGAAATTAGTTTCTTGCGCAAAACATAGATTTTTGCTATTCTCGGTTCCGGGAGTCAAAGATTTATATGTGAAGAGGCATTGGCTGACAGACGAGCATTTGAATTCATAATGTAAATAAATCTAAATTTCTCAAATAATTTGCCATTACAGTAAATTTTGATTTTGATTTGATTGTTTTCATATAAGATATTCTGCATCGTATCTCTCTGTATACATGTACATTTTACACGATATCATTCCACAAGTCATAGATTCTGCGTTAAAGCTTTACTGCGCCCTATATGAACAACGTAAATCAAACACGTATAGAAAAAGGCTTCGCAGTACAACGAGCTCCACAGTGTGGTGTTATATTGTGTTACGGCGCGTACGAACCACAATTCGCCTCAACACGACCACAATTTCGCCGCAACGTTACCAGTTGCAACAACATACAATAAAACGTATTTAAAAACACTCGCTAACGTGAGCGAAGCCACAAATACGAAAACGTTTTTAACGTTAACATAGGCGACTAGTCCTACCTAGTATACCTTTGTTACAAATATCTTATTATTACAATCCATTTAAATCAGCACAAGTCTTTGATTTCAACTGATTGCCTACAGCAAATAATAATCTTGTGTGGAGCTCCCCCGACCGTGACAATTGGGCACCCAAACTCTAGTTTGTAGATTTTGATGACAGCAAACCCGACAGGTTGCGATATGAACCAGAACCAGATGGCGCTTCTTGTATATACTACATACAGCAAAAGAAAAATCCGATCAAAACATGATATGTCTTTTAAGTTATAACAATTTTTGTCTAAGCTGGTGCTGTCACTAAGTTGAAAACATTGCAGTAATATACTGCGTGACTGGTGAGACATGTTCAATACTCGAGGACGTGATATTTGGCTATTATATTAGTTGGAAAAAAATAATAAAAAAATAATAATATCAATTGACCACTGAGTAAATGTAGCTTAAAGTTATAATTAATATATAATTAATATAATTATTTACCCAACCCATGGACACCGCGAGCGGGAGGGGTAGTTGTGTGGTATTTCTTTGGTAGCGCACGCCTCTGCACCGGCCGCATAGTATGCCTACTTCCCTAGCCGCGTAATTTACTTAGTATCCATGATTCATTTTATTTTTGGGAAAACCGGAAAAAAATTAAGAACCTAATTTTATTACATAATAATTATAATGAGAATCGAGTACTGAATACTCTCCTTAATTATCGGTATTGTCTCACCAGTCATGTTGTATATTCTATTGCTAAGCGATGACGGCCAGCTGTATCCCGTTTGCACCGGCCCGTGAAATCTATTGCTCGTACGAACATTACTCCGCCGTAGTGTGGCCCCCGGGGGGATATTTACATACATCACCCTGATTCACGGCAAGGTCAGATACAGTGTGGTCCTGTTGCTGTGTAGTAATGTGATCAGCCTCATTTTGATGTTATGAACTTAAGTGTTTTGCACAAAAAGGTTTGGATCGTGGCCGGGGGCTAATGTGATATGTGCCTTATAAGGGATAATGGCAAACATAAAAGGCTGTGGCTGACTAAGCACGGTTCTATATCTTCTTAATATTACGTTTTTATTTGAGAAAAGAACAGGGAAGAAAATTGCATGTATACCCGAGGAAATTGTTCCTAGGCAGTTGATAGACCTACGTCGTTTGGTCAGCTCAATGTTAGCTGTGATTTAGCCGATCACAGCCTGTGATCGGTCGGATGATTTTAACTCTACGCCACCAAATTACTTAGGTCCGCCATCTGCCTAGGAATTTAACATCTCTGACAGTACAAATAAAATTGCGTTTTGTAGAATCGAAATAAAATTGTGGAATGGAGCACTAAATTGAAGTAAACAAGTCCATAATTATTGTCCATAATCCAGTAGTGGGTACTCGTTGTATCAATGTAAATATCATAGATAGATAAACACTTTATTGCTCACATATAAATGGGTGTACAAACGTCATATTTACACGTTGTCACAATTTCCTCCCGGGCCCGGGGAATCCCCGCCGTACAAGGTACTTTATCACAGCTGCGCGATTACTGCGTATGTCGATACATTTATTTAACTTGACAACTATGTACCCACGTGGAGTAATAGGGCATATTACACAAAGGTCGGAGCGGGGGTTGTACTAATAAGTACTGCACATACAATAATCCGACCACAATCCGACATGTTGCATATACTGGCAGAAGCGTTGTCAAACGTCGAACTAAACTTTATGTTTGCTGTCTGTGCTGGTGCCGAGTGCTGCCTCTTGCGTGGAATATATGTAATTGATTGTACTGTCGGTTCTTGGTGGAAATTCATTTTAGACACAAATAAAACACAGTAATACTTGCACTTTTTCCACTATATTCATTAATTTTTACAAAATTTGTTAAAATTGTGATTAAGTGAATTTTGTAAAAATTAATGAATATAGTGGAAAAAGTGCAAGTATTACTGTGTTTTATTTGTGTCTTGCGTGGAAAGCATTGTTGTAATATCAATACTTATATTAAAAGTGCAAGTATTACTGTGTTTTATTTGTGTCTTGCGTGGAAAGCATTGTTGTAATATCAATACTTATAATGTTATAAATGCGTAAATGTGTCCGTCTGTCCGTCTGTCCGTCTGTCCGTCTGTTTGTCTGATTGTTCCTCTTCATGCCCAAATAGCTGAACCGATTTTGCTGAAATTTGGTATAGGGATACTTTGAGTCCCGGAAAAGGACACCTATAGGATACTATTTATCCCAAAAAAATGTAAGTTTCCCGCGCGATAAACGTATTTTGCCGCAACGGAGTTACGGGCGTATTCTAGTATCCTGTAATAATAATTGTATTACTTGTACTTGATAATACCCTGTATAATAGTGGTATTGTTTATTATACAAGGAAAATTCGATTGCAATAAAGGTATTATGTTACTCTGAAACGCAAAGGGTAGATATGCTCTGCGTTATCAGTGGCCTTATGACAGCTACACATGCGATGAGGCTGTGTCTCCGGCAGTGTTTGTTTACATCGGCCGGTCGCCGCCGCCAGTCTCGTAGCGGACACCCCGTAGCGCGGTCCCGTGGACGCCCTACGCCGCTACTACATCGCGACTACATACGATAAAGTTTCATAAACACAAAGTTTCATAACTCACGTATTTAAATTCTTAACATACTTTGATTAATTATAAAGTAAAAATATATCTCAAATTTCTTTTTTCTAGAAACAGTTATGGTTGCAAAACTGTAATTCTAATCTTTACATGCAACTTGATACTCGTATATTTAAACTTTAAATAACTTAGAGAACAAATTGCAATCAGTGCTTAAGTTCGTTATAAACTCGGTTCGAACAGTTTTGTTCTGGTAAAGTGTTAGTGGCCACCGGTATAATTGGACTCCGCGTTAACTGCTGGTTTGTCGCAAAGACCAACAGCTGGAGAGATATCGTCGGAGCGGATGTGCTGAAGTGTGGTGCGCGAGAGGGAGAAACGGAGGGGACGATGGAGGAGTTCCTGCAGGGGAACGAGACGGTGTGGGAGTTGTGCGGGCGCTGCAGCAACTGGACGGGCGGGGAGTACGAGTGCTCGGAGGGCGCGATGCTGGCGTGCGCGCTGGGCCCGCGGCGGCTGCCCATGTCGCGCGTGCTGCCTGTCACGGTGGTGTTCGTGGCGATCTTCGTGACGGGCGTGGTGGGCAACGCCGCCGTGTGCGCTGTCATCGTGCGCCACCCCGCGCTGCACACCGACACCAACTACTACCTGTTCTCGCTCGCCGTCAGCGACCTGCTGCTGCTCGTCTTCGGTATGTTCTCAATGTTCCGCCTTCTTGAAACTTTATAGTATACTAGACGATTCCCGCAACTCCGTTGCGCCAAAATTCGTTAATCGCGCGGGAACCGTACATTTTCCCGGGATGAAAAGTATCATAATATATGTCCTTTCCCGGGACTCACAGTATTTCCATGCCTAGCAAAATCGGTTTGAAACAGACAAACAGACAGACTATATTAGTTTGGATATATTATAGTATGAATAATAATTGGATATCGCTCCAAATCACTATATATTAAAAACAAAGTCACTTTTTTTCCTTATGTCCCTTTATTCCCTTTTATCTTTAAAACTACGCAACGGATTTTGATGCGATTTTCTTTAATAGATAGAGTGATTAAAGAGGAAGGTTTATAAGTATAAAAACATTCATTAAATAGTGGAAAAATACTGTTATTTTTGGGGTTTCTAATGTGATGTCGTAAATAATAACTTTTTTTTTCGCTTACATTGCAAACGCAGGCTGAACCCTATGAGATTTATCAAAATAATGTACTAAGTATTTAACACAATGAAAAGGTCTACAGAAAACTTCGCGATAGTATATTATGTCTATCTCTTATGGATATCCCACAATAATATTTTTTTGTCATTTACTTCTAACTACAAAATATAATGGTTAATGCGTTCGATGCGCTTTTAACCAATACGGCATTAATCCTTATCCAATTAAATACTTTAAATACATTATTGATTTATTAAAGATCTATATTATGTTCCTTTACAGCATAATATGATTTAAATGAATATTACAGATTTAAAAATTGCGGGACGTAGCTTTGCGGCGGTACCGACCAATGCGGACCACGGGTAGTAATGAATATAAATCAAAACTACCTACTGAATCGATTTTAATCATTTTTTCAGTGAGTGGCATAGGCTATACAGTATTTAAATATATTTTATACCCGTGTGAAGCCGGGTCGGGTCGCTAGTATATCAATATAATAAACCCGATGCCTGCCTTTAGCCTCTATAGGCAGCCTCGTGGCGGTTACCGTTGTCTTCACCTGAGGCTCCACATCTGAAAGTACCACCGGGAAGCAACAGAGTAGTTCGAGAAACGATAATGTTAACACTCTCTTGTACGTGCTGCATATCAATAAACAACAGCTAAGATAGAGTCATGATTTCTTAGCAGTACCTTTTACTAATATGTATTCTGTGGCAGTCCTTAGTATGATGCAAAATCAAATAAGTGTTAACTGTTAAATAATTTTTTCGGCACATCAGCTCGTTCTCTGTGACGTGCCGGTGAGAGCAGGGACACCAGGCCTGAGCCGGGAGCAGTAGATAAAATTTCGTAAAGGGCTTTACATTTATTTCATGGTTTTCCGATTTCTTTTCGTTCGGATAACAACGGCCTTCACGAATCTCAATCTAATGCAAATACAAACTCCGTTTTATTTACACGATCGCACTTTTGTATTTTCCCAAACATACCGTCATCTTGA
This sequence comes from Plebejus argus, assembly GCA_905404155.3. Lineage (NCBI taxonomy): Eukaryota > Metazoa > Arthropoda > Insecta > Lepidoptera > Lycaenidae > Plebejus > Plebejus argus. The sequence goes on along the minus strand of FR989930.1, from coordinate 19,560,703 downwards.
AAAAATATATTTAAATGTATTCTTCTGCGTCGTCTGCTCTCGTATTAAGATAGTATTTAAATGGAACGAAAATATGTTATTTTAGTCTCCACCAATTGAATAAACATAATAGTTACGTGATAAGTATTTTATACTTACTATACGTATATAAATGACGAAGTAACGTTTTAAAGACCCGATGATTAGCTGTCGATACTATTAATGGGTCAGATAACGTATTGTAAATCTATTTCAGTTCAGACGAATTGCGGATTGAGTGATGGGAAAGTTTGTAGTTAAAGTTAAATTTATTTTTGTTTATTTTATTACTTAAATATTAAGTAACTACTTATACCTATTGTGATTGTGATATCAGTAACTATGTGATTAAAGAGTAAACAATAAGGACTGACTGATTATAATAACGTTTTTTTTATTTTTCCCTCAAAATATGAGCCTTGTAAGGAAGTTTCGGTTTCGGTCGAATTTCGTTTTCGGTTTCGGTTTTGGTCGTAAAACTAGTTTCGGTCGGTCACTAAAGTCAACAAGACAAAGAATACTATTTTAAAAAGATGAAACTGACTTCAAATTGTACGTAAATAACAATTGAAATTCCCTATCCCAAAAAGTACTGAGCCGATTTTGATTAACCTTGCACCATTCCCTAAGTTGAACAATACCTGATGCAATAAAAAAAGAATCACTTAAATCGGACTTATACTTCCGGAGATATGCGTGTGCAAACATAAAAACATACATACATACATTACATACACTTTTGAAATTTGGCACATTTGTTCAGAAGCTGTTATAGATTAACACATACAAAAACTGGACAGTTCTGTAATTATATACATACATACGCGTCGAATTGATAAGCTCCTTAAAGTCGGTTAAAAATATTATAAAGAGGAAAAGTTTGTTTGTTTGTTTGTATTGAATAGGCTCAAAAACTACTGAACTGATTTTAAAAATTCTTTCACCTACGGAAAGCTACCTCGTATGTGATGAACATAGGAGTACAGATTTCCTAGAACATTTTTCGACTTGATTACTATCAAGCTAATTTTTCGATCAAAATGAAGCTACATTTTGATAAGACGGACAACAATTTCCTCAGCGAAAATTCTCGAAAGTGGTAAGCTAACAGACATAGAAAGGAATAAAATATAAATGTTTCGATTTGATGGTCTATATGGATTGCTCCATTAGTAGGACAATGTTACTGTTAATTTATATAACTATTACCCTATCAATATACAAAAATCAGCTGGTTGGGGTTCCGTTTTAGGGTTCCGTAGTCAACGAGGACTTGTTGGTTACAACCCTAAAATGGATTTTCCATGAAAATCAAATACAAATTTTATGTTTAAAAGTAGTCTACGTGTTTAGCTATAAAATGCGACATTTTTTAAGTTCATAAATGATATTTACAACAGAAGTATTGGTCAAATTAGTATAAAGGCCCGAGAAAAAAAAGCGGCCAAGTGCGAGTTGGACTCGCCCATGGAGGGTTCCGCAGCAGCAATAAGGTTTATTTTTATGAAATTAAAATATTTTTGATTTATTTTTATATTTCAGTCGATTTAATGAAATTTAGATTAAGGTTTACTATTTATGATGTATAAAAAAACTACTAGCTAGATCTCGTTCAAACCAATTTTCGTTGGTAGTTTTTATAGTAATCTACATCCTATATTTTTTTTAGAATTATCATGCCTCTACTTTAGAAATTAGAGGGGGGGGACACACATTTTTCCACTTTGGAAGAGTCTCTCTCGCAAACTATTCAGGTTAGAAAAAAATGATATGAGAAACCTCAATATGATTTTTAGAGACCTATCCATAGATACCCCACACGCATAGGTTAGATGAAAAAATTTTTTTTTTTGTTTCAGTTGTACCTATGGGGACCCCTAAAATTTTTAATATTGTTTCCATTTTTGCATCAAAATCTTAATGCGGTTTACAGACTACATCTACTTACCAAGTTTTAATAGTATAGCTCTAATAGTTTCGGAGAAAAGTGGCTGTGACATACGGACGGACGGACAGACAGACAGACATGACGAATCTATAAGGGTTCCTTTTTTGCCATTTTGGCTACGGAACCCTAAAAAGACTCAGTTTGTCGATAAAAAAATGCCATATTTCATAACATTAAAGGCTCGGACACTGGTGTCGGGACACATTGTTTATTTTCATAAAGTGGAGGCGGTGAAATAAATCGACGTAATTTATATTTTGTATTGTTTTTTCAATTAAACTTGTTGCTTAGTTTACCTGTCAAGCTATAAAGTGGGAAAACGACTTTTATCTCATAAGAGTTATGTGTTTCTATTAAATGTTAAGGTACTCGCACACTACACTGACTCTACACAACTTGACTCACAATATAATGACATAGATCTAAGCTTTCTAGTTAGTAATATTATTGAGACCGTAATTTTGTCGATCTATGAACAACTAGTACGAAGAACTGCATATTATTATTTTTCCGAGTATTTCGCCTCTGACATGACTTATACCAAAACATCACCCACACAAGCACTGCGAACACAGATTTCGGTTGAACTCAATTCGGTCAATAGTTAGTGGAATCAGGCGTTACTTTGTCGGAAATCCATAGCTTATTGTTATTTTTAGCGTTATTCCGCGAAATAAACTCGTTTCTAGGGTTCCGTACCCAAAGGGTAAAAACGGGACCCTATTACTAAGACTTCGTTGTGTGTCCGCCTGTCCGTCTGTAAGTATGTCTCCAGGCTGTAACTCAAGAACGGTAATAGCAAAAGCCTTTTTAATATTTTTATGGCATCATTTTTTGCGTTTCACATTTTTAATTGAGTAACTGGAGATCGAACGGACCCGGTCCAGACGGTCCTTATTATAAATAATGAAAATCGGCCAAGTGCGAGTCGGCAGACTGCTTCGTAATAACGCTGCGATGACGCAGCGCCCGTGTGGCCGGCTGTGCGTTAAACGGCAGCGCTGCGTCGACTTAACGCTGACGCAAGGCCCGTGTGGACAGGCTCTTACTCGTAACATGAAACATCCCAAAACATCGAAACATACCTTCGGCACAGTATTACAACATAATACTGTGCCTTCGGCAATCGGCTCGCGACGCGAGCGGTGCAGTAGCAGTTAGGTTAATAAAAAGCAAAGGAAGTTTTTTTTATTTTTAATAATTTTTCCGACCCAAAAGCAAAAGAACGGCATTTTCTTAACCTTACCTGCTTCTTCCACTGTAGCGTCTTCAACGTTTACTCAGACTTTAAAGTGGAAATCCTTACGATTAACATTTTGAAAAATATTATAAAATTAACGTCAATTGCAAAGTCGACATGATTATCTAACAACATATATTTCTCTGTTCATTAGACATTTATGTAGATTTTTTCTATAGTTGGTGGTGACGGGCGCGACGACTACCACCATAGCGCCCGCACCACCTCAGCCACCCAGCAGGGTCACCGCCGTTGTAAACGACGCTAATTAATAACGTCCCAACATTAATGCGACGAGAGAGAGACCTGCTAATAAAAATTACACAAAATGATTCAAGGTTCATAAATTTGATCATCATACGGAAACCGTACATTTTTCCTGGTAATGGATAAAAAGTATCCTATGTCCTTTCCCGGGACCAAATTTCAGACAAATCGTGCTAGCGGTTTGGGCGTGAGGAGGTTTTTAGTCTCTCCTAAAAAAAAGATTCCAATTCCTACTCTGTTTAGTAAAGTACGAAAAAACGGCAAAGTATAAATAGAAGTAATTAAGGATCCTCATCTGAGTGGGGACGAAATGAGCTAAGCTCGGTGCGGGATTGGGGGGGATAAGTGCTGTACTCGTCACGAGTTACGACGTGGGCCGCCGGCGGCTGCGCGCTCTTTACAACCGCGTCATTCCCAGACCTGAGTGTTCTTGTAAAATATTTCGACAGAATGTTAATTTTGAAATTATTTTATGTTGAGTTTACATTCTGTTATACGATTGTAGTAAACAAAATTTTCTAAAATATTTTGTGACTTTTATACTCCAGTTACATACCCCTTACATACATACAATATGATCGCTAAACGATCAATATATTTTCTTTTAAATTGGATTGATGGATTGTTTAAAATGCATTTTGGTGATAGAAAAAATATTTGTTTTAACAAAATCAATGTGATATTATATTTTTATGAGCCATTTGCGGATATTTAATTTGGTAGCATAATATATTTGAGTTATTTTAGGTTAGAACTTTTAAATTTTTAAACTATACAGGGCTAGTATTAATCAAAGCACACTGAGAGCACACACTAAGTCTCACGTATTTCTAGCAACTTGCAGCAACTAATGCTGTAGCAGCAGTATAATTACTGGAACTAAAAGCTGAATCAACACTGACGACCACAACACTGAACAACACCAAATATTCCATATACAGATCGTAACAAAATAAAGTGATGATACTTTATAGTTCATAATATGAGTACCCTGTATTGAGTTCACTGTGAAAGTAGCACAGCTGAAAGAGTAACTTTTTTAATCTATTCCCTAAACATATTATTATAAACATGCAACTTGCCCTAAAAATATCAACTCGATGTAATTGTATTAAAATTACTCTGGAATTTCCTGTACATTGTTCAATTTTACGAGTGGTTAATTACGGGGTTCTCGTCCCATTACACCGCGGTAGCAGACGTAAACTCCAGACGCACCCCTCGGCCAATCCACAATAAAGCTAATGACATATAAAACTAATGACCGTTTCGTAACTGTCCCGATTTAGTCTTCATTACCGTAGACTAGGTCTCTACATCGGAGCACTAGGTACATAAACTAGGCTCGAATCTACGCCGAAAAAATATATTATTCCCTAAGAATAAAAGTTAATTACCTAGCACACGTAAAATAACTCAGAAAGCACTAAAGTCCTTACTTGTCAATAAAACGTTTAAATACGGTCGTTCGTATAAAAACGTTAGGTATAGCGGGCTCTAACGTAAAACAAAGAGTTTTTTATTTCCTTTTCGTAATTAAATTTTATAAATAACAACAAAAACAGTGCTTACAACTGGATCGTCGTATGGAATATATTATTATATAATAATATAATTTGGTCAAAACGTATCAAGCAATTTTATCATGAGTTTTATTTTAATATGTGCTACTATTATAATTTAGAATTGCTAGAGCGTGAAAATTAACAAACAAAAGTTACAATATTATATTAATAATAAAAATATTGGATTAAAAACCATTATTTAAATAAGTTTATACCTAACTACAACATAATATATTTTTAATCCAATATTTTGCTTATTTATGTTCTGAGGTTAACCCCAGTTTTCAGTACAATACAGCATTTAAAGTTTTTTTTATTCAAAAAGTTTCTACCTTTCATTCCAGAACCAAGCGAGTAATGGTTGTTCAAATATATTAATTGGAACTTCTACAATAAGTTGAATAAGATGACAGGCGACTCATTTTACGAGATAATCGAAGTTTCATTCTAAAGTTTCTTTATTTTTATCGGGTATGAGAAATGACGATGGATATTTTTATCGGAATCTCAAAAGTAATGAAAAATAAAATAAAATAAAAAAACTCGAGGAGGACACAAGACGGTTGAGGAGGGTATTTGCAATATTTATAGAACTATTGCGAAGGTTCGGGGGGTAGGAATCTAATCCGAGTATTTCGTATATTATCTACGAGTAGGATAGACATTTCAGGATGATCGGTACGATCCGTTTTATCTGATCGTCCTCTTTCATACACCGTGTAGCGGAAATAGGTTCGTGTAATTGATCCTGTTTATTATATCGAATCTGATTTGTCATTATTAACCGAATTAGTTATATAATATGTTGCTTATATTTTTTATTAAATTTCTGCGGCAGCGAAGCGGCGGGCTCTAGTGACTTCAAAGTATCAGTTTTGAAGATATTGTGCCCCCGCGGTTGTGTTGTAGATGTGCTACGAAATTGTAGACGTGCTGACATCGTACTTCGTAGATATGCTACGACAGCGCAGATGTGCTACGACATCGTAGAAGGGCTACGAAATCGTAGAGGTGCTACGACAGCGCAGATGTGCTACGACATCGTAGAAGGGCTACGAAATCGTAGAGGTGCTACGACAGCGCAGATGTGCTACGACATCGTAGAAGTGCTACGAAATCGTAGATGTGCTACGACAGCGCAGATGTGCTACGACATCGTAGAAGGGCTACGAAATCGTAGAGGTGCTACGACAGCGCAGATGTGCTACGACATCGTAGAAGGGCTACGAAATCGTAGAGGTGCTACGACAGCGCAGATGTGCTACGACATCGTAGAAGTGCTACGAAATCGTAGATGTGCTACGACAGCGCAGATATGCTACGACATCGTAGAAGGGCTACGAAATCGTAGAGGTGCTACGACAGCGCAGATGTGCTACGACATCGTAGAAGGGCTACGAAATCGTAGAGGTGCTACGACAGCGCAGATGTGCTACGACATCGTAGAAGTGCTACGAAATCGTAGATGTGCTACGACAGCGCAGATGTGCTACGACATCGTAGAAGGGCTACGAAATCGTAGAGGTGCTACGACAGCGCAGATGTGCTACGACATCGTAGAAGTGCTACGAAATCGTAGATGTGCTACGACAGCGCAGATGGGCTACGAGATCGTAGATGTGCTACGACATCGTAGATGTGCTACGATACTGTAGATGTGCTACGACACTGTAGATGTGCTACGACATCGTAGAAGTGCTACGAAATCGTAGATGTGCTACGACAGTGCAGATGTGCTACGACACTGTAGATGTGCTACGACATCGTAGCTGTGCTACGACACTGTAGATGTGTTACGACATCGTAGATGTGCTACGACACTGTAGATGACGTGTTACGACATCGTAGATGTGCTACGACATTGTAGATGTGCTACGACATCGTAGCTTTGCTACGACCCTGTAGATGTGCTACGACATCGTAGATGTGCTATAGATGACCTAGGGCTACCAAAACGTTTTCTTTATCGCTTTTTTAAGAGTTGCCGATCAAAAATGTATGAAATTGTCATATCCGCTTAAGTATAACATGTTGTACTTTTAATTTCCACTATATATTTGTAACTTTTGTCTGTAACTTTGTCCACAAGTCCCATCAACTTAGATAAAAATATAACTCTATTAATACTTTCCCGATACGACGGTAATTGAATATAATATTATGTATGTCGACGTTCATATATTATGGACTGTGGCGCGACACATATGGCCTGTATAAAGGTTAAATATAATTGTGTCAACCTTTAAGAGTCAACTAAATACTTTATGAAACATTTAAGATTCTCACCGCAGTCCGTGGCCAATTCGTGTTTATTGTTGAATTTATTTTATTGATATTTGACAAAGGCTAATTATCATTACTCAAAAATAATAATAATTATAATCTTTATTGATAACAATATAGATAGGTACATTGTTTCAGTGTTGAACAGTTACAATTTGTTACTTTATCTTAATTTTAGCATTTAAACAAAAAATGTATGGAACGTAAGATTTGCACATACGAGTTCGTGAGCAGCGTCTAGACTCTAGTCGAAATAACGCGGAAAAAACAATCTGACGCTACAAAGCCATGTGTTCGGTCAGTGTCCGGAGGGAACAAAGCGTCTGATGTCCGGCCTCGTGACTTGCCGGAACGGACGGGTTGTGTGACGTCTGACATGGGATTCGGCTAGGTAGGATTTTTCTTTTGGCTAGGTATGATATAACTCAGCTGAATTATGAGTAAATTATTAATAATAATATTATCTATGGACGCTTTACACCACGTCAGTCTGGCCCCATGCTAAGTACCCGAAGGAACAAGTTACAGGTATCAGACAACGGAAATATATTTAATACTTTATACTATATACTAGCTGTCCCGGCAAACGTTATTTTGCCATTTAAAGTATTTCTACTTCATCAGTTGATACAAAATCTTCCCCCCTCTTTTGTCCCCTAAGAGGGGTGGGGTGGGGGGGGGGGGAATTTTATCAACAGCTGATGTTAAGTTGGAAAACACAGTTAATAATATGAAGTAACTCCAAGAAAAAAGTTTGATACAAAATCTGACCCCTCTTTCTTCCCCTTAGGGGGGTGGGCGGACTGGTAGAGTTGCGGTAGGTTCTATCGTACCCGCAACTCTGCCTTAAGCGATGAGTGGAGCACCATGGGGTTTTAGTGGGTAGTCTACCAGGAGTCCCACATACCCCGGCCGATATCCCCAATCTGCCGGGGATGCGTAAAGCATTTCCCCATGTAAAAAAAAGGGGGGTGGGGGGAAAATTTTATACACCAGATGTTAAGCTGGAAGAAGACAAATATATCTGCGAAAACCGCATTCAAATCGGATCAGTAGTTTTCGAGTGATAGTGGAACAAACATACAGACAGACAGACAGACAGACAGACAAAAAACTAACCACATTTTTGGCTTCTATAGCGATGTAGTGACACCCCCCGCTTATTATTTTTTAAATATCTTTAATGTACAGAATTTTCATTTCTACAGTTTTATTATATGTATAGATTTAAGATATTTATTATACAGGGTGCAATTAAACCTTCCTGCCAAATTTTGATATATTGATTGTTACAAAGGTCATAACATAATTTGTACATTCTGCCATACAGATAGCGTGCAATTGAAACATGGAAAATATTTACTTAACTAAAAGAGTTACAAAATACGGTAAGACATGACATGACCCGGGAACATTGAAAACTTTTTGTTCCATCGGCGGGATCAAACCCGCGACCCCCAGCTTGAGCGCTGACAATACGCTCAACCACTGAGCCACAGAGGTCGTCGATATTACTCTGACAGTACATAAATCTACGATATTTAGGTTAGGTTCGCCCCGGTTTTTTTTATGAATCAATTTTAATTACGCTGTTTTGGCTCAACGGATGTAACTTCGCAAACAGGAAGCCCTGCCGTCTCGAAAACTATACAAGCGACCACTATACAAACATACCAATGCTCCGAGGCCGATGACGTCAAGCGAAGCCTCCGTAGGGCAATCGAGGCGGTGATTAATTCATTTAAAATAATGAGCCACATGATAGCTGATGGTGCTCGCGACTGCCGTCGTCCAGAAGCAACCTATAGTATTAGTTAAAAATATATTTCTAAATATATTTTCTCTTCTAATTATTTAGTTAAAACCCTTAAGAACTTTGTAGTACTTAGAACTTTAACATCTTTATACTCCAAACTTTAACTGAGTGCCTACTCTTAATTTAACACAAACTTAACTAACTAAAAAGTATATTATTCTTCTTATGTGTTTAACTAGCTCCACACTCTTTGTTTTAACGTAAGTATATTATATTAAGCACTTTCAGGATTCGTGACGAGTCCGTAGATTTTTTCTTAAAAAATCTACTATTATTTTTATTTGAATATAATTAATTATAATTATGCTATCGTGCTTCGGCTGTTTCCGGGGGCTCATCGGGCGTCTCGCATTTTTTGGAATATGGTAAAATTAAATATCGAGAACAATTATTAAATTGCATATTAAAGCTTGTCTCTTCGTCAGCGTTCGGCGCCAGAGAGATGTTCTTGTAAAGGTCCGCTCATTAAAAAGGTGCGGCGCCGTTACACAAGTGATAACTAGCCTAATAGCCTATACACTGTTCAATGAGACATCCACTTATTCGTTCGATCGGGTCACGGTCCGGATCGAAGAGAAAATTAATAGATGAATGAAAATGTTCATAATTTTAATATGAGTACAATATTGCGGTACCTAATCAGTTTTGTACAGCTTTACAATAGACGTTTTACACAGAAAATATGCCGAATAATTCCTACACTCGACTTCCTGGTTACAAAAGAGAGGCTTGTGGGAATTTCAGAGAATTTTGTTAGCCGTAGTCTACCCTATACTTCGGACTCGATTCTTGAGATACAGCCTGGAGACAGACAGACGAACGAACAGACAGATAGACGTACAGACAGATGGTCAAACATTGAAGTCTCAGTAATAGGGTCCCGTTTTTACCCTTTAGATACGGAACCCTAAAAGTGATCAAATAATAGACAAAAAAATGCGCGCCGTGAACCATAGCAGCAGTTCGTTGTGTAAGTTTGAAGTTTTTTTTAAATCACCGATTGTAATAGAAGGCATAAGTTTGTTAATTAGCAGCTCGAGTTCGAGTTACAACTGTTATTATTTACCGAGTATGAGTCATCGCACGCAATTCAATAGCGCTTAAGTTCATTTATCAAACTTTAAAGTCTCGTCAAACTAAAACAAGTTGCCGCCCATGAAGTAGTTTTTCTGTTAATTATTTATTATGTTCCACAAAAGACGCCTCCGTGGTCCAGTGGTCAGAGCGTCGCTCTTGACACGGAGGTCGTGGGTTCGATTCCCGCGTTGGAAACATGTTATTTCCAAGTTTGGTTAGGACAATGCAGGCTGATCACCTGATTGTCTGATAAGAAAGATGATCCATGCGTCGGATGGGCATGTAAAAAGTCGGTCCTGCGCCTGATCTCTCGCCGGTCGTGTCGGTCTGCCGTCCCACTGGGTTATGAGAGTAAAGGAATAGAGAGTGCTCTTGTGTACTGCGCACACACCTGGGCACTATAAAATTACTCCTGCGTACCTGGCTTGGTTTCAATGAAACCGGCCACCGTCACCGAAACCGGTGTGGGGAGTATTATTATTATTATGTTCCACAATCAATACAATAATAAAAGATTATTATTGTATTGATAAAGGAAAATATATTTTTATACAAGGCATTACACGGTTTCTGACATTACTAGATACACTAGTTTTGATTTGAGGACAGGAACAGTTAAAGAGCAGACCGCGGGAAAGGACATTACCTACTTTATATCGTGGCGACACGTAGGTACGGTTGTTGTATGATGTCTAGAAGTTTATATTAAACAAGATATTTTGATAACTATACGAGTATTATATTATAATAATAATATTTTACTTATAGGAATAGGCTCTGGTAGTTTTTTTTACACAAACACTTACGTTTTAAACATAAATACCCACTTAAAAATTGTCTTCCACGCACGACGCAATAATCTGAAGCGGAATAAATCTTTAGCTACGGGATTAGACCCAATATAACATAATATTTTAATCATAATTGAAGACGTGAGTGGAAGAATAAGGTAAGTAACATTTCGTAACATACGGACAATAACACATTTTTTCCCTAATTATTTCAATAAAACTTGTAACTTATCTACTTCATAACCTAGCTAATATATCTGGCTACACATACAATCCATAGTTTTTCTATTTCAAATAACTTTTCCGGCCCTAAAGCCTCTATTTAAGCAAAAAAACGGGAAGTTTTTTCATGTTACTTACCTTATTCATCCACTCACGTCTTGAATTGTTCCTAATTATAATATTACAATTGTAAAGCTTCGGCCAAACCTGCGCGTCAGTAACGCGTGACGCGATGCGGGAGAGTCGGCAACGCGAAACTGGCGTGCACACATGCGCGAAGTTACAGTGCGAACCGTAGATTTATTCCCGCTCTGCCGACACGAACGTCCTATATTGCGTTCGCGAAAGTGTGCACAGCGGCATAAGATTACATGGGCAGCTGAAGCGTCAGCCGCGCGGTAGACGCTCCCGCTTCGCAGTCGCTTTGGTCGCGCAGGCTTGGCCGAAGCTTATTCGGCGCGGGCAGTCAATCTCTCAATGGGAGTCGACTGAGTAATTAATAAATATTTCACCCGGACGTTTAAACCAGGTTATTAATTACGACCGTAAAAAAATAGCCGTATCGTATTGACCCACCCGGATTTATCCAGCACGTGAATCCGCAACCCGGGTGAAGTTCATATGTAAAATTTGAAACGAGGGATCACTCAACTTACTACTCGAGAGCTTCGGGATCGACGAATTAAAAGGAGTCCTACATATTTAATAGTTGACCCACGGGGACACTCGGGGTAAGTGTGGTGCGGACAGTGCAGTTGACGTGAAGGGCCGAGTCCATAACACAAAGTGGTGTATATGTACTCCATATTATGTAATTGATTGTACTGTCGGTTCTTGGTGGAAATTCATTTTGTTAAGTAAATTCAAATTGTTAAGTACAGAAGTGGGCAATTAGGGACGCGTCTAATGGCTATGTCCACACTGACCACTGTGCCTTTTTTTGTTCATCAAGGGCAGTCAACAGTGCACGTGAGGCATGCCCGCGATGCATGCGCTTGCACTTGGGCACTATAAAATTACTCCTGCGTAGCTGGCCTGGTTTTAATGAACCCGGCCACCGTCACCGAAACCGGTGTCGTAGCTATTATTATTATTTCAATTTTTATCGGTTGCAGTCGCTCGCAGCAAATATCCAAAAGCCACCTTTACATTGATTTGTCATAATGCCAGCAAATGAGGTAGGTTCGCCATCTGCCTATGATTCAATTTCTTCGATGGTATCAACCTGCTTATTATTGAAGTGTATTTGAACTAGATTGAAAAACTAGCTGGTGGAATATTCTGCGAATGATTTTTTGGCCGTCAGCAGCCGCGAGCCACGTCACGGGCGTACGTGACCGGGTACATTGGAAATATCCTAAAGTTCTAAACTAATATTTACTTAACTCATCGTGTGACACGTGTAACTCGAAAATAAAACCGACACATTCCCGGAAATATCTTAAAATTCAAATAACTACGAGTTGCATAGATAGCTGGGTCAAATCCCTCCACCATCTCATGGCCCTATCAACCCTTCGTATTTATACGGTCCAAATCATGGGAATGTGCACACTACTGTCCTGGGTCCTGCCCTTCAGGACACTTTAGGTGCACACATCTTGATTCCCAACAAATTCTTTAATTTCTTTTTATTGGTTCCTAAGTCCTCCCCTTTCTGGGGCTGGGTCAGTAAGAATAGTGGTTAATTGCTATAAACCAGGATAAAGTAGTCCAGCTTTTTTACGGGATTCGGCCCACCACACTTTTCCATCGCTGTGTCGCCAGGATCGACAGCGGTATCGAGAAATACCGCCAAGAAAACCCTTCGATATGATCTTAGGGAGCCCGAGGAACATAACAAAGCTGTTTTTCGACCCACAACAAAATTAATCAGAAAAAATAGGAGAAGTAGGGTAGCATTGTAGTTCTTTCTTCATGCTGGAGACCGCATTCCCAGAGAACACGATGAGCGGTTTGTTCAAACATGTTGCCTTCGGTCGAGCACTCGCACATAGGTCATGTGCGAGTGTTGCGAGCCAATTTAAATATGGCTTTTCTATGACTGGTCAGGATTAGAGATGTACACATTAAACAGTATCCTTCCCCCCGATGGTTGCTCGCCTTGTCGTGGCGGTGGGGCTCTAGTAACCGCGGCTTGGACAACCGCGGTGAAGCGAAGAGGCAACCAGGGCCGGCCGGTGTCGCCGCCTGGCCCGAGGAGGGCGCTCCCAGCGGACTGGAGGAGTCCGCTGCGGATGCGCACCGAGGTGGGGCCGCAGAGGAAGAGGCAAGTAGGTATTACGGTGCGCCGCTTGCCCTGTCCTCTGCGGCCGAGGACGGATCGCGGGGGGGGAGAGGCATTGTGGTAGGTTGCCGCTTTCCCTACCCCCCCTGCGAGCTGGCCGTTCCGTTTGAACGGCATTGGTGGGGCCGCAGAGGAAGAGGCAAGTAGGTATTGCGGTGCGCCGCTTGCCCTATCCTCTGCGGCCGAGGTGTGGTCGGTGGCAGAGCCACAGACCTGATCTGCCACATGGCCTCCAAGTAGCAGACTCGGGGGGCGTCTGCTACAGCCCTGGTGGGGGCCGAGGAGGAGGGCGCACGTGTTGTGCGCCCATCGTGGAGTCTTCGGACCGCTGGCGGGGTCGCGGATGTGTGTATCGTTCCCGTGGCCCCGTCAAAAGGCGGTGTGGCGGAAGAGGGGGGGGGGGGGGTTTAGTGGGTATACCGTGGTCTCATTAGCCACGGGAGTCCCACATCACCGCTCGGGTCGCCCCCTGCGCCTGGGTGGTATGCGTAATGCATTTCCCCCTCCGGGAAAAAAAAAAAAAAAAAAAAAAAAAACAGTATCCTTGCTATGCAAGTCTACATCCATGACGTTTTAAATACTGGATGTAATGAAACTCTTACTTTAGGGTGTGTTTGAGTCCATGTATAGAGTTTGGTGTCAAAGTAGCAGCGCTTAAAGAGTAACTTTTTAAACTTTTGTATAGGCAAATTCGTGATTCTGGGATGCTTGCCCATGCGATATTTATGCAGAACCACATACATAATATATTGTATTATTAAAAAATAAAAGCTTTTAATATCGCGTGAATATTTAGAAGAAAAGTATATATATCATCTTTTGCCTTAAGGTGTGATTAATGTAGAATGTTAATTGAAGATGATGGTACTCAGACAAACTAGTTAATCACACAAGCGGCTCGATAGTCGATAGCCGGCCTCCGAGTACTGTTATTAACGTTTCATTCCCGCCCGTTCCCGGAATTTCATTAATCAATCATGTTAATTTCACTGTTTTAGTAACCAATTAGTACAAATGGTAAAATCTATATCAATAAAAATAAAATTTGGTAAGTCTCGTTACAACCCGACTATTGCTAAAACGACCTGGCTAATTTTGTGTTTCGTGAAAGTCTAGGAAAGGTTTATAATAAGGGGGAAGTGATACGAAGTTCATCGGATAATCTAGTTAATCAATAAAAAATAAAGGCTTTTAAAATTCAGCCATTTACATAGAAATTAAAAAATTTAAAAACGCTTAAGCCGGAGAAATACTGCAAAGATGGGGATCGTCATGTCGATACTTCGACAACAAGTCAAGAGTAAGTCAACTACTTTACTTTTCGGCAATCGCCGTATATCGTAAGCACTGCGATTATAAAATCATCAAGCTTTCAGGATAGACAATAAGAATTTTATTATATACGCAAATTGATCGACGATGCTGTGTAGAACGGGTAACTCCCTTTTCTACTCGGTATATTAGACTTCGTCTCCTCCGACAGCGAGTATCGAGCATTCGGCGTTGATGAATTGCCGCTTTGAAGTTTAGTTTAGTGATAATTCATTTTCAGGCCCTTCATCTATCTTTCCTTTCTTGTCCGTTAATAGAATCGAAAAATTAATTTCCTTGTTTGAGATTAAAATCGGACTGCCTATATGAAAGCGTCGATTTAGAGGATGATGTTTGTTGCAGGTCTGCCCAACGACCTGTCAGTGTACTGGCACCAGTACCCTTACAGCTTCGGCCTAGTGTTCTGCAAGCTGCGCGCGCTCATCTCCGAGGCGTGAGTATCTCATAAGCTATGTCCACATTATGCAATTTTGTCTTCAATTTTCGTCATCTTCTTTTTATTCCACTTTCGTTTAGCATATTCAATAATTATTGAGTGCGTCAAAATCCACCCGCGTTGAAAGAAAAGTGTCATAGCTTAGATCTTTTATAGTAAGACTGTTAATACTTGTCTCCGAGTGTGGCAGTCAGTGCTGATAAAGATGAAAAAATTCTACCATAGTAACATTTGAAATCCGTTAATTTTATATAAATAGTTTCTGAATTCTAATGTTTGTGCTTCGTTTAGGTGTACACACTATATATATATATACATTTTTTATCACATCAAGAACTCGGTGTAAAATATTTGTCAACGTGTGAATTTCCCCCGGGTGTAAACAACACGTTAATGTTTGGATTAGAACTTTGGCTCAGAGCTCTGAATATTAGGGAACATATTTGAGACTTTAAAATTCCAAGCATAAGGATATGTACATCAAAGCGCACGGCCGTGCGCGGCCAAGTTCCAGCAGGCCGCGCGCTTGCCGTGCACTATTTACACGAACCGTTTCGACGCACTTTTGACCCCCCTGTAGCTCAGTGCCTATTGCGAGTACAAAGATAAAATTATATCTACGTAATTATATACTAGTACTTAAGTAGTGTACCAAATTTCATAGATATAGCTTCGGTAGATCCTGAGATATCTCCCTGTAAAAATAGCTAATTTTGGCACTGACTCACTCACTGACCGGTAATCAAAACCTCTAGGCCACTTCCAATAATTGTCTTAGCGTTATGAAATTTGGCACACAGGTCGGGTGTTTTAAGTAGATTATCAAAAAATTCAGAAATTTTAGAAATTTAGGAAATTGGTCAAGCGTGAGTCGGTTCAGCCACGAAACCAATTGTCCTAGCATTATGGGCACACAGGTCGTGTGTTAAAAGTAGATTAACAAAAATTAAGGAATTTAAGAAATCGGCCAAGCGTGAGTCGGGTCATCTGCGAACTATAGAGGTCACTTCCAATTGTCCCAGCGTTACTTATGACATTTGGCACGCAGGTCGAGTGTTATGTGTAGATTAACAAAAAATTGCGAAATTTAAGAAATCGGTCAAGCGTGTGTCGATTCATCTTCGAACTTAAGATGCCACTTCCAATTGTCCTAGCGTTATGAAATTTGGCACACAGGTCGTGTGGTATAAATGTAGATTATAATACAATAAAGAAATTTAAGATATAGGTCAAGCGTGAGTCGGCTCATCTACGAACTATAGATAAAAATTCTTATGTACCAGTGATACAATGAGAATACGATGAGGTGGGAGGGATGAAGAGAGGGGGTGGGGTATAAAATATTGTCATGTATAATACACTGCACTTATTAAATAAATACTTATTAAATAAATACTGTTTACTTAAAAATTTGGCTTCTATTGATAGTCAAATACCACTAGCGCAATCCATCGAAAGTACTATTTATTTTGGGTGTGATACAAAAAAAATAAGAATTCTTGAAAAAAGTATTGAAATCCCATCTAAAACATACCTGTAAAAATGAGGCCAAATTCCTATCGGCCAAATTTTTGGCATAAAAAAGAGTTGAAATCCAATCCAATGCCAAGTTCAGATGCACATCATCGATTGTAATCATCTTCATCAACAGCCTGATCCATAATTATACTTCTAAATTTGAACTTGGCAGGTTTGCGTGCTATACGTAACACTTGATTAAAATAATATAATCATATAATAATTAAATTAACCTGCCAAGTTCAAATTAAAAGTATTATGGATCAGGCTGTTGATGAAGATGATTACGATCGATGAAGTGCATCTGAACTTGGCATTGGATTGGATTTCAACTCTTTTTTAGGCCAAAAATTAGCCGATAGAAACTTGGCCTCATTTTTACAGGTATGTTTTTGATGGGTAAATATTATTTCCCAAAAATGAATTGTGTTTCAATAAATTATGTTTTAGTTCCTTAAAAATTATTTAAATTTATCTCAGTATATTTTCTTCTCACGTTATTTGGGCATGTGTAGAACCGGTCGGAGGTATGCACAGTGTCGCGAGTTGGACTTGCGGCGCGTGACAATACGCCGGGTATTTAGAGCTGGCCTGGGTGAGGGAGGGAGGGGGACATCAAAGGGGGGAGACACAATTCAGCTTACATGACAACTGTGCACATATCCATATGCAGATCTGATCATTGTTACACTTAAATACCTGAGCTGCTGAGAGGTCTTTCTGAGATATATGTATTCTGTAGGATAACAAAGACATTATGTTAGTAGTAGTGAATCGTACGATTCAGTTATAACGACTGCTTAATTGTTTTTACCTACGAATAATAAATTAGTCAAGCTTTTAAGACAAAATATGCAAGTAAATTGATATTCCAAATTTAAATTTTTTAATTTTGTTATGGCGGCAATAAAAATACGTCATAATCTGTGAAAATTTTAACTCTCTAGCTATAACCGTTCTTGAGTTACAGCCTGGAGACAGACGGGCAGACGGACAGACGGACAGACATCGAAGTCTCAGTATCAGGGTCCCGTTTTTACCCTTTGGGTACGGAACCCTAATAATGAATGCCAAAGTGTGTCTGTCTATTTCCTCTTCACGCTCAAACCATTGAACCGATTTTGCTGAAATTTGGTGTGGGCATATTTTGAGTCTTGGAAAAGGAATAGGATATTTTTTATTCCAGAAAATAATAAACGGTTCTGCTGCTGCGTTGCGTTAAAAATCTTTTACCGCTTTTGTTATTTTATCACCAAGAAAAGTAATGAAACCGTCGTTTTCGACAGTAGCGCTAAAAATTCGTAGCGAGAACTATACTTGAGGTGAGATACCGACTCGAGCTGTCCACTACAGCCAGGACGCTGCGCCAGCATAATTGTAAGGACGTGCCAGACTTGAGTAGCTACAGCCACGGTATAGATTTGTCTTAAAAATTTCTAAACCACATTATATTAGATTTAAGCCGTGTGAAATAGAAGTGCGATACTATGTTGCAAATAGTTAAAACTGATAGCGAGTAGCATCACAAGTCGGAGCCCGTAGGTATAACTCGCAACACGTAGTTTCAGCTCGTAGCATTTAGCTACGGCTCGTAGCACGTAGCTTGTCTCCTCGTAGCGAGTAGACATGCAGCTCGTAGCGTGTAGCTACAGCTCGTAGCACGTACCTCTACAGCTCGTAGCACGTAGCTTCAGCTCGTAGCATATAGCTAGAGCTCTATTAAGTAGGGGGCAAATCCCAATGTAAAAGCCTAGTGCAGCCTTTAGCTTGCATGTCGGCTTGAAAACTAAAGAGCTTAATTTAGTAGTATACTGGGATGCAAGTAATAAAAGCCTCGTGCGAACATACGCTACATAGCAAACACATCTACGAGTAATAATAAAGGTAATATCTCGTACATTTTTCTGTCCCGCATGTCCGTTTAGTTCTGCTCAGTGTCGCTTCGCCGCGGGACGTAAGTGGCCATTTACACCTACGCGGATATTGCCTGATGTCGTTAGCGCGCCGTCCCCGAGCGAATTACGTCCACGAGCCGACGGCGGCACGTCGCCGCTGTTTATAGCTCTGCATTGCTCAACGTCGCACTTCATCGCCGGCTATATAATTTAAACAAAATTCATTTTGGCTCTTAAGGGAGTTACGAGTAGAAAGGCAGATGACCTAGACTTAAGACGTCATTATAATTTGAGGAGCGCATTGAGCAGAAACTCAATTCTCAAAATTAAATATTACTCGTTACGTTACAAATGTACTTCATTTGTGTCTGAATCCATACTACAAAATGTTACACCGAAAATCAATTATTTATTGCGAGAATTGGCCCCAAGTACTTAACGAGATTACTCGACCTTTCCTGATAATTCACAATTCAAACACGACGTACAAGGCCTATCAACATAATCGAAAACTCCAACAACAGCGGTAACCTTTGAGTCAGTCGCAGGCGACGAGTCGACCTACTCTATTCTCATGATCTCGGGGACAACTATTAGGGATTCATACGGAGACCAATAATTACGAGAGCCGTGATAAGTTGTAAACTAACTGCGAAGCCCCGGGACTCCGGGAACTCGGGACGGGTACGCTCCGGAATTCCGACCTCGCCGTGTCCCCAAACTGGCACACTAAGTAAATAGATAAGGAGCCGAACAAAAACAAGGTAATTAAACCGGGACCCTCGTCATCCGGAGCGGACGGCCGGCCAAATAGCAAGTTGTGTTCGGGCTTCACAACACTCGCAGTTTCGACGCTACTTTACAATGAACCGGATCACGGAGCCGGATATTCGACACCCTGGGCAGGTGTAGGTGACGTCCTCGCCCAATAATTTTATATGTATCGTTCATATTGACTTAATGTTATTCTGGCATTTTGAGCGACATATTCATTACTGAATAAGCTCATTAAATAAAGATTAAAAAAAATATTCTGGCATTCATAACATACGCGCGATACCGATAAACCGGGCACGTCGACAGTACGATCTAAATATTATTATTATCTGATATTCAATCAGCGACTAATTTTCCAGTAATATTTTGACTGAGGTTTACACTAATATTTCCCTGCGATATTCAGCAGCGAATGCGTTTGAGCCCGGCATTATATCGACATTTGCGTACAAATGTAATTAAAACGCTCGGTTCGGTCACAACTCATCAGCTTAAGTTAAATTGGAGTGGAACTCTGTGGAATTAATTCCCGCGATTATTGGCTCGTGCCCGCTAATTTAATATTATCATGCGTCTCGCTCTGTGGTGCCTACTTATACAGGGTGTAACAAAACTAAATCATAATACTTTAGGATGTGTATGTGTTCCTGGTAGAAAGTTCACTGTGAAAGTATCAGCGCTGAAAGACCAATTTTTTTACTTTTATTGGCACGCACCCCAGCGCTGCTGCTTTCACAGTGAACCCAAACCCTCTCTAAAATATTATCACGTCTTATTTTTTTACACCCTGTAGAAGTAGGCTCTTTATGTAGGATCCTACTATATGTATAATAGTGGAGATGAAAGTGAAGAATTAAAGTCTTACTTTAGTAAAATTGTTACTACATTTTATTCGTAGTAAAAATACTAGATTTGCCGCATAAAATATGCCATTTATGCTATTCGCCCTGAATCACTTTATAAAAATGTTTTATTTATTAACGGAAAATTATTGATATCCGCAATTATATGAATCAGTGATTGCATGAAAATCTTTGTAAAAAAAAACAGTTTAAGGACGCTATTACAAATATCAGCGATTTTCCGGTACCCTATTAAAGAATTAGGAGTCAAACTGCGAGGATATTTTGGTTTCAAATGAAAGATAATATATTCATCTCCACGACTGTACCATAAAAATTCTATAGCCGCATACAAAATTTTCACATAAAATACGTTTTAACCATCACAATAATCGCAAGATATGAAAAAATGGGGTCTGATTAGGTACCTTAATATCTAAACACACTGAACTGAGGAAAATAAATATACAAAAAAATTGTTGCTTATTTAGTCCTCTATAAAGTCCGCTAAAAATTTTATATAAAAATAAACAACTTTTCCAGTTATAAGAAAAATAAGAAAATTTCTCAAATTTTTTCATACATTTTCGCCATATCAAGAACGCGGCGAGCGTCGTAACCGCCACTGTACAAGGCGCGCTAATATGAATCTTATTTTAATGTCATTAACGTCGATATTCGTACTGACATACGTCCGACCTGCTAATTCTCCGGTTGGAGCCTTCTTAAAAGGGTTATATCACGTTTTATTTGTAGTATAAAAACTAGCCCAGAGTAGTACTGGTTTTTTATCGCTACTCAGTTACTCGGCTACGTATACAATATAATATATATTATGTATGTTCATGCTAAAACCACACGTTCATACTTTTTGTGAAATAACATTTTGGCGCTTCCGTGATCTGTCCGTATGACTAATATAAATATTACACAAAAAGCGGCCTAACCGAGGGTGCACCTTAGGCAACAAAACGCGCATTGTTGTAATACGGCAAAGAGTAGTGAAATGTTGCCCCATGCCGGGAACGATTCGTAACATTAGAGACATTCCCAGCAACATTACATCGAGGGCGAAATTACGCTGGAATTCTTTCTGTTCATTTGCGCTCATTTCACGGGCCGTGGAGCTTAATGATCGAGGGAATATTATTACCTCAACAAAAATATATAATTTTCTGCGCAAAATACACTTTTCTCCTAATAGAATCGAGAGCGATAAATTGTGAAATAGAATGTTGAGCGTGTACATACTACATAGTTACACGTACGTAATTTGATTGCGCGCCGCGGGGGGCGGGGAGACGCGGGCAGGGGGTTGGGGGGAGGCATGAGGCCGCAATAACTCATTACACCTCAATCGGCTTTGATGTGTAAATAATCGGTGACAAATTGCCGAACGCCCCGCCCCGCGCCGCCCTCCAGGTGCCACAATGTGTATACAGTCATTGGGCTGAGCACGCCATGGTACCATCATGGAAATTGATTCCTAAGCAGTTGACAGACCAACGTCATTTGGTCGGATCATGTCAATTCAATGTTAATTGTGATCTGTCGGCTGGGTTTGACGTAACGCGACCAAACTACGTAGGTCCCCCATCTGCCTAGGAATCAACTTCTCTGATAGTACATTAAGCTATGTAGCTGTCAAGTCGAGGGAATTCGTTACGAGTATTTAATTTTATCTTGAAATGCCCTCGTTATTCACATATATGTATTCGACTTAAGTTTGGAAAATTTTAGAGTTTTGCAAACGAATGGAATAAAAATCTTGCAATTTAACGATTAGACTGTAGCTCACCAATCTGGCAATATCACTTAAAAGTAGTGTAAGTGATATAATATATACTGACGGGAGAGTAATCTGTTACCACTGGAATTCCCCGTAGCTGAGGTGCCGGAGACATCCTTTTGTCCCTTACACTGTAGGGCCGTCAGGGCCAGCCCTACGCTGTGTATTAAGACGCTTAAGTGACCTGTCAGCTCAGCACATTCGCAATTCAAAAAATACTTAATTTGAATTTGGAATTGTCTCCTGTAAAATTCAAACTTTTTAATGATACCAAAACCAGCTAGATACAATTATTATTGGTATAGCCCAAGACTCAAGAGATTTTATGACAAGTTCATACATACTATCATGCGAAAAGACCTTTTCCCCAACCTAAACACTTATAATTTAAATATAAAATTGGACAACAGAATTTTAATTTCAATTTGTAAAAAGGTTCCAAATCGTGTAATTATCAAAGTGATGGCTCAATAAGTAGGACAAATCTGAGAGTATTTCTTTAAAATTTAAAACTAATTAAAAGCTTTTATGTGCTTTTCCTATAAAGGAGTATAATTATAATATTGCAATTCAAACCAATAAATAAAAACATATCGGAGATGTTTAATTACAGCGAAAGCTATGATTTCCCATCAAACGGTTGTTTGTTTTTATATTAATTTGAGAATGGAACCGCAGACAAGAGTCCGCAATAAATTGCAACGACACAGAAATGTCACACAGATGAGTGTCTTATCGATATAAATATAAAATTGCAAGTCCTGACTGACTGACTGATTCATCATCGCTGAGCAAAATCTGTTAAAGTTACAGCCACGAAATTTGGTGAGAAGGGTTGTTTTGTAAAGTAGACACCCACTAAGGAAGGAATTTTGGAAATTTTACCCCGAAGGGGGTGAAAAAGGGGTTGAAAGTTTGTATGAAAGTCCGTCATTTCTTAAGTTAGAAGCATGAAACTTTATTTTTGAGCTACTGAATAAAAATAAATAAATACGTATTTAAGCGTTTTTGGAAATTCTACTTCCAAGGGGGTGAAATTGGGGTTGAAAGTTTGAATGAAAGTCCGTCATTTCTTGAGTTACAAACATAAAACTTTATTTTTGCGCTAATGTGTGTCGTGGTAATTAAAAATTAAAAATGAATGGATACGTATTTAAGAGTTTTTGGAAATTCTACCCCCAAGGGGGTGAAATTGGGGTTGAAAGTTTGAATGAAAATTCGTCATTTCTTGAGTTAGAAACATGAAACTTTATTTTTGAGCTACTGAATAAAAATAAATAAATGTGTATTTAAGCGTTTTTGGAAAATCTACCCCAAAGGGGGTGAAATTGGGGTTGAAAGTTTGAATGAAAGTCCGTCATTTCTTGAGTTACAAACATGAAACTTTATTTTTAGACTACGGATTAAAAATGAATGGATACGTATTTAAGTGTTTTAGGAAATTCTACCCCCAAGGGGGTGAAATTGGGGTTGAAAGTTTGAATGAAAGTCCGTCATTTCTTGAGTTAGAAACATGAAACTTTATTTTTGGGATACTGATAAAAAATAAATGGATACAATATATTTAAGCGTTTTTTTTAAATTCTATCCCCAAGGGGGCGAAAAAATTATCTATCTCCGTTATTAATTATTACTACTATGCTCCTACTATGCTAACGCGGACGAAGTCGCGGGCAACAGCTAGTACTGTATAAGACACTCATCTGTGTGATGGAAATATTACGTTTGTAGATCGCAGATTGTTTTATGTGGGATGCAAACAACGAAAACGTTCAAAAAGTTTTTTGTCCGATGGGAAGTATCTGTAGGCTGCGGCAGAGGATGATGCAAGAGACAATCCGAATTGACATCGCTCGGGAACACTCTGCTGAACTCGTGGCACCCGACCTGCAATTACAAACTACGGAAGCTCCAACACAAAGTGAACAGTTGCGATGGATCATGGAGTAGTGTCTTCTAACACAGTATTTCCTGTCAAAACTCATGGATGGGTGGCGAAGACTGATGCAAACGAAGTTTTATATTCACCTGAAATACACGTTGTTACAGAGGAAAACTTTTTCAATTAGTTTTAAAATTCAACAAAGTTTTCATCCGTGATTAGAGGTTCACAAAAATTGCCTATTTATTTTTAACCAAATATTAATATATTAGCCGAACATTTTTCACGGAAATTAAAATAGTGATCGATATCACGATACCAATAACATAATATACGGGTAAAATTTGAGGAGTGTGGACATAATTATTAAGCCCTCCAAAATGTTGCCCATTTAATATTTGTTATTACGTTTATTTTTATGTTAATATAAAAATAAACGTAATAACAAATATTATGTTAATGTATGTTACATTTACATTACATTAAATATATTATCGACGACCTCTGTGGCTCAGTGGATAGCACGTTGGTAGCTTAAGCCGGGGGTCGCGGGTTCGAGTCCCGCCGACGGAACAAAAAGTTTTCATAGTTCCTGGGTCATGGATGTGTATTAAATATATTTATCATATAATAAAAATCTTAAATATAAGTATAGTATAAAAGTATTAAATATATTTCCGTTGTCTGGTACCCGTAACACAAGTCCTTCAGGTACTTACCACGGGGCCAGATTGACGTGGTGTGAAGCGTCCATAGATAAAAAAATTAAAAAAAAAATTAAAAAAAAAAATATGTTATAACTTTGTCACCTATTTTGTAATGAAAATAATATAACTGCCACAATAAGACACTTTCAGAAACATATTGTACACAACATAAGTATTTTCATTAACATCATAGCTTCAAATCATAAATGTTTAATTAATTATTATAGGCAAAGGAGGCAGAGAGAAAGCAGTTTCATACGAAAAGTTTCTAGGAGAACGTCGTCGTTCAAATTAATTTTAATTTAACATCAAACGTTAGGCTCATATTGAGAGGAGTCCGTGCTGAATGGTGTATCATTAAAATTTTGAAAAACTTCTCAAGTTTCATTTGACATAAAACTTCTTTCACTCTTTCGTTTTTAGGGTTCCGTACCCAAAGGGTAAAAACGGGCCCCGATAACAAATATATTTGAGCCAGACCGTCTGTCCACATCCAGTTTGTACCCCAAATACCGCACTTGCTAGACAGTCGACATTTTTACAAATTATGTACTTCTGATGCCGCTATAGAAGCCAATACTAAAAATAAAATAAAGTTAATATTTAAGGTATAATAGGCCCCGTAAAACAAACGTGATCTTTTGGCCTTTTTTGCTTGATATCAATAATGGCAACAGGTAGGCACTTGAAATTTTCACAAAGTCCTTAGTTATACCTATGTGTACTTTAATAATTAAAAAACCGGCCAAGTGCGTGTCGGGCCACGCGCAATGTAGGGTTCCGTAGCACCGCTAGTTTTTGAAAATTTTTGTATGGTCAATGAATGTACATTTATAACATCTTTTACATTACTAACAACATCATCTCAAAGGAATTTGAACGAAAAGTTCCTTTATACTTCGCCGAATACATTTTTTTTAGTTGATCGATTATTACTCAATAACTTATGAAGTTAACTTAGTTGTGATAGTTTTCCTTTTAAATTCAGCATATTTCCTACTCCCGTGAATTTTTTCACATTTCCAGAAGCAAACGTTTAGCTGGTAGAAGGGGGGGACACTGGACTCTAACGATTTTTTCCACTTTAAAACTTAATATTTCACAAATGGATCCCTAAACCGGAAAATGATCTATAAATACTCATAATATTTTTAAAAAACCTATCCAACGACACCCCACACGATGGGGTGGGCGCGAAAAAAATATTCAACCCCGCTTGATGTGTAGGGGAGGTAGTATAAAAAAAATATTTTTTAAATATTTTATTAACCATTTTGTAGACATTATTAATATGTATATTCATATATATGTGTGTATATGTGTACATATATGTATATTATTATGACATATAAGTAATATTATCTATATCTGTAAGTATATAACATGTTGTATTATATATTTTATATAATATTAATATTATGTATATTAATAAAAAAAAAGTCCATGGCGTGATGGACTACAATTACATTAATAATATTATTTCTATAATTATCCTTGGTGCGAAAAACCAATATAAAAAGAGCAAAAAAAGGATATGGGCGAATAGCCCAAAGACAGCCCCGAATTAATTAAAAAAAAAAACAGACAGACCGAAACTATAAGGGTTCCTTGTTGACTACGGAACCCTAAAAATGAGCATAAAATTAAAATTTAAGAGCTCCCATACAAAAACCACAATCTTTAGCTAATTTTTGCTCTATAACGGTACGGGATCCAGCGTGCGCGAGTCCGACTCGCACTTGGCCGATTTTTTTCTGATCACTTTGTCTCGGGATTGGTTTTATTGTTCGAGTGTGCAAGTGTGTGTGCTTTCAGGGCATCGTACGTGTCGGTGCTGACGATCGTGGCATTCACGCTGGAGCGGTATCTGGCGATCTGCCACCCGCTGCACATCTACGCCATGGCCGGGTTCCGCCGCGCCTCGCGCATCCTGCTCGCGCTGTGGGCCGTCGCGCTGCTCGCCGCCTCGCCCTTCGCCCACTACACCACCATCAACTACCACGACTACCCCCCAGGTGAGTTAACACACCACTAAGGCTGCGTTTCTACCAGAGATGTGTTGCGAGGAATGTGTTTTTGAGAACCAATAGAATCGCTTCATTGACGTAACCTTGCTCAGCGCTGCGATTCTATAAGATCTTAAAAACACATTCCTCGCAACAAATCTCTGATGGAAAAGTAGCCTAATACCAGCTACCGAGTAGACTGCCGAGACAGTGCACTCGCCCGAGGACTCGGTAGGTATAATCAAGTCATGACACTAGTTTACTTACCTGCCAGTTAAGAGTGTTGCCGTGCCCAGCCGTTGCAGGAATATTGTTACTCACTAGAATTTATTAATATTACGCACTTTGTTACTCACTTGCAAGGCCACAACATAAACCATAACGACAACACGCTAGACCGCGCCGTTTGTATTTTAATATCACACCTGTCGAGGCATACTATGTCATCTAAACCTACATTCTATAACCAAGAAATCACCCCATCGTGTGGGGTGTCGTTCGATAGGTTTTTAAAAATATTATATTATGAGTAGGTATTCATAGATCATTTTACGGTTTAGGGATCCATTTGTGAAATATTAAGTTTTAAAGTGGAAAAAATCGTTAGAGTCCAGTCTCCCCCCCCCCCCTTCTACCAGCTAAACGGTTGCTTCTGGAAATGTGAAAAAATTCACGAGAGTAGGAAATATGCTGAATTTAAAAGGAAAACTATCACGGCTAAGTTGACTTCATAAGATATTGAGTAATAGTCGATCAACTAAAAAAATGTATTCGGCGAAGTATAAAGGAACTTTTCGTTCAAATTCCTTTGAGATGATGTTGTTAGTAGTTTAAAACATGTTATAAATGTACATTCATTGACCATACAGAAATTTTCAAAAACTAGCGGTGCTACGGAATCCTACATTGCGCGTGGCCCGACACGCACTTGGCCGGTTTTTTATTTAAAATTTTATAACATCATAATTAGCTCTCGTGATTAATATCTTAAAAATCAAAGTTAGCCGTCTCCTTGATTAAAAATTTTACTACCCATAAGAAAACTTTTTGTCTCAAGTAATCAAACGCGTGGGCGGATACGAAACTCGTAAAGTCTTTTAGTGCTCAGACCTGCACGCAGTCTCCGTCGGACCTCTACCACAGAATATATTATAATAGTACTCCGTACCTCTACGATACTGTTTATTTGCAGCCTGTAAAAATATGTAAATATAAAGGTATTTACTATTTAGTGAAAGACGCCTTATTATCTTTTGTAATCTTCGTCCGATTCGTTTTTCACGAGTCACTTGTTCATAAAGAGCAAATATTGAATTTACATATTCACTGAAATTCGTCGGAAAATATCGAATGTTGATAGACAGTAATGAACATTGAACAATCCAGGTGATGTTACAATATAGAGCCGGTATTTCTCGGGGAATAATGCGGGGGGGTGGAGTAGGTATGGAGGTATTTTCTATTTCGTCGCTGGGTGCAGGCAGCGCCGCGCGACGCGACTGGCCGACAATGTATTGGAGTATGCAATAACGGATTACGTATTCATGGAAACGCGCAAATATGATGACGCGCGACGCCCCGACCACGAGCCCGGGTGAACACCGCAGCCTTTACAGTATGACTTTTCTACGAAACGAACACTACGAAGCCTTTAAGAATGCTCCAACCGGAGAATTAGCAGGTCGGATGTCTGTCAGTACGAATATCGACGTTAATGACATTAAAATAAGATTCATATTAGCGCGCCTTGTACAGTGGCGGTTACGATGCTCGCCGCGTTCTTGATATGGCGAAAATGTATGAAAAAATTTGAGAAATTTTCTTATTTTTCTTATAACTGGAAAAGTTGTTTATTTTTATATAAAATTTTTAGCGGACTTTATAGAGGACTAAATACGCAACAATTTTTTTGTATTTTTATTTTCCTCAGTTCAGTGTATTTAGATATTAAGGTCTGTAAGTTATTAATCAGACCCCATTTTTTCATATTTTGCGATTATTGTGATGGTTAAAACGTATTTTATGTGAAAATTTTGTATGCGGCTATAGAATTTTTATGGAACAGTCGTGGAGATGAATATATTATCTTTCATTTGAAACCAAAATATCCTCGCAGTTTGACTCCTAATTATTTAATAGGGTACCGGAAAATCGCTGATATTTGTAATAGCGTCCTTAAGTTCAACATTCCTGTTCGGCGAGTTTAAGCTGCCTCTTCGATAGGACACCTCAAAATATTTAAAAATTAATGTAATATTGTTTATGTAAAACCTTTTTAAATATACTAAATATAGCGTGTTATATTTAGTATATTTAAAAAGGTTGGCTTGATGGTTGGCTCGCTTCGTATGAGGCATGAGCTAACTATTGAATACTAACCAAATAAAAAAAAAACGCCTGTCCTACGCGGCATAATATTGCCCAGCCCGTAAGTAACGTTCAGTAAAAACCCCGCCGCGGCAATCAGAGCTAAAGTATAAATAACATCCGGATAACTTCGTTTGGGGAGTAATCAAATGAACCTTTCGGAGTGGTCGCACGTGGACATTTTACTGCCGAACGATTTTCCCTCGAGGCTCGCGAGGCTCGAGTGGATAAGTCAATGATTGCCTTTTAGTTACATTTACAAATTGTTTACCACTGTGCGAAAGTTTATGCCGGCTGAGTCTCCCGCGGCGACCGTGCATTTGACAGCCACTGTGCTGATTTGTCTATTAACCGTCTTACGTCAAGCGGACCACACAATACCAAATACGTCGTCGTCCATTGTAAGAAATTGAATAATAGAAGAAAACCCTCGCTCCGCCGGCGCGAAAGTAATATATTTTAATATAAAATATTATATTTTGTAATTTTAAGCGGCTTTATTTTGTTTCAAAACGTTATTATAAGTCGTCACAGTCGTAGTAGCGTTATTAACGTCGACGCCGATGATCTTTCAATGGGAAAACATTCCATTCAATTTATTCAAACTTCGAACGCAATCGAAATTCGGAGACCCATTCAGATTCGATTTGTTTCCGAGTTCCGGCCACTCCAAACGAATTACTCTGACTTTAATTAATGGTAATTAAGTACACAACAAATTAATTCTTAGGGTAATTCAACTTTCGGCCTTATCCCAGGGCAGGAGAGCTCAAGCGGCGGGGCAGGCTTCAAGTTGACAATCTGATCTAATCTGTCGACACTGACCGACACCTACAAGGCTGCGAGAGCTGACCGGGCGATGAGGCTACCAATGCCTACTCCTGAATCCTGAATAAAGTATACAGAGTCGAGTCCGATCGAGTGCCTTTATTTATTGACGACGGGATCCGGTCTGGTTGACAGTATAAATAGAAAGGCAATGATTAATGTGTTAAATTATTCCACAGGTCAACGTCAGGGTCAATGTCACTGGGTGATAAGAAACTATTTTGCACGTTAATGAGAAAGATACACATTAACCTTTCCAAATTTTCTACAAACATAATATTTATTGACACACAAGTCGCGAATTCGCGATGCATATATCGTTGTCGTAAAAGTAGTGCGGCAAATTGGTCGACATTGCGACGTTATGTTTTGCATGACGTTATCTTACTACAAAAGAGTAAATACAGACCATTCCTTCCCGGCAGGATCGGGCAATATATCGCTGGAGTCGGCGTTCTGCGCTATGCTGGAGCTGCCGTCGTGGCACATCTGCGAGCTGAGCAGCTTCTTCTTCTTCCTGCTGCCCGGCGTCGTCATCCTCTGCTTGTACGTGCAGATGGGCTTGCGCATCAGGTACGTCATGGGGTACGTATCGACCGGTATTTAAAGCTTGTGCCTCGTGTGTGCTGCCAGCTATGCCATCGATTAACGTGGGTTCTAACTTCTAATTAAAAAATACTGAAGCTCGGAGAGTTTTGGGATCCATTAACGATGCCCGGACGCAAATATCTATACTGAATATTTATTGGCACGTGTGCTGAAAATAAGCCGGTGTTGTACACAAAGGGATCCGCCGCTGCCACCCGCGCCGGCCAGTAATACCCTCGACGGGCCGCGCCACCGCAAACACGCCGACAATGAACCAAAATACCATTACAATAATATCTATTACCTGTACTCGTTTTGGATCCAAATTATAAAACAAAGTACTGAAACAAAGAGAAACCTTTTTATTAAATCAAATAAGGATTTAATATTAAAAAATACATTTTAGTGGTTAGAAATACTAAGTAAATGAGATATAAATAATACTAAGTATACTCTTCATTTAAAATCTCAATATCAGTCTAAATAATTTTCATTGAGTATTTTATTTATTTTATTATATACACAGAATAATGTTGTAATAATAATCTACAAAAATTTTGAAATATTGGACAGTAAAATTTATAGTCTAGGGTAAACAGTCGCACAATATTTTATTTGATTTTATAAAGGATTCATAAGGTTCGCGGTTAAGCCAAAGGGCGGAGTTAACACAGGTTAACTTGCTGTTTTTTGCATTATACACTAATATAGATTTATTATTTCATATCATACAGTCCTTACTATTTACTGTTATACCAATAATAGTTACTGTCGTATTTTATGTTCATTTTAAAAAAAAGCTAATTTTTAGTTTTCTGCTAAACATAATATTTTGATTCAGGTGCCCTACTAAAAACCATTTAATCTACACAGCAAGTTTGATGTAGACTGGAAGTAACGGAGAACAAAAGGATCAGCTTGGTTTCGGGCTGTTTGTCGTATAAACTGCGAACTTAGCCGGTGCTACATTGCTCGGCGTAGACACTGAGCGGCTCTATCTTAGCTCTAACATGAGTTTAGGTAGTCGGTATCAAGTATCGATAAATACTATAGCTTTAAACTCATGGTAGAGCTACAGAAAAAGATTTATTAGCGCCTAGAAAATTCGATGAACTCGGGTCAATGTCCGTGCCCGTTGCTTATTAAAATTCACTTTTTAAATATAAAATTAAGTCAATACCGGCGTTTATGGACACATAATAAAACATTGAAGTTAACGGCCGCAAGTTAATTACGTTTTTAGAAGTTCATAATAACTGAGGATTCGTCTGTTATTAAACCTCGGTGAAATGCTCGTCCTTACATATATTTTAATTGTTTATTATAGCTTGTATTTTATATAATACATGTCTTCTGTATTTACTATTTAAAAAAAAAAAAAAGTTCTCGTAAAGGAAAAATTAAGTCGCTTTGAGGTGTTCGAAGTCTCCGGAGAACCTTTTAACCCTTTTGACCGCGCGTGTTACGCGGTACGAAGTTGATATCTTAGTGTAGTGAAGTACTTCACAAACCCATGTACGCCGAATATCGCATTACGTCTGAGGCTCGACTAATCTTAAGCCGGCTTATCTAGTTGACAATCCGATGAGGCCCTTTGCCGGCGTGTGCTGGCCCTTCGCGCTAAAGCCTATTTCAGAAGGTTTTGGGGGAAATTCGCGCTAATTCCACGAAAAGGTACCGCCGGAGTAACTTTATTGTGCATATAAAAGGGATTTATTTTAATCCTTAAGTATTATTATTACGTCTGCTTAGTTAAACTACTGCTATTTATTTCAAGGGCATTGGTTTACCACAAATTTTCCTGTAAGCCAGGATCGACAGCAGTAACCACCTATGCAAAACTTATTGATATAATCCCAGTGGTACTCGAGCGATATGTTCCAATAACTACAAAGTCAGAGCTACAAAGTCAAAGTACTAAAATGCACCATGAAAGTAAAGATATTATTGATATTAACTAAGCTAATAGCTAATGATAAATGAAAGGCAGGCGTTACCTGCAACTCTTCTGATGTTGCGATTATCCATGGGCGACGGTAGTTGCTTTCCATCAGGTGACCCGTTTGCTCGTTTGCCCTCTTATTTTTTATAAAAAATACTGTGTTGGATTGCTTTCAATGCTGGAAAAATTCAGGTTGAACACAGTACTAGATTTTCAATAATAATTCTCCAATTGAATGGTTACGGAATCGGCTAACAAATTATGGCCTAGGATCCCTTCATAGAAGGATCTTCACCGAGCTGGTTGATGGATGAAAAGTATTTTATATTTAATTATGTATGTCAATAAATTTATTGCAAGTGTTTTGCCTAAAATATTTCAGTCCAGAATAAAACATATGAAAAAAAAAAAATTTTTTACATTTCTCTGGTTTGGTTAATAGACAAATTCCATAACAATCAAAAGTATGACGCCAGTAGAATTTTTTAGGCAACCCACTTGCAATAAATTTGTTGACATACGTAATTGAATATAAAATACTTTTCATCCATTAACCAGCTCGGTGAAGGTCTCTATCTATGAAGGGATCCCAAGCCATTTTACAAACTGAAATAGCCAAAAATCTCGCTCGCCAGAACTCGGTTGAAAAGCTAATGAAATATGAAACGATTGGTTCAACAGACACGAACACTCAGCAAGTAATGAGTTGTGCGGCCTGTGTTTACGCTACATCAGCTATAGATACCTATATTTTTAATTAATTGAATAAACAATAAACATACATAATTTTATGGCTAACATAATCGTAATATTAACTTTTGAAGACATTAATATCCATGGACTTCTGAAAACGAAAGGAATCTGAAAGTTTTACGTAGACAATGTACGGACAGAGACAAACTAGAGGAAAAAATAATTTATATGTCTAACTAAATGTTCCAATCCAAGAATAGTGAATAATAACCACATAAAATATAATTAACATCAACTAACAAAAAATCGCGCGGTGAGTATTCACCCTATTTGCATCAAGTGAACACCGCACATGCCGCGCCAGCCACTTACCACATTGAAATTGGTCCAAAACAATAATTAACAGGGATATAAAATATAAATGCATTTTCATTATTATTTACTCTACTTCATGTGAAATAGGGTTCACTGAATCTTGACCGTTCGGAAAACAATCCGTAGCCTTAAATTCGATAATTGGAATACAAATAGTGGGGAAATAGGACAATTTCGTCGTCAACTACTCGTTTATCAGTCAAATTATTTTCATAAATTAACAAGAATAAATCGATGTTTGAAATATACTTGTTTGATGTCCAGGGCGTCGCAGGCGTCGGTGGTGGGGGGTGGGGCCGCGGGCGGGTGGGGAGCGGGCGCGCTGCACGGCGTCAACGGCAGCGTGCACGGCGAGGCGCGCCAGGCGCACTCCCGCAAGAACATCGTCCGCATGCTCGGTGAGATATACACTAGATGACGCCCGCAACTCAGTTGCGCCAAAATTCTGCTTATAGAGTTTATAACACGAGAACCGTACATTTCTCCGGGAAAGGACGTATCCTATGTCCTTTGCCGGGACACAAAGTATCCTTGTATTAAATTTCAGCAAAATCGGTTCAGCTACTTGGGCATGAAGAGATAACAGACAGACAGATAGAAAGACATACACATTTTCGTATTTATAATATTTGTGTGGATTACTCGGCCTCGCGACAAATAAATATAAATAAGGCTGTTTAATGGCTGCGACTGCACAATATCAGTCAATGTGTTGACGCTGCACCGCCGCAGCGACGCCATACAGTGGTAATAAGCAATTTTATTTCTCTTTTCCGTAATAAAGAGATCGTCTGATATAAAAAAGGACACCATGTGCTCGTGATCTTCCCCCTAAGTAAAAAGTACAAGAAATAATTTGAAACGTGTTCGTTAGTTACAATACTATGCATAAGGAGCTCTACCATCTTTAACATTTGCAAAAAGTTTGATTTAAAAAATATGTTTGTGTAACGTGAGGTTTGAGTAACGTCTTCTTAGCTAAAATTATGTATGTATGTAAATTCGGTAATAAGTCTCCTCCGCCATATTCGCCCGAAACTCATCACACAAGTAACACGATTACATATTTTGACACGGCTAATTTCCTGTTCACGGAATATTAGAGCAGATTTGGTTTTGATTTGATTTGACATTAAACGTATACTAGGTATTTGACCGAATTTTGCTCGGTATTCGATAAAACACGAATAAAATGACATTTTCTAAAAATGATTCCTAGCTATATCGATTTATCGCCCCCGAAACCCCCTTCATGAAAATCGTTGGAGCCGATTCCGAGATTCCAATTATATTTATTACATATACAAGAATTGCTCTTTTAAAGATATAAGAATGTTCTGAGGCTTCACTAGATAAATTGTTATCGGGATAGTTATATACAATAGGAAATAGAAACACTGGCCACATTTTGTCACAAAAGTCTTAGTCACTAGAAAAAACAAAATTTACTTAAATACTTTAACCACTCGTATGATGGTCCATTTCGTTGAAAGTTGGGCGCCGCGAGCGCGCGCGGCTGAGCTGCCGGATATGACACAGTTACATTAAAGCATTCAGAGTAAGACCTCCCGAACTTCCTAAACTCTGTTTAAAAGTTCCTTCCGTTCCGAGCGCTTTGCGGCGTTTGTAAAATATTAATTTATAATAAGGCCACTTGTGTCTGTTAGGGTTTTATGTGTTTATTTCTATTTAGTTTTGCATTATTATACAAAACACTATATGAAATATAAATTCTACTAAGCGAAAGAGAAGGATCATCTTAAAAATATTGATGCGCTCTTGTGCAATTATTTTTGATGCATTCTGATGAATGATGATATTACAATTATTTTAATGCTACTTGAGAAGATGGCCGAAATCTATATATATAAAACTCAAAGGTGACTGACTGACATGGTGATCTATCAACGCACAGCCCAAACGACTGAACGGATTGAGCTGAAATTTGGCATGCAAGTAGATGTTATGACGTAGGCATCCGCAAAGAAAGGATTTTGGTAAATTCTCACTCCAAGGGGTTCAAATAAGGGATGAAAGTTTGTATACAAATAATACTTCTTAACGCGAGCGAAGCCGCGGGTAAAAGCTCGTCAAAAAAGCTCGTCAATATATAAAAGTCTTTATTACAATGTTTTAAGTAATAAACATCGATGAGAGTAGATCTATACCCTCTTAGAACATTGCTGCGCGCCGTAGATCGCTTTTACGCTTTGTAGAGGGAGTGCTACGTGCTGTAGAGCACTGCTACGCTTCGCAGAGGGAGTGCTACGTGCCGTGGAGCGCTGCTACGCTTCGTAGGGGGAGTGCTACGTGCCGTAGAGCGCTGCTACGCTTCGTAGGGGGAGTGCTACGTGCCGTAGAGCGCTGCTACCCTTCGTAGGAGGAGTGCTACGTGCCGTAGAGCGCTGCTACGCTTCGTAGAGGGAGTGCTACGCACCGTGGAGCGCAGCTACGCTTCGTAGAGGGTTGCTACGCGCCATAGAGATAATATTATGTTACGTCTCGTAGAACGTCGTCCGTTAAAGTGGCTTGTATGACCTCTATTATTAG
The DNA here is from genome assembly GCA_905404155.3 of Plebejus argus. Lineage (NCBI taxonomy): Eukaryota > Metazoa > Arthropoda > Insecta > Lepidoptera > Lycaenidae > Plebejus > Plebejus argus. The sequence goes on along the minus strand of FR989930.1, from coordinate 19,524,662 downwards.
AAGTCAATAGATCAAGTTGATACCGACGAGAGGTTAACAACTGGGAGGTCGTTATCGGTTACAAACAGTGACCTCTGTTGGATCGTTCACCTTAACTAATACATACTTGAGGTGCGCATAACGAAGCCAGCTTTGGATCACAAAGTCATGTATTGGTTTAAATAAATAAAATAAAATATGTTAATCAGGCTTTTAACCCATAAAAATTAGTAAATATGTTAGTATCAATCTATGACTTAACTATGTTAGTATTGTTAGTATTTTAATAAGAGTACAATATAATGTATAATTTAGGCCCAGTGCTACCTCCACCCAGTGCCTCTGAATAGGGCAATCAGGTCTATAAGCAATCATTTTTAGGATGCTGTTTCGAGAGTTGCGAACACGTTGCAGCAGAGAGACGGCTTTTTTGCGCATGATAGCGTGAAATCCATCAGTACCGGCCTCCGCAAACATCCCCGATGCGCTACATCGCCACGGCAGTCGCAACAGCATCCTAAAAGCGTTGTTATACTGTACGCGCAGAACATTGTAGGCTCGACTCGTGTATGACACCCACAGGCCGCTCGTATAAAAAGACTGACAGAACGCCTTAAATAAAGTTACTTTAACGTCTGCAGTGGAGCGAGCAAACCTGCGGGCGAGCATGTTGCTTCTCACCGCCAACGCTCTGCGCTCCCGCTCTATGTCGCTATCATCTCGCAGGTCACAATATGGCCGAGATACTTAAAGCTATCTACGACTTTAAGAGCCACCCCATTATGATAGACTGGAGGCACACGCCGGGGCTGTTGTTTTGGTGCCTTGAATACGAGTATTTCATTCTTATTTGAGTTATATTTCAGGCCGTGCGCCTCCGCGTATCTCTCACATATGAACAAGAGCTCTCTAAGTCCGCTTATCGAGGGACTGAGTAGAGCCATGTCGTCCGCGTAGCTTATGTTGTTGACACACACTCCGTCTATGTGGCAGCCGACATGAGTGCTGCTCAGCTCCTCGATAAGTTGATTTACATAGAGATTGAACAATAATGGGGAGCTCAACCCCCCCTGCCTCAAGCCACAGTCCATAATGTACTCATCCGACAGTGTACAGACCCATCTCACTCGGTTCGTCTGGTGAGCATACCAGTATTTGAAGAGGGCGGTGTACTGGCCCGGCACACCCGAGCTCCTCAGCTTGCTCCACAGGATATCATAGGCAACCAGGTCAAAAGCCCTCGACAAGTCGAGGAAGCACGCGTATACCGGCGTCCTCCTTGCGGTGTAATACTTGACAGTGTGTTTAAGGAAAAAAATGGCACTCTTAGTCGATACTCTTGCCCTAAAGCCGAACTGTGCATCGCTGATGGTTTAAATCACTTTATTGAATTTCAGTTAATGTTTTTGCAACTTCATTTATGCAAAATACAAATTGCGGAATCGTGCATTTGGTCCACTATATAACTGCACCAAATGTTATGAAATTCGACTTTATTATTTCTTTTTTTCTATGAAATAAAGGGGCAAACGAGCAAACGGGTCACCTGATGGAAAGCAACTTCCGTCGCCCATGGACACTCGCAGCATCAGAAGAACTGCAGGTGCGTTGCCGGCCTTTTAAGAGGGAGTAGGGTAATAGGGGAGTGTAGGGATGGGAAAGGAAGGATTAGGAGAGGGCAGAAAAGGAATTAGGGTAGGGAATTGGGCCTCCGGTAAACTTACTCACTCGGCGAAACACAGCGCAAGCGCTGTTTCACGCCGGTTTTCTGTGAGAACGTGGTATTTCTCCGGTCGAGCCGGCCCATTTGTGCTGAAGCATGGCTCTCCCACGTATGATTTCGGATGATTCATTTTATTTAATTTGGATAGTTCATAATTCATAATTTTTTTCTGCTTCGTTTGCGCCGTTGATGGAGTAAATTATTACATCGTTGGGTGACTAACGTGATAGCCAGCTTCTAGCCGCCGGTCACTTGGTGTTCACGTAGAATCACGATACATTTTCTAAAAAAATACACCAAACAATCTCAACTCATCTATAAAAATTAAAATTAATTTTATATTTTGTTAGTCTCGTTATAACATGTCATAAATTAATATTTGTGAAAGTCTAGGAAAAAGTAAGAAAATTTAGGAATTAAGCGATATAAGGTTCACGGGTCAAATATTCAATTAACTTTCTGTGGCCAACATTTCGCAATTTTCATACATTTGAACCTTGCTGCTGTAAGTCGCCCGTGTAGTCGCCGGCCGACCTAAGGGTCAATGCAGACCACAACGTGACGCGTAGATGCATTTCTAAATTTGTACTGAATTGACAGATTTCGATTGCTTGAGACATCTTGCAAATATGTCAAATCCATACAAATTCAGAAATGCATCTATGTATCGCGTGCGGTCTGAATTAACCCTTATGGTATACTTAGATCGTTGTTTTATCACAATCGACGTGTGACGTACTTTATACTATAGTTTAGTGCATTTTTTTATTTTGTTTCGTATCACCGAGCAAATGTTCCTTGTTCACATTCACGTCAACCTGCATGGTATGTAAAATTGTACATAATATATGTTACCAAATCTACGCTGTTATTTCAGATTGCATAGGCCCGATAAATAATACTAGATGACGCCAGCAACTCCGTTGCGCCAAAGTTCGTTTTGCGCGTCCCCGTCACGCGGGGACCGTACATTTTCCGGGATAAAAACTATCCTATGTCCTTTCCCGGGACTTAAAGTATATCCGTGCTAAATTTCACCTAAATAGGTTCAGTGGTTTGGGCACGAAGAGATAACAGACAGATATACCAACAGACGGACAGACAGACACACTTTCGCATTGATAATAGTATGAATTCTATTTTTTTCCACCGAGCAAAGGTTCCTTGTTCACCTTTATGTCAGCCTGCATAGTAAGAAAAAGAAGGTGGTTGCTGCCAAATCACCGCTGTTATATCAGACTGCATAGGCCTGTCATATAATATTATGGCGTGTGTTACAGCGGCGGTGGTGGTGGCGTTCTTCGTGTGCTGGGCGCCGTTCCACGTGCAGCGGCTTTACTTCATCTACGGCGCGGGCGGCGCGCACTACCACGCCGTCAACGAGGCGCTCTTCCTCGTCGCCGGCGCCTTCTACTACGTCTCCGCCACCGTCAACCCAATACTCTACAACATTATGAGCCACAGGTGTGTGCCGACAGATATATAATTTGCAAATTAAAACGCCTCCAGTCCAGTCCAGTGGTTTAGAGCGTGGCTTTTGACTCGGAGGTCGTGGGTTCGATTCCCGCGTTGGAAACAATATGTTATTTCCAAGTTTGGTTAGGACAATGCAGGCTGATCACCTGATTGTCTGACAAGTAAGATGATCCATGCATCGGATGGGCATGTAAAAAGTCGGTCCTGCGCCTGATCTCTCGCCAGTCGCGCAACTAACATATTTGAAAATCCATTTTATATAAGATTTGATTGGGCTATGTCGGTGTTAGTCTTGGTCTGCCGGCCTCCGTGGCAGCAAGGCGGGAACTGCTGCTGAAGGCAAGTCCTTGTTTCGAATCGTCTAAATATTATATTATTTCGTATTGAATGCATCGTTAAAACACTAAAACCTCGCTTACCAAAGTGAGAATCAAAGTGGGACATATTCCGTTGATGAAGTTAGTTTGTTTGCACCACATATTTGCTGTGACCGGCGCGCGGTGACTGAAAACAAACGTACAAACTTTCACATACCTGCGGTCGGAGCGTTGTGGAATAATTGAAATTAGTGGTAGAACTCCGTTTACACAAACGGAGTTGTAGACTTTGTTTTATTCTCGCCGCCGCCCGCATGGTGATAACCTTTGAGGCCTAATAAAGTATTTTCACGGTAAAGGTACCGTTCCGATCGACGCGGCATAGCGACCGCGGTCAACAAGAGTTCAAATTAAATGCCACTACGTCATGACAGCGGCGGCATATCGCAAGACCAACGTCGGCAAAAAATGAAATCTATAGCCTATGTCATACAGTGGTATTTATTTTATTTGAATTTTTGTCGTACGCGGTCGCTTGTGGCAAAGATCGGAAAGTTACCTTTACTGTCGGCGGTGCCCGTTACACTAAATATTACATTAACAATCGGCTCTCTCGGTTCAAATGTTTGCGCGAGCATACATTTTAACGCACAAAAATGTTGAAGTTAATAAAATTTTGCCTAAGTTCCAGTCTGGATTTAGGAGAAAGCATAGCACTGTTACTGCTCTATTAGACGTCTTAGACAACATTCTATCGGCTCAGGATAATAGAATGGGTACTATTCTGGTCTTACTTGACTACTCGAGGGCATTCGAAACAATTAATATTCCTCTTCTTATTAGCAAGCTTAAATATTACGGTTTTGAACCTTCTGTAATACAGTGGTTTTCTAGCTACCTGAAAAACAGATCACAGAAGGTGGAAATCATAAATCGTAATGGCAGTAAGTCTTACTCTTCCGATGCCAGTGTGGATCAAGGTGTTCCTCAGGGATCAATCCTCGGCCCACTACTGTACATCCTTTTTAGTGCGGATATTTGCCAACATATAATTCACACCAGGCATCACATGTACGCAGATGACACTCAGATCTACCTAAGTTTTTGCCCTAAAGATATTGATGATGCAGTTTCTAAAATAAATGAAGACCTTCAACGAATAGCTGAGTGGTCCAACTCTTGCGGTCTTGTTTTGAATGCCAGCAAAACAAAATACATTGTATTGGGCTCCAGAAAACAAGTTGCTGATATCATTGAGAAAAACCCAAAGATCATGATCAGGTCAAGAGATCGAGCAAGTAAATATAGCACGTAACTTAGGAGTTCTTTTTGATTCTAACTTAAAGTTTGAACAACACATGCTCGAGGTAGTAAGGAGTTGTTTCTATCGACTAAAAACCCTTTACAATTACCGCGCCTACCTGAGCGAGGACATTAGAATCAGGCTCTGCGAGACGCTCATACTCTCGAAATTGAACTACGCCGACACAGTTATTGGCCATGCTATACTTGCCAGAACAGAGAGGCTGGTACAGAGGGTCCAGAATGCCTGTATGCGTTTTTGTTTTACCATTCCCCCACGATCACATGTCACACCATTTATTAATAAGGCCAACCTGCTTAAGATGAAGGAACGAAGAAAGCTCCACTTTGCTGCCCTTCTATTTGATATAATCCTCACAAAATGTCCATCCTACTTATATGAGAAACTGGCCTGGGCAAGTGATATCAACAATCGTACTCGTGCCTCCCAATACCGGATCTTGACACCAGGGCATAAGACCGTAGCTTTTCGTGGATCATTCAGGTACGCTGCTTCCCGATGTTGGAACGACCTTCCACCTCCTCTCAGGATGCTAAAAACAAAAAAAACATTTAGCAAACATTATAAAACACACTTGCTCCAATTACAACATCTTTCTTCATAATATCACCTTTCAATGGATGCACCTCTGGCGGTGGTGTAGGGTCGGCCCATGGTCGGAGCGCGGGTCAGCCATGCATGAGCAATCTTAGTCTATTTGTTCCACGATCGCTGTACTCCGTATATAGTCATTCGCCTGTTCCTCACTCCTCAGGTTTTATTTTTTATTTGTTAAATTAAGCGGTAACATAATTTTTTAAGAGGTTATGCCACGTTTAAAACCACGTTTTAGTTTTATGATCACAAATATGAGGTAGTAGGTATGTAGGTATTTTTTTTAACAATTTTTCTTGTTCGAGACGTAATCGTAAACGTCATAACCCACAGATTATCATATAACCTCATTGTCATAACCTCATAGACAATAATTGACAGTTTTTTTTTTCCTAATGTTAGGCACAAAGTATGTTTTAGCTACTTATTCTCTTTAATAATTTATATATTGTGTTAACTTAGTAATTAGTATGCCCCTTGTTTCTTTATGTATTGTCCACTACATTATTGTGATGTCACATCTTGGTCCCAGCAGAAAATCAGTGCAGCAATAGCTGCTAATGCTGAGCTGGGGTCCATTTTTGGCATCACACAGCATAACGCATTAATTTAAATGTTTTATGTCCTTGTTTTATTTCCTACTGTGTAAATATTGTGTTGTGTGATGTGCAAAATAAACCTTTCTTATTCTTATTCTTATTGAACATATTCGTACATCGCTCTATCGACGCTATTACAAATATCAGCGATTTTCCGGTACCCTATTAAAGAATTAGGAGTCAAACTGCGAGGATATTTTGGTTTCAAATGAAAGATAATAAATTCATCTCCACGACTGTACCATAAAAATTCTATAGCCGCATACAAAATTTTCACATAAAATACGTTTTAACTATCACAATAATCGCAAAATATGAAAAAAATGGGGTCTGATTAGGTACCTTAATATCTAAATACACTGAACTGAGGAAAATAAATATACAAAAAATGTTGCTTATTTAGTCCTCTATAAAGTCCGCTAAAAATTTTATATAAAAATAAACAGACTTTTCCAGTTATAAGAAAAATAAAAAAAATTCTCAAATTTTTTCATACATTTTCGCCATATCAAGAACGCAGCGAGCGTCGTAACCGCCACTGTACAAGGCGCGCTAATATGAATCTTATTTTAATGTCATTAACGTCGATATTCGTACTGACAGACATCCGACCTGCAAATTTTTTTGTTATAGCGTCCTTAAAAGGTCGAAGATTTTAATAAAATAAGCAACATTAAAGGTTTCTATTATTACTTTTTCGTTTATGACAAGTGACAAGTATAGGCATACTTCTACGACGTACAACGTGTGTTAAATATTAATTGGCCGCTGTTAAGCATTTATGTATCATCACACAAAAAAATTATGTATTGAGTTATGAATGCAGTTATATTCTTTAGATCATTTGGAAATTTGAACAAGACTGCATTCATAACTCAACAATACCAGGACGAGAGAGGGTGTGAGGTGCGTTGGAAGGGAGGAGTCTTCTGGTTTTAATTAAGACGGCATGAGTTCAGGCTTGGGCTGTTCGTGAGGGGGTGAAGCGTGGGGAACGAGGAGGGCAGCGGCGAAGCACTTGTAAGGATTCCGCAGAATATTAGCATTACATTAAGTAATGAATAGTAGGTATAGTCCCAGACATCATAGGCAGAGGTTATACGATCAATTTTTCATCAGTCTGATCCATCAATCTGATTGACGGAATATTGATGGTTATGAAAAAGTCCATATTTAAAAAATTATCACTTCATCAATCCGTGGGTTAGACGATCAATTTTTCGTCAATCTGGATCGGATTGATGGATCAGATTGATGAAAAATTGATCGTGTAACCTCTGCCATACACTCACTAGACTCTTTTCTTGTGGTTTGTACTATAGTGACATCGAAGTAGAAAAACACTAAATTAAAACGTATTCATTACACTAACCATAATAAGTTTAAAGTTGGTTCTAGAAATCATAGTTTTTTTCATAAAGCCTTTGCTACTTTTCTTTTAAAAGTGCTAAATTTGCTGTACCAGCTTTTCTTTTGATCTGCTATCACGAGCGCCCATTGTGTACTAAGCTTCATTATCGAGGACCTTTGTCGAGACCCAAGACTTATAAAAAAATTTTGTATCAAAAAATAGTCTAAAATCTGCGTTAATTTATGGAAATTTATACACGACGAGAGGGAACGAGCGAGACTTTGTACAGCAATGTATATAATATCGATGATTTTAGATATTGAAAATTGTTATTCGGCCGTGGCAATAGCGACTACCCGAGTCGCTACTCGCCACGGCTCCGGACCTAGCTCACAGAATAACACAATTTTAACAGTGTTTTATTTTTTATGCGAGGGCTTGGCAAAATATATATACGTAATCGAAACTGACCAAATAATTTAGCTGACGCTACGAAACGCGCAACGCTTTGGTACTGAAAATCGAGCGGTGCTTGCTAATAAAATATGAACTCGTACTGACAAAATGAAGTATAAAATTATAAAAGTTAGTTAAATTTAAATGTTAGATAGACCGCACTATTTGCGTTGGTTAAATAGAAGATTTTCAGCGGGAGAATTTTTGCAGGGTAGAAATTTATTAAAATTATTTTTTTTTGTAACTACAATCTACATAATTATACTATTATGGTGTCTAACTAGTAGCTCCTGGAGGTTGAATGTCTCAACAGTGATGACACTGTTTGTGGTTTTTTGAGCAAAAACGATCATTTTTTTCCGCTGTTGGATTTTGGAAGACCGGCGCTGAATATGCCTCTGGGTGTACCAGCACATGCCGAGCGTGAGCCAATTAGCGGCTGCTGTTTGGAATCAGCTTACTAAATTATATTATGAAAATCTGTATTATGTATGTAGTTGCAAATAAAGTTTATTATTATTATACGCAGGTACCGACTGGCGTTCAAGGAGACGCTGTGCTGCCAGCGCGCGACGCCACGGCGGGGCAAGTACAGCGAGCAGTCCAGCGTGCGCGAAACCGTCGTCAACCACACGTCGGACGGCGGCGGGCACGTGCGCGTGCGCGTGCGCTACACCCCGCCGTGCGCGCGTGCGTCCTGTCCCGACCACGCTTCCCCGCGCACACCCCGCACCCCCCGCACGCCGCACGACCCCCGCCGCAACAACAACGACCTCACCGTCAACAAGTACGTGTTCGATATCGAGTAGGTGACTTAACTCGAGCGAATGTCCAGAATTTTCGGTACCTCCCACTTTTCTGGTAAATCTGGGAGCATTTTCTTCATGTCCAAACGAAAATTGAAGAAGACAAGGTGTGATTTTATAAATATTAGATGTATATTATAACTTAGTAATTTGAAACTAATTTTGAATGTTTCCCTTGACCTTGCACATTGTTACCTATCGGCTATATCAGCTGGTAGCCTGGGCAGAAAACATCCCTCAACCAATCCAAATTCCTGTCAGTGATACGCGTTAGATTTAAGTAATTATTTTCGTGTATAAATGGTGTTGTCTGGACAGAAGATCTACACTTACTGTATTATTATTTAAGTAGATGATAATATAGGTCCTATAGTTTGGAAACAAGTCTTATTGTATAATGTACTATGTTATATACTTATTTTCATATCCTATGAATACAAAATATCCTCATTTCTTGTACGTACATTAGTAATTATGACTGGCGCAAGATATTGATATAATTATGGATATGTTAATGTGTGTCAGCCGTATTATTTGCAAATATTGATTTCACTTAATTAGACTTTACTTACTTTACTCGCATATCCCAAAACACAGTAAGGTAAATTTACACCGCTGCGAAATAGAAGCGTCACGTTTGCCTCATACGAGCGAATTGACACGTCCGGAGAATTCTGGAGAATTATTAAATTTGTGTGTTATACTGTTGACATAAAGTTCATTGTGATATGTAGTCCAGTTTCGTTTACGTACGTACGTACAAAAAGTCTCTTCCATTCCATTCCGCGCCGGTATAAATTGAGCCTAATACGTCACGGTAAAACCGATTCGGTAAAGTAATTACGTGTAAATAATTAATTAATGTTGTGTCCGAACTTCGGCTTATAAATGTCAATTCATGTATTAAAATATAACCCCAAATCACCGTTTAGAGAGTTTTAAAAGGAGCATCACGTTCACGAACTAGCTCCATTATTCATGTAATAGATTAAGCCGGCCCAGAGCGAGTATTTAATCTTTAAAGCCGGGGTAAAGCTTTTTAACATGTTATTATCGTCTCGGGGGACCCCGATCCTGTGCAAAGAGTTGATTCTGATACAGACCTACAAGATCTTACGTAGGCTGTAGCACTTGGATCGTATACGACACGACATAATATAAGGCGGGGCCGAAGTGATATTTTTTATATAGTCAGCAAAATAACAGCAGCGTAACTAACGCTGTTGTTCTTTTGCTGACTATATTAAACTTGGCTGCATGAAAATTACACTTGAAAATATTAAATTTATTAACATCAGGGGCGTGGTTTACGTGGTAAATATTCTGTAATTGGTGGTCATTTTTTCAGTTAAGAGGATACTCTAAGGTCAAGAAAAATGAAAAAATGTACTCGTAATATCTATTGCTGTCTCCCTTACCTCAAGCCTATACCGCAGAGCGCGATAGAGACAACTGCAGAAAATCAACGATTCGTTGTCCCCTGATTCCTTCTCCAAAACTTAACCGATTTTAGTACTTTTTTCATTAAGGATTAAAGAAAGGCTTGAGCTGTGTTCCTGTGTTCTTTTATAATCTAGCCAAATCTGTTTTCTGGATGTTTGAACACAGCGGAAAATCTGGCCATTTTTTTGAGTTTTTGAACGTTCATATCTTTTTAACAACTAAATTATGAAAAAAAAAATAAAACATAGAGACATTGCATTAGTGGCCATAGATATTCAGGAAAAAAATTATAACTCTACCGGCATTATCCAGGGAGAAAACAGGGGACAACGTTTGTATGGAAAAAAGGGCTGTGTGGACTCCTCTTAAGTCCTGATTTGACCAGTGACCACGCGCCAAAAGAGCCACTAAAAGCAGTAATCTCAATAAAAACGCCTGACTGTAACTGACTGACATGTCATTATTATAAATACACCCTCTGCCTTACCTCTATTTGAGATCCACTCAAAGTACACGAGATCCTGTCAGTCTGTCAGTCAGGCTTTGCTAAAAAACGTAAAGGAAAATGTACTGTGCTCTTGAAGGGCCTAATTACATGCGCTTTGGGTGAGCTTAAACAAATCTCCCTCGAAGCTGTTTGAGTCCCAGGCATTTTAGTAACAAACCTTACTGCTATTGTAATAAAGACGACAAGTCCAACACCGCGGCCGGTCGCCGACCGAACTCGCCGTTGGCGAGGATGTCGGGTAAACTCACTAAATATATATTTCTCGCGCAAACATTCTTTATTATTTTAAAGCGTTCCACCGCTCAAAAGAGCCCAACCTCTTTCTTTAAATATTATCTTGAAGTTAAAGCTACACTTTTATTCAACAAATTATTCCGACCGGCTCCCCGACGCGATGAAAAATGCGCTCCGGAGATAAAAGAAAGAAAGGTTCTGTATAATGTTTAGCTAAGACTCGTGTAATATCTGGATATTGTAATATCCACTGCATTGTGAGTATAAGCAATCGTGAATATCGATAATGTAGTGGAAAAAGTGCACGAAACATTATTAGTGTTCAACATGAATTGCCACCAAAAACGTTCAGAGCATCTATAGTTACTTGAATACGCTGTCGGCCCCACTCGAACCAATACCGTCTAAATGCTTGCTTGTCCCCCGATAATAATGTTTAATTGTTTACTGTTACCGTACATGGAGATATTTAATAACATGAAAATTAAACGTGTCCTAATGCCTACTTATTAATTATAATTATTATCTTTGTGTCCTGACGATGTCATGATGCATCGTTTGTTTTGTCAATTATTTTTGGTAGGTGTTCGCGCCCTTAGCGCAAACAACAGCGCGACTGTGTGCGCGTGCGATACTTATAAAATATATTGTGGTTTTAACGCAATTTACTAAAGATAGGCTCATATTTCTGTTTATCGTGGAGGTTGACGCAGTAATTTATAATTTTCATCGCGGTTGATACTTAATATTAATCAGGGCTCGGCAGGACGATAACAGTTATATAAAAATTATTTTAAAGACCTAGAAGTTTTTTGATACAAGATTATTCTGTCTTTACTCTACCAATTAAGTGAGAGGTGGGTAAATTGCACCAGAAGCTTAGTTAAAGTTAAAGTTTTAGTTCAAAAAGTGTATTCATAATACCTATTTTGAATAAAAGATATTTCATTTCATTTAACGTTAAGGTTATCGTCAAATATTCATCTATTTTATCGTCATAATATTTATTATGGTTAAAGTTATAGTTAAAGTAAGTTGGTGCAACCTACTCTTAGAGTGAGTTGCATCGGCTTACTTTAACTATAACTTTAACTTTAACCATAACAAAATGTGTGCAATTCACCCTAAAGGTGAATTGCACCAGAAGCGCAGTTAAAGTTAAGGTTAAGGTTATCGTCAAATATGGCGACTTTTGCTAGGGATTTGACAGTTAATTTCACATTTTGTTATGGTTAAAGTTACATATATATAGTTAAAGTGCAATTCACTCTTAATTTCGGTCGGTTAAAGTTAATGCTAAATCTGACATAAGGCCTACAGTGTTTTCGTATCTATCAAATGATTTTTTCTCACTTACTCTCACTCACTCATCCCCATTAAATTAAAATTTAACAAAATATGTCACTTGGACATAATATTTTGTCTTCTTCTGTGGTTATTGTTAATATTGCTAACCATAACTGTAACTATAACAACGCCTATGGTGCAACCTAGAATGCACCTAGATATTGAAATAACCAGTATTTTCTAAAACAACTTGTAAATAAAATAAATAGCTAGTAATACATATAATTATTATTAGTTTGATGTACATAAATAAATTAAACGTCAAAGAATATTATATTATAATATTAAGTTATAAGTACAGAAAAGTAAAAAAATATTTTTAACTTAGTCCATTTTCCACTGTATTACGAGTATCCATGAGCGGCATCTGTCGCTTGCCATCAGAGGCCGTAGACAAAGTCCCTTTCGTTAAAAACGATGACGAAATTCGTTATCAAAATTTGACATTAGTCTTCGCAAGCAAATGTCATTAAGCGATGACTTGTCAAATCGCATACATTTTGATAACGAATTTCGTCATCGTTTTTAACTAAAGATACATTGTCTAAGGGGGCAGGTCATTACTTATCCCGATTGCTTTTTACCGTTATAATAATGTCTTTAACAGGTACTTAATGTTAGTAATACATTACTAACATTATTATTATAATGTTAGTAATGTAATTAATTTGGTTTCTGTATATTATAAACTATTATGTACTTATGTGTCTAATAATATATTACGTTCGTGTTCATTTTGCTGTGAATTATCAGGGATGTGTCATGTGCGTAACCAGTGCAGTGGTGCAAAAAATAATAATAATAATAGCTCCCACACCGGTTTCGGTGACGGTGGCCGGTTTCATTGAAACCAGGCCAGCTACGCAGGAGTATTTTTATAGTGCCCAAGTGTGTGCGCAGTACACAAGAGCACTCTCTATTCCTTTACTCTCATAACCCAGTGGGACGGCAGACCGACACGACCGGCGAGAGATCAGGCGCAGGACCGACTTTTTACATGCCCATCTGACGCATGGATCATCTTACTTGTCAGACAATCAGGTGATCAGCCTGCATTGTCCTAACCAAACTTGGAAATAACATGTTTCCAACGCGGGAATCGAACCCACGACCTCCGAGTCAAGAGCCGCGCTCTGTACCACTAGACCACGGAGGCGTCAAAAAATATTATGTCATTGACCACTTTTACGACATTTTGACATCGCGTCGATGATTCACTGCAAAATCAACGCAAATAATGTACACGGTATCTTTTGTAATATACTTCAGTTGCGTCTCTGTAATAAAATTTACTCTTATTGATGTTGATTTTATTGTCGCCGTAACCTACATACCCTGTAGTACCTACAGCTCTAGGAACCGAGAAGACAATATCCATAGCCCACGGCTTGGCAGTGGGCAACGAATACAAAATAAAAAATATTGTCATGATGTTATTCTCAGTGTCATACTCCAAAGTGGTATTTCAAGCCACACACAAGCCAGCTCTTCTTGGTTCGTTGTTAAATTACATTCACGTCTTCGTCAAAACCAACAAGTGGAATCCTCATCGACCATGCATGAAAACAGGGGACATTAATGTACTACAGATGGCGGATCTAAGTAATTTGTCAAACCCATCGAACCGATCACAGCTAACATTGAATTGACATAAGCCGACCACATGACGTAGATCCATCAACTGCCTAGGAATCAATTTCCTCAATGGTACATCTTATTATAATAATTTAATGGACAACTAATAACTATGGACACTTCACGTCATCACGTCAGTCTGGCCCTAAGTAAGTAGGTATTTAAAGGACTTTTGTTACGGGTACCAGACAACGGAAATATGTTTAATATTATACCTTTTGTAGGTACTATCTATTTATTTAAGACTAGCTGTCCCGGCAAACGTTGTTTTGCCATTTAAAGTATATTTTATCATCAGTTGATACATGTTTTACCCCCTCTTTTGTCCCCTAAGAGGGTGTGGGGGGGGAAGGTCATACACCAGATGTTAAGTTGAAAAACACAGTTAATACTTAATATGAAGTAAGTCCACTAAAGAAAAAAGTTGTATACAAAATCTGACCCCTCTTTGGTCCCCAGAGAGGGTTGAGAGGGGAGGGGGGGAGGATTTTTATACACCAGATGTTGAGTTGGAAGAAGACAAATATAATATATCTGTGAAAACCGTATGCAAATCTGTGAAAACCGTATGCAAATCGGATCAGTAGTTTTCGTGTTAAAGAAAAAAGTTTGATACAAAATCTGACCCCCTCTTTTGTCCCCTTAGAGGGGTGGGGGGAAAAAATTTTATACACCAGATGTTAAGTTGGAAGAAGATAAATATATCTGCGAAAACCACATTCAAATCGGATCAGTATTTTTCGTGTGATGCTGGAACAAACATACAGACAGACAGAAAGAGTGACAGACAGACAGACAGACAAAAAACTAAAAACATTTTTGGCTTCTATAGCGATGTAGTGACAAAGGTGTAATTTCGGGTGTCATTTCATATCTTTTATGTACAGAATATTCATTTCTACAACAGAATATTTTCTTCCTCCCGCACGCGCTTTGGTGACGCTCACTATCGTAATATTTTAATTTCGCCATAATTTCAAAACCAAACGTCCAATTTTAATCATTCAAAGACCAAATATTATCTACATAAACTGTACTTAGTGATAAAATAATTTATTTTGATAAGGATTAATAGCGTCAGTAAAATATATCCGTTTAAATTTATTCCAAAAAAAATTTAGGATTTTTAAATAAATAAATGGTTATTGTGCCTCACTCGACATAGATAGGTATAGTGTGTCGCGGACTTTTTTGTAGATATTTATAAGATCTACAATTACTTAGAACATTTTATGGTTCTATCTTTTATAGTTTAGGCAGCGTACGCAAAATAAGTAACTTTTCTAGCTGATTTTTTACACCTTGCGTCCGAAAAACTCAAATATCTTACGGAACCCTACTTTTTTCCAAAATAAAATGTAGCCTATGTTCAGCAGAAATAATGTGAGATTTCAATAGCAAAAGAATTTTTCAAATCGGTCCAGTAGTTTCGGAGCCTATTCGACTCAAACAAACAAACAAACAAACAAACAAACAAATCTTTCCTCATTATAATAGTAGTGTAGATACGCTTAGGGTGGGTTGCAACTTGCACCAGATGCATAGATACAGTTAAGGTGATCGTGACGATAACCTGGTCTGGCATCTGGTGCAATCCAGACTGAGGCACAACCCAAAGTTTCCCCCGCGCAAAAAAGGTTAGTTGTTGCAACCCACTCGTAACATTACACCCATGACCCGGAACGCTGGAAACTATTTGTTCCGTCAGCGGGATTCGTACCGCGACTCCCGGCTTTAGCTACGCGCTCAACCACTAAGTCACAGAGGTGACCTGTCCATATTGGTATCGAATAGTGACAGTGCTGGCGAGCGGCCGCAAGTTCAATCTGTAGGGACAAGTATCCCGGATCAAACTATTTCGTGGAAGGACCGCACTCCCAGCGCCTACGGTTAACCCTCAACAGTAGTCTGAACAAATTTGCAACAATAACAAGATCTCAGAAACTTGGTATAGGTATTAGTTAGTTTCAATTGAAGACGATTGAAGTAATAACATTTATCTGACATAGTCATACACAGTAACGGACTCGATAAATTTCATTACATCAATGAAATAAATTAAAAAATATTCTCCTAATTAATGGAAAATGTATTCCTAAAGAACGCGCTTGGTGCTGTCTTTGAAGGCTGTTGAAATAGAGGTATCATGAAAATAAACTTAAGAAACCCAGTAAAGTCAACCTATTTATTTTTACATTACGAGAATGTTTGTTTAGGCACTGACGAGAACCAGAACGTATTTACGAAGTCGTAATCGTAAAAATAAGACTGACTTTTCAGGCTGAAGTCCTGTTCATAAAGCTATGGGTAGTAATCATAATAAAGTCCAAAACAGTATAATATTTTATTCGTCCCTTAGGCATATTTTTATTTAAAAATGGTCCTTATTACATACCTAAGTAGGCAATAATTATATTTTTCCCTTACTAATAAAAACCAACGAGGTCTTTACGAGGTCTGCTATATTTGTCTGGCATATCGGTATTAACGTCATTTGGCAGAGACAGACATCGGGTTTCGAATAGTTACACGCTGCGTAAATATTTTTAAGCTATAGCATCTTTTGAGCGCGGCGACCGAATCAAGAAATTCTGTAACGAAAAACACCTAACATTCGGCTAGCGTCGTTTCAGTTCGGCAGACTTCGACTCGGTGTGGCTCGGGAGTCGGGGTGCGACGTTGCCAGACTTCGTTTGTGTGCGTGCGACTAGAGTGACTAGACGTAATATGCGAATTATAATTATTGCACAATTGGTTGATGAGGTTATGCTATTGCATACTGCATAGCATGCTATGCAATAGCTTAACCGCGGCAGTCCCCGAGTGCCACACATACCTATTAGAAGGGGAGAGAAGGGGGTCTACCGACCTACCGTCTATTACAAAATGCAATTAGGATAATAGACTCAGCTGTTGGTTTTGGTTTACAATTTACGCAGCAATCCGTAAAAGCAGTGATTCGGCATCTTTTGGCCATAACAAAATAACGATTAGGGGGAAATGATTGTCGAAGGAGGCGCGCTGGTGCTTTAGCGGTGGAAGGTGACTTAGGTATTTTTGTAATTTTTGGTGTTGTATGTGTAAATACACTATATTATAATACAAGAAACTTAAATGATAATAGCCGCGGCTTGCTCATAAACAGACGAACGCAGGGATGGACAGACGTGCAGACAGATAGTGAAGTCTGACAGAATTTGTCCTCGTAACTTGTGTTGGTTAATAATCTGCAGCTGATGATGATGAGCGCCAGACAGCAACAACAATAACGAGCTAGACCCCCGGCGGCCGGCTCGCCAGTGCCCAGTAGGGCCCGGTGTAATTACACTACCAATTTTAACACTCGGTTTAATCAACGTTTATTACAAGCTTGTGATTTCTTAAATAAATACCTACTCATTCAGAAAATCATCTGTCCTCGTTTGAGCTAATTTTTCCGACAGACTTTAGTGAAATCTCACAAAGAGCTCAATCAAGGTATTATTGTAGGTATAGTTTTGTAATATCAAATGTTAAAATAATGTCTATATTTTACTTTTATATTTTGTAAATATTTCAAAACTTTTTATTGTCCTGTACTTTGTTACTATACGTCTTTTGTTGTACATTTTGGTCAACTAAGTATGTATTGCATTGTACAAAAACTCAAAGGTGACTGACTGACATGGTGATCTATCAACGCACAGCCCAAACCACTGGACGGATCGGGCTGAAATTTGGCATGCAGGTAGATGTTATAGCGTAGGCATCCGCTAAGAAAGGATTTTGATAAATTCCCACCCCAAGGGGTTCAAATAGGGGATGAAAGTTTGTATATAAAATACTTCTTAACGCGAGCGAAGCTGCGGGCAAAAGCTCGAATAATAGTGCTGAGGTCTCTGGTTAAAACATTAAACAGTATGTAACTTACAATGAAATCACGCAACGAACTTTAATTGCGGAAACTTCTGCGAAGTACAACTTTTATAAAGTGAAGAAACTTCGGCGACAATAGTAAGTACGACCACGATCTTAGTTTCTGAGCAAGCTTATTTTTTTTAGAAATTATATGACTACTAAAAACGTAATTAGTAGGTAGGTAGGTAATTAAGAAAATTAGCAATGCGATTTTTCATTTAATCGTCAAATCTTTAGACCTCTAGTGTAAAATATTCATCTGTCTATTGACAAGAAAACATAATTAATGTAATAAAATCATAATTTAATCGGTGCAAATTAGGTTTGCCAAAAAATAAACAATTTCAAACGCAATAAGGCACTCCAGCTCGAGCTCGGTCGGCTAAAAGAACATGGCACGATGAAAAGTGAAAACTTATATTTAGACTGCGCATTTTAAAAGCTTGTATGAGCTTATGGTAAGTGGAAGCTTTTAAGATGTGATTCGGGATTGCTTTTTTGTCGGCCGGGGTGGTCCGTGGTGGTGAGGGGGTGAACACTTTCAGTTTGGCTCCCGCCGTAATTGAGGGCGGCTCGGCTTACTGTATGGAACTGCTAAATTGAAACAATTAAAATCGATGGGAACATTAGGGAACCAAATTTTATTTTGCTTTTAAAGCTTTTTCGCGGGCTGACCTCGTGTCGAGCAAAGTGTATCCTTTTTAGTGTGGAATATTATACAACATACATTATTATACATATTGTACGTGTGATAAGCTAGTGTCGGATATACGACATAAGAGCACTTCACAGTGTCACACACCTCGTATTTTTACTACGCGAGTACACATACCTACTATTTTAAGCACTGCACTATTTAGTGCTAAATTATTATTTTAGTCTGAAACAACCTTTAAATTGATACATGTTCTTAAGCTACACGTTCTGATACACTATAGTCCACCTATAGTCTATACGAATAGAAAGTACCGAAACTTCTTTCCCCATTTTTTTTATAGAAGGCAGGTCGCTGTAGCCCTGACGTCACTGCTTAATGTGTAATATTGGTAGAATATTAACCATTAGATATTCGTTATCGTGCACAAGTGTAGGAGAGTGATGCAATATCCAGAAACATGCTATTTTGTGTTCCCTCCAAAACTCCATCGAAAGTTTCAGTAAAGCCGCCAACCCACCGCGGCGCACGCTGTGCACGGCTACGCGGCGCACGGATTTATTAGTTTGACTATACGTGGGTCAACGTTTCCACTGCAGCACACGCTATGCACACGGCCACGACTATGTACAACTGTAGCGCAACACAGTTTTGAATACTATATTGTACAATTGTACACGCATCCGTGTATCCCGTGCACAGCGTGCGTAGCGTAGCCAGCGTTGAGCTACGTGTGCGAGCTATTCGAGCAAGCCACGTATGCGTAGCGTGTCCGTGGGTTGCAGTGGACACAGTCACATAATATAATATTTCCTTGCAAAGCGAAGCTTAATACATGTGCGTAGCCTCTCCGTGCGCTGCGGTGGATTGGCAGCTTAAAGCGTCTACCACTTTACTGAATCGACCGACTTGACTTTCTGACTGTGTTGACTTTTATTAAAGATTTTGACTAGACTTAAGACTGAGACTTAAGACCTGACAATGTAGAAAAACGATGCAGAAAATTGTATAAAAAAAATTGTTTTCCCGCCATAATATTATACTCGACGAGTCGTCGCTGGCCACATCGTTTTATAGCCGTAGTGCCATAATAAGAAAAAAAAGTGGCACAGATGACAGATGACAGAAATGACTTGCAGTGTGCAGAAATGAGAAACCTCCGCTAGGACTTACAGCGCTTTCACACGAGACACGACACGAGACGATTTAGGAACTGCACGACAGACGTCACACAGGCTGTCGTTTGCACGTTTTCACACGAGCGACGATTTCGCGACGACACCGCAGCCACCACAGATTAGAGATTTCTGCTGCGACGACACCACTTATAGCTGGTTTACACGTAATATGGCTGGCTTACACGTATTAGTTGATAAGTACTTAGTTGACTAAATTTTAACTTTAAGTTGTTAATTGCATGTAAACACAAAATTTAGTAGCAAGTTAAAATTATAAATTATTAAATAAATAAAACACTTCTTTCTTCCTGACTTTTTATTTCAAAATTTTCAAACTCCGGCTCCAAAATACTACAGACTGCGCCACGCATTTTTCCTCATTATTTTATCTTTATAACATGTTCACTACTTTTGTCCCATAAACACGGATTATTTTCTACTACCTCTATTAAGGTATAAATATAATAATATTTAAACTTTTCCATTATTAGCAGCACACCGCCATACAAATTTTAAATTTCAAAACAAAATTAAAAGTAAACAAATGACCCACAGATAACTGTCATAATATCTTTGTAATTTTTTTATCTATGCTAAGAAACGTGACGACATAGCGGATTGTCGTCTCAAAAACGTGTGTCGTGCTGTGCCGTGTGAAAACGGTGCATAGAAATGTATGGCGCGCTGAATCGTCACCGCTTTTTGTCGTGTCGTGTCGTGTCTCGTGTGAAAACGCTCTTAGGAGTCTACTTTGCTACTTCTACTCTGTGGCTAGGATAGGAGTAAATCTGTTCTGTGCTAGGAGTAAATATTGTGTTCTATGTGAGAAACAGCTGAGTCGTCAAATTACGTTTGAATTTTAATTATTCTTGATAAAATATATAGTAGGTATTTTTATAAAATGGCATTTTAATTCCGTTTAGTACAAGTAAAGTCTTCCAGAGAGATTAATTTGAAAGTAAATAAAACATAGTGATTATAATATTCTCTTTGAAAGTAAAGTGTATAAATGTACAGTCATCTGTCATTCTGCATTGTTGTGTTGTGATTTGTGAATAATTTGTGATAACAGGTGATAACAACAAAGACTCCCAAGTACCTATAGGTATTTAGCACATAATTAAGCATTTGAAATATAATGGATTCAAATCTGGAACATGAGGATTTGCTTATAAAGTTGCGTGCAAAATTAAACGAAGAGAAAATCAAACTGTGGGAACCTCCATACGTAAACAGTGAAGACACCAACTGCAACAGCATTGAAAGCTTACAGGTTTGTATTTAGGTAATAATTTGTTATTATATTTAACTTATTTTATAAACTTAAATTAATGACACTGTACCTATTCTCAAATAGATCTTTTATTGTATGTTAGCAATTATTATTTTAACTGAATTTTTGTGTTTAATTCAGGAACTCGCAAGCAAATTTTCCCAGTCACTGAATATTGAAGCAAGTAAGATCCTTCAGGGTCTTCAAGAACTGCGACAACATTCTTTAGATAGGCTGAAAGATAATGAGAAGTACAAGGAGACAGGTCAGGCTACCTTCAGAGTTAGAGTTACTGGTGTGAGTGAACGACACTCTGAGATTAAAATAACTAAACCATTGTCCGTGACGGGAGAATTGTTGATTAACTCAATCGCTGAGAGCCTCGATGTACAATCATGCAGGTATGTTAAAAATTAACATTGGATTATGTACTTTACAATTTAAAAATATGAAAATACATAAAATTATGAACTTCAATAAAGTACCTAACTAGTTTTTGTACCCTCCAATGATATACAATCTTTGGGCTGATGGTATTATTTTTTATAGAGTGAAATTAATACACTGTGGGAAGGTGATCAAGGCTACCAGCAGTTTGGAGGAGCAGGGTGTCAAAAATGGTGCCCTAATGATGGCTTTGATTATGGCTGGTGAGTTACTTTGTAAGGGTGAATTGCACCAGAAGTGTAGTTAAAGTTAAGGTTAAGGTTATCGTCAAATATGGCGACTTTTGCTAGGGATTTGACAGTTCATTTCACATTTTGTTAAGGTTAAAGTTATAGTTAAAGTAAGCCGGTGCAACCCACTCTTAATCATACAATACATATCATTTTTTAAATATCAACGCACAGTTTGTAGTTTAACTCACTTGGTGGTAATTACAGAAACTCCTGAACAATTACAAGCAGAAGACAGCAGGTACACGGAGATGAAGACCACACTGGAGGATGCCATGCTGTTGTCGGAGCATGTTGCTGACGATGATGATGATGAGGATGATTATATGAAGGTAAACTTAAAATTTTGCGATAAACATTTTCCTTTTTAGAGCACATAATATTTTATTATAATAGTTTTATGACTCACATGGGTCAGGGGGCTTAGCCATCACATTTTTTTTATCTCATCTTTATAGAATCGAAAATGTATGAAGTCAAATAGAAATTCATATTATCATAATATTATGCTTTTGTCATTTCCATACATTTCTGATCAGTGTAATAAGATATAGTAACTGTATTTTGAAAAGATAAAACTGACTTCAAAATTGTACGTAATTGAGAATTAAAACTTCCTATCTCCAAAACTACTGAACCGATTTTGATGAAACTTGCACTATTCCCTAAGTTGAACAATACCTAGTAGAATAAAAAAAGAATCACTTAAATCGGACTTGTAGTTCCAGAGATATGCATGAACAAACATAAAAACATACATACATACGTATACATACATACATACATACACTTTTGAAATTTGGCACATTTGTTCAGAAGCTGTTATAGGTTAAAAAAACGTGTGGCCAAAGGCTGAAGCCATCAAGATATAATATATTAAAAAAACTAACAAATTGTGTAATTATTAATTAAGCATCGTAAACAGATCACTGTGTCTAGTGGATATGCAGACACTGCTAGATATTTACTGTACAAAGAACCAATACACAGTATCTTAGCCATGCATCTGGTTATCTGATAATGGCAGTTGGAGGACCAGTCGGGGCGCGAGGTGAAGGTGCCGGCTGCGGAGCGGCGCGCGCTGCTGGTGGGCCTGGCGCTGCACGAGCGCGGCCGCGCCGCCGCCGCCGCCGGCGACCACGCGCTAGCGCTGCTGCTGCTGCTCGAGGCCGACCGACAGTTCGAGTGGGTATTGCTCATTAGTCATTACCAGTCGGGGCGCGAGAAATCAAATTATAATATAAGAAATCACGAAAGGATATAATATTATATAGGTAATAATATCCTTTTGTGATTTCTTATAAAATAGTATTTAATAAATTATTATTTATGGTTCGAGACTGTAGATCGTTATAATATCGTTGAGTGATGTCATGTTAGTCGTGAATTGGGCTTTACATCACTGACCAAATTACATTTAACATACCCTTTGTCTATGTATGAAAGTACAGGTATGTATAGTGTGAGTAAAATTAGTATGTAATTTTCGTGTGCCATCAATACAAAATGCGTGTCCCCAGGAGCTGCGGATCTGAGACTTTATCGGCGGTGGACAACTGGGCGGGTCTGCAGCTGGACGTGGTGTGGAGCTACGTGCGGCTGCGGCAGCTGCGCGCCGCGCCCGACGCCGCCGCCCGCCTGCAGCGCGCCGCCCACCGCCTGCAGCAGGCGTACGGCGACAGCTGCAGCCGAGTGCTCGCGCTCAAGGGCAACGCTGGTATTACTCTAAACTAGTTTTGTTACAATAACTAAAAACTCATGAATATTCATTGTATCACACCATATTTTACTGTCCAACGAAACGATACGAGCTAGTAAACTGAGCACTAACAATCTGGAAAATTTTTTTGAATACTATAATTATTGAACGTTTTAATTTTAATTGTGCTGTGTAAAATTTAACATCAAACCTTTTATGAGAGGGCAATTGCAAGCAAGATCAAGGGCTTATTCTTATTTTTATGTTTCTTAGTCAATTACTCTTTTTTATTACTCTTTATGTCGCTTTATCAAATGTTCTTTCTCTCTTTGTCAATGTCTTTCTCTGGTATAACCCTGTTTGTGTGTGTGTGTGTGTGTAGAGAACGAGCGCGTGATGTTCTGCCGGCTACACCTGCTGCAGGGCGTGGTCGCGTACCACCAGAACCGCCGCGACGACGCCGCCACCGCGCTCGCCCAGGCCAGGCACCACCTCCACGCCTTGCGGGTTAGTTCAGTGTGTGTTTAATGGACTTATTGATTGCGTGATTTGTCATATCCAAATAACAGGCTCACTAAGTTTTTCTGACAAAATAAGGGGTGTGTTCCATATTAGCAACATTGGAAAAAAACCGCCAGTTGAGCTCGAACTAGGCTCGGCAACGCTCCCGCGGGTAATAAAGTGTTATACAATTAACATTGGAAGCTTCAGTTATTGTTAAATATTTTTGTGTTGAATAACTATTTTGCAGGTGGACCCAGTGGCGTTGTCGGAGCTGGTGTCTCTGGGTTGGTCGGCGGCGCAGGCGCGGTGGGGTCTGCGGGCGGGGGGCGGGGCGGCGGCGGCGCACGCGCGGCTGGAGGAGCTGCGCGAGTCGCGGCGGCGCGCGCGGGCGGAGCGGCGCGAGCGGCGGCGGCTAGGCGCGTGCGCGGACGGCAGCGCGGTGAGCGGCGCGGCGCTGCGCTCGCTGCTCGACATGGGCTTCCCCCGCCCCCGCGCCCTCGCCGCGCTCCGCAATGCCAACAACAACGTCACCGACGCCGTGCGACTCATACACGACCATCCCGAGATGGTGAGCGTTCCGATACCTTATACAGTAATTTATATCAATTTAATTTCAATTAACTATTATAAACGAGTCGTCTTGACTTTAAATTGATTTTTAACCGAGTGGACCACACAAACGGTTTTAAACTTGGTTTGATACTTGTTTTGAAAAAAATGGTACCGTAATTGGCCAATAATTTTAATGCCGAAGAAAATGTTTTTCAAATAAGAAAATTCTACTTTTAAATAGAAGTGTTTTTGCTAAAATGAAGTGTTGTTTCAGCTGGAGAGCGAGGGTGAGCGGTCGGACGCGGGGAGCTCGGACGAGTCGCTGGTGGAGCCCGACAGCGCGCTCGTCGCAGAGGTTATATTTTACTCATATTTAGTTTCGATACACGCAAATACTAATCATTTAGCTAATCATCAAAATAAATAATTATCCTTAGTATTGAACTGCTTAAATGGCCGTACGTAGCGAGACTTTTAAATATTTTATGCACGGTCTTTTATGAAAAATTAAGATGTCCAGCAAAATGTAGATACTATCGAGGAAGTTGATTCATAGGCAGCGGGTCATCTCAATTACGCCTGATTTAGGACGAAACTGACAAACATGTCAGGTCTGCCTATGAATCAATTTCCTCCAGTGTATATATAGCCAAACTTTTGAGTAATTATATTAATTTACTAACATCAACATACACCGTAATATATGACAAGTGTATTCCGGGCAGCTGGTGAGTATGGGGTACGAGGCGGCGGCGGCGCGGGACGCCCTGGCGCGCGCGCACAACCGCCTCGACGCCGCCGTCACTCGTCTGCTGCGACACCCGCCACAAGGTATACAATAATCTCAGCATATTAAGCTAAGCACAAATGTGCAATCACATTTGTCACTTGTCAGCACCGTACGCACCGCATTTTCTGAGCTATGTGCTGACAAGTGTGCAAGGTTTGATATCATTTCATACAATGAATTCTAAAATGCGACGCATACGGCGCGCGGTTGCCCACAAAATATATGCGATCACTTTTACACTTTAAGTCCGACGTCAGTTATACTCAGTAAAGATGCATTACTTATTAAAGTGATTGATTTGATTGAAAATAAATATACTTATTAAAATTAAGTTTATTAATTGACTCGTAAATTGCAATATTATGTATAATGGTTCGCAGACGAATCCGAAAACCCGAGTACTAGTGAGGAGAGCGCCAGGAAGAAACAAAAGAAGGAAAAGAAAAAAATGTAAGTAATACTAACAAACAAATAATCGGGAGCATCGCTAGTCTTAGAAAAACAACTCTTACGTGTATTGTTTTTAGCCCGAAGTGAGGTTTTGCTCTCCTCCTCTTACTGTGAAATCCTCACAAATTAATCCCGGGGTTCACAATTCGGCTACCACCGGTATCGATACACTGACATACATTTTTTTTAACGAAGTTCCTTATGGCGCGTTCAGCGTTGCAAAAGGAGGCTTGACTGAACGACACTTGACCTCGACACTTTTTTATTAGTACCTGCATAGTAGGAGCAGAGGGCGTTGTTAGTATTCCTGGGCGCCAATAGATGGGGTTTTTTTTGGAACGATTTTTTTAAAATTTTATAACTTCGTCCCGTCCGACACCCGGACGGGTGTCGGACAGGACAGGACTTGACACCTACTTCGTCCCGTCCGGGTGTCCCTTGACACCTCTGAAATTTTACTTAAATGTTGATAAACATTATTCGCAGGAAGAAGGAGCGCGAGGCAGCACTGGCGCGGCTGCGGGCCGGCATCACGGGCGACGAGGAGGACTACCTCGGCGCCTCACTCAGCGACGAGGAGCGGCTACTGGCGCACTACTCCGCGCTGCTCTAGCACGCACCGCGCCTGCACCGCGCCCGCACGCCGCAGCGGGCAGGGCGTGGGCGGCTGGGGGCGGCACCCACCTGTGCGTTCACAGTTACCTCGGACAGAACCTTTGTGCCAATAACTCCGTGCCTAATGATGTAGAAACTCTAAGGTAATGTAACAGAAATATTAATTTCTCTTCAGAGTTTCTATGAGTGGACTTTACTCCCTGCAAAGTAAAGGATCTCCGCTCCTCGTTGCCTATTCGCCCCCCAAGTATACAAGTGCAATAAACGTGTGATATAACTCTAGTCGTTTTTAATATTTTATCTAACATCGAATTCTACTTAGTATGTGACAAAAACACCTATTGATAAAAGTATAATTATTCAAGGTTTTCACAAGTTTTGATGTAAGTACTTAGAAAATACTTCGCAACTCAACAAAAACTACTATCAGTGAAACTAAATGATTTCAGCAAGTACGTACAAATTTTAACATGTTCACGACCAAATTATAGTGTCGGTTCCGAGATTTAATGAAAATTAACATAACACCAAGGCTCATTGTATTAGGGTTCGCGCACACTTTGTCGGCGGGTCTGGGCGCAGCGCAGCACAAAATGCGCTATAGCACACTATTGCCGGGTCGGGTCGCATCGCATTGACGGATTTTAACGCTCACTGAGGCGGAGCGTGCCGGGGCGGGTCGTCGCGCAACGCATTGGCGGATTTTGAGTTGAGGGCCGAGGCTTGCCGGGCCGCATCGCATCGCAATCCGCGCGTCGCTTGCCGGGGCGCAGCGGGTCTTGTCGGGCCGTCATGTCGCATTGACGGAAATCCGCCGAGCAAAAAACTATGCCGATGCGATACGCGCATACAAATTGTATGGAGGCGGATTTTTGCGATGCGCCCCGGCACGCTTAGCCCCGTCTCAGTGTGCTCACTCCTTTAATGAGCAACCTCTGACAAAAAAACGGACAAGTATTAAGCTTCTATACTTGAAAAATATTCGTTGGATTAAATATACTTCCGTCTCCTGGAAATTCCCCGATAGGCCACTTGACGTGTGTTCATTTGTATTTATCGCACGATACTTCCCTCTCCCGGATTTCGCCAATTACGAATTAAGCCGCCTATACTCACTCTCAGAAAGAGGTTCTTGTCTGTTACTATATCTCAATGTGTTCGTTATCTTTTCTTCTTTAAATAAAAATCTTCTTGGGTATATAGTACTAATTATTTTATTTAAATAATACATCATAATATTATACTCATTTGGTTCATAAACATAGTATTATTTTTGTACTTTGTGATGTGGCTCATTTATTAACTTAACCTATAACAATCGCGACCCATTTCAGCTTGGATCCCATGATCCCCTAAACGTTGGCACGTAGGAGTAAAACTCGGTAATTGTCGTATAGTATCGTTATTGCTATAGTTTAATAGCAATAACTTCGTGCGAAAGTGAAAGAGACAAAATATAGCGTTGATCACTCGGCGACCTCTCTTTAGTTGACAACAGTGAACTCTAGGAACATGACGTCGCCCTTGACGTAGTCGAACTTGTCGAGGCTGGTGTGCGGGATGAACACGTACTGTCGCTTGAGCTGCAGCGCGCCCGCGTCCGCCTCCGCGCGCGGCTCGTCCGCGTCCGACTCGCGCCGCCGGGACGGGGCCTTGCGCCGGATCTCCAGCGTCTTCACTATGTCCATGGCCTGAAAAGATTCGCGCACATGATTTATCATTAAGCGAAATGAAGGAAAATGTCCCCCCACGGCTTAGACCAGTAGAAGTTAAGAGTGGATTGCACCAACTTTAACTATAACTTTAACCATAACAAAAAGTCGAATGAACTGTCAAATCCCTAGTAAAAGTCCATTATGCACGTCATATTTGACGATAACCTTAACTTTAACTTTAACTACGTCTCTGGTGCAACTCACCCTGTGAATAAAAGTGAAGAAAATAGCAAGACATCGTTTGAACTCATGCATAAGGTAGGTTTTAGTGGTTCTTACAATAATTTCAAGTTTATAATTATCGTCTATAATAATAATTAATCCAGCCATGTGCTTTAGTAGGGTGAACTTGACTGAGAGACGCTGACAAGGTCATCGGGCTAGTATTTCTACATGGCACATAGTAAAATTTCCTTGTATCTGACCTGTTGTCTGGTGGCGGGCTGGTCGCGCAGCACGATGCTGATGGTGAGGTCCGCGGGCCAGGCGAGCAGCGCGTCGTAGGGGCCGCTGACGCAGCGCGCCGTCGCCGTCACGTGACGACCCTTCCACTTGCCGATGCCGTTCAGGTGCACCTCCGCCTGTAGCCGCCTTAAGTCAGTCATGTGTCCAGGGGCCGTACCACCAAACCGTTTTGAGACTCGAACAATCGTACGCGAATGCCGCGTCCTACTCTAACAAACGTGACATGACGTTGTTAGAGCAGGACGCGGCATTCTCATTCGATTGTTCGAGTCTCAAAACGGTTTCGTAGTAGATGATATAGTAGATGATAGTAGGCTTACAGAATAGCAGGGGATCGATGTTACTAACAAAAAAAACATGCGACAACAAGTAATTTACTTCGGAAAAAATATTTTTCCAAAGTAAATAACTTTATTAGCTACTGTAGTCCTCCATCATAACTGCCAACTGGCTTGGCGGAGACCGGAGTTTTTGAAATACGGAAATATTCACCTTTAGAGTGTACCCGTATTTGCTCGTTCTGAACAGCGGGCTGCTCAGTACGGTGTCGTTCTCCTTCGCGTCCTTCATTCTCGCTGAGAAGTTGGCGATTCTCCAAATCAGGTGACCTGAAATCAAAGGGCACCAATATTATAGGTCATACATGTTATGTAGCGAAAGGAAATAGCAAGCCTCATTTGAACTCATACACATTGCACAAGGATAATAATTTGTGCTCACTTTAATAATACTTAATTTTAAATAATATACCATGAGTGAAGCTCTGCCTGCGTCAGTAATTATGATTTTTTTTTTTTTTTTTTTTCCGTTTCCGGCGGCTAAAGCATCAACACGTACGTCAAAGAGCTCCGCGCGAAATAATCCATAAACAGTGCAAAAACAGTGAAAACTACCTTGTGCAAGTGAAATTCCAATAGAACTGTGTCAAGAAGCCATCTAGATATAATAATCACAGTGCGGGAGTTTATAATTTCGATACTAAACTGTAATCATCCATCGTCGTTATAACCTAAAAGTCATTACTCTTCAACGAGTACACAATAGTGCCAACCTCACAACATTCAAATTTGAGTTTGACAAGTGACAGCTAAGTACCAACACTGCCAAGCAACTGCCCGCAATAGTGCCAACCTCACGACATTCTTTGAGTTTGACAAGTGACAGCTAAGTACCAACACTGCCAAGCAACTGCCCACAGATTAAGTATACAACTGCCCGACTTCGGGGTTGCCAGTCAAAAATAAAGAAGTCCCCCAAAACAGGGTTGTCAGAACAAAAAGCGAAATCAACCAGAATAAAATACAATAATTATGGACAAAAACATGGAACTACTTTTATTAAAACTAGACGAGAAATTGGATAAACAAGCCGAACAGATAACACTGGCTGTAACTAAAAATGTCGCGGAAACAATAAACGAGAAATTAAATGGAATAATAGAAGAAAACGAATTCCTCAAAAACAGAATGCAAGAACTGGAACTGAAACTTAAATCGATAGAAAAAGAGAAACGAAGAAACAATGTCGTCTTTTTCGGAGTAGAGGAAAAAGGAAAATCAGAGCGAGAATTAGTAGACTACATAAAAGATACCATAGAAGACGCAGGAGTACAAATGTATAGTCAAGAGATTAATAACGTTTATAGAATTGGAAGAAAAACGGAAAACAAAAATCGACCAGTCGTAGTTTCCCTAACCACCCAATGGAAGAAACATTTGGTACTCAAGAATAAGTCAAATCTTCCACCAAATATAAGCGTTAAAGAAGATTTCTCCAAGGAAACTTTGGAAAAGCGGAAACAGCTACAACCCCTAGTTGATGAAGAAAGAAAGAAGGGAAACATCGCTTTCATAAAATATGATAAACTAGTAGTGAAAAAACCAAAGGACAAAAATAGAGAAAAAAGAAGAAGAGAACCCTCTGATTCTCCCAACCAAGAAGCACAAAAAAAAGCCAGCAAAAGCAAAACAACACAATCTTACACGAAGGCCCAGAAAAATGAAGTTATAAAACCAAACATACTTAACTACGTTGAAAAAACAAGCTCTGACATCTACACCAATACCTCAAAAAACTAACTGAAGCCCTCGGAAACCAGAAACAAACAGAAAAGTATACAACAAACACAACTAAACAAAACCAACAAAAAAAAATATTATGTCTCCCACAACGGCTGGTCCCCGCGGGAGCACTAGACCAAAACCCTCCAGCTAAAAGAAGTGAAACATTTAACATCGCAACACTTAACACAAGAACTCTTAGAACACAAGAAAGCTTACTCGAATTGGACAAGGCGCTAGAAAATGTAAAATACGATATCCTAGGCATAAGCGAAATGAGAAGATTAGGAGAGAAAATAGCAGAACTTAATGATTACATACTTTACCATAAAGGTGAAACACCTGGCCAACGAGGAGTAGGATTTTTAATTAAAATAGAAATGAAAAACTATATACAAGAACTGATAGGTGTCTCGGACAGAATGGCAATATTAAACATTAATTTACCGAGATACAAAAAACCGTGGACAATCATACAAGCATATGCACCTACAGAACAAGCACCAGAAAGTGAAAGCGACGCCTTTTACTGCACCCTGTCTGATATAATAAAAAAATACCACAATAACTTCATTATTGTTATGGGTGACTTCAATGCACAGGTAGGCTGCAGGGAACCCGGCGAAGAATTGATATTGGGAAAATATGGATATGGAAAGAGAAGTGCCAACGGACACAGACTAATTGAACTTCTACTACAAAACAACTTAACATTACTCAATACAGTCTTCAAAAAAGATCCCAAAACCAAGTGGACCTGGCTATCACCTGACGGCAAATACAAAAACGAAATCGATTTTGTAATAACTAACAAACCAAAGTTTTTTAACGATACACACATTATTCAAAATTTAAATTTCAATACAAACCACCGAATGGTACGCTGCTGTTTAAAGAAATATCCAACTAAAAGAAGTAGAGATAAAATCAAAAATAAAAAGACAGTGGAACAATACAGAGAAACAATAGATTTGTCACTAATCAATAACCTAAAAGAAATTCTAAACTCAGATAGGAGTGTTCTAGAAAAATACGACCTCATGGATAAGCAACTGTCAAGAATGAGAAAAGGGAACATCTCTAAAGAAGTGAAATTTAGTGAGAAGACAATGGAGCTCCTAAAGGAAAGAAAAGCACTAATAAAAGACAAATCCAAATCTCAAGAAAATCGAAATAAAATAGCTGAACTCAGTAAAGAAATTCGAGAAACGATAAGAACGGAAAGGAAATTAAAAAGAACGAAAAAACTGGAAGAGGAAATCCAAAGAACAGGGGGAACAAGAAAGGCATTCAAGGAATTAAGAGAATGTGGCAAGGAATGGATACCAAAACTAAAAAACAACAGATCTAAACAAGTAACAACTCGTAGAAGAATCCAATGTGTTGCCACAGACTACTACCAAACTCTTTACTCTAACAACGACACCGAAAAAGAGAAGAACGCCTATGAAAACTCTTACATAAGCTGTAAAAAAGTTCCACCAATACTCTTGCAGGAAGTACAGAAAGCTATAATGACACAAAAACTAGAAAAAGCCCCAGGACCTGACAAAATAACAAACGAGCTAATGAGAGGCACCGTAGAAGAAATAACTCCGATCCTAACCAAGCTGTTTAACGAGATTATAATAACAGGTAAAATACCGAAACAATGGAACGAATCACATATCATACTCCTTCATAAGAAAGGGGATAAAGATGACATCGGTAATTATAGACCAATTAGTATGATATCAAACGTTTATAAAGTCTTCGCAAAGGTAATTTTGGAACGAATAACAAGAGTCCTTGACGAAAACCAACCGATTGAACAGGCAGGTTTTAGAAAAAATTACAGTACTATAGACCACATCCATACAATCAAACAAGTTTTTGAAAAGTATAATGAATACCAGAAGACACTGTATATATGCTTTATAGACTATTCTAAAGCATTCGATAGCCTAAAACATAAATTTATCTGGCGGAGTCTAAAAGAGCAAGGAGTGGAGGAGGTCTATATAGAACTAATTAAATCCATCTACAAAGAAAGCAAAAGCCGCATTAAACTAGAGTCAACTGGAGACCCCTTCCCAATAAAAAGGGGCGTAAGACAAGGAGACCCATTATCTCCTAAACTGTTCAACTCTGTGCTGGAACACATATTTAGGCGACTGGACTGGGACAACTATGGGATTCTAATCAATGGTGCTCGCCTTAACCACTTGAGATTTGCCGATGACATTGTCATACTAGAAGAAGACCCTAAGATATTAGAACACATGATAAAAGACATAGCAGAAAGAAGCAGAGAAGTAGGTCTAGAAATAAACACGGACAAAACCAAACTAATGACCAACTCAACAGAAGTACATATAGAGGCCTATGGAACTGACCTTGAATATGTGAAAGAATATGTATACCTAGGACAAATTATATCCCCAGAAGACCCTATGTCTAAAGAAATAAACAAAAGAATAGCTTGCGGTTGGAAGAAATACTGGTCGTTGAAAGAAATTATGAAGAACCAAGACCTAGGCATGCACATCAAGAGAAAGGCCTTTAACACATGTATTCTCCCCTGTATGACATACGGGTGTGAGACATGGACACTAACGAACAAACACAGAGAGTTACTAGCCAAAACCGAAAGAGCAATGGAAAGAAGCATGTTGGGAATCAGGCTTAGCGACAGAATCCGATGTTCAGAAATAAGAAAAAAGACAAAAATAACAGATATAATAGCACGCATAGATCATTTAAAATGGAGTTGGACCGGGCACATGTTGCGTTGCAAACTATTCAAGTGGAGCAAGCAAGTAACCTTATGGTACCCAAGAGGAGACACCAGAAGACAGGGGCGTCCGAAGACAAGATGGAGTGACGATATCCGCTTAACTTTAGGACCATACTGGACCAGAGCAGCAGAGGACCGAGCTCATTGGAGAGAGCTGGGGGAGGCCTATGCCAAGAGGCACACCGAAGTGCGAGATATAATATAACTTAAGAAAGAAACCAAACTAACCAAATTGTAAAACAAAAAAAAAATTCGGAATAAAAGGGCTTTATTATTATTATAAGCCCAAGAGTCAAGACCTTTACTAAAGATGTGCTATCGTATGTGTAATAACATACATTCTACATGTAGTGACTCCGCGTTACTAGACCCCTCAATTTGAACTTATCTCGAATCATCCGACCGTACAATGTCACGTAGGAAAATAATAATATAGTTGTTAGTACTCGTTACATAAGCACTGAGTAATACCTACATAGATAAATAATAATTAGATACTAAGTAATTCAATGTTTCACATTGTACCACTTGGTGTTCCAAAATTCTTTAAATTTTGTGGAGTCGACCTTTGACTGCAAAGCAATTTCAATGATCGCTTAATATGTAGATTGTAGACTGCTGCTTTTCCACCAGAGATGTGGCGGATGGAGGATGCGTAGCGAGGGATATGTTTGTAAAGAACCAATGGAATCGCTTTGTTAAGGTACTTCGCCTCGGTCAGTACAGCTCTGGTGGAAACGGCTTAGCGGAGCTAGATTTTTGCGCATACAAAACAAGCGAGGAATGTGTGCGAGAGATGTGTTGCGACTAGCGAGGGATGTGTTTTTGAGAAACAATAGAATCGCTCCATTGACGTGAGCTTGCCGTCACCTCGCTCAGCGCAGCGATTCTATTAGATCTTAAAATGCATTCCTCGCAAAACATCTCTGGTGGAAACGCAGCCTTATGCTTGGTTTCTTCAAGGCGGAGGTTTTTAAAGGAGTTTATCTTTTTACTAGCGCTTTTAATGGGTAAACTCCGCGTCGAGAAATAATGTCCTGTCAAAAAATCAGGAACTGGGTATGATTCGTCAATCACCCACCGTCGTCGCCGCCGTAGAGCGGGTTGTCCAGCGTGGCGGCGTGCTGGAAGTCGGCGAGCTCCTGGCGCAGCTTGTGGTAGGACTTGGCGAGCGCGCGCAGGTCCCGGCTCAGCAGCTCCCCGCGCGCCGCCTGCTCCTCCGCCTCCGCCCGCGCCTGCGCCACCGACACCTCCAGCACCGACACACGGTCCACGCCCTGAACAACACCAAACAACGTTACGAGTCTAGGTCGTGCCATTAATAAACATAACGTCTTTCTAAACCGCATTGTGGTTATGGTGTAAAAGCTTACAGCAACAATAATTTAAACGCTTTGACGATATTTTATTTGATGTCTATTATAACGTTGGCAGCATTTAACTACCACGTTGGAACTTTGTAGAGTGTATTGTTTTATCTTTCAAGTTTCATTCCAGCTGACGTATACTGTTCTTACGGCGTAGAGGTATTGGATTGATCGCGTGGTCTTCGCGATAGCTACACGGTATGGGGATAGAGTGTAAGACACTGGAGACTGACCGGTCTGTCTGCGGCCGTCTGTATCTGGTGTCTGAGCGCGGCGAGGTCGGCCAGCTGCGCGGAGGAACGGCGCGCCTCCGTCAGCT
Source organism: Plebejus argus (assembly GCA_905404155.3). Taxonomy (NCBI): domain Eukaryota; kingdom Metazoa; phylum Arthropoda; class Insecta; order Lepidoptera; family Lycaenidae; genus Plebejus; species Plebejus argus. The sequence goes on along the minus strand of FR989930.1, from coordinate 19,489,878 downwards.
CGGCCTCCAGCGCTGCGCGGCTCTCCGCGTTCCGCTTGCTCTCCTCCTCTACCGTCTGCTTTATGTACTCGATCACTTCCTCTGAAATTATGGTATTTTGCCAACTGCGCTGTATACTAGCCAAGTGGCCAGTTCGCTTTAACGAGATTTCTTTGGTTCCATACTACAGTAGGCATACTGAGATCGTAAATGAACGCCCATTAACAGTCTTGTTAATTCTCTAAAGTTTACACTACTGCAACCTACTTTAAATAGTAGGGTTATGTTTACCGAGCTGGAGCATGCTGCGGATCCTGCCGTCCTGGTGTGTGAGCGCCTGCTCCAGCAGCTCGCGCTCGCGCTCCTCCCGCGCTAGCCCGCACTCCGCGCCCTCCAGTCGCAGAGCCATCGACAGCTGCTGGCTTTGCACCTCCTGGGGAATCGTGATCCAGTTAACGGATAGTTGCCGCGGCCAGCGATGTAACCGTGGGGTATATCGTGTCAAACAGACATAATTATTATCGTGACACATGACAGCTATATCGTGACATATGACAGCAGTTTGACTCGATAGACCCGACGGCTACATCGCGGCACGTGGCAAACAGAATTTCAATAACCCTTATTAAGTCGGTAGGTACTTATTTAGCCATCCTTGGAATTGAAGTCAGATGCGTATTGAGAAACCATACCATCTAACAGGATGTAAAGTCTCATGTCCCGTAGCCCGGGCACGGGAACAATAAATTTAGAAGCTAAGAGATAAATAAAAAGAAATTTAACAGTTAACAAATTTATTTAAATAAAATAAAAGACCTAGACAGCGGTGAGCGGGTACGCGGGGAACGAAGATTAGCCTCAGACACTTTCTAGATCTCTAATACACGGGTCGCGGGGGGAAGACACGGCACTTAACTCGCACAAATCAGCAACGAGCGGGACTCCAGCTCCGCAGGTCTCCAATTTGTTCTCGACAGCGCGCAGTGGTTGAGGCCGGCTGTTATTGGCCTAGCTCCCGTAGAGGTGGCAAGTCCAGGGTGTGTTCCAGGTAGGAGCGTCAGACAGACGGCATGGGCAGCACGTGGTCGTCTTGGGGCGGCAGGCCGAGCTCTCTTAGCCCAAACAGGGTTCCCAAACAGAGTTCCAAACAGAGTTCCAAACAGAGTTCCCCTGGAACGTCACGGACCAGAGCCTTAGGAGGAGCGCTCACGCTGCTGATGGCCCGCCAAGCACGTGTTTCCCGAAGACCGGAGAGCACGTGGTTGTGGGTCCATCACAAACGTTACTTACTCGTAAAACAGTAAAATTTAGAAACAAAAAGTAAAAATACTACAGTAGTAGTAAAAAGGTTAACGAACTTTTGACAACGAAAACTAGGTCATTGCCAATTTTGTTATGACAGATAGAATACCAAAATAATAATATGACCACGGCACGAAAATCTAGTTTGCATGTTTAATATTTTAAATAAAATCAAATGAAGCAAGTAAAAGAGAGTGAACACGTGGCCTGTCACAAAAGACAAAGAAATTTTACAATTTAGACAAAATACTTGATTATCGCCACAATAAAAACAAAAACAAAATGCAGAATTACAGTTAAATAGTAAAATGAATTAAACGACAAATAACTAGAAAAATTCTACAAACACGACACATAGCATATAACACTCACCAATATTGGGGATGATTTTGAAGTGAAATAAAAAGAATGATCAAGATGTCGCCCGGGCTTTTATAGTTCCGGGGTCGACATATTTTTTTTAATGTTGCCAGTTAATAAGTGTTAAAGGAATAAAGATAGAAAGTCTAACTCCGAGTTAATATAATATTATATGTTTTAAGAAAATAACTTCAGATGTTATTGAAAATAATCAATCCTTTTATTTAATCCGGAAATAATTAAATAAAAGGGAAAATATAGCATAAAAAGGATATCGATAAAACTGTAGTAGATGCACCATTATCCAAGAGATGGCGCTACTGACCTCATTTCGAGTTATCTTCAGCTCTAAAACTGTTAGGCGTAAAAGTTAAAAAATCGCCTAATAGATGTCGCTATGCGACATATCCCCCCTCGCTAGCTAAGGATTTTTCATGATAAAGGAAAAATCCTTAAAATAGCTAAGCTAGAAAAAGTGGGAAAACAAAAAAACTAAAACAAAGGGAAAAAAAGCAAAAATAATAGCCCTTTGGAAAAAAAACTAACAGCAGCCCTTAAAAAGGCCCTTTGAAAATAAAGGAAAAAAAAAAAAAATACAGCCCTTTGGAAAAAAGGAAAAAATTTAAATGGTTTCCCTTTACAAAAAAAAGGAAAAAAGAAACCGCCTTTTAGAAAAAAAAAAAGGGAAAAAATACAAACTATTAAAAGTTTGGAAAATGAGGCCAAAATGGAAAAAAAAATATATATTTGGGGAAAATGGTGAAATGGGAAAATGGTGAGACAATTCTTGTGTCAGCGCGCGAATAATTTTGACCAGACGTTCATAAATCACTTACATACATCAACTTACATTTTTGCAGCTCGGTCATATACAAAGACGCGAGACGCCCTAGCACACGAGTATTATCCTACGAATATGAGAAGGATAACACCCAAAAAAGGTCGTAGATGGTACTGTACACAACTATAACGTTTGATTTAGCAAACGATACAGCAACTAAGCAAGGCGCGAGACAAAAGGTCTTACCTAATTAAACAAAAAAAAGGTTAAACGGAAGAAAATTAAAATTTAAAATTTTTAGATAATTTAAGGTCTTTTAAGTGCCAAACACCAAGGTCTTTACCTTGCATATCCTGCAATTCGTAAACTAAAGGAGAACGTTTACCTACGACTTTACATTTTATAAATTTAGGTGCTAACTTTTTACTAAAGTATTTATCTTTATCGCTAAGAAAATAAGTTTTCTTAAAAACAAAATCTCCTACGTTAAATTCGGCAGGCTGGCGACGTAAATTATACTGCGAGGTGTTCTTAACGTGGGCTTGCCAAAGACGCATCTGTACGTTGTCAAAGATTGACGACATACAACCAAGATTTTCTGCGTAGGCGTCGCGAGGTGCAAAAATAAGGTCGTTGGTGCTGTCGGTATCGAGGTAGTGAGAACCGCAGGACACCAATTCCCTACCGAAAGTTAGAAATGACGGTGTGAATCCTGTCACCTCGTTTACAGAGTTATTAATGGCAAATTGTATCTCTGGGATATGTAAATCCCAAGACCTATGGTCGTCTTCCACGTAAGTAGAGATACATGTAATAATGGTTCTATTATACCGCTCGACAGTATTAACCTGAGGAGTATAACGCGGGGTTAAGTACACTTTAGGTATATTATACTTTTTAAAGAGCCTATTAGTCTCATTGCTAATAAACTGGGGACCGTTGTCCATAATTACAGTTTGAGGAATACCGTGAACTAAGAAAACGTTTTCCTCTAAAATTCTAGTAATAATATCAGAAGTAGCACGTTTCATAGGAAAGATAAGACAAAATTTAGAAAAGCAACACGTAACAACTAAGATAAAATTGTTACGCCTCCTAGTAACAGGCAGAGGTCCCATTATATCCACAGAAATGACCTGAAAAGGTCGCGCACAGTCTTTAGGTCGGCCCATCTCGCCTAGGACTTTATGGTTCTGGGACTTGTACTGCAAACATTTAGAACACTGCGAAACATATGCAACTATGTCACGGTACATATTCGGCCAAAAGTAATTTAGAGCGAGCCGCCTATAGGTTTTAAAAATTCCCATGTGACCAGCAGTAGGTTCATCATGGTTAGAACGAATAACATTAGTACGAAATTCTTTAGGTACTACTTCTTTCCAAGAAAACTCAGAAGTTAAGTTATGTTTATTTTTAGACAGTCTAAATAATTTGTTATCTTTAATAGAAAAGTTAGGGAAAGAAGTTGGCGAGCTATTACAGCCGTTAAAGATATTTAAATACCAGGTGTCAGTACCGGTATAGTTTTTCCAAGAGGTAGAAATAGCATTAACAGTTACCGCGCGAGAAAGAGCGTCCGGAATAACGTTGTCGCTGCCTTTACGGTGTTTTATTTCGAAGTTAAATTCCGACAACCTAACACACCAGCGGGCTAGTCTGCCAGTGGGGTTGGACAAGGACAAGAACCATTTAAGAGCACTATGGTCAGTATAAACAGTGAACTTTTTACCGTTCTCTAAGTAACAGCGCCAATGTTCCAAAGCTACTAAAACAGCTAACGTCTCACGCTCAGTGATGCCGTAAAGTCTCTCCTGCTTGGTGAGTGAGCGACTCATGTAGGCGACGGGGTGTTCCTTGCCATCGAACTTTTGGGTGAGCATGGCCCCTACACCGTAGCTACTGGCGTCCGTATGTACTTCGAAGGGTTCGTCGTACTTCGGACAGCGCAGTACCGGCGCGGAGACCAAGCACTCCTTCAGTTTGGTGAACGCCGCGTCCGCCTCTGAAGTCCACTCAAAAGGAGGGGCATCCTTACGCGTAGACGTAAGCTTATTTAAGGGCCCTGCCAAAGTACTAAAATTAGGCACAAACCGTCTGTACCAAGTGGCAGTACCAAGAAAACGCTTAACACTCTTTCTACAAGTGGGCGTAGGAAAATTAACTATCGCGGCGACCTTGTCAGGGTCAGTTCGAAGACCGTTGCCGTCGATTACATAACCTAGGTATTTTAACTGAGGCCTAAAAAATTTACATTTTTCAAATTTTATAGTAAGGTTAGCTTCTCTGAGAGTTTGAAGAACTCTCAGGAGCGTAGCTACATGCTCGTGAAAGGTTTCACTAATGATAACCACATCGTCAACATAACAAAAGGTTTTAGGGCCAAAACTACCGAATAGGGAGTCCACCAAACGTTGTTGCGTGGCGGGTGCGTTGGTCAACCCGAAAGCCATACGCTTAAATCTAAACATCCCGCGACCAGGAACGTAAAAAGCGGTCTTATCACGGTCGGACTCCTCAATAGCCGTCTGCCAGAAGCTGTTAGAAAGATCAATAGTTGACAAGTAATGAGCGTCATGTAAACTATCTAAGATTTCAGAAACGTAAGGTAAGCTATAGGCGTCTTTCTTAGTTACAGAATTTAATTTTCTACTGTCTAGACAGAACCTAAATTCGCCAGTCTTTTTAGGGACGACTAGGACAGGAGAACTCCACGCAGATTGACACGGTTCGATCACGTCCATCGCCAACATTTCGTCAACCTGTTCAGCCAAAATCCGCTGTTTTTCAGGCGACATCCTGTAATAACGTTGGCGAATGGGCAACGCGTCACCGGTGTCAATCTTGTGGGTTATCAAAGAATTTAACCCTAAGCCCTTCTCTTCAAAAGAAATCGACTTAAATTGTCGAATGATATCATCGGCCACCGAACGCTCCGAGGGGTTAAGATGTTCGTACCCATTGATAACCGGTTTGGTCACTGGATTAGAAGTGACATTTTGTTCGGAAGCCGCGCTAGTAATAGAATTAAGGTATTTAGGGCAAAGCTTAAAAGTACGCCAAAAGTCGATACCTAAAATAAGGTTGCTAGTAACCTCTGGTACTACATAAAATTTTAATAAGTGAAATTGATCTTCAAAAGTAACAGGTAAATTTATATAACCGATAGATTTTAAAGTTTGACCACCAGCTGCAAAAATAGAAATATTATTATTATCAGTTATGAGCTGATAACCTCTATTAATAATATCTAAATGAGAATTATTTCCCAGTAAAGAAATGCAAGAACCGGAATCTAAAAGACCGCACATGCGAAAAGAGTCTATAAGTATATTGACATAAGGTCGAGAATCAGAGTTATTATCCCGGACCGTGTTCACTGAATAGTATTTAAAAAACATGCCTACAGTATTGAGCCATTGTTTCCAATCTTCTAGATCGGTAGTGTGGCTAGAAGGCTGAACACGATCCGAACTAACTAGTTTTTTGGACCGGGTAGGAGTAGGCTTGCGGCAACGAGGGCAAGCAGGAAGTTTAACACCTGGACTCCCACAGCCAAAACAAAATATTTCTGACCTATCCTTAGGGCATTCTTCAAAGGTATGAGAATCAACTTTACATCGAAGACAAAATTTTGGAACCGATTGTAAACTAGAAACTTGTTTGTTTTTGTTATTATTAAAATTATTAGAATTAAAATTATCAGAATTAAAATTATCAGAATTAAAATTATGAGAATGTTGCCGAAATTGTTTATTTAATTTGAAATTATTAAAAGAATTATTATTATTAGGTTTACCACTAGATTTATTTTCACTACTAGGTTTATAAGCTAGGTCCGGTGCCAAAGTCTCCGTTGTGACCTTCGGAGGTTCGTGGTACAACGTTAACCGAGACTGCACATCCTCATAGTTTTTGCAGACCGACTTCAGCTGTTCTATAGAAGCAACTCCAGGAGACGAAGCTAGTATGTTAGCGTAGCAAGGTTTAATATTATGGAGAAGTATCTCTAACTTCTCACCCTCCTCGACCGGCTTAGTGAGGCGAGAGAAGAGGCCCTCCATAATAGCTACATAAACAGTGATGTTCTCTGTTTCGCCCTGTGTACGACTACGAATCTCATTCATTAGCCTGTATTCGTAACTAGGCTTGTCAAAGTCAGCATACAAAAGGTTTAAAAGCTCTGCCCAACTATTAACTTTTCGGTAGATGCTACGGTACCAATGCAAGGCATCACCAGTAAAGAGGTCAAAAGCATGAGAAAGAATTTTAGAATCATCAATGTTATGTTGTGTACAGTACTCATTAACACGAGATATGAAAGCACGGACACAAGACTTGCCATCAAATTTAAGTTTAAGATCTGAAAATAATTTTTTATTCTCACACTGTACTGTGATATTCAGTGGAGGTACAGTGGAAGAAGGAGTAGAACCAGGCAAAACAGTGCAACTACTAGAGTTTTTAAGTTTATTAAGTAAACCCAAATAATTTTGAAAAGTATCAAGGCAACTATTGTAACTATCAATAAAAGGATCATTATTAGAAATAGAAATTCTATTAATTCTATACTCTAAATGTACTAAGTAATTCTCCGCCCGGAGCAACGCATTGGGAGCTGGGTGAGAGTCAAGTTGTTGTTTGACTTTGTCAAGCGTAGCCTCAACTCCCAACAGGTCGTCCCGGACGGGAACAGTAGACTCTAAAATGTCCTCCGATGGATATTCCTCGACCAGTTTTGAAATTTGCTTTCTTAAGTCAGCAACAGTAGCAGCTGGTGTTTCATTTCTAATAAGTACTTCATACTCCAACTCAGACTTTTGGAGTGAAATAAATTTAATTTTGGCAGACATATTTAAAAAGTTAAATTTCAGAGAAAAAAAAAATTTAAAGTTAATTTCTCAAAAGTTAAAAAACAATAAAAAAGAGAACCCTATTGGTGAGTGAGATATACTGTGTTTGTAGATATCACAAAACAATCTAAACAAAAGTATAAAGTATTGTACAACTTAATACTTTACACAAAATAACAGAACAACAGAACACAACAAGTTACTGACTGACTGACTGTTTAAGTAAAATTATATATTTTAAAATAAAAGTTAAATGCCGCAAAATAGAAGTTAAGTTTAATTTAAGTTAATTGGCAAAATATTATTAATCAACAAAAAAGCAAAGAGAATTTAGAATTTTGAGGTTATGCTTTGTTAGGGTGAAATTATTTCCAAAAAAATTAAAAAAGCCAAAACACATAAGTGTTACAGAAGGTAACACTGCTGTGTGCGCAAGAAAATGTGTGTATGAATGAGTGAGGGTGTGTAGGGGGTGTGTAAATGTGTAGTGTAGTGTAAATATTATATATATAGAATTTAAATATTTAACAATTTAAGAGGCAACAGTGCCACAAAAGTTAAGTGGGAATATTCCCTAAAAAAGAGAAATAACCAGCAAAGGTATATTTCTTTAAAAAAGTATGTATATAGTACCTTTTTATAGAAAAGGTATATAAAAGATTATAAATATAAAAGAATATAATAAATAAATTTAATATATTGTGTAGTAAGAGGTGTCTTTTTCTGCCTCTTACACAACCTGGACACCAGCAGAATGCGGCCAATTCTACCCCGGGCCGATACAGGGAATAAGAGTAAAATAGTTAAAAAAAAAAACAAAAGAACTTACTGGAACAGTCAGTACAGTAGGACAACACAAGACACACACACACACTGAACTCACAACCACGCAGAGACCAAGAAACGACTGAGGCTAATAAATATATTAAAAAAAAACCGAGTGGGCGCCAATTGTCCCGTAGCCCGGGCACGGGAACAATAAATTTAGAAGCTAAGAGATAAATAAAAAGAAATTTAACAGTTAACAAATTTATTTAAATAAAATAAAAGACCTAGACAGCGGTGAGCGGGTACGCGGGGAACGAAGATTAGCCTCAGACACTTTCTAGATCTCTAATACACGGGTCGCGGGGGGAAGACACGGCACTTAACTCGCACAAATCAGCAACGAGCGGGACTCCAGCTCCGCAGGTCTCCAATTTGTTCTCGACAGCGCGCAGTGGTTGAGGCCGGCTGTTATTGGCCTAGCTCCCGTAGAGGTGGCAAGTCCAGGGTGTGTTCCAGGTAGGAGCGTCAGACAGACGGCATGGGCAGCACGTGGTCGTCTTGGGGCGGCAGGCCGAGCTCTCTTAGCCCAAACAGGGTTCCCAAACAGAGTTCCAAACAGAGTTCCAAACAGAGTTCCCCTGGAACGTCACGGACCAGAGCCTTAGGAGGAGCGCTCACGCTGCTGATGGCCCGCCAAGCACGTGTTTCCCGAAGACCGGAGAGCACGTGGTTGTGGGTCCATCACAAACGTTACTTACTCGTAAAACAGTAAAATTTAGAAACAAAAAGTAAAAATACTACAGTAGTAGTAAAAAGGTTAACGAACTTTTGACAACGAAAACTAGGTCATTGCCAATTTTGTTATGACAGATAGAATACCAAAATAATAATATGACCACGGCACGAAAATCTAGTTTGCATGTTTAATATTTTAAATAAAATCAAATGAAGCAAGTAAAAGAGAGTGAACACGTGGCCTGTCACAAAAGACAAAGAAATTTTACAATTTAGACAAAATACTTGATTATCGCCACAATAAAAACAAAAACAAAATGCAGAATTACAGTTAAATAGTAAAATGAATTAAACGACAAATAACTAGAAAAATTCTACAAACACGACACATAGCATATAACACTCACCAATATTGGGGATGATTTTGAAGTGAAATAAAAAGAATGATCAAGATGTCGCCCGGGCTTTTATAGTTCCGGGGTCGACATATTTTTTTTAATGTTGCCAGTTAATAAGTGTTAAAGGAATAAAGATAGAAAGTCTAACTCCGAGTTAATATAATATTATATGTTTTAAGAAAATAACTTCAGATGTTATTGAAAATAATCAATCCTTTTATTTAATCCGGAAATAATTAAATAAAAGGGAAAATATAGCATAAAAAGGATATCGATAAAACTGTAGTAGATGCACCATTATCCAAGAGATGGCGCTACTGACCTCATTTCGAGTTATCTTCAGCTCTAAAACTGTTAGGCGTAAAAGTTAAAAAATCGCCTAATAGATGTCGCTATGCGACACTCACGGTGAGATTTTACATCCTGTTGAGTCGTGTGAGACTCTCACCTGCACCGCCAGCTGCGCATTAGCCAGGTCGTGTTTGAACTGCGCGGCCAAGTCCGCCGCGCGCGCCGCCTCGCCGTCGGCGGCGGCCCGCAGCGCCGTGACCGCCTGCAGGAAGTGCGCGGACCGCTCCTCCAGCAGCACGAGCCGCGCCCGCAGTGTTTCCAGCTCCGTCGCCTGGACTTCGCGCGCGCCCGCCTCCTCCGACACCACCAGCCTGACGATTCCGTCATCAATACAAGAGGAAGTCATTTATTGTGACAATAGTATGTTGGGAGGGTTGCGTTTTTTTACCTTATTATATTATGCCATATATATTACGGACCGTAGCAGCAACATGCCGTAGAGTGTAGACTATATGTAATAATATATGCTACAGTGTACCTAGCTGAAAGTGGAGAAACATACATATCAAATTCTGTTTACAAGAATTGGGCATCGGGCGTGATTAGCTGATATGAATAGATAAATAATCGTGAAATTACATTGTGTACATGGTGGTACTTGATTAGGAAGTTGAGCTCTTCATAATCGAGCGTTATTGCTATTCCTGGAGATTCCTGAAGGATGCTACTCACTTGATGGCGGCGACCTCCTTCTCGAGGTAGGTGAGGGCGTCGGCGAGGGGCGGGGCGTCGCGCGGCGTCCACGTGTGCGGCGGCGCGGGCTCCGACGTGCGCGCGTGCGTCGGCGACGACGACGACCGCGACTGTACCGAGTGACTTGTATTTAGGTAAGTTTTTAAATGTATTTGGTAGTTCTAGATGACAACTAAATATAGTGTTTATACTACAGGGTGTAACAAAACTAAGTGATAATACTTCAGGGTGTGTACGTGTTATTTGTAGAGAGTTCACTGTGTAAGTAGCAGCGCTGAAACACCGATTTTTTTCACTTTTGTATGGGCAAGCGCCCCAGCGTCACGAGTTTCCCCATACAAAAGTGAAAAAAAAATCGGTTTCGCTGCTACTACACTACTACAGCAAAAATTGCAAAAACATCGTAAATTATCAACACAAAAAGTTTATTGTATTAACCCGCTTTGTATTCACGACATTAATAATGGGTCTACTCGTTAACATAACATTAATTAAAATTAAAAACCTGCTCTCAATGGTTTAAATCGTAGAGGATCCATAATAATGAGATGTTTCTAGCCTAACGCCTCCGAGGTCCAGTGGTTTAGAGCGTGGCTTGTGAGTTGTGACCCGGAGGTCGTCGGTTTGGTTTCCGCGTTGGAAACATATTGTTATTTCTAAATTCTAAGTTTGGTTAGGACATTATGCCGGCTGTTATGTGATCAGCTGTCAAATAAGATGATCCATGCGTCGGGTGAGCATGTAAAAATTAGTGTGATCTCTCTCCAATCATGTCACTCGTCTGTCCCACTGGGTTTGAGAGTAAAGGAAGAGACAGTAATCTTTTGTACTGCGCACACACGTGGACCAAAAAATTTAAAAATGACTCCTGCGTAGCGTAGAGTGGCCAGTTTCCGTTCGAAACCGTCCCCTATCACCAAAGGGGAGGCATTATATTTGTAATTACTAATTAGCGATATCATATCCGCTGATATCCCGTTGGATGTAATATTCCGTCCATACGTATTACCTTCTCCATCTGCGGGCAGTCTGCGACGTGGTTGTCGCGGTGCTTGCGCTGTATCCACGCGCCGCACCGCAGCGGACACTGCTCCAGGATGCTGCCGCACTGCTTCAGATGATTCTGGAAAATTAAACAGTCTTTTATTCCAATTTCCACAAAAAAATAGTTTGTTTTACCCACTTTATAGGTACTTAGTTAAAATCCTTAAGTAGCTCAAAGGATGGTTGGGTGCTTTTAGGACCTTTGTCAAATTATTATAAGAGGAAAATTTATTTACCTATCTACTAATTGTTTAGTTTAGTACAATAAGTTATTAAAGTTGCCGAACGGGGCATTTACTCTGGCTTGCCCCTTCCCCTAATCAGGCCCTAGGAATTTTAACCCATGATTAACGTTAGCCCAGATCACGATTAACTTTGGCCAAGTTTAGTGGACCTTTGATAAGTAAATATATTATTACCAAACAATCGTAATTCGTGCAAGTGATGTCTTTAAAACTGCTGAACAATAATTAGGATATTGCAATTTAGACTGACTCAGATTTACACAGTTGCAGTAGGTAAATTATTTTGCATTGTCTGTAAAATTCTTTATGCGATCAAATTGCTACATATAGGTAGAAATATTCGGTGTTTTGTGTGTACTTAATTTATGTGCGCAATTTAATATTTTGTATGTTTAAACTTAATACGACCTATTAATATTAGTAGTTATAGGTTGATTTAACTTTTTTCCCGTATGTAAATTTAATTTAAAATATTACTTGTAGGCAATAAAAACCAGACTAACTGGACAGTCAAGACGAGGAAGGTATGCCATCTAACTTATTGCCTCATCGTTAGTTCCTTAGGGTGAATTGCACCAGAAGCGTAGTTAAAGTTAAGGTTAAGGTTATCGTCAAATATGGTGAATTTGCTAGGGATTTGACAGTTCATTTCACATTTTGTTATGGTTAAAGTTATAGTTAAAGTAGGTTGATGAACTTTAACTTTAACCATAACAAAATGTGAAATGAACTGTCAAATCCCTAGCAAAAGTTGCCAAGACGATAACCTTAACCTTCTACGCTTCTGGTACAATTCACCCTTACTGTTATTGTCACTAACCTTACATCTATTACTAATACCTAATATTAATGCGAAAGTGTGTATTTCTGTTACTTCTTCACGTCTATTATCTATCGCTGAACCGATTTTACTGAAATTTGGTAAAGAGGTACGATGAGTCCTGACTCCTGGCATAGGACATGGGATAATTTAATCTCAGATTACAGTTCCTTGCGGGCGTTATCGTATTGTTACGTGCTAAGGTTCGATGATTCGGAGAAAAAAAGACCTGGTGACTCTCTTGAAGACTTTTATTTATACTACACTTAGGTTACACAACTCACTAGGTTCAAACACTACGCACTAAGTTCAAACACTAAGCACTAGGTCCAAACACTATGCACTAACTCACACTAGATCACTATGTCTAAACACTAAGCACTATCACTGGTTCACTCACTAAGTCACTTGTTTCTCACTTCCGAAGTCGCTTTGATTATCGCTCACTCGAAAACATTCGAAGACTGACTCCTGGCGTGTTTACCTGCCCTATTTATACGGGTCGAGGCGAGTAAAAGAAAGTTCGGGAATCTTCCGAGAACAATACCGGTTCGCGTAATACGTAAACAACCGTGGGAAAATTCGAGAGTGTACGCGCAAGTAAACAAAAACATGCAAGTAGCGGCATCTGGTATTGAATAGGGGATTTACGCTGTCTGTGATGGTTTCGCCTGGTTGCCGCTAGATGACACTACGTGTCCGCATTCGTAACACTACTCCCCTCTTAGAGATGCTCGTCCCGAGCATCATTGTTACTGCCATGGTAACGCGCCAGACGGTCTATGTGTACCACTCTGAATGTCCCTCTTGGTTGCTTTTGAATCCTATAAGTCACATCATTCAATCGGGTAACCACTTTGTATGGGCCGTCCCACTTGGTCTGCAACTTTGGAGATTTCCCCTTTCGACGAGTTGGGTTATGCAGCCACACCAGTGTCCCTTCTTCGAAGCCGCTCGTGTTCGATTTCCGGTCGTATCTGGTCTTCATGTTCTCACTTGAATGTAACCCATTCTCCCGAACCATGGCGTGTATATAGCGCATCTTTTCCCTCAAATCGCAGACATAGTCTTGTACGGTCTTTGGTTCCTCCGGTGACCCTCCTGTCAAGAGGTCTACTGGTACTCGTAGTTCTCTACCGTAATTGACATATGCCGGGGTAGCCTTTATGCTCTCATGCTCGGCGGTACGGTACGACAGAAGGAAGAGCGGTATGTACTTGTCCCAATCCTTTTGTTTGTCATCTACCAATTTCGCCAAATGCCTCTCAAGGGTCTGGTTAAATCTCTCAACCATTCCATCAGACTGTGGATGGTACGCGGTGGTCCTCGTTTTATGCATTCCCAAGATTCTGCACACTTCCTGGAAGACCTGCGATTCGAAATTCCTGCCCTGATCAGAATGGATTTCCAGAGGCACACCAAAGCGAGATATCACTTCTTCCACTAGCTTAGAAGCAACTGTTGTAGCTTCTTGGTTTGGTATGGCGAACACTTCAGGCCATTTGGTGAAGTAGTCCATGACGACCATGAAATACTTGTTTCCCGACTCCGTTACAGGAAATGGCCCAGCTACATCAACTGCAATTCGTTCCCACGGTGCGCCAACGTTATACAACCGCAGGTTCCCACGGCTCCTGGTCTGTGGTCCCTTCACTGCAGCGCAAGTAGTACATTTGCGGCACCAATCCTGCACGTCATCTCGACAATGCAACCAGTAGAATCGTTCTCGCACTTTTGTTAACGTCCTCTTGACACCTAGATGACCTCCTGATATGCCATCGTGCATTTCACGGAGAATATCTGGTACTCTCGCTCTTGGGACAACTATCTGAAGATGGAACTCTCTGCCGTTAGTCTTCTCCCATTTCCGGTAGAGTATTCCGTTTTGAAGTACCAGACTCTCCCATTGCGCCCAGTACGCCTTAGTGACAGCGCCAGTGGGTGCAACCTCACTCCAGGTTGGTTTTACGTCACCCCGTTTCTTCCATGTGATGATGTGCCGAAGGTCGTCATCTTTTTCTTGAGCCTCCCTCATGGCATCATTCTCCCATGGACCCAAAGGACTTGTTCTCGTTAACTTTATTGTCACTTCATTAGATTCCTGCTTAACACAATGTTTGCAGTCTTCTGAACACGGCCTTCGTGAGAGTGCGTCGGCGTTCCCATGCGACTTTCCGCTGCGGTGTTCGGTCTTGAAGTCGTACTCCTGGAGCTGCTCAATCCATCGTGCTACTTGACCTTCTGGGTTCTTGAATTGCAGTAGCCACTTCAAGGCTGCGTGATCAGTTCGCAGTAAAAACTGTCTGCCGATGAGATATTTGCTGAAATGTTGTAGCGTCTTTACAACAGCCAAGAGTTCTATTCTTGTCACACAGTAGTTTCTCTCTGGCTTGGATAAAAATTTGCTGAAATATGCAATTACAACTTCTCTTTCACCCTGTTTTTGAGATAACACCCCTCCAATGGCCGTGTTGCTTGCGTCCGTGTCGACTATAAACTGACCTTCAGGTTGTGGATACCCCAGGATTGGTGTTTCACACAGATGTTTCTTCAGTTTCTGAAAAGAATCTTCAGTAGTCTCGTCCCAAATAAACTGTCGTTTATCTTCTGTCAGCCGATGTAATGGCTTGGCTATCTCCGAGAATCCCTTAACAAAACGCCTGTAGTAGGAGCATAAGCCGAGAAATGCTCGCACTTCGGTTTTGTTCTTAGGGGTTGGCCAATTTTGAACTGCTTCCAGTTTTTCCGGGTCCGTCTGGATTCCATCACTTGAGATAACATGGCCGAGATAATTGACCTTACTCCTGAATAAACGACACTTTTTCGGATTCAACTTTAACTTGGCCCCCTCTATTTTGGCGAAAACTCGTTCTAAGTTTCGCAAATGGTCCTCGAAGTCGCGGCCAACAATGATGACGTCGTCCAAGTAGACTAAGCAAGCCTCTCCAACTAAGCCTGCCAGTACGCACTCCATAAGTCGCTCAAATGTGGCAGGTGCGTTGCACAATCCAAAGGGCATGACGTTAAACTGCCATAAACCTTTACCGGTGGAAAAAGCTGTCTTCTCCTTGTCTTTTGGATGAATTTCCACCTGCCAGTATCCAGATTTCAAGTCCAGGGTCGAAAACCATTTCATGCCACTCAAGGTATCCAGAGTGTCGTCGATCCGAGGTAATGGGTAGCTGTCCTTCTTAGTGACATCATTGAGACGCCTGTAGTCCACACAAAATCTTGTGCTGCCATCTTTCTTCTTCACTAATACCACAGGTGAGCACCACGGACTTGCAGACGGTTCAATAATTTTATGCCTTCTCATGTCCTCCAAAAGGCCTTCCACTTCCTTCTCCTTTGCAATTGGTATCCGTCTTGCTCGTTGACGAATCGGGTTCTCGTTTCCGGTATCTATCCTGTGCTGAACCATCGACGTTCTTCCAAGGTCACCTTCCTGACTGGAGAAGATATTCGCGTGGCGCTGTAAAAACTTCTTAGCTTTCATGCTCTGCGAATAAGTCAGATTACTCTTGCAGTCATCGAGTAGCTCAGTCACTAATCCATTGTTGCTGCTGTTTGCTGGGTCTGCGTCTGTTGTCGAACTGCACTTTCTCATCCAGACAACTTCCTCGCACTTTCCAATGACGTCACCTTTGTTCAAGCAGATCTCGCGTTCACCAAGATTCAAAACCCGGACCACAGCGTGACTGCTTCCACTAACAAGGGTTCTTGCCGTCATCAGTTTTCGTGCTGATGTCTTGGTGGGTGTGTCTTCGATCAACACGCATCTGTTAGACTTGTTCTTTCTAGCTGGCGGTAGTTTCACCAGCACCCGGGCTTCCGCTCGTCCAGGTATAATGACTTCCTTTACACATGCGACTTTCCCGCAGGCGCCTCCAAGGATGAAAATTTCTTCTTCGCCACACTTGAAAACTCCGTCAGCGACATTAATCCTGCAGTTGTGCTTCTTCATGAAATCCAAACCCAAGATGCAATCATCCATTATTTCAGCCACGATAACGTCATGAGGGTATGAGGACCCCCCTACATTAATCGTGACTGACATTTCTCCCAGGACGGGTATTGGCTGACCGGAGGCAGTAAGAAGCCGACAATTAATTCTCCTCTTATGTCCCCTTGCGGCCTTTACCAGATTTGGGTTCACTATCGTTCTAGAGGCTCCTGTGTCTAGAGTCATTTTGCAATCCGTCCTGTTAATAGTCCCCTGAATCACAAGACTATTCCCGCTGCTTGCTTGGGAGACAACAGTTATTGGGGCTTCCTCCGCGTCGGCCAGTACTCGCCCCTTAGTCCTGGCTGAAGCCCCCTGTTTCTCCAGCTCCTCTACTTGTTCAATGCGTTCCTCGAGTCTCTTCATTCTTGCCATCTGAGTCTCCTTCTGCGGGCAGTTGAGCTGAAGATGGCCCCGCTTACCGCACTTATAGCACATGGCTTCAAATCTTTTCCTTGCAGGAGTCCTAACTTCCTTGACTTCCTCGGAGACCTTGCAGATCTTATGGGTCTGCTGTATCTCATGGCGAACAGCTTCGAGCTCCAAAGCATGCGCCAACGCTTCCTTTAGCGAGGTGTGGTGACGTAGCCTCACTGCAGCTCTGACTTCCAGGTCCCTAATCCCGTCGACAAAGGCTTGAATAGTGTTCGAGTCAACCATCTTGGAGTCTGCTCCTGGATGTGCCTTCTTGACCAGTTTTGCAATTTCTAACGCCCATTGTTGTAGTCCCTCTCCTGAGCGTTGGACTCTGTCACGAAGTTGGGCACGGAACACGTGCTCCAGGTGTCGCTCCCCGTATCTGGATTCAAGTGCCTCCATCAGATCTTGGAACCCATTTCCTGTGTGTGCTTCCAGGACCGACAAAGCTTGCCCTCTGAGCGCAACAGTGAGAGCGGTCAGGCATTGGTCTTCAGTCCATCCGTTGGCAGTAGCAACCGTCTGGAATTGCTGACGATAAGCGTTCCAAGAAGTAGTACCGTCGTATGGTGGCACTTTAACTTTTGGTCCTTGTACCACTACTCCGGTAGTTCCACTCGACGTCGCGACTCCTGTGGTTTCCAGGCGCACTTTCCACTTCTGTAGTTCTGAGAGGCCACTTTTCACATTTTCCATGTCCACTCCTAGCCCGGTAATGCGTTCTTCCATTATGTCGACATCTTTCCGAAGCTTGGTCACCGTGTCACCAACATCCTTTATTGCCAATAGCGCTTTTTCTTGGAGGTCCCTTTGTTGCTCTTGAGACTCCATCATTGCCCGAATGTCAGCCCTTTGAGAATCTTGCAGAGCGCCGAGCTTGCGATCTAGTGACTCTTGTAAAGCCTGGATTAACCCAATTATGCTTTCCAATTGAGGAGCCATTTGGGGGGCCGTAGAAACTACGGGCGAGGCATGGTGGCTGGAGCCAGTTGACGGGGCTTGAGCAGACGGGGCCTGGTGGGCGGGGCCAGTGGGCGTGGCCTGAGTGGGCGTGGTCTGGTGGGCGGAGCCAGTGGGCGTGGCCACACCCAAAGTGGGCGGGGCCTGAGGGGCGTGGCCAGTGGGCGGGTCCCGGTGGGCGGGGCCAGTGGGTGAGGCCTGCCCCGCAGTGGGCGGAGCTTGGTCCCCAGTGGGTATGGCCGCCGCAGCCTGTTGCGTCCTAGTCCTGACACTTCCCTCGAAGTCTTCTCCCGGAGTCACTGGCACTGCGCCGTTGTCCTCACGCTCCCCTTGAACTCCTCTCTCGGAGTCGATGGCAGCAGCTCGCTGTGCCTTTGTCCTGACACTCCCCTTGAAGTCCTCTCTCGGAGTCAATGGCATCTCCAAATCTCACTTCCGACACCAGTTGTTACGTGCTAAGGTTCGATGATTCGGAGAAAAAAAGACCTGGTGACTCTCTTGAAGACTTTTATTTATACTACACTTAGGTTACACAACTCACTAGGTTCAAACACTAAGCACTAAGTTCAAACACTAAGCACTAGGTCCAAACACTATGCACTAACTCACACTAGATCACTATGTCTAAACACTAAGCACTATCACTGGTTCACTCACTAAGTCACTTGTTTCTCACTTCCGAAGTCGCTTTGATTATCGCTCACTCGAAAACATTCGAAGACTGACTCCCGGCGTGTTTACCTGCCCTATTTATACGGGTCGAGGCGAGTAAAAGAAAGTTCGGGAATCTTCCGAGAACAATACCGGTTCGCGTAATACGTAAACAACCGTGGGAAAATTCGAGAGTGTACGCGCAAGTAAACAAAAACATGCAAGTAGCGGCATCTGGTATTGAATAGGGGATTTACGCTGTCTGTGATGGTTTCGCCTGGTTGCCGCTAGATGACACTACGTGTCCGCATTCGTAACAGTATGATACAAGTAAACGAAACGACATTTTTTCCTGGCGATATAATAGTACCTATAAACTGTTATGACTAAATATAACTCTTCTACAGAAGAATTTTGCAGTAGCAGCGATATATTGTTATCCTACGCTACTGCTAGATATAGATAACTTAGGTTATTAACACATACTTAATAGCATCTTTCACCAAAATATATACATTATACTTACGTATTAGACACTAGTACTTCACTACTACTGCCTAGGTCCTAGTTCGATGGATGCTCTATATATGGCAGCCAATCTCAAAGTGCTCTTAGGCCTTGTAGGAGGTCTGCAAGCGATACGGTTCTTAGAAATTTAATCAGACACCATGGAGACATTATTCATTCAAAGACAATTTTTTTGGGGAATCCGTCAAAATAGTCACACCAAAAACGTTTGAGTCTTTGAGAACCGCTGCTCTATATGGAAACAAATAATAATATTATCATTTATTTTTAGTAGATGGTAGATACTAAATATATTTAAATATGGCTAGGAATCAGGAAGTTTATTGATAATTAAAGCTTCAACGTTGAAACAATATGAAACTGTAGAATTTCCCAAACCGTATATTAATTAATATTTTTTGTCGATTTCAAAGAATTAATATTAGCGGAAATATTTCGGTACAAAGTCATTGTCATTATATTGTTCCAGTGACCTTCCAGAGAATCAAACATCACTATATTATAATATAAATGTTAAACCACATGCCCGCTAAAGATAATCCCGGAAACCGTACATTATTCCCGTGGTAAATGTTAGCCTGTGTGGTGTGCCAACTGCCAAATGCCCATCGTGCGATGTGGTCATCTCTATGTCTGTCCCATTTCACGATCCACAAGAGGCAAACAAATAAATCACTGCATTAAAATACTAATAAGTACTTAATGATGAGCTGGGATTACAGAGGATCAGTGAATCATGATCAGCCTTGAATTTCATGACGAAGATTTTATCTTAAATATTTGTATTAATATTACGTTGTTTGTATTCAAATCTGTTCCTAAACCCCAAAATCTGAGTAATAGGTATTACTTACTAAGTTACTAGAATACAGAGAGATATTTTGCTTATAATATGTACTTATGGTACATTATTATTAGGTATTGAAGTGATCATAAAAAGCTAAGGTAAACGAATATTATGAGCCTGAGCCTATATTATAATTATTTATTACTAGCTGTTGCCCGCGACTTCGTCCGCGTTAGTATAGTAGATCACGTCCCAAGTATTATTTTTCAAAAATATTCAATGTACAGAATTGACTTTCCTACGATTTTATTATATGTATAGATGTATAGATATGTATAGATGACTTAGTTTGTTCCTACAAAGGATAATTAAGACGCAATACAAACTCCACGATACCTTTTAATTATGAACAAAAGTTTCATGAGGAATAAGGGGGGGGGGGGGGTTTGGGGGGGCCAAAACAAACGACACTGGAAAACCGTATGTGTAGTTTAGTTTTTAACGTTGTTCTTAAAAAAGATGTATAACGCCGCAACACCGCTTTGTTTGAAGCAAAATTTGGGGGAGGGGGGGGGGGGTTGGGGGGGCGAAGCCCCCCCCCCAAGAAAAGACCGATGCCAAAGCTCCCAGCATGTTAATCAAACGACACTCGAAATTTGTATAGAAAAGATAGACAAAAGCTCATAGCATGGCAAGGAGTGAAGATAGATACAAAGTGTGAAGGAGAAATTTGTAGGAAATTTTATGGGCTTTCGTTACGTACAGGACATTTTGCTCTACAACGCACCGTTTTAGCGATATGAGCAAAAAACTAAAAATATTGAAACTTGAGCCCCTCCCCCCGCCCTAGGTGATATCGTCATAATATATAGCCTATGTGTTGACCCGACCTCTATATAATATTCGTGCAAAATTTGAAGTAAATCCATTCAGTACTTTCTGAGTTTATCCCGGACATACATACAGACAAACAGACAATCAGACAAACAGACAAACAGACAAAAATTCTAAAAACTATATTTTTGGCTTCCATATCGATTGTAGATCACGTCCCAAGTATTATTTTTCAAAAATATTCAATGTACAGAATTGACTTTCCTACGATTTTATTATATGTATAGATTTAAGTTTTTGATAATTTAAATTCCCATCGAAGAAATTGATTCTTAAGCAATTGACAGACCAACGTCATTTGGTCGGATCATGTCAATTCAATGTTAATTGTGATTCGGCTGGGTTTGACATAAAGTGACCAAACTACGTAGGCTCTCCATCTGCCTAGGAATCAACTTCTCTGATAGTACATTCGTTAGCCTAAACACCTATTCACAGGCTAACGAATGTATGGCCTGAGTATAGGTTTTTATCAACTTTTTATACTGATACTAGAAATCACTTATATGGCAAAACAACATTTGCCTGATCAGCTAGAGAATCTATACCCCTATCTTTTTGCCGGGCGCTGGCGACGCCGGTATCAGCCTATATGTTCGATGCTCTTCTTGTAAAAAAAATATGTGAAGACTTAATACTTTTAATTAAATACAAAAGAATAATGTTTCTTTAAGTAAAATAACCAACTATTTCTTCATAAAAGCGTTTTATTTACTATATCTTAAGGTTTAAATGGAAACATGCGGAACTTAAGTAGAACCGGCAATTTGAGCAAAACATTGTTGAAATTACAAAGGCGCACATGTTTATATTATGATACAACAAGCTAGCTTGTGTTTTGAGGAACACAACGACATAAATTACATGCACACAGGCCAAGTGGGTGCCCACTTATCCCTGTTTTTGTAACCGGAGTCGTCAATGGCCATTAAAGCGGGGGGGCCCTTTGCAGTTGACGTCATCGAAGTTCCAAGATGTCTGCGGTAAATAATAACCAACAGAGTTTGTGGGCGTCAACATAAGAATGATGGGTATATCAGAATTTACTCGGATACCACAAGCAAGTCACAACATAAGACGCGTGCTATCAATTATCAATACACGTTACTTTTGAACTTTACTCGTATTATCATAGCCTCGTAAGTTGTATCGTCATGTACCTGCAGCTTCCCCATCTCGAACATCTCATTGCAGAAGTAGCACGCGCTGTCCTTGTGGTCGCCCATCGTGGCTAGCAGCCGCCGCCAGCACCATCTACACCCTATGGTCACTGGCTAATGCCTGTCATCTCACGCTCACCAGTCCTTGGCCTGCAGCACTGAGGCCTTGCTCACTGTAGTTCTTTCACACTTATGGTATCACACTTGGGGTTTTATGCGAATAATAAATTGCTTTATGGCGTTAGCAAGAAGATCCAGTCAGATTTAAAATAGCTGTCAAAGTGACTGAAGTTATGCTGTTACACAGTTACCACTGGCCGTGGTACCGCACTCACAACAGGGATACTACTGTGAACTGAATAGAAGAATCTTCTATATATGTGACACCGAATTTAACTGCGAATTAATCAGGAATACTTGAATAATCCCCTGGCCATCACAACACAGTATCACGCACTCTGGCGTCTGCGCGGTGAGTCAGCCGCAGTCAGCCGTTATCAGACACCTGATACGCCTGATAACGTGATAATGCTATTGACGGTCCTGTATTTGCCAGCACCACGAGTAGGTTAGCGTGCTCCAGATAAATAAATTCGATTTCGTTATTTCGATTTTTAGGTTCTTATGGTTAGACTAGCTGTCCCGGCAAAATTGTTTTGCCATATAAAGTATTTCTACTTCATCAGTTGATACAAAATCTTACCCCCTCTTTTGACCCTAAGGGGGGGGGGGGGGGGGGTTATACACCAGATGTTAAGTTGGAAAACGCAGTAAATAATATTATGAAGTAAGTCCAAGAAAAATGTTTGATACAAAATCTGACCCCCTTTTTGGTCCCCTTAGAGGGGTGGGGGTGGGGGGTGGGGGTATGCAAATAAAGGGTTACCTATCTGTAACCCTTTATTTGCATGACCTCATGTACACTTGCCTAGTTTATTACAAATACATAAATATTATAATATATTTTATATTTCGTATCATTTGTCATTGCTAAAAATCATTCCTTAGGTCCATCGGGTCTATAAAACATAAAATCCTAAATCGTGTTGGTTCCTATAATTATGATAAAATCGATACCAATATAATAATTAAAAATTCTGCGGTGGTTTTTTGCACTTGCGTGTACCGAGCACAAATACAAATTGGAAAAATATTTAAATAAGAACTCCGTCACGAGAATTGAGATGTATTCGCACACTTGTACATTGTACTCTAGTCAGTACTCTCCAGCGTAGTGCCGGTTTTAGCACTACCAGCGCCCTGGGCGAGAATTCTAGGGCGCTACTATTGCAATTTGCAATGTGCAACAGGGCACGTCGATTTACTGTGAACTAGGGTTGTTGAGGAAGTGATTATGAGGAAGAGGAGGAGGAAGAGAAATTTTCACGCGCAAATTTAGAGGATGCGGATAAGGAAGAGGATATTTTTTGAGGAAGAGGATGCGGATGAGGAAGCGGATGAGGAAGAGGATGATAGTAAATTATAAATACTAGCGGACCCAATCCAAAAGTCTTTGTCCTGTCTGTACATAACTAGGTACATACATTACACATAAATAATTAAAAGGGCATTGTCCAGTGGAAAAAAGAACTATGAATCTAAACCATTCTCAAAACACACACAATAAAGAATCATCAAAATCGGTCCAGCAATTATTTAACAATCGGTCTGCTGAGCGGCAGGCCGCACGGTGGCGTGGCCCTGCTGTGGCGTAAGAGTGTTTTCGACTCGGTAGTGCCTATTGAGTGTAATAACGTGCGAGTGTGTGCGATCAACATAACTGTAAGTAGTAGATCTATAGTCATATTTAGCGTCTACATGCCCACGAACTCGATTGACAATCTCCCGGAGTTTACGTCATGTCTCAGTGATATTCGGTCGATAATAGAGATAGAGGAAAATAATGGAATCGAGGCGTTTTATATTATAGGCGATTTTAATGCTCATCCAAATGAACTATTTCATAATGAAATGATACATTTTTGTTTAGATCAGAACTGGTTATGTGTAGACATGAATATGTGTGATAGAAATACTTACACTTTTACAAGTGAATCACACGGTTGTAACAGGTGGTTGGACCACTGTATTGTAACTGAATCAGCGCGTTTGTCCATAATGAGCGTTAGTGTTTTGTATGACGTATATTGGTCCGATCACTTTCCTCTAGTAGTTGAATGTGATTTACATAAAATAAAATCTAAAAGTGTATGTAATGAGTTATATAAAAAGGTGAATAACTGTGTTGTATGGGGTGAGAGGTCGGCGCAACAGATTAGCGACTACCAAAACATCTGTAACTCAGCTTTGAGATTGGTGGACATTCCTCAGGAGCTGGGCGAGTGCTGTGACCGGTTTTGTAACTGCATAGAACATCGCTCGGCTCTTGATGAAATGTACTCTAATATTATTGCCACATTGTCGCGCGCGGCTACACTCACGCATATAAATAAAATGTGTAAGCGAAGAGGTGGCTATGTAACAGGGTGGAATAGGTACGTCGCTGGCCTGCACGGTGAGGCTCGGCTTAAGTTTCAATTATGGGTATTGGCCGGTCGACCCCCAAGTGGCAGTGTTCATAGTGAGATGGTTGAGGCTAGAAGACGTTTCAAGGCCAAATTGAGGTGGTGTCAAAACAGGCAGGAGCAAATTAAAATGGATATCCTCGCTACAAATCACCATCGTAAGGACTTTAAGAACTTTTGGAAAACGACAAATAAAATGAATACTAAGCCCAGCCTCCCCGTGAGCGTTGGCGGTGTTACGGACCACAAGAAGGTAGCGGACGCTTTCAGGATGCACTTTGCTGTGCGCTCGCCTCTGACTTCGTCCTGTCCGGGAATGAGCGATACTGAGACCATGATGAGTAATCGGAACACCAAAATACCAGCAAAATTGGTGTCCCGGATAATCTCCAAAATGCAACGAGGAAAATCCCCGGGTCATGATGGTCTCAGTATTGAACATTTTAAATATGCGGGTGTTCATTTGCCGCGAGTT
Organism: Plebejus argus; assembly: GCA_905404155.3. Taxonomy (NCBI): domain Eukaryota; kingdom Metazoa; phylum Arthropoda; class Insecta; order Lepidoptera; family Lycaenidae; genus Plebejus; species Plebejus argus. The sequence goes on along the minus strand of FR989930.1, from coordinate 19,465,149 downwards.
TTGTCATTGTTCTTCACTCTGTGCATAGGCCACACCTACTTGCCCGAACCACTTATGCGTACGCTGGTGGTACCTGTAGTGAAGAACAAAACAGGCGACACATCCGATATGAACAACTACCGGCCCATCTCTCTCGCTACTACCGTGGCGAAGGTACTTGACAGTGTGTTAAATGGCTTTCTTACGGAGTACATCAAAGTCAGCGATGCTCAGTTCGGCTTCAGGGCAGGAGTATCGACTGAGAGTGCCATTTTTTGCCTTAAACACACTGTCAAGTATTACACCACGAGGAGGACGCCGGTATACGCGTGCTTCCTCGACTTGTCGAGGGCTTTTGACCTAGTTGCCTACGATATCCTGTGGAACAAGCTGAGGAGCTCGGGTGTGCCGGGCCAGTACACCGCCCTCTTTAAATACTGGTATGCTAACCAGACAAACCGAGTGAGATGGGTCTGTACACTGTCGGATGAGTACAGAATGGACTGCGGCTTGAGGCAGGGCGGGTTGAGCTCCCCATTACTGTTCAACCTTTATGTGAATCGACTTATCGAGGAGCTGAGCAGAACTCATGTCGGCTGCCACATAGACGGAGTGTGTGTCAACAACATAAGCTACGCGGACGACATGGTTCTGCTCAGTCCCTCGATAAGCGGACTTAGAGAGCTCCTGTCAATATGTGAGAGATACGCGGAGGCGCATGGCCTCAAATATAACTCAAATAAGAGTGAAATACTCATTTTCAAGGCACCGAAACAGCAGCCCCGGCGTGCGCCTCCAGTGTATCTTAATGGGGTGGCCCTTAAAGTCGTCGATAGCTTTAAGTATCTCGGTCATATTGTGACCAGTGACCTGCGAGATGACAGTGATATAGAGCGGGAGCGCAGAGCGTTGGCGGTGAGAAGTAATATGCTCGCCCGCAGGTTTGCTCGCTCCACTGCAGACGTCAAAATAACTCTATTTAAGGCGTTCTGTCAGTCTTTTTATACGAGCGGCCTGTGGGTGTCATACACGCGTCGAGCCTACAACGTTCTGCGCGTGCAGTACAACAACGCTTTTAGAATGCTGTTGCGACTACCGTGGCGATGTAGCGCATCAGGAATGTTTGCCGAGGCCCGTACTGATGGGTTTCACGCTATCATGCGCAAAAAAGCCGTCTCATTGATGCAACGCGTTCGTAATTCTAGGAACAGCATTCTAAAGATGATTGCCTGCAGACCAGATTGCCCTATTCAAAGGCACTGGGTGGAAGTAGCACTGGGCATAAAATAAATTAAACATTATGTATTAGTTACTAACAACACTAACATAGGTTAAGTTACTGATTGTTACTAACACATTTACTAATATTTTTATGGGCCGTTAGCCTGAAATAAACTTATTTATTATTATTATTATTATTATAATTAAGGAGAAGTTCAGTAACATATTACACAACACACGCACACAAAAAAAAGATGAGTGAATGATACAATTCTCTGGCTCTGGCGTTGCCATGATATTTGGATATATATGCGACGCGCATGCGCAGTGGAATTCCTCATAAATTCCTCTTAAATTTTGAGGAAGCGATAGCGGAAGAGGATTTTTTTATTTTTATTTATGAGGATGCGATAACGGATGAGGAACCCAAAATATTGCGGAACTTCCTCATTATGAGGAAGCGGAAGAGGAATCCTCAGCAACCCTACTGTGAACTGCGAATTGCGATGCAATATGTTTAGATAACATTATTCAAAACTGAACTAATAATAATTATACTGACGCGCTCAGAAAACTTCGATAGCGCGATGAAGATGATGCAGGAATGTTAGCCGCATAGACCTATGGCACCTCCCTATATAGAATCCTGGCTACGCCCATACTACCGCCACAGACGAATACAAAAGAATGACAACAACAATTTATCTCTTTACTAAATCATATCGTGATGGTTGACCTACGACCGCGTTTATATTAATTAGTCCCAAGGATCAAGGGCTGACCTTGTTTCCTGCATATTGTGTATTTTTAATTGTACCTACCATTATATACAAGGTGTAACAAAAGTGATAATACTTTAGGGAGTGTATGTGTCCCTTATATAGAGTACACTGTGAAAGTAGCAGCGCTGAAACTTGAAAGACCATTTTTTTCACTTTTGTATGGAGAAACTCGTGACGCCGGGGCGCTCGCCTATACAAAAGTGAAAGAAATGTAGTCTTTCAGCGCTACTACTTTCACAGTGAACACTCTACAAGGAACACATCCTAAAGTATTATCACTTAGTTTTGTTACACCCTGTACCTATTTGCGCTGATCTGGTTTAAAATTAAACGTGGGTTTTTATCATGGCATCTTTATCATTCTCTGTTTTAATGACAAAATGAAAATATTCAACCAATGTGCAATAAACTCCGATATGCATGCGCATGTGGGCCCAGGATAATTAATACGTCTAACTTTGGCATCGTCCTTAGGTATCAGTATCTTCATTATTAAGGCATAAAGGCAAACTGAGTGACGGACAAATGGACTGCGGAGTCTGCAACTTTTGAGGTTATTGATAGGAAATAGAAATATCTTGATTGTTAATGCGGGCTACGGGGTCACGACTCAAGAGTTGATTTCATTAACCAGAAACGTAGCGTGCCTTTGCGGGGCCTGTCTGTCTGGGGTAGAGCCCCAGGCATGGTTGCCTTTTTTACTTTTAAGAAATTGAAAGTTTGTATTAATTTTTGCTTACGAACGCTGGGGCCCCTGTGGCCCGGTGCCGTAGCTACGCCCCTGTCATTAACAAGCATTAATTCAAATATTCGTACAAAAGCCGCGCAGACCTCGCGACGTGCGAGGCCTAATAACAAATTAACATACCTAGTATAGTTATACGACTCATCAGCTATTTACCATAGTTATTTAACAGATGAAGGGGGTCAGGGTTAAGGTGTGTCCAGTTCGTTCGGTGGTGATGGATGGGTGACTACTGCCTCATGCCTGCCTCTATTATGCGCCACAAATCACAATCAATCACATTTTCATTGTCATGGTATTGTTGTGAGCTCACTAATGGTGCAGGGAGGTGGGGAATAGACGAGTTCATTATTCCTCTTATTATCACTAATCCGCGGATTCATACGTCTACTTTTTGCCGTAATAAATTACCTCGATTTTTCTACATACTTTGGTATTTTGATAGTTGAAATGAAGAACTTTTGTTGAAAAACAGTAACATTTATTCCACTATTTATTCTACTTGGATAGATATCTAGGTTTAACGTTATCATTATACTTACCTACATGATGTAGTTGCTCATATAATAATAATTCTGACGTGGGAGAGCCATGCTTCGGCACGCATGGGCCGGCTTGACCGGAAAAATACCACGTCCTCACAGAAAACCGGCGTGAAACAGCGCTTGCGCTGTGTTTCGCCGAGTGAGTGAGTTTACTGGAGGCCCAATCCCCTACCCTGTTCTCTTCCCTTCCATCCCTACCCTCCCCTATTACCCTATTCCCTCTTAAAAGGCCGGCAACGCACCTGCAGCTCTTCTGATGCTGCGAGTGTCAATGGGCGACGGAAGTTGCTTTCCATCAGGTGACCCGTTTGCCCGTTTGCCCCCTTATTTCATAAAAAAATTATGTTTATAATTATGGTATTGTAAAATGTATTTTGCAGACGCATGCAGTTCGCACTCATCAAATTCAACTTCGACGCGTGGCGCTCTATTTGGTGGTCTGAACTCTCATTATGCAATTCTGCACATTCCTAATATTATGCTGCACACAAGAGCAATTCTGAAATCAACACGTGTAGATAACATTAGATTTAACTATGTTGATCACAATCCACAATCAAAGAAACGACTTAGGAACTGTACCGCCATGAAATATAATACGCCAATATAATTCAATGCCATTGAATAATGAATACTTATACATATTTTCGACAGTTTACGAAATAACCTTCTTGAATATAAAGCATAAAACGCGTATTTTAATACGATATGTCAGGGATAGTTAAATGTAGTTTGATAAATTAAAGTGGCAACGCAAAAAATAAATCATCTTACAAAATATTATCCTCGTGGGGCGGCGGAATATTAAATAATATTTCCCACGAGCAAAAACACTGGCGGAAAACGACTACAAGTGGAATAAAAACCTCCCGATACAATCGGCGAAGACTACTATACGTTGTTAGCGCCGACTTGACGTCAAACACCGCGGCACCGGCTGCAGAGACCTCGCGCTCGTCAGCCGTCAATATTTGTATAGCAGTTTCACGGCGAATCCTCGGCATTGTGTGTGCTCAGCCCACGGCCGGCGCCGCGCGCCGCTGACACGCGTGGAGAATGGGGGTGTGACGTGTTCCGGCATGTAGATCTACGGATGTCTACGGTCACGTGGATGCACCTCGATTCGCAATTTGAATAATATGTATAACGTTGGCCTTATAGCAACAATAGCAACAATAATTTTGCCTCGCCCAGCCTCCTAACTCCTAAGTCCTATAACCGTAGACCGAAGGCTTCCTATGGCTTCCCGGCTACGGTGGATTTTAGGGGTCATGTCACATGTAGCATGACCCCCATGTCATGTCCTTGGGCCTCCTATTGACCTCGAGCATCTTATCCTAGTTTTGGCCCGCCCGCACCAGTAAGGATCAATATTTGCTTGCAATTGCAATGATTTGCTCAAAACGAGAGGAAAATCCTTCATGTTCCGAACTTCTACAGCATAATATAAATTTCCCGAAATATCAAGCAATGCTATTCGACGCTGTGACAGCACTGCATGTCCGTGCCTATGCAAATGATTGCTTTCTGAGATACAGACAGAATGAAACATGCATAAAGGAAATAATATATGATTTTGGAACAGTGGCAGTCTGTGCGAGGCTCTGGGCGGCAGGTAATAATTGCGAGGCCCTTTGTCGCACGAAAAAATATCTTGCGAGGCCCCTGCTGAACACCAGTAACACAATTTACACTTATTTTTTTTTGGCCCACTGCACTGTGTGTGGGCGAACAGAGCAATCGCCCAGGTCTTGCTCTTGCAGGGCGATTGCTCTGTTCGCCACCCCCTAGGTCCGCCACTGTTTTGGAACCCCCAGTCTACAAAATTAACCTAAGTATTATGGTTTATTAATTTCGCTCTCGCTGAATGACATGGACGTAGAAAAATATAATCATCTGGAGGAAACCAGACGAGTAAATAGTTTTAGTAGGTATAAAATAATTCATTGTGTAGTACGAGCAAAAATAATTTAGCGAGGATCAGCTGAGTGCAGTCCTCTACCGCCGGCTTCTGTCACTTGTCAGTGAGTGAGTGTCTGCTGGTCGTGGTGCGCGCACGCTGCTCTCGTCGCCGACCGTCGCTGTACATAATATTATTATTCGGGATCGAGTACCAAGTGTTTGTGAGGTTCTATACATTGTGAAGTGGCGGAATATTACACGCAGTTTTGGCAATGTAAGTGCATTTTATTATTCGTTGTTTTGTTGTCTCCGAATCAGAATATTCATGAAAATCGATGATTTTACCTTAAGATTGTTATAATTAATACCTATCGTTGTAAGACAACTGCTGATATTTTTTGAAGATAAAGCAGATTGCTTTAGGTAGGTATAATTTTTAACATATTTTACGATCCAAACAAACCCCATCCGAACTCCGTCTCAAATTTTATTGTCGTATCTACCTACCATGATGGTCTAATCGCTATTTTTTAAATAAATATGTTTAAAAGTATCAAAGACATGCGGCAATTTTAATTCGATAACGTTACTTACTAATATTTTGCTAATTGTAAACTAAAAGCTCATAGTGGCGACTGGCGAGTCGCGACGTAATTGAAAGTGAAGCCTTGAGGGAAGGCTCCGTCCTGCGGGCTGCAGACTGCAAATGCAAGTGCGCGAGCGCCGCGCGCCGCCCGGCTCTGTTGATAAACGCCAAAAAGTGTCCCGGCCGAGTTTATTACGTCATTCTTTCTCGAAGCGGTCGTAGGCTAAAGAACACTACACAATATATCTAAATTCTAATCTATAATATTATAAAAGGTACTCTAATAATCTTTCCATACTTACTAATAGTTATTATTGATGCGAAAGTATGTCTGTCTGTTACATCTTCACGCCCAAACCGCTGAACCTATTTTTCTGGAATTTGGTATGGAGATTGGAGATACTTTGAGTCTTATTTTAAAAAGATAAAATCGACTTCAAAATTGTACTTAGGTAATTGAGAATTAAAACTACATATCTCCAAAACTACTGAACCGATTTTAATGAAACTTGCACTATTCCCAAGTTGAACAGTACATAGTACAACAAAAAAAGAATTACTGAAATCGGAATGATATAGTTCCAGAGATACGTCATACGCGAACATAAACATAAAACATACATACTTACATACATACACTTTTGAAATTTGGCACGTGTTCAGACGCTGATATAGACTAAAATACGAAAATTGGGTAGTTCTGGAAATATTACATATTCCGCGTCGAATTGATAACTTCCTTTTTTTGAAGTCGGTTAAAAACATTGACTTATATTATATTATGTTATGGTTAAAAATGAACGGTTTCCCGCGTGGGACTTGGTACACGAGTTTTAGCGCAACGGAATCGCGGGCTCCATCTAGTAGTAATGTTTAATGTAGTATGCAAGCAAAGTACTTACATAAAACCACAGCCTAGATCCTTGGGAAGATGCAAATTTTATATTATGTATTATTTTTATACAATACCTAATTGTATATCTAATTTTATACGTGTTTTTATAGATTTTGGCCTTCATGTTCTTATGCTAACAAGAACTCATTTTATTGTTATTTTAATCTCGAATTTGATAATTAGAAAAAAATCTTCCATTCCGTAATAATTTGATAGATGGAGTAAGTCCGAGGGGCCTTCGCGGTTCGCGCTGGTGTAATAGGGCATAAGTCACTGGCGAGAGTCGGCCGCCGCGGTACATAACTGCTACATAGATACGAGTTCAACGCGGACGAGGCTCCTACTTCGTGAGGCCACAATCCAGACACCGCTGCAGTGCTTTTTTTATATTAATAAACGTTAATAGGGATAATCTCAAATTAGTAATAGATCTCTAAACCACTGATAACACGATCATAATATCAGTTATTTATATTTAAGTACAATATTTTTACACTATCTTCTTAATGCAGGAAAATAAGAGTAGTAATAATGATTAATGTATTATGTTAATGGCACGCTCGAAACAATACCTACATGAATTCATTAAGTATGATGTTGTGTTTTTTATTCAAATCGAAATAAAACTATAAAGTTTGTTTTAACATAGACGTAATAAAACTAAAAACTTTTATTATTATTGTTAGGAATTCGGATAATTATACTATACGAAGATAAAATAATAATGTATGAAGAAAATGCACCTAACATCTAAATATACCTACAGGGCTCTGGGTTTAGGTTATTTAGGAGAAGGTTATTTCAAAACGAGTCAAAGCGGTTGACACGCACTTGCATAAAAATCAAAGGAGGTTGTGAGGCTGCAATACTGATTACCTTCTGACGTCGACGGTGCAGGTTGTCGAAGCAATTATTACAACAGTGCTATATTATTACCGGCAGCTGCTATTGCGTCACGACTCACGGCATAGGAACTGCGTCTGTCACATATTGGAATATAATAATCAAATATAACGTGTTGGTAAACATTAATGTAGGGCGTTTACGCAATACTCGGCAAACAAAACATTTTCGTAGAATTTAGGTCTTGCTGCGTTGGCATAAAGTACAAGGATGTAACTTGGATAGTTAAGAGTACTGTTACATACAAAAAAATAATAATAGTTAAGTATACTTGTTGAAGTGATACGAGTACCTACTGTCAAAATGATTCGTCTATGTCATGGAGTAAATATTCAAAATACTCAAAGTAGCATCAAAGTTCACTCTGTCCAAGTGTACTGCAGATTCAGAAATAATCGGTCAAGTGCGAGTCGGACTCGCGCACGAAGGGTTCCGTACCGTTATAGAGCAAAAATAAACCAAAATTATTGTGTTTTTTTGTATGGGAGCCCCCTTAAATTTTTACTTTATTTAAAAATTATTATTAATTATTAAAGTATATAATATATATTTAAGGCCTTTGTGAGAAAGTGCCTACCTGTTTCCATTATTGATATCAAGCAAAAAAGGCCAAAAAAATCACGTTTGTTGTATGGCGGCCCATGCAATAGAGGTGACACCTTTATTTTCGTTGGCCGGCACTTTGACTTTTGGGCCCAAAATGAATGATCTCCTTTGGTTTGCATAAAATAGGTTATAGTGAGCTAGCCTTAAAAGATAGACATATACTGTCGCGGACTTTTTTTAGAACTTAAAGGGGAACAATTCTCTCATATATGATTTTTGCGAAACTTTTACCTACCGTTTATGCAGCGCACGCATCTCAATAGGAAAAATCCCCCGCTTTTTTCCACATTTTCCTCTGTTTCTTTGCTCCTAAAAGTCACAGCGTGATGATATATAGCCTATAGCCTTCCTCGATAAATGGGCTATCTAACACTGGAAGAATTTTTCAAATCGGACTAGTAGTTCCTGAGATTAGCGAGTTCAAACAAACAAACAAACTCTTCCGCGTTATAATATTATTACTTAGTATAGATTTACAAAATATAATGTGTTATATCTACTCTGCGGTCGTTGACCCGCTCGTTTCGTTAACTTCAGCAGTTTAAGAGCAAACTTATTATTTTTTGTTCGGTTTAATAAATTACATACCTTTATTAAAAATACCACTTCGTATACTTAAAAGACTGACGACCCCATGTGGGCGGGCCGCTCGATAATTTTAGAGTCGACTTGAGAAACAAGATTCGAGACTCGAGTCAAACGTAAAAACCTAAAAAATTTTATCATGTGTAAATTTTTGCTGATTTTATTTTTATATAAACAATTTCTGTCGTCCTTCAGATAATATACGCAGGTACCTACTTTTATTATAAATTATAATACAACAGGTTTTAGGTAAACCTACCCAAAAAAAAAAAAAAAGAACGCAGGGGGCGACCCGAGCGGTGATGTGGGACTCCCGTAGCTGGACCACGGTATACCCACTAAAACCCCCCCCATCTTCCGCCACGCCGCCTTTTGACGGGGCCACGGGAACGATACACACATCCGCGACCCCGCCAGCGGTCCGAAGACTCCACGATGGGCGCACGACACGTGCGCCCTCCTCCTCGGCCCCCACCAGGGCTGTAGCAGACGCCCCCCGAGTCTGCTACTTGGAGGCCATGTGGCAGATCAGGTCTGTGGCTCTGCCACCGACCACACCTCGGCCGCAGAGGATAGGGCAAGCGGCGCACCGCAATACCTACTTACCTCTTCCTCTGCGGCCCCACCAATGCCGTTCAAACGGAACGGCCAGCTCGCAGGGGGGGTAGGGAAAGCGGCAACCTACCACAATGCCTTTCCCCCCCCGCGATCCGTCCTCGGCCGCAGAGGATAGGGCAAGCGGCGCACCGTAATACCTACTTGCCTCTTCCTTTGCGGCCCCACCTCGGTGCGCATCCGCAGCGGACTCCTCCAGTCCGCTGGGAGCGCCCTCCTCGGGCCAGGCGGCGACACCGGCCGGCCCTGGTTGCCTCTTCGCTTCACCGCGGTTGTCCAAGCCGCGGTTACTGAGCCCCACCGCCACGACAAGGCGAGCAACCTTCGGGGGGAGGTAAACCTACCCAACTTTATACCTTCCTAATATAAATTATAATACTTGTTGTACTAGCCGGGCCATGTTTAGCCGTACCCACTAAAACCACCTGCGGTTTGCAATCAGCCGTTGATCGGAGGCCGGAGGATGTCCCGGATCTGTCCAACACACTCCACGGCCGGTCCACCTCATAACGGGCCGGACTTCCACCATCATAAGGGAACACTTCGGCAAATTTTAGGGCTCCCCCACATAAATGCGAATTTTTGGCCTCGCATCGCAAATATCTGCCATTCACGGTTTAGGTTATGTGCACTGTGCAGTTGGAGCCCTAAGCCGTATCAAATTAGCCTCACGGGAGTGTAGCGTATGTAAACAATCACCCAAGCAGCAAGTATTTAGTGTGAACTGTTGCGAGAGTCGCCGGCCGCGCGCGGCGTGGGAACCGCGCTCAAGGACCGCGGGTCTTCCTTTCAATTGCCTATCTAGCTATCTAGTATCTCCATCTCGAGTCTCGAGTCTCGACACAATGCAGGCTTGTTTACTCGAATGGAGTTGGATCGGCTTAGAATGTGTTTGCTGCCACCAGCTCTACTACAGTAGCTGTAGTATAGGTCAAATAGGTCTTTCTTTTTCGATTGTTGATATAAGTTGTGTATGTGTAACATTTTAAGTTGGCAGAATAAAGTTTATTTTATTTTTTTATAATTTTTTTATTTTATAAAGGAGTCAGGAGGTTATACGTTCGGCTGTATACAGCCCTCAATTTATGTATAGGCAGTATAGACCGTGGCCCGTGGGCCGTGGCCTACGGGCGGCAGCGTCCTACGGCGTTCTAGGCAGGGCGAGAGCGTCCTAGGATGACGGGCGACGGCAGAGTTCGTTATTCAAAAAATATTAATCCGGCCCTGGCTATCTATATTTTCATGTAAATAATTTGTATGTGCAACAAATATGAAATAAAATAAAAAATCTGACCGCGGAGAACAAGTACGGGTCGCCGTAATCGCACGTAATTGACCAAAGTGTACACTTTTCTGAATATTATATTGGTCAAAATAAAGATGACCTAATGTAATGTATTTATAGTCAGTTATTATGATACTTTTAACGGCTGGTTTACGGGCACAGGTCGGATGACGACGTGACGTCAGCACTGAGCACATTATACCTCATTCGAAAAAATTACATATTATTGTACTTCGCATTGTAAATTAAAAATCATCACATGGAATAAATAATTATAGTTTTTACGTAATTTTAATGAGCTGGTTTTCCATAATGGGTTTATTATACTTTAAGGTTGGTCGATTGGTCCTCTGTTTGTTTATTTCATATCTACTTAGGTAAATAAATTTCTTTCTCTTTAACTCTATTTCACTCACTTGGCCATATTTTCTTTTTTTTCTTACATTTGCGTCTTGCGTTATCAAAAAGATATAATAAAAGTTACAACTTAAGTTAATAACCCTAATAGGTTAACTTTAATTCAGGTCCTTACAACTTACAAGTGGATTTTGTATCAATGATATTAAGAGTGCATCTGACCCTAACTTGACTACATTCTTAAACCTAGATCTCAAAATCTGTAAGGTCTAGAAAGCTGATTTTTTTACACATTAAGTAACTTCAGTTCATGAAGATTAAATGCTCAAGACGAAAACACGATTACTGAAAAAATGCTCGATAGTTTCTTTTTTACAAAAAACCTTGTTTTAGACACATTTTTGCTTAGATCTTCGAAGTTTGCTGTCTTTTCTTTAATATTTTTTAATATCTAAAAAGGCATTGATAAAACCTAAATTTGCTCAAAACACTTTTTTCATAATCATTATAGTTCGTCTTTTATTCAAGTAAAACTAACTTGGCGATGATTCCTCGTCGTCCTTTTTCACCTAGCATATGAAATACGTGCGTGAGTGTGAAGAGAGAAGGACTGTTTTATTTTTAGGGTCAGTATCCCTCTTAAGGTTATCGTAACTTAAAATTGGACATATTGGTCGAAACTCGAAATTGAAATAAAAAATGTATAAATTACCTACCTACACATCCAACTTCTAGTTAAATTCGCATTATATTTGACGTAAAATTTTAACTGACAGTCAGAAGGAAGGTTATTTTTTCGGAAAATTTTGGTAAAGAACGAAGATGGCTTAACGATAACAACAATCAGTATCATTTCAAATGCAAAAATTATTATTATAATGTGTCAAGTGAGACCCAGGACGGCGCGCATTACTGCATGGAACAGGTTATGAGAACGTTTAAGTTTTGAGTACTTTTGAATACAATTTATGCGATCAAATCGGAACATTTAAATTAATTTTAGCATTCTTTTTATATTTTTTTTATAATTAATTTTAGCATTCGTGTCAGGGTCTCGCGCTGCCACCGGTTTTTTTTGTCAATCGGGGCATTATCGCCACACTCTTCATAAGTATCAAGTATCACATATTGGCTGCTTAGTGCTTACACTGGACAGAGGAACGACGTAACGAGGACGTAAATATTATATATATAGGTACCTTTTCAAAGAACTCTTAATAAAATTAATAACACCAGCTAATATGTGATAATAAACTTAAAAAATAAACTTATTCTTATTAAACTTATTCTTATTATAATAATTTATAATGCTAATTCTCGGAACATTGACTGATATTATATTATTATTTTTTCATTAGGCATTCAAGGAATGTGAATGTCCTGCTGTTACGAACCTGTACGAAATGTATAAGATGTCATACACATGTTGTGAGATTTGACGCGACACCCCGCGGCTCCAGACTACGTAGTACTTGTTACTAATATTATGTATTCTGTGGTAGTACTCAAAAAATTCAAAATAACACGTGACAACGAATCGTGATTCGTGACTGCAGAGTGCAGACGCTATATCTACATAAGTAGTATGTTATATACATAATAGTAACCTATAAACAGAGAGGTATTATGTACTAGGTTGGTACTAGGGCTAAAACATATTATCACTTTATTCACTGCCTATAATAAATAAAATTGAAATTTCAATTTCGTCAGTTTGGCTAAAATTTGAGAGTGACTGAACCGATTTGGCTAATTTAGTCTTGAATAGTATTTAAGTATGTCTATGGTCTTGAATTTATAACCGACTTCCAAAAAGCAAGAGGTTATAATTTATTGTTTTAATATTTTATTTTTATGGTGTCCTGACGAGGGACTACACGTAACCTAATCCATACTATAATCATTCATAAGACGGAAAGGAAGTCAGGAATTAATATTATTATCTCCTCTCTCTCTAATGCGCGGCATGAATGTACGGGCCAACGCCTGCTGTTTCGTTTTCACTTCTGCCGTCACTCCCAAAATGCAACCTGTAGAATCCTCGAGACACTGGCTCACTACAACATCCAGTACGACCATAGGTACACGTCTTCACTCTCTGACTGTCACTGCACGACTGACTCGTTGGCAGCCAGACAGACACTTATATAGACTGCACCCTACTACTCGGTGTTCGTGAGACAATGATAAGTATCTACTATATAGATACTCTGCGCATACACTACATCCCTTCCTTTTTCTAATTTTGATTAAACTAGACTGATTGCAAAATCTAGATGTATACCTCTATACTCCTACTTTCAATACCTTCTCCTTGCCAACTTGTTTCTTCATCTCAGCGACAATTCTTCCAATAGATTTACAATACTTTTTCTTTTTTCATTTTCTCTACTCTTCTTACCCTCACCTCTTTCCACAAATATAAGCTTCCATCTCTTTTTTGCCTATCTTTCGTTTTGATCATTTCTATGCTTATCTATCCTTGTTTTTTCAGCACTTCCAATATAATTTAATGGAAATAAACTACATTTCAATCTTATAGGAAACCACATTTCCAATTTTGTAGAAAACCACATTCCAATTTAATGGAAAACTAAATGTCTTATTCAATGGAAAACTACATTTGCAATTTTAATGAGAAACCACTTATTAATGTCCAATTATTAAATTGGTTTTTCATTGGTTTTTCATTAGAAAAACCAAGTTTTTATATTTTATTACCAAATTTAATAAGAAACCACTTGTAAGTTTCTAATTTAATGAAAGACTAAGCTCTTATTTATTCCCAATTTAATGAAAAAAACCAAGTTCTTATTAACTTCCAATTTAATGAGAAACCACTTGTTAATTTCCAATTTAATGAAAAAACCAAGCTCTTATTTATTTGCAATTTAATGAAATGTCACTTATTAATTTCCAATTTCATAAAAAACTAAGCTCTTATTAATTTCCAATTTAATGAATTATCACTTAATTTCCAATTTAATGAAAAACTAAGCTCTTATTAATTTCCAATTTAATGAAATCTCACTTGTCAATTTCCAATTTAATGAAAAACTAAGCTCTTATTAATTTCCAATTTAATGAAATCTCACTTAATTTCCAATTTAATGAAAAACTGAGCTCTTATTAATTTCCAATTTAATGAAATCTCACTTGTCAATTTCCAATTTAATGAAAAACTAAGCTCTTATTAATTTCCAATTTAATGAAATCTCACTTAATTTCCAATTTAATGAAAAACTGAGCTCTTATTAATTTCCAATTTAATGAAATCTCACTTGTCAATTTCCAATTTAATGAAAAACTATGTTCTTATTCTCAATTTAATGAGAGTCATGTTTCTGAAACCGAAAACATCAGTCCAGCCATTTGTCATAACTACATAAGTACTGTAATCCTTTATTCAAAAAATCATAATAATATTATGATGGTACCAAATATTATTTAGCTTTACTTTAAATATTTTATTTAACAAACTGAATAAAATTAAACATATTTAGTAGAACTTATTTTTCAAATTTATAGACGTTCAAATGCATATCTGTCATATTATATTTTTCTACTGATGCAATTGATTTATATATATCATAGTACTATTAATCATTTGCTATGCTAACAAACATTAATCACAAAATTTGACCATGAATTAATGATTATTCATAAAGTTAATTGCCATTAAATGGAGTAATTAATTATATGTTTTATTTTCCATTTTTTCTGTGCTAATTCTTTAGACTTCATTATCAGCTCAATTTTGGCAAGGCTTTTCCAAACACTATTATTTTCTGTTCGTGGCCGTGTTTGCGCCATCTATCTGTAAACGCTTGACGCGTCAATTACTTCACTACCGTCTAACGACGCATCAAGTTATCATTACACTAGTGCCAACTGCCAAGTATAAATCATTGCTCGTGGGCTGGTTGTCAGTTGTCACCCTTGCATGTATTCCTATTACAATGGAAATCTCTTATAATTCCTTTTTAGAGCATTTCCTAATTTCAATTGAATGAAATTCAAGTCCTCTCGAAATAATTTGCAAATGGTATAATTTGTATCCAAGCATTTCATTGCATGAAAATCATTTTCTCAAAATTAAATATACTTATTATATTGTCTACTATTTACTAATTTCTCCCACTGTGTAATTTAACGTTCACATAATAGTAAGTACCGTCATCTAATCGAATAACTAAGTATTTACAACTACCCAACTAACTAACTCCGCTGGTTCAGCGACCCGAAGTGGATCTTGGTCTTCAAAATGAGCTTTCGCCATTGAGCCCTGTCCTGCTACCTAGCTACCTCCTGCCAGCTACCGACCTGAAGGTCGCAAAGGTCAGCCTCAAAGCATCTGCATTTGCATTATAATATGTAATTCTTCCAATTTTTCTTTTAGATATTAACATTATTATCTATCTTTACTAAAGGATTTCGATTACGCGACTGCATCATCAAATCCAATTATTACAAACATACCTTCTAATTTCTGACATACTCTGTATTTGTTTGCATTATTGACAATATATTTTATTACCATACTGATATTATCGTTTTGTCAATATTTCCATATTCATATTCAATATTTAAACTCAAAGTAAACTTTCTTTGTTTTACGCATTTGTTATTGCAAAAATAATTAGTTTCAAAGTCTTTCTTGCTAGCAGATTACTCCGCTTACATCGATTATTCGAAGTTTATTTCTAATATATTGTTTACAAGAACTTCCATAACAGTAAAACTTTATCTGAATATACATAGACCCAACAGACCTTTTAATAATTATTATGAATATATTTTGGTCAAAATATTTTTTCTGTAATAATTTTACATCTCAACGTTTCATGAAAAGAAAATTTAAGATTTATCAATGAATAAATACACACATCTCTCGATATCAATTTACTACTAGATAAATTAGATTAATGATCCAGACGAAATAAAATGAAAAAAGAAATTGGACCGCAATTTCCATTTATACTTCTTCCCCTTCCATTTTCAAAAAAAATTTTGTCAGTCCAACTCTGTGTTCAAAACCAGAGAACCAATTCACGTACTTTCTTTTTTATTAATACAAATTAATAATTATTATAATACTAGCTGATCCGGCAAACTTTGCCCTGTCATATAAATTACTTGTAGTTGTATGTATGTAGTAATGACTAAATAATTAGTATGGCACGTCTATCGCTGTTCCGTCACACAAACAATAATGGTCGCCGTCAGTCTCGAGTCGAAAATTAATAATTTACTATTTTTTATTCACAAATGCACTTATAGTAGCCGATTCTCAGACCTACTGTATATGCATAATATAAAATTTGGTAAGAATAATTAGTAAAGCCGTTTCGGAGAGGATTAACATTGTGACACGAGAATTTTATATTTTATTAGGGAATAATCTCCGTCTCATGTTTTGTCATCAACACACGAAAATTAAACTTTACTTTACTCAATTTCTAACGTTTCCTTTTGTCTTCAGTTTATATAATATTATATACTGTTGTTAAAGAACGAGGTCTTGAATGTCTTTATCACGTGACATATTCTGTACCTGCACTAAATATACTACGCAACTTGTCACACAATGTGTAACTGTTTATTTTTACTACTACATATTAAACGTATTAAAATATTTTTATTCCAAGGGTTCTATTCTATGAATAGAAAGCAACAATAAAAGTAAGTATAAAGTGTAACGTACATTGCATCATTTTTACCTAGCTTGTTTTGCAAGCTATCATACGGTAAACTCACTCAAGGCATCCGGAAAATCAACACAGCGACGAGCTACATTTTAACACAACAACACTACCCTCAAATAATGTATTTATTATTTCCTCTATATGATTTTGTTACTTGTAACTTTATTGTAAGATCGATCTTAGTCTTACCGGTTAGCTCCACATTAACCTGATTTAGTATATTGTTTGTATATATTTTTTGTCAATTCTTGTTTGAAGAAGTTTTCATATTATAATTTAAACCCTAATAATTTTTATAGTCTTATTGTTGCTTATTATCACAACATGAATAATAAAGTAGGTAGTATTTATTCCACATACCTACTATTGAGTAAGAACCGTTCTTAGCTCAATAATTTAAAAAGTCCTTAACATTGAATATATTATAACAATTATAATATTATTATTATTATTATTTGCCAAATATTTTACAATTTGGTCTTAATATTACAACACAGGAACACTTAACAAAATAATAATTATAATGTCTAATGTCTTTCAATTTATTTCTCTCTTTTTTTTTTTTTTTGTACCGTAGAAAATAGGGAAAACTGTAGAACGTCATACACCATAATATATTAACAAGGAACTATCCACATTATAATTATCTTTACTTCATAAAAAGATTAGTTTAAAAGCCATTAAATTTTCTTTTGAATACTTTAAGGTTCAGTGCTATTAAGTTTAGTTTTCCAACGTTTCCTTTATATGGTAATTTAGCGCGCTGTTACATTTAGGCACCACTTATTTATTGAGAACGCTGTGATTATTATTGTACTTGTTTTGTACAAAATATTTTGGGTTATTGTCTTAAAGTTCCATTCATTATTGCATCCATGACTGTATCATAATAAAATATGAATTTAGTATTATTCACTGACTTTTACAAGAACAGATAATTTCCATATAAAATATAAGACACATCAAAGAACCTATCATGACGTATACTTTTACCACCAAAGTAGAATACTTAAACCTCTTAGATTAAATTTAAATAAGTTCAAATTAAATTCCACTTACCTGCGTACCGAAACAAGAAAATCGCAAATCGATTGTAATTATTAGTACACTCAACGCGCGCCCAACTTCACTCCGGTGCATCTCCTCTTGTTTCGTGGTTATTAAATTGGAGAGCTTCAATCAGTCTCTTCAGTATCGCTAAGTGTTAACTTGTGCAGTGCTCTGGACTTCTAGTGCTCATAATTATTTAGTGTGGTGATTAGTGAAGTGACATCAGTGTTTAAATACAAATTTAAATGTAAGTACCGATTATGCAATTATTAGCAAAATAATTTATGAAATAACGTAACAAAATAAATAAGAACAACAGATTCAATGTTTCATCACGTCGGGGTCACCAATGTGGGTTATAATGCGTGGAGGCCCAAAGGAAGATCCTCCGACCAGGCGAGGTGCTACGCCCGGTCAGGCCGGAGCCCACGTAATACAATTCAGTTGTCGTATATATACCGACGCGCTCAGAAAACTTCGACAGCGCGATGCAGGAACGCTAGGCGAATGTGGGTACCGCCACAACTCCAAACATTTTAAAATTAAATATATAGCTAAAAGTTTGATACAAAATCTTTACTTGAAGAAATATTCAAATTCACAAACTTATTCTCAAAAGTAATATTTAACGAGTACCATTAATTATTTTAAATCACACTTCAAAACACACCTCACAAATATTTTCTTTAAGAAACACTTTTCACTTTTACAAAAACACTTTTAGAGAGAAACTTTTGCTAGGACGGCTCGAAATCGAACGAACCGTGAGCCTTATTTTGTTTACTCATCGCAGGTGCGAATGCAAGTGTTGTTTTTCAAGAGCAACTGCAGCAATAACAACTGCACGTGGTGTTTACAGCGCACACCTGCGTTTGCACGTGCAATCCTACTAAGTTTATATAAAAATGAATGTAAATTGGATAGGTAATAATGAAACATTAAATTATAATATAAGTAACCACTGCAGTTCCTGTTTGATTAATAAACTAAGTGATTGGTGTGATGTTGGTGTTCCATTTACAGACACCATTTTAACGGTTGTTCAGTTACTCATTGCACGCGTTATAAAATATCTTGTAATATTCGAAAGGTAAGAAAACAATCAAAACGTAAGCGTATTAGTTTTGTCCGCTTTACAAATTTCAATCTCTGATACGAACTATAAATACATTTAGATCTTCCTTCCCTTTTTTGAAATATATCATTTTCTATACCTTAATTGTTCATCATCGTCGCCACTTGTAGAATCCTCGAGACACTGGCTCACTACAACATCCAGTACGACCATAGGTACACGTCTTCACTCTCTGACTGTCACTGCACGACTGACTCGTTGGCAGCCAGACAGACACTTATATAGACTGCACCCTACTACTCGGTGTTCGTGAGACAATGATAAGTATCTACTATATAGATACTCTGCGCATACACTACACAACCCGTTGTCTTTTTAGGTTGAAGAGCCATGTCAGTATAGGTTTTTTTTATTTTTATCCTTTCCTGACATTTGCTCATTTCTAAGAAGGCTGTGCTTAAAGTATAGGTACTTATTTAAGTTGTTCTTCTCTTTTTTTAATTACAAGAATACTTTGGTCGAACTTTGTTCTCGCATGACACGTATCGCTAACACACCATGCATATTTCAATATTATTCAGTAATTAACATAATATTATAAACAATAAACATCCAAATTTTTATAAATAACTTTAATAATGCTTACTTCAGATAAGCGGTGGAGAATTCTGTCTATTCTGTACCGAGTAGTTTAAATCGTAAAAACATTACCTTGGAATTTTATCGCGGTTGCGTAAAAAATATTAGGTACGAATTATGATGCCAGCGAGCTATGTCATTAACATCTACCTGTAGTATAACTAGTAAACAAAATTAATACTTACCGATTTCATAAAACGGTCAAGCGAGTCGAAAGCCGAAAACTACAATTTATATCTGTGCAAAAAAATATGATCGACATTCGACATCAGTTTGAGGAGTCTCCTGATCTCCTCTAAGCCCGGCCGCACATTATACGACATTTCTGATCAGAAACAGTTGAACGTCTGCGCTGTCTCTTACATGTTGTACTGAGCCGAGTGAGCTCGAACTCGCCGCGCCGCCGGAAGGATATTTCAGATAGTGTGCGGGGTGGCGGTCTGGCGGAGTTAAACTGTTTCTGGTCAGAATTCGGACAATGCGGCCGGGCTAAATCTTTCGGTTTTATAGAAGGCTGATAAAGCTTATTTATATGCATACTACTATTAGAAATACGAAAGTGAGTCTGTCCCTCTGCAGTTACCTCTTCGCTCTTAAACCGCTAAACCGATTTTAATAGCTATTCAGATCATACTTAGGCCCGTATAAATCAAAGTCAGTACTTAAGATGCGACCCGGTCTCAAGACTCGGTTCGGCTCTGTGATTGGTCCAAATTTTGACAGCCAACCAATCACAGAGCCTGAACCGTGTCTTGAGACCGAGATGGATCTTGAGTACTGACTATTTATACGGGCCTTATTAGAGTCCCGGGAAAGGAAACAGGATAGTATTTACCCAGAAAAAAATGTACCAATGTACCAATTTGTAGTAAATCAGTACAAAACTCTAATTAGATCACAAATCACAACAGTCTATTGTGAACATCATCAAATTTGTTCCATCCGCCCTAATTACTAAATTACAGCTAGCGGTGCAAGCCTCGCGGTACAACAGCCTACGCAGTACGCATAATACAATAGATACACGTTATTAATTGATTAAATTCCTTTTATTTGCAAAAATATTCTAGCTTCTAAAAAAATGCTTATGGGGCGGGAGAGGGTTTCGGTAGGTATGTGCTGCGAATTTAAAAAAAAATGGATATGTCGCAGTCATCTGGTTCAATCTGTGGTTCGATTGAATGACTAGCGTATTCATTGAATGACACCGTTCTATTGAATGACTGAAGGACAACTAGTCAAGACGCTGACTTGAGTATTGAAAATGGATTATAGTAGTTTTTTTTTATTGAATCTGAGATACTATTAGACAATGCAAGTACACAGCCAGTCTGAGATCAACTGAGTCCCAGAGACAAGAGTTGAAAAAAATATGATAAAGTCAATATTTTTTTACAAAATATAGCTTGAAACTAAGGTCGAATTTCGACCATTGGGCGATCTCTAGTACATTCAATTACCTGAGTCCTGACTAATTTCATATCCGCTCTCTTCAAAGGGCTATGTTAAAAATCGCTAACTAGTTGAACGTTGAGTGACGATTGTTCAATCAACGTTTGGCCGAGTCATTCAATTGAATGGAGTCATTCAATGAATGCGCTAGTCATTCAATCGAACCGCAGATTGAACTAGATGACTGCGACAGATACACGCTGGATAAATAGTTCAAATGTACGATAAACCTACACATTTCTATACATACTTGACGGTGTCGGTGACGCTGCAGTCGACGCTTGTACAATTCTTATTTAAACCTATTTTAAAGATAATGTATATAATATACAATATTCTCTTACCTTATGACGCCCGCAACTCCGTTGCGCCAAAACTCATTTATCGCGTGGGAACCGTACATTTTTCCGGGATAAAAAGTATCCTATGTACTTTCCCGGGACTCAATGTATCTTTATACCAAATTTCAGCAAAATCGGTTCAGCGGTTTGGGCGTGAAGAGGTAACATATAGACAGACAAACTTTCGCATTTATAATATTAGTATTGATATTAGAATACCTATAAGGTAATAACCTACTAATTACAAGAATCAAGGCTTCATACTCCACTAGTAGGTAGTTAGTTATACTCATACAATACAAGTAGGTATGGCCTACAGGCTACACACTACACGGCGTAATCGTTTACAATGAAGTGGCTGCCGGCTGGGTAATGGGTCATTAATACATTATGTTATATGGCTATATTGATAGATATCAATATAATTATTATTTACGCTCGTAATGTTAAGATAGATTACAAAGTTCGGTATTCTAGATAGTGATGTATAATGTAACACACTTAATTTTAGCACTTAAGTTCATGCTACAATGTTGTTACTGGCGTTCCATAGGCCTTAAAATAATATCATGCCACTTAGGATGACCGCCAAGGGCCTACGAATTACGATGGAGTAAATTTCCTCCACGTGCGAGCTCAAAGGAATTTAAACGGCCTCTCCTTTTTTCCCAGAAGCTTGTACTAAGTATTATCTATTCTGTCAGAAGTCTGAACTGAAGAAATTGTAAATGGCATATTTTGAAGAGAGAGACAGAAAAGCGTTGCTGACTTTTTTTAATAATAATATGTAAGTAATCTTTATTTGCTCTTAGATAATAATTTTATAATATTTTGGCTGTTTTAATATCATTGTTACTAATTTTGATATTTATGAAAACTTGCTTTTAAACTCTCTTTTATAAGCTCCGAACAAACAAGAATAACTAACATCTTTGTCAAAATGTGCTTATCGTAATAATTTGTTATTTGCCATGACAAATTCTACTATTATTCTCTAACTTCGATGCAGTAGCAGGTACATCTATTAAAACTAATATTATCATAATTAGCTCTACAAGACAAAGAAGGAAAATGCTCAGCACAGATTCACAGAACAATAATGGTGATTTTAATTCGATCATTACTGTATGCCGAGGGCCGAATTGACACGATCGTGGCTCGCTCACGACAACGTCTGTAGATTCATTAATATTATTAAAATCATTGCATAACGTCTTATTAAAACCAGCGACAAACAACTTAGATGATGGGAGTATTCTCGAGCTTGGTAGGTACTACTAATATATATTCTGTGACGCTGCCACCCCCAGGCCTATAACGGCCTGTTCATAAATCCGGGGCTGCATTCATTAGATCCGCGCGGTGGCTATTTAACTAATATTTTTAACTTTTCCAATTCAATAGCTCGATTTAAACTCAATAATTTACGCATAAACTGTTTACGCAAAAAAAGCCGGAACTTGTTAACACTTATTTTATGTATATTTAAATTGTTTCTCTGAAATATTTGGTTAATGAGAATTAAGAAGTAGTAATATTTAGGTTTTTGTCGCAAATAAACGTGACGAAATACGAGGTAATACTTAAAATTCACGAGACTGGCTATCGACTTAAATAGTGCAAGTTCAAACTGCACAGTTTACTGTTTAGTCAATTTCAAACTAGGCTTCATGTGTTTCACTGCGTCATGCGTGCAATTAGCTTCCCCTTTGCTTCATACGAAAAATGAGAGGCATAAACATAATATTGTAATTATCGATGAACCCTGATCGGCTCAAATTAAAATGTAACAGAGTCCGAACTCCGAACTCTACTAAGAGCAAATCGTTTAATAGCAGCTACCTAATGGATAATTGCAAATTAATTGACATCGCTTTTAAACAACTGAGATGTATAATCAGTATATTATGACCTAATGAGTATTAACTGTAATGGACACTAATAATAATAATTAACATTGTAAATTATTATTATCTACTACTCCTGCCCTTACACAGCTGAATGCTGATAAACACAGGATATCGCAAGGATGATTTTTAGACAAAACGCGGATTATAAATTATTTGTTGGTGAGTAAATAAATAGTAGGTTGCTTTCTTTATCTATAGAAATAGATAAGGTGACGGCGAGACACGTAAATCTGCCGTTACCAGAACGTGCGGTACATCGCTACGTGATCGCCGCTAATTTCCACAATCTCGATTCTCGACACATGTCACATATTATTATATACTGTGACACATGACGATGTTTGTCCGGTCAGTTTTTACAATCAATTAAACGCAATTAACGGCCGTTCCCTATATTCAATCTATCTCTTACTTGAGATAGGAATAGCTCATATTAGACATTAGCTCCATATATTTTATGTCAATTCTATGTCAGCTGCGATCGGTTGTATGTCAAACTAGAGATAGATTGAATATAGGGAACGGCCATAAGTCATTCTTATGTAGGCACTAAATGACGCCCGCAACTCCGTTGCGCCAAAATTCATTTATCGCGCGCGTTTTTCCAGGATGAAAAGCATCCTATGTCCTTTCCCGGGACTCAAAGTATCTTCATGCCAAATTTTAGCAAAAAAAGAAGTATTAATATAATATGTATTCCTATTCAAAAAACACTGAAATATTCTAAAATCGTTAATTCCGAAACCTACATGCTCGTACTTAAAAGCCTATAATATGTCTTTCAAGAATCAAGACCCAGAATTCGCATACGACATTCTTGAACGCGACTTATGGCCGTTCCCTATATTCAATCTATCTCTAGTTTGACATAGAACCGATCGCAGCTGACATAGAATTGGCATAAAATATATGGAGCTAATGTCTAATGTGAGCTATTCCTATCTCAAGTAAGAGATAGATCAAATATTGGGAACGGCCGTTAGACGATCAGTCAGTCAGATCGTTTTTAACCGACTTCCAAAAAGGAGGAGGTTATAATATTATGTTCGTCTGTTTATACTCCGGTGTACCTACCTAATAACAGCGTACGGCGCTGGGAGGTGGCGGAAATTGTTTTCTGCTGACGTTCGTGTAATTTTCTATATTTTAACGCCTCCGTGGTCTAGTGGTACAGAGCGCGGCTCTTGACTCGGAGGTCGTGGGTTCGATTCCCGCGTTGGAAACATGTTATTTCCAAGTTTGGTTAGGACAATGCAGGCTGATCACCTGATTGTCTGACAAGTAAGATGATCCATGCGTCGGATGGGCATGTAAAAAGTCGGTCCTGCGCCTGATTTCTCGCCGGTCGTGTCGGTCTGCCGTCCCACTGGGTTATGAGAGTAAAGGAATAGAGAGTGCTCTTGTGTGCTGCGCACACACTTGGGCACTATAAAAATACTCCTGTAGCTGGCCTGGTTTCAATGAAACCGGCCACCGTCACCGAAACCGGTGTGGGAGCTATTATTATTATCATGTAATTTTCTTTTCCCGAAATTGCAAATGTTTGTCCTTGGTAATATTCCTAACCGACTTCAAAAAAGGATGTTAAATTGTTAGTCTATCAGTGTCTGAAAAAATTTAAATTTTAAGTGTACCTATGTAATAACTAATATGTATCATGTATGTATGTTTTTAGGGTTCCGTGAACCGACGTAAGTAGGTATTTTGGAAACTCACGAAGTTCGGGTGTACACAATAATTAATGCTATTTTAAGTTATTTTTACATCCTTAATATGCAGCCTGACTACTTGTCTGATATAATCTATACTCGTATACAAGTCAGTATAATGTCCAAAATACCGAAATCAGTGTTGGAGCCAATAAAAACTATAAGTATCTTTTACGTAATGCTGAACCGAAAATAGCAGGAAATAACCGAATTATCACAGAACCTAATAGCTAGTTATGATCATTCATCATAACGCGCCGTCATCGCTACCTACTTGATGATTTTGATGCAAGTCACGCCGTTTTTGTAGTCTGCTCAACCACCAATAGGCTGTCTACACTGTACACACCAAAGACGCCGGGTTCGTGCCGCCGCGCCGGGCCGGCGTTCGAATTGCAACAACCAGAAGCCGCCGGGTTTGCCCGCCGGCACTAACCCACCGTTAGCTTAGAGTTTTGCCATCTCCGGAACTAATCAAATATGAGCTGTGATTATCATTTAATTCTGATGTCTCACGTGACTCCGTTCGCGCAAAAATGAGAACCGTCACATTAGCATTCTCTAACAGTAGACTAATCGAGTTTTTCTTGGTCTTCCTAGTTCCTCTACCCCTCTTTTCTTTAATTTTGTCTTCTAGTAGATTCCACATGAAAATGTCACGTCTTATGAGTTATGACTTATGAGATGGCCTACAATTTTTCCTCTTCTTATACTCTACAATACTACAATCTACATAGACTCTATGTAATAAAATGTATGGATCTAGCTATCACAATCAGTCCAGTAGTTTTCGGCAGCCTGTTCTGTAATATGCATTATGCACCAATGCATAGAGCTGCAGCTATGCTTATTGCCTATAATTCTTTATGGACGTAAATACTAGGTATACGGTATACCAGCTGTTACCTAGGAGTGTTTCGCTTGAGGGGAGACCTTCGGTCACTTCTCGATATAATAGATCTAGATTCTAGTATTATCTACATCTAGAGACGCTTCCGGCGCTCTGTTCATTATTATTTATTGTTAGTTAGCTACTGTCGCTTATTATAGCAAGTAATTAACAAAAATTACAACAATAATAATCATTCCAGGATTGTGAGCTTTGTTATCATATCACAAAAGGAAATTAAACAGTTTTTATGTTCCTTTAAATCCTTTTCGTTTCGTCCCGCTTACTTGCTAGGTACCTAATAATTGGCATTATGTAATAAATAAAAAAAAATGATATTTTAGTAATAAAAATGCAAACAAAAATCCACGAATGCGGAATGTCACTTGGTCGTTGACCAGAGGCAGCCGATAAATTGTAACCTGGGAACCATTGTGTTGTTAGCATAAGCTTAATTAAGTACTTCGATTGTTTGAACACTACAACCCACAAACACACTAATTAGGTACGTATGATAATTTAAAAAGTCTGTAGGTATTTGAGAAGATGTTTTATCAAAAATTGTAATAGGTACTACAATTTGACCCAAAAACTTTGTTCTGCCTTCAAATTATAGTTTTATTAAAATTAATTAATATCACTACGTATGTATATTATTATAAAACAAAGTCGCTTTTTTCCCTACAAAGGGACATGAGGGAAAATAGTTAGGTAATCTTTAAAACTACGCAACAGATTTTGATGCGGTTTTCTTTAGTAGATAGAGTGATTCAAGAGAAACCTTTTTCTTGTATAATATAGTAATATAACATAGTATAATAATAACATTCATTACAAAGTGGAGAAATGCTGTTATTGTTGGGGTTTCTAATGTGATGTCGTAAATAATTACATTTTTTCCGCTTACATTGCAAACGCAGGCTGAACCCTACGAGATTTATCAAAATAATGTACTAAGTATTAATTTACACAATGAAAAGGTCTACAGAAAACTCCGCGATAGTATATTATTATGTCTGTCTCTTATGGATATCCCACAATAACAGTTTTTAGGGTTCCGAAGCCAAAATGGCAAAAAACGGAACCCTTATAGATTCGTCATGTCTGTCTGTCTGTCCTTCCGTATGTCACAGCCACTTTTCTCCGAAACTATTAGAGCTATACTATTGAAACTTGGTAAGTAGATGTAGTCTGTGAACCGCATTAAGATTTTGATGTAAAAATGGAAAAATTATTAAAAATTTTAGGGGTCCCCTCCTACCTATAAGTACAACTGAAACAAAAAAAATTTTTTTCATCTAACCTATGCGTGTGGGGTATCTATGGATAAGTCTCCAAAAATCATATTGAGGTTTCTCATATCATTTTTTCTAACCTGAATAGTTTGCGAGAGAGACTCTTCCAAAGTGGTAAAATGTGTGTCCCCCCCCCCCTCTAATTTCTAAAGTAGGGGCATGATAATTCTAAAAAAAATATATGATGTAGATTACTATAAAAACTACCAACGAAAATTGGTTTGAACGAGATCTAGCCAGTAGTTTTTTTATACCTACGTCATAAATGGTAAACCTAAATCTAAATTTCATTAAATCGACTGAAACATAAAATAAAATAAATCAAAAACCTTTTAATTTCATAAAAATAAACCTTATTGCTGCTGCGGAACCCTTCATGGGCGAGTCCAACTCGCACTTGGCCGCTTTTTGTCAGTTACTTTTAGCGACAAAATATAATGGCTAATTTTCGAACCGGGCAACGGGTCTGCTGAATCGATTTTAATAATTTTTTCAGTGGCTATATATTTTATACCTGTGCGAAGCCGGGGCGGGTCGCTAGTTTATGTATATGTGACACAAGAATTTTGGAAAATTTTCTCAATACTCAGTAGTGAAATAAACAAAATATATGTGGATAAATTAATTAAATTAATTTCTTTTTCTTTATCCATATCAAGATTATAGTTGTTCCTCATTACACCATGCACCTGATACAACAGTACAACACAGACGAGATGAAACAATATCAATAATTAAAGATTAACGTGCATCGTTAAACACACATTGTACATTGGTGTAATTATATTCATATACCCCTTTACTAATAAACGTTGTTTAAGCTTTGAATAGTTAATATACAGTGTTTTGTTCCTGTCACACAAGTGACATTTGTAATTGGATTGAAGAAGACAAAACACTGTGTAACTATTCAAAGCTTATACAGCGTTTATTAGTAAGGGGGTATATATGGTAGCCAGTCGCTAACAATATCTACATACGTAGCAGCCCCGGATCTAGGGGGGGGCAAGCCGGGGCCTGTGCCCCGGGCGGCAAGTTCAGGGGGCGGCCAAATTCACACTTGACGGACCAATGGACAACTCATCATTTATTTAACTTTGACCACGGAATAAATAATAGCACAATAAAATTACAGCAATTTCATAGCCATAATATAAACTTGACCGATACCCTGAGCGCGGAGTGAGACGTGCTGCACGAACATATTTATTATTCGCGAGGCGCGAGTTCAAAATACGCGCCCGGCTCCCGCTCGCCTGCAGGAATCGCAGATCGGGGCAGCACGTTACCGTGAGTGCGAAAGAGATAAAGCTACTTTCGAAAACTTCCTCGCCGATCTCTCTCCACGACAGTGTTTTGCAATTTTTTGCCAGGAACTTCATGTTTTTAAAGAGCAAGCTCCGGTTTTGTTTGGTGATATTATAGAAAAGGCTAACAGTTTTTATCTCTTGCAACAGATCTATGCGCATGATTTGCAGGATGCTTTTCCTAATATTTGTATTGCTCTGCGAATTTACTCTACGCTTCCTACTATGTCCGCAAGCTGCGAGCGAAGTTTTAGCAAACTAAAACTAATTAAAAATTATTTGCGCTCTTCTATGAGCCAGGAACGCTTATCGGGTCTTGCAATCTTAGCGATAGAAAGTCGTATTGCACACGAATTAAATTATGACAAGGCGATAGATTTATTTGCTGAACAAAAAGCTCGAAGAGTAAAATTGTGATTTAAATTCACTTTAATAATATATTTGAATTTTATTTTTATTATGCATATTTATTTTTACTTTAAACCCAATATCTTACATATTGAGAGCTGAAATTAAATGGATGATAAAGGTGAAAATAAACATAAGTAGGTAGGCGGGGCGGCATTTTTCAGTTTTTGCCCCGCCTAAAAAAATTGAAGATCCGGGGCTGATACGTAGCACAAGTATTGTAGACAAAACTACGCCACACTTGTAATAATTATAAATAAGTAAATGAATAATAAATTTATTTATAGTTAATAAATAATTATCTACTTGAACTAGAAGATCTTAGGTGATGATGAAACTAATAAAATGTTATTAGGTACCTAACATAGTATCTATCGTAAGTTTAGGCCACATAAGAACATAAACTGCTTTAATTATTTTTAACAAAAAATTAAAACCGACTTCCAGGGTAAAAACAATAATAATTTGTAATGAACAAAAAAGTGTTAAATAATTCTTACTCTTTAAAGTGCCTTATGCATAATTCTCCTAAACCTCAACTATTTCTGTACACAATCTTCATTACTTTGAAGACGGTACCAGATAAGAATGCTGAGTTCTATGACAAAATATTTTTAATATTTAAGACTGGTACCGACTTCAAAATAATGTAGATTGTGTACAGAAATAGTTGAGGTTTAGGAGAATTATGCATAAGGCACTTTAAAGAGTAAGAATTATTTAACACTTTTTTGTTCATTACAAATTATTATTGTTTTTACCCTGGAAGTCGGTTTTAATTTTTTGTTAAAAATAATAATTTCACTCTTTTAAGTGATTTATAAGCTGGTTTTCTGCACAGACTAATGTGTTATGCTTAGTGACTTTGGATCCAGGATACACTTTCATGATATTATGAGAACTCATTGTCTGATGTCACTACTTCAGAATTGCTTAAGCAACTCCAAGCATATACCACTGTGTACCTAATGTATGTATATGCTTATTGCTTGGCGTTAATCAAGCAATGATAAAATTAATGTTCATACGCCTGTCTTTAAGGGCTCTAAAGTTCTGTTCAGTGACTTTCTTCATTACACTCATCACTCATGAAAACAACTCAACATTACTAGATGACGCCCGCAACTTCGTTGCGCCAAAATTCGTTTATCGCGCGGAAACTTTAAATTTTTCCGGGATAAAAACTATCCTATGTCCTTTCTCGGAACTCAAAGTATCTCCATGCCAAATTTCAGCAAAATCGGTTCAGCGGTTCGAGCGTGAAGAGGTAACAAACAGACAGACTGATAGACAGACAGACAGACACACTTTCGCATTTATAATATTAGTATGGATCCTCAAATAATATAACTAAAATCGTCCTTATAAATTTTAAGAATAACTTACCTCATAGATCTTATGATCAAATTGCTAACTTGGTAACCTAAACACCAAGGTTGAGTCATTTACATTGAAACAACATTATAATTTTTTAAATCGTTCGACAAATTCGGGCTTTGTTCTTAAAGACGATTAAAAGTAACAATAATAGGGTCATAATTAGATAATTCATGGTGTGGTGACCGGTAGTAGTGATGATGATGATGATGAATGTAACTTGCATAGTAGCATAATATGCTTTCAGTTCTTAAACCAACTCCGAAACCCCCCATACTTGCTTTTTGGTAGCACATGCTTAGGATACTTCTCATAAAATCGAAATCCATATAAATTTGGAGGAGTTCCCTCAATTACCCACGGATGTATGTTGGAATGGTGGTGATGATGATGATGATAAATTAAATTTGCATAGTAGTATATGCTTTCAGTTCTTAAGACAACGCCGAAACCCCCAAACATGTATCTATAAGGAGTAAGGAGTTCTGTTCACCAACTTCGAACCATGGTATATCCTGGTGCAAAATCTTACTTTTTAGTTTTGGTAACATATGCCTGGAATACTTCATATGAAACCAAAAAAACATAGGTTTCCATTTGAATTTTGAGGAGTTCCCTCGATTACTCATGGATCCCATCATCAGGTCACCACTTTTCTGAACATTGCTTTTTGGTAGCATATGCTTAGGATACTTCTCATAAAATCGAAATCATTATAAGTTTCCATATAAATTTGGAGGAGTTCCCTCGATTACTCACGGATGTATGGTGGAATGGTGGTGATGATGATGATGATTAATTAAATTTGCATAGTAGTATATGCTTTCAGTTCTTAAGACAACGCCGAAACCCCCAAACATGTATCTATAAGGAGTAAGGAGTTCTGTTCACCACCTTCGAACCATAGTAAATCCTGGTGCAAAATCTTACTTTTTGGTAACATATGCCTGGAATACTTCATTTGAAACCAAAAAAAACATATGTTTCCATTTGAATTTTGAGGAGTTCCCTCGATTACTCATGGATCCCATCATCAGATCACCACTTTTGTCAAAATGGGACCAAATTGGAGTGAAACCTATTATAACAAAAGAAAAATTTTCAAAATCGGTTCATAAACGGCGGAGTAATCGTTGAACATACATAAAAAAAAAAAAAAAAAAAAAAAAAAAAAAAAAAAAATATCCACAGACGAACGTATAACCTCCTCGTTTTTGGAAGTCGGTTAAAAATTCAGCGTCACGCTCACACGTCATGCAACTCAACTACGCCTTGCTTTCTAGTATTAAGTTTATTCAGTCTACCAAACTAAAGTTTGATACATCAATACAGTACAATAACTTCGTATCTAGTGTGTAGGTACAACAAATAAAATAATAACGTTATGTTAACGTTGCAGTGATGGTGGGGCAAGCGCGGCCAGGATGGCGGCGGCGCAGCAGGTTCGACTGCTGCTGTGGAAGGACTACCTCATACGGAGGAGGAAACCGGTCAGTACCACCCACCCTGCTTATATCTTAACATACGTCGTTCGATAAGGGATTGTATATTGTATTCAGGGCAGTGTATGTGTACGTATTTTGGGAATCTATTGACATTGCAAGGTGCCGTGCTTTTCCTAACTACCGGCCCTGAAAAAGTGTGGTGAATAACATCAGTTTAAGCCAAAGTGGCGCAAGACGTATGCTTCAAAAGTATGATACGATTGAGGTATTTTAATGAGCACCAGGACTTCTCTTGTCTTCATAAAAAGTCGATTTACTTACGACTTACGAGTATTTACGATTATTCGTATATTGTGCTTTGTTTGCTAATGTGTGTCGTGTGTCAGATCACGGTAGCGGGCGTGGCGTGGGCGGCGGTGGTGCTCATGTCGCTGTACATAGTGCGCTCCAACATCGACAACGTACAGCATCCCACGTGTGAGTAGCACTAGCCTAGTTTAAAAATTTACAAGCTCAGCCCAGCTCCTCCTACTATTATCATGAAAAACTTTGTTATGTGGATAAATTGTTGGATGGATTTAGAACTTTTGATCACATCTCATCATGATCTGGTTTTTGGTAAGGGACAGAGGGTACTCAATATACAGATGTGACTTGACGTTAGACGCTGCTGATTGTTAACACTCGGAATTGGTTATATAGGTAAGTCCTCTTCAAGTCTTCTTTCAAGTCACAATATCGGTATCAGTGAATGTCTGGACATTCAACGTGAAAATAAACATCACTGACACTTATCTATAAGTTCTTACATTTGTCCTCTTGGTTAAAATGTGTGTGTTGTGCAGGTCAGTTCGCTGCGCGCGCGCTGCCTAGCGCCGGCGTGCTGCCGTTCCTGCAGTCGTTCGTGTGCAGCGTCAACAACGAATGCGAGCCCTTGGACCAGTATGAGCAGATACCCGCCTATGAGAATGCCAGGTAAGCGTAATCATCGTTCACACTTCGCACAACGGTAACTATAGGTACTGCAGTAAGATACTTACTTAAAATACGTACGAAATTGTATGATAGCACTGGGCACAGGCAGGCATTCCACACTCCAGTAGTCACTCCGGTACCATGAAACTTAAAACTGCCGCAACATTCTGCTGCTGCTGCAATGCAGTGCTGTTAGTGTGGTCTTAACGAACTTAGTACACTGGCAGGCACAGTCCCAAGTCCCGGATAAAATTGACATCGGAGCGAGCTGCGAGACAAAACAGGCTCCCTAGTCAAAATGCATTCGCCAGTTTGAATAGTAAAGTCAAAAATGTATGGGATTTTGACCTAAGCTACAGGCTACATTTCACATCTAAGGCATTTGACTCAGCACTCAGGCAGGCCTGTCTCACTCCGCGCGTAGGTATCGAAAATATACCTACGCGCGGCTGCCCTTGCGCAGGGTATAATTCAGTGGGGCTGCGCGAGCGAGCAGCGACGGACATACTTTTTAAGTTTTGACCTGTTTTTATTAAAATGGAAAATAAAAAGAAACACCCTAAAAAGTATGGTGCTGTATTCAATTGTTTAAAAACTGATTGCGATACAAATTTATCTTTTTAGGGTTCCGTAGCCAAAATGGCAAAAAAGGAACCCTTATAGATTCGTCATGTCTGTCTGTCTGTCTGTCTGTCTGTCTGTCTGTCTGTTGAAACTTGGTAAGTAGATGTAGTCTGTGAACCGCATTAAGATTTTGATGCAAAAATGGAAAAAATATTAAAAATTTTAGGGGTCCCCAATCCCCATAGGTACAACTGAAACAAAAAAAAATTTTTCATCTAACCTATGCGTGTGGAGTATCTATGGATAGGTCTCCAAAAATCATATTGAGGTTTCTCAAATCATTTTTTTCTAACCTGAATAGTTTGCGAGAGAGACTCTTCCAAAGTGGAAAAATGTGTGTCCCCCCC
The DNA here is from genome assembly GCA_905404155.3 of Plebejus argus. NCBI lineage: Eukaryota > Metazoa > Arthropoda > Insecta > Lepidoptera > Lycaenidae > Plebejus > Plebejus argus. The sequence goes on along the minus strand of FR989930.1, from coordinate 19,431,595 downwards.
CTCTAATTTCTAAAGTAGAGGCATGATATTTCTAAAAAATATATATGATGTAGATTACTATAAAAACTACCAACGAAAATTGGTTTGAACGAGATCTAGCCAGTAGTTTTTTTTATACGTCATAAATAGTAAACCTTAATCTAAATTTCATTAAATCGACTGAAATATAAAAATAAATCAAAAATATTATAATTTCATAAAAATAAACCTTATTGCTGCTGCGGAACCCTCCATGGGCGAGTCCAACTCGCACTTGGCCGCTTTTTTTGGTTACCTAAGGACGCTGAAAAGTAAGTAATATAATATGACTCATGCAAAGTATTATTTGTACTTTGAATAGGTACCTTTTACTACATTATGTAGGTAATACATTAAACATAAATCTTATTAATATAATACTTATTAAGTATACTAGCTGTCCCGTTGTTTTGCCGTATTGGACGTTGCCATGGTGACATACTTATTTGGTCACTTCCATAAAATAATATACTTAAATGCCAATAAAGTATTTCGCCCGTATCTTTTTGATTGCTCTGTTGGCACGTCATGGGCACGTCTGTTACGCCATTTTCGTTTTTTTTTACTTAATTACTCTCATTATACTGAATATAATAAGTATTTAAAGAAAGTTCCATTAATCATCACAAAAAGTTGTTTATGGTTTATAATTAAATGCGCGCAGGTATTTTTTTTGGTACATTCAGCCCTAGCTGCCCTAGCGGCACAATAGTACATTCGAGCGGGCCGCTCAATGTATAGGTTCAGTGTAATATGGATCGTTATCCGTAGGCATAAGAATGAAATTGGCTTTTAATAAATTTTTGTAGGTAAATAAACGAACAGGCGCTGAACTCTGAGTCATTCTAAATGGTACCATATGTTTATAGATTTAAAGAAGACATTTCGTTGGATACATTTTCTAAGATAAACTTCTGTACGGAGTACTATTATTTATTCTGTGACTCAGGCTCGTAGCACAAGATTTAAAAACAATACAAAATTGAAAATTTAAAGCCTAGATAGACATTGTAAAATTAATTTGCAACAAATTAAACAATTAAATAATAAAAAAAGAACTAACATCATAATAATCATAGGAATGTAACTTGTAAGTTACGCTTCCATTTATGGTACATAGCCAGAAGTCAATGGAAGTTAACGGAAATTTAAATATAAAATAGTCTGAACACGTAACAACGTATAAAAACTTATGAAGCAAAAACAAAAATGGTGTTATCAATAAATTATAGAATTTGACCTCCACTAGTAGTGGAAAAACCCTCGCAGATAGATGCTCGCAGCAAAGCGCTTGATGTTACACTCGGAATCCCTAGTAATATTTCTCATCAGGATCAGATTGTTTATATAATACTAGCGACCCGCCCCGGCTTCGCATCGGGTACCTATAAAATAAATAGCCACTGAAAAAATGATTAAAATCGATTCAGCAGTTTTGACTCGTATTCATTATTACTACCCGTGGCCCGCATTGGTCGGTACCGCCGCAAAAGCTACTTGATACTTCCCGCAATTTTTAAATCTGTAATATTATTATCTTCGAAAATATTCATTTAAATCGTATGCTGTAAAGGGCCATATAGATCTACTGACATTAAATCAACAATAGTTATTTAATTGGAAAGGATTAATGCTGTACCTACTTATTTTGCTTCGAAAATTTGCCATTATTTGTCGTAAAAAGAAAATGACAAAAAAATGTTATTGTGGGATATCTGTAACAAATAGACATAATTATTATTATACCATCGCGGAGTTTTCTGTGGACCTTTTCAATGTGTAATAAGTATTGTACAATTATACTTATTACTTGGTACCTACATTATTTTGATAAATCTCGTAGGGTTCAGCCTGCGTTTGCAATGTAAGCGGAAAAAATGTAATTATTTACGACATCACATTAGAAACCCCAACAATAACAGTATTTCTCCACTATCTATTGAATGTTACTATACCTATAACCTTCCTCTTGAATCACTCTATCTATTAAAGAAAACTGCATCAAAATCAGTTGCGTAGTTTTAAAGATTAAAGGGAACAAAGGGACATGAGGGAAAAAAGCGACTTTGTTTTATAATATGTATAGAGCCGCCGCCAGACATGTGATCAAATTCGCCAAGTGTGGCACTGACATTTGCCTATTTATGCAAAGTTTGAACAAAAATTTAATTAAGTATATTATAAAAAATTAAATGCACTCAAATAAAACAGATTGACGACGTCCACAAAATCGTCGTCCAATGCCATCAGTCAATCATCCAATGTGTCCTCAGAGTCGGCCAGGCTGACTGCATGTACAGTGTACACGGTCCGCACGCACACATTCTTACGCTAGTCCATACCATTTGACAGGCGTAAGAATGTGTGCGTGGCCGACTCTAAAGATACAGTTTTGTATATACCTAGCAAGACTCCGTCCGCCTTTTTTTCTACGTAATAAATAAATTATTTACCATATTTTTGAGTTGCGCAGATAGTAAAAATTACATAGGTAATTGTTTGAATGATGATGGTTAACTCTAAGCACGTGAATAATTTTAATATTTTCAATGCCTTTGTTATAAACAATTAACGATTAGGTAGGTATAATATTTATATCCGTAATGAGTAATGAGTAATGACTGTCCAATGTCGACCCACCTAAAAGCCTGCTCTTGTTTATACACTTTACAGGAATTTTAAATTAAATAATTTTGTTCTAAATATTATTTTTTTAGTAAAGTTAATTGACACACCGTGTATAAATTATACCTATTGAATAGGCAAGTGCCGACACGATTTTGGTTTTCTTTGCTATTCTATAATTACCTACAGTTTGGTATTACTAATATATATTCTGTGCTACAGTGCAGTGTCTTACCAGTGCCATAGTGTATTAATAATTATTCTTTGCCAGTGCAGCGGTTATCACTCATCAATCATAATAGGTAGAGTCAGAAAAACCATAATCAGTTTTTATCTCACTTCATAGTCTCTATCTATGACTAAGTAGTAAGTATACAATCTAGCTAAACATGAAGCTAAACGAATTTTAAATAAAACATAATAATATTTAAAGGGATACAATATATTTGATTCAGCACGCTCTATTGTTGTACTTATTCAGTACTAGCTGTTGCCCGCGACTTCGTCCGCGTTAGTATAGTAGATCACGTCCCAAGTATTATTTTTCAAAAATATTCAATGTACAGAATTGACTTTCCTACGATTTTATTATATGTATAGATGTATAGATATGTATAGATGACTTAGTTTGTTCCTACAAAGGATAATTAAGACGCAATACAAACTCCACGATACCTTTTAATTATGAACAAAAGTTTCATGAGGAATAAGGGGGGGGGGGGGGGTTTGGGGGGGCCAAAACAAACGACACTGGAAAACCGTATGTGTAGTTTAGTTTTTAACGTTGTTCTTAAAAAAGATGTATAACGCCGCAACACCGCTTTGTTTGAAGCAAAATTTGGGGGAGGGGGGGGGGGGGTTGGGGGGGCGAAGCCCCCCCCCCAAGAAAAGACCGATGCCAAAGCTCCCAGCATGTTAATCAAACGACACTCGAAATTTGTATAGAAAAGATAGACAAAAGCTCATAGCATGGCAAGGAGTGAAGATAGATACAAAGTGTGAAGGAGAAATTTGTAGGAAATTTTATGGGCTTTCGTTACGTACAGGACATTTTGCTCTACAACGCACCGTTTTAGCGATATGAGCAAAAAACTAAAAATATTGAAACTTGAGCCCCTCCCCCCGCCCTAGGTGATATCGTCATAATATATAGCCTATGTGTTGACCCGACCTCTATATAATATTCGTGCAAAATTTGAAGTAAATCCATTCAGTACTTTCTGAGTTTATCCCGGACATACATACAGACAAACAGACAATCAGACAAACAGACAAACAGACAAAAATTCTAAAAACTATATTTTTGGCTTCCATATCGATTGTAGATCACGTCCCAAGTATTATTTTTCAAAAATATTCAATGTACAGAATTGACTTTCCTACGATTTTATTATATGTATAGATTTGTTGTCAGTTGAATGAAACACGATTGAAAACAAAGTGTATGATTTTTTGCTGATGGTACTGCATGTTAAATTGTAATACAGTTGTTATAAATAATTGTAACATACTTATCAATTAACATCTATCAGCACTGAGAATCGTCTAACGTCATTTCCTTTCGTCTTGTTTGTATCTGGAAAACTATGACTACAATGACGACCATTTATATTATATTAATCACTAGCGACCCGCCCCGGCTTCGCACGGGTATAAAATATATACCTAGCCACTGAAAAAATGAAGTTTTGATTTACGAGTATATTCATTACTAGCTGTTGCCCGCGACTTCGTCCGCGTTAGTATAGTAGATCACGTCCCAAGTATTATTTTTCAAAAATGTTCAATGTACAAAATTGACTTTCCTACGATTTTATTACAATATGTATAGATTTGTTCCTAAAAAGGATAATTAAGACGCAATACAAAGTCCACGATACCTTTTAATTATGAACAAAAGTGTCATGAGGAATAAGGGGGGGGGTTTGGGGGGGCTGCGCCCAAACAAAAGACACTGAAAAACCGTATGTGTAGTTTAGTTTTTAACTTTGTTCTTAAAAAAGATGTATAACGCCGCAACACCGCTTTGTTTGAATCGAAATTTGGGGAGGTGGGGAGGGGGGGGTAGGGGGGGGAAGCGAAGCCCCCCCCACCCAAGAAAAGACCGATGCCAAAGCTCCCAGCATGTTAATCAAACGACACTCGAAATTTGTATAGAAAAGATAGACAAAAGCTCATAGCATGGCAAGGAGTGAAGATAGATACAAAGTGTGAAGGACAAATTTGTAGGAAATTTTATGGGCTTTCATTGCGTACAGAACATTTTTTCTCTACAACGCACCGTTTTAGCGATATGAGCAAAAAACTAAAAATATTGAAACTTGAGCCCCTCCCCCCCCCCTAGGTGATATCGTCATAATATATAGCCTATGTGTTGACCCGACCTCTATATAATATTCGTGCAAAATTTGAAGTAAATCCATTCAGTACTTTCTGAGTTTATCCCGGACATACATACAGACAAACAGACAAACAGACAAACAGACAAAAATTCTAAAAACTATATTTTTGGCTTCCATATCGATTGTAGATCACGTCCCAAGTATTATTTTTTAAAAATATTCAATGTACAGAATTGACTTTCCTACGATTTTATTATATGTATAGACTAGTGACCCGTATACGTAATAGGTAGTATAATCTACTTATTTTATTAATTCATCCATTTAATCCATACTAATACCAATTGCGGCTAAACGAAAGATATAGACATTAGATTCTCTATAGACATTTGATTCTCAGTTTCCGTAAAACCACAAAATATCACGACGCGGTTAATAGAAAGCGTAAAACAAAATGAAGAAATACTGAATACAATAATTGATATTATGTAGGTACTATGTAGAGAGGGCGTAGGATATCTATGATTGTATCATAGATATCTAAATTATAAAGAGTTATGTTAACCGTGTGTAGTTGTGTACGAATATTTTTAACTAAAGAAGACTTGTAAACTACACCCATGCCTTCAATCTAGTTGAATTCTGAACAATATTAGACCGGTATGTACTAAAATGTACTCCTTGTCCCTCTCTTCATCATCATCATCATCATCATATCAGCCTATGTTCGTCCACTGCTGGACATAGGCCTCTCTCAATGAACGCCAAGATGACCGATCTCCCTCTCTTCAGTATAAGGTAATTCAAGGCGAAGCCTGATGTGACTGGAATCGGAGAGTTTCTGTTTCTAATCAGTTATTTGTACAGTTTCACGCAGATCTATCGGGAGATATCGCCGCTGATCAACAACGCGACCGTCACGGGGACGGCGGCGACGGTGCCCGACGCGCTCAAGCTGCTGGCCACGCTGGCCGACGTCGCCGACACGCCCGCCTTCCTGCACATCGTCAGTGAGTACCGCGACATATAATGTAACACCGCTGATTGACAACGCGACCATCACGGGGACGGCGGCGACGGTGCCCGATGCGCTCATCTGCTGGCCACGCTGGCCGACATCTTCTATGCTTCAGTAAAATATTTAAGGATAACATAATTTTCAGGAAAGGGTCTGTTCGTGAAGGACTTGTTCCGCAGCCCGACGCGGGTGAAGCGCTACCTGTCGCAGAAGCTCGGCGTGCCCGAATATGTTATGGGCAGTATCCTGGACGCCGAGATTGGTATCGATGCTGTGAGTATTAAAATACGTTCTTCTATTTCTTTAAACATTTAAAGAGTTACTCGCGATTACTAACCTTAGTCACACGGTCACACCTTTTGAATCTCTAAATTGCCTAGCCTGGTTTATTAACACCTTATATACTAACTGGAGAAACAGAATGCCTACACAGCAGTACCTACTTAGGTACTTCACATTTTTCTTAAGTATCAAATCAAAAACGTAATTTTCCAGAGTTTTTTAGGGTGGGTTGCACCAACTTACTTTCACTATAACTTTAACTTTGACCATAACAAAAAGTCAAATGAATTATCAAATCCCTAGTAAAATTCCATTATGGACATTGGACGCCATATTTGACGATAACCTTAACTTTAACTATGCTTCTGGTGCAATCCACCCTTAATGTCGCATTTCAATCTGAGTAAACCATTTCGTTTTAGCTGTTCAAGGGAGGCATCGAAGTATGCGACATAGGGTCCATGTCTCGGGCTCTCAAGGTGAGGGACGGGCAGCACCTGCAGGTGTTGGTGGGGCGGTTGTGCGAGGCGGACGCGGCCGTGCTGCAGGACCTCGTTATGGGCCTGCTGTTCGAGATGGATCTGGGCAAATACGTGCAGATGGTAAGTGTCCTCATCTTTTGGACTATACGTTACCTACAACTTGCAAATTAGGAATCCAAACTTGAAAGATGATGTTAATTGTTATTGATTTAAGGATTTCTCAATGACATTATTTTTTTGTAATAAAATAAAACTATAATCTTTAAAAAGTACGAAGAAACCAAATACTAAAATAGATACTCTACAGCACCCGTCAATTTTATTAGTATTGAACTCTAAGCAAAGCTGCGGTTATTTAGGTAATTGATCTTTGCTCTTGTCGACTTTTGCAAATTTTTTCAAGAATCTTTATAAAGTGCAAATTACAAAAGAACGTACCTCATACTAATTCGATTAGGACATAAACGTTAGTTTATTTATCATCTTTTGTCATCTCTTTTATTGTCTGGTATAATATTATATTATTGTGATATAATTATATTAACATCATTATTTGTTTTATTTTTAGCTAAAGTCGTATTTCTTAGTTTCTGTTTGTACACAGACGACATTCCATTTCACATGAACGTAACTCTTGATGAACATCAGATTCGGGAATCGTCAGTTTCAGCTCATCAAACATCATTATGTACTATCAGAGAAGTTGATTCCTACGCAGATGGGGGACCTTCGCAGTTTGGTCGTGTTACATCAAACCCAGCCGACAGATCACAATTATCATTGAAATAACATGACCCGACCTGCCTATGAATCAACATCATCAACATCATCACAATCATCATCGTGAATCGTAGCTCGGCGAGATGTACTACAAGCTGTCGGAGGACGACCGTCTCGTGCGGATCGCGGAGATGGTGGCGGGCGCGCTGCGGATGACGTCACTGGACAGCTTCCTGCCCCCCGAGCTGCCCATGGTCTTCGCCGGACGAGACGTCGACTTCAGCTACATCAACCTGACTATGTAAGCAAAATTTACTTTTTATTCACAAATAAATACTTTGATTTAAACATATTATTGATAAAAAACAATTGTTACACTTTTGTTGCAGGATTACGAGGTTGATGGAGGCCTTCAAACCCACCTTTGGTGAAACCGAATCTTATAAATCTATACGAGAGGTCGCCGACACCACCATCATTGGCATGCAGTACTTGAGTAACTTTGTAAGGAAATCGAGAACGAACACGGATGACGAGGATACTGAGATCAAGACTAGTATCAGATCACAGATTAAGGCGCAAGTTGGGAAAATATATCAGACGGTAGACAGTATAGGAAACGCTATCACTGATTTGATTGAGAGCGATACTTTTGACATTTTTAAAATGTGGGTACCCAATTTTTAAATACATAACACTGGGTGTGCTTGTGTAGATAAGGATAACTTAGTTTTTCTAAAGGTATCTTTGAACTTTGCAGGGCTTTTGAGTGCGCAGAGATTACGAGCCCTGCAAAGTTATGAATCCGAACTAAATAATAACGATAATAATTATTATTGTTTCAATAAATTAGCTTATTCAAGTAAGTGTTTTGCATCGAAATGCAAGGAGCTATTAGATAGCACGTTTACTTGGTTTCAGATTACCCCAATTGGCAAATATTTTTATCAAATGGTTGTCCGACGACGCCAAACATGAGGCAATATTGTACTCGACGATGCTTGCTAAGCTGTTGCAAGGTGCAGAAAAAGTTATTGACATTAACATAAACATAGAACAGTGGCTCTACAACGCGTCCTTGCGGAACCCCGAGGGTGTTAAAATTTTACTTAACTTGCCCCCGGCGGTGCTTGGAAATGGACTAGAAGCGCTTGCTGATGTGGATAGAACTCAGGTATGTAAACAATAACAGAAAATGCATTTAACGAAAAAGGAAGTAAAAATAGTAATAAAACATATTTTACAGATAGTGGTAAACAAGCTAGGCAGCCCGCGACAGATATTTTGTGACACAGATCGTATTGAGAAGTTCTTTTTGGTATCACATGATACTTCAACACAGCTAAAGACTCAGCTTTGTACCGACACGTGGGGCAATTTCACTAATGACTTGCTTCAATCCTTTGGAATCAAGGAGGTTAAGAATAATGTAAGTAGTTAAAGTCGAATGTAAATCTGAGAAAAAAATAAAACGTTTCATTATAAATAAAACATTGCAGATTAACGATATGGCAGCAATATTTATATTAGAAGCACTCGGGAAGGACACTACTGACTATCTTTATACAATAGAAAAAGATTTCGAAGTACTGAAAAATTTCACAACTGCACTGACTAAAATGGATCGTGCTGAAAAACCTAAACTCGATTGGAGTAAAGTGTTAAATGTGTCCAAAAATTCAGAGACCATGAAAGTTATAATGGAAAAAGCTAGGCTTTCCAAACATATGCTGTAAGTAAAAATATATATTAGGTAGAAAATTATATTAAAAAATTGTATTCGTTGTTACATTTTTGTACGTCATTGTTGTATTTTATTTTATACAGTATAACAATACATGGAACTTTTGCAAAGGAAGTGGTGACGCAGAATCCCCTACTGAGTTTTAAAATTGCAACCCATCTTAAGAAGGCTACAGTTGTGATAGAGGCGTTAAAAGAACAACTGAATACTGTACCAAGCAATGTAACTACCCGAGCAAAACAGTTGTACCCTGATATTCTACAAACAGTAATAGGTACTGCTCGCAACGAAGACAAGGTACTGGTAATTAAATAAATAAATAAGATAAATGCAAATTATAATGAGAATTAAGATTCCTAGTATAAATCAATCAACGATATTATTTAAGTAACATCTTTTTCAGTCCTACCTATCTTTATCTACCCCTTGGGATGTAATATTCTGTAATGGCGAGGAAAATTCTTCTAAATACTTGGAATTTGGTGCCAAAGTTAACAGGGAGGAAGTATCTGCTGCTTTATGTGATATAGCGATAGCTATAGATAACGGATTGACAAATAAGTCGATTATTGCAAAAACTGTAGGTAATTTTTAGATATAGTATAACTGGTATAAAATGATTCTTCTCATTGGTCATTAGCAGCAAAATCACTTTTTTTATCAGATTGAAAAATTGGAAAACATGAAGGAAGATCCACTTGATGGCGTGGATTGGAAGAGACTCATAACAGGGCTAAATGAGCTATATGGAAAACTTTATAATGATTACACTTACATATTCGAGTATAATAACTTTGGTATGGATGAGGCGCTACAGAAAAAAATGAAGATGGAATTAAATCAGGCGATAACCTTTTGGTTCAATATAAGAAATCTTGATCGTCTTATGCATGTCGTGTAAGTTATTTACTTTTTACATAATTTAATAAAATATTAGATATATACATTTTCATAGATTTTTACACTTGATTTCGTAACTTTTTAGACTGAAATTCGGTTTGCGTCTATTGGATGTTATGGACCACGCAGCTTTCAATATGACGCACGAGATTTGGCTGAAAATGAAGTATGGCTTCGGTATAGTAGAAGGTCCTGTGCAGGTCGCCCATGACGTCATCACTGTGATCTCTAGTAAGTTTTAATCACGATTAATTCAGAAATTATTGCTTCATCATTCGTTTTATTAATCCATATTTGCATTGATACAGATACTTTAACGCAGTCGGATGTTCACTCAGACATGCCTCCACTCACAGCTTCACTGATACAAGAAATTGCACCTAACGTCCCACGACTGGTGTACGATCTGGCAGACCTCATTACTAGACATGATTTAGATGTAAGTATATTAAACAGCTATTCCATATTTTGCAGTTTTTAAACACTTCGTTTTTAGAATAAAAAAATACCAGTATGATATACGTAATTAGAAAATTCGCATAATGACATAAAAATACTTTAATTTTTTAGATTGAACCAGTAATAACAATATTAAATGCGTCACCGTCGTGGCCATGCTCGGTCACCAGTATGTATGAGATACTAACTTTCAACAAGACATCAGCGAAGACTTTACAATCTGTGGAGGCTCTTTCTTGTTTCAACAGCACCTTGCAAGAGGAGTGGGCCAAGTACACAACAGACAAAAATATATCTAGCGTAAGTCAACAAAACACCTTACATACTAAACCATGGTAGGGTTAGGATTAACAAAATTTATTTTACTTCAGATAAAAGCGTGGAACTCAACCATCATCTACCCCGATCACGTATTTCTGAAGTTCTCAGCTACTTTCGATTTATTCGTGAAGGATTTGAGTAGTATAAATTCAATAATCAAGGAAACGTTTTTAGTGGACAAAGATGACGATAATACAGATTTCGCAGCTGCTCTGGAATACATCATTACCGCTGTAAATAATACTGACAGAGCTCATTTTAGGTAAGTACTCAAAAATCCACATACTCTTACATACTCTTGCATAAACAGTAGTAAAATAATAATTTTCAAAACTACGTTTCAGAAAGCTTTTAACTAAAGTTGACAAAGTTATGAACATAATAGACATACCTACTTTGGAAACGGATATAACTCTGAACAAGCTATGGGCGAAATACTTTACTTGTGATGATAATGAAGGTTTCGAGCAATGTAGAGGACTGTTACGGCTGAGTGTAGTGCGCTCGATGCACTTTGTCTCTATGACTTTCCGAGCCTTCTCCGAAGGTCTACACAGATATTTAACAGAAGCGAACGGTACGTTTGTTTTGTTTAAACTGCGTAAATTAATTCATATTATTTTTATCATTAAAACAACATTTAGTTTGAATCATACCAAACAATATTTAAAAAAATACATTTGTTTTAGAACCGAACGCTTCAATCCTAAAAATGTTAGGATTTACAAGCAACACTGGCATGTTTATGCTTTACGACAGATTTGGAGATTTTGTTTCTATTCTAGTCAATTCTTACTTGGACTTGGGCTTCATGTCCCAGGTAAGTGTAGGCCAATTTTTATTTAAAGGAATGGTGTAAAACTTTTTTGAAGATAGCATGACGCCTTATTTCAAATTTAAGGTTTATCGCGCCTCCCAACTGGAGTTTTGGGACTGCGAAGACGTGACGAGGTCGATCAGGCCGGGCCCCGGGAGCGCCATCGACCAGGCGGTCATAAGACAGTTGGAGCCCTTCCTCTGTCCGTCACTGTTCTACTGGCTCTCCACTCCCATCGGAGACAACATATTGCTAGATCTTATTGCTAAACCGGTAAGTGTTCATTTCATTTTATGACTTTGTTTTATCCAATGAAACTCCATTATAAAACCCTATATTTCATTATTTCCAGCAATATTTCCTTTTTAAATCGAACATATCGAGTTTCTCCAGTACCTTCGAAGAAGCTTACAATAAAACTATGGATCTCACCGACTATGCTAAAGAACTCTCTTTAAATACGAACGTATTCAACGAGAAGTTTACGTTAGATAAAATGAGAGAAAAAATGGAAAGTACTATAGACGCTATATTCACATTTAAGATTAACGAAACTGACGATTCGTATGTCTCCTTTGCCAACGTTACCGAAACCCAAACCTATGCAACAATATATTTAACGCATATCGCAACTGTAGCTAACAAATTCGCGGACTTCATAGACAAGCTCAATGTTACAGACGTTATTGACTCGTTGAATGGTACAGAGGAAGATGCACAGACTATCACCTACGAGCTAAATATTATAAAGAAAATACCGATTCGCAACCCGCATCATTTTATAGCTTTCCATTTTGACTTGATCACTTACATGCTTTGGGAAAATAACGAAAACTATACAACCTTAGATGCCTTGAAATACACTTGTGACAACTGGAAAAACAAAGCCAATAACACAAATATTGTGCTCGACAACGACAGGATCAAAGCTCAAATCTGTTCAAAGAATTACACTTTACTTTACGAACTAGCAAGCGACATGTTCGACGAAAACACAGAGAAAGCGAGAAATAGTTTATTTAATTTTGTTCGTATTCTAAACAAGGACAAATCGACAACTGACGTTAGAGAAATATCGGAGTTTTTAAAATCAAGGTATAAATATTTACTCAGGGAATTTACCTCTACACTTTTTATTTAAATATTACTCGATATCATCATCATCTCGTTGTTTTACTTTCAGGACAGAAGAGATCGATGCGTTGCAAACATCAGTTAACTATGCGCACGATCTCAAAATACCCGTGTATTTGAAATATTTACATAACAACCTGAGACATTACAATGTAATCGTGAGCTTCTTGTCGGGCGGGGACTGGTGGTCGGAGTTCCGGAGTTTGTACAATACGGGGGCAGTTGTAAACGAAGTACTAGATACCATTGAAAATATCTTCCCTATTGCTGAAGACATTATTGCTAACGTAGATAGAATACACGTAAGTAATGTTGTAAATAGCTAAGAAGATAATATTGTAATCAACTTTATTGACGTACATAATATTTCTTATATACATTTGCAGATAGCGAGATTAATGCACGACATAAACATAAATAACACGGCAAAGTTCTGTCAGGCGAACATTTCGGCGGCGGACTACCTGCCGGACAACACGCACGCGATGCGCCGCCTGCACCGACGCATCTGTGACACCGACCGCAACGAGATCATCACCGCCATACCGCCGCTACACTTCGCTGCACAGGTACTGTTCAACCCTTGCCAACAGGGTTGCCCATAACTTGTATATATGGTTATATACAAGCTATATATATACAAGCTATAGCTTATATGGTTTCAACAATAATTACTATATATTTTTGTAATTACCAATAGCGAAATTTCTGATTGATTGCAGGATTTTATCAATAAAATAAAGTTCTCCAACGAAGTAGACTACGACCAGATAGAATCCGATGTTGACAAAATAAGCGCGAGGATAAGAGATATCGAAGACGGTGCAAAGGAGCCCATGCGCCCGCAGTGGATAACTGATAACAAACTGTACAGTTTGAGGGAAAAGATGCTACAAATGATAACAAAAGAGTCGTTCACGAGAATATCCTTTGGAGTCATCAGCAATTTCGTCGATGCTGGCACACTGTTTCTGAATAGCAGGTAAATACTGGATTCGAGTATGCAAAATATTAAGTTATTGGTAAAAAATAACAAAGAAACTTTTAAATAATTCAGTCGCTGCACTCTCTGCTCGAAGCTGACGACGTGGTTCAAACAGATCAACCTGCAGCTGTACAAGAAGCAGGAGTACGACAACCTGCTCTGTCAGATGTCTGACCACATGACTCTAGAGGAGATACACAATACGCTCAAATACGAATTCCACTGGGATATGGCTTTCTCGGAGGTAATGCAACTACATACTGTATAACGCAAAATATACATTTTAAAATGGCTTCATACATTAAATTACAATTTTCTCCTCTTAGTTAATATCTACAAGGAACTACACGAACCACGAATTGAACAAATCCATCAACGAGTTCCTGGAACAGTTCAAGCTGCATCTCCTGGAGGATATGACGGCCGGCACCACTAAGATCACAGACTGCTTAGCCGCTAATGCCACCAGAAATATATTCGGTAACATTACATTGTAAGTAGCCTACAATATTATCCAATTTGCCTTAATTTGACCTTGAGTTTTTATTAAGTATGTAGTTATACTATTTTTAGCTTTTTAAAGTAGGTGAATCTTTATTAATGGTTGCTATAATTCACGAACTTCTAAGGTCGGCGCGAGTAGTGTCATCAGCGGCGAAACTGATCCGCTCCCAGCTGGCGCACCTGCGGGAGATCGCCGGCATGACCGACGTGCCCTTCCTGCAGCAGCTGTACGCCGACGTCGCGCACAAGCTTCCAGTACAGGATGCCTTCAACAAATACGTCCTGAACAACTTCACCACACATCTGTCTACGCTGGTCAGAGATCAAAAGCTGTTGGCCAGCATTGACAACTCTAGAATAAATCTACAAGCGGTACGTACTAAATATATTTAGTCGAATTACGTCTATCTTTCGACCAATCACAATAAGTATTGATTTGACATAACCCGACAAAATTTAATCTAAATAATAAATCTAGATAATAAATAATATATAAATCTAAATAATAAATCTAGAATTTTTCGCTTCAATACATTTATGTAACATTTTTCTCGTTTCTGTAGATGTCCATGCAGCAACCGGTTCAAAAATATTTGACGCTGGAAGGAGATTCGTGGATTGATGTTTGCCAAAAGTACAATTGCAGCAAGCTCTCCTACGCCATCTCAAACAATCTTAACATGTCACTCATACAAAATAATGTAAGGAGATTCTACTATTTCACAAATAACATTCTAATGCATAAAATTGTTCGTATCATGACGTGATACTTTTCCCCCAGCTCCCAAAACTGCAGCAGCAAGAATTTTGGCAATTCAATTTCATATCGAACATATTCTACCACGTGGAAGTGGTGTTAGACCATCTGGCGAGGCTCATGGGCGTGGCGAGCCAGCTGGACTTCGAGGGAGTGATGGCGGGAAACCTCACCTCACTGTTAGATACCGGCATACAGGTCATGATGGACGACTCCCTCAACAGCTTGCTATACAGGTAAAAGGATATTCAATTCAGAAAACAATTTAATGCTAAAAATGAAAAGTAGATATGCCTTAAGTCTAATCCATCATGTTAATAAACGCAATACAATTTGACTGTCACCTTCACACCTTTGCAGTATTGTAGGTTTGCTGGATGAGCTGCAAGTGGTCCTCCACAACACAACGCTGGAGCACGATATAAACGCCATCGCAGCGGGCCTAACCATAATACGTGATGTCAAGCGATATGTCATTGAACAAGACATGAAAGGTAAATATAAGGACTAGTCAACATTTGAAATTGCATCTACTCCCGGTTATAAATAGATTTAAATGTATTTATTTTCTTTTCTAGTGAACATCTCACAGATATTCTCAAATCTAGAAGGCATCGAAAAGGGTTTTAGTCAAATAGGAATCAACAATACCAATTTCTGGTCAATTGCTGCTCCGAGAATACACGCTGGCTATATCCGACTTAAACCGGTAAATATTCCGGAAGCAATAATACCTTGTACTAGTACAAGAAGCATCAGTAAAGGAATTAGTAATTATTTATAACATAAAACTACCTCTTCAGATATTTGCACCCAAATCAGGGAAGTACCAAATTAGGAGCTTCGTGTGTCATGTGGACAAGATGGCTTCAGTGATCGTACCGGGTAACATCGACGTGGTGACCGCGGACGACGTGTACGGAGCGGTCGCCGACCAGCTGTGCGGACTATCAGACGCCCAAGCCAAGCAGATGATACCAGTGCTGCTGGAGAATCTCAACTATACCTACATATTTGACAAGGTATGTAAAAAATAAGCGAATGAAATTTAATACTTGTATTTGGTCAGAACGATAGCTTATTAACTATTTTTGACTTGTAGCTAAAAGCGAATCTGCTGACGAAACTGTATAAGGTGTCAAACCTAACACAAGAGGAAGGTGACAAAGTTTTTAACAAGTTCGCTGAAATGACGGAAATAATACCAACAGTTCAAAATAAACTCGGCAGTGTCGCGAACTCACTATCCAAGGAACCACTGATGATGCAGTTGAAGAGCAGTGGATCTTTCAGCGATTTACTATCGGGTTCAGATTTACTAGCAAACACGGGGAAGATGATGTGCGGAAAACCGTTCCGAACAGAGCTAGGACGCTTCTACAAGGCGATAGTTCAACTTAAAGATCAGAACACGAAACCAGACCCTGCACAACTTGAAATTATGCCAAGTAAGTCATATGTAATACTAGACACATTCCTAGTAATATGGTCAATAATGGTTATAACTTATAACATACAATTGATTCAAAAATTCCTTTTCATCAGCGGATTTCTGCCGAGATCTATACACACAGATAACGAGCATGGACGGTGGAAAGATAGTGTGGAGTTACGCGAAGCCGCTGCTCTTCGGCAAGATTTTATACACTCCTGATGTTCCAGTTGTAAAGGAAATTATACAGAAGGTATAAATAAATAAATAAATAAATCTTTATTGCAGACTAATTTTGTCCACAGATTTGTTAGTCACTGTTAGTAACAATTAGCATAAACATATAAGTATGTTAGTAGTGTTAGTATAGTAATCAGTAAGTAAGTATATTATGTTACGACATCAAGCCTATCCCTATCTCCATACAGTATTTTTGAATGGGACAGTCTAATTTAGAGGCAATGACCTTCAGAATGCTGTTTTCACTGCTACGAAGTCTCTGCAATAACGAGGCTACTTTTTTGCGCATCAGTGCGTGAAAGCCGTCAACGCGAGACTCGATAAACATTTTTGACGCACTGCAGCGCCATGGCAGCCCCAGCAGCATTCTGAAGATATTGTTGTATTGGACGCTTCGACGATACGACGGACGATAAGGGATGCTTCTAATAATAATAAACACAATTGCATATCAAGACCTCTTCAGACTTGATAAAATCATCTTCATTTTATTTCCCTTGTTTCAGGCGAATTCTACTTTCGCTTCTATGTTTAAACTAGTCAGCATAGTCCACGCCTTCGCCAACACAGTCCCGGCTCTGGAGAAGTTGAGCGACCACCGCGACGGACTCAAAGGCCTCACGGACCTCCTCTCGTCACCGCAATACTCGGAGCTCCTGAGCAATGTCATAGGAAACGTGTCGGCCCCAGACGTCGACGTCGAAAAATTGTTTGAAAACTTTGGCGATATAAATGTAAGAATCGTCTATTTTGATGATTTTGTGTATTTATAGAAAATAGTATGTTAATGTAACTTAACATAATTTCATTTACAGGACATCACGGGTATGATAAAGAAAGCCTCGAATGTGCTGAGATGTTTCGACTTGAACCGCTTCAGGGCTGTCTCCAACGAAACTGAACTCGGTCATGAAGCAGGAAAACTAACGCGAGTTCGAGAATTTTCTGCTGGTATGATATTTACAGGCTTAAATGCAATACATAAGAAGTTACAAAATATTTAGGAAATTTCTATTAATTGTTTTATTATTTCAGGTCTTGTCTTCATGAACATATCTGAAAAAGACACAAAAATACCTTCTAATATAGAATACAAAATAAGAATGGACATTGAGAATGCGCCGACCACTAGAAGACTGAAAAACTTGTAAGTACTCTTATTATAAAGCAATCGTATTACGCTTTGAAGAAGGTTTAAATTAATTTTAATAACGTTTTTGATGTTCCGTGCAGCCTGTGGATCCCGGGACCCGAGGCGAACTTTTTGGAAGACATGAGATATTTCCGCGGGTTCATACAAATACAGGACACGATAGAGAAGGCAATCATAGAACTGTCCATCAATCAGTCTAGAAGGATCCAGAAGAGAGCAGCAGAAGGTAACGAACAATCGCCGATGAGTTGGGCGACATACACTCAGCAGACGCCGTACCCGTGTTATATACAGGACTAGTAAGTTTTCGTGTCATTTACTAACTAAAACATAGCTTAGTTAGCAAATCAAATTGTCACATATTTTAACACCTTTCAAATTATTATATTTTGCTTTCATATCTTTTGAAACTCCGCCAATTTGATTTTATCGTTGCAGTTTCCAAACTTCCCTGTACGCTTCTCAAGCTCTCATCGTCGCGTTTTTCTTCTCGCTACTTTTGACGGTGTCGTCTGCTGTGAGGTTCATCGTAGTGGACAAGGAGACAGGCAATACCATGGTACACTATCGTTCCTTCCTTTATTTAACTTTAACCAGTTTCTCAAGCTACTTACAAGTTTCATAAGCTACTTTATGCATTTGCATTCTTTAGTAATTACCTAACTATATTCTGTATTTCAGCTGATGTCAGTGATGGGTGTGAACCTGAGCTACCATACGCTGTCGTGGTTTGTGGCGTGCGCGCTGGAGATGGCGGTGACGGTCGCCGTCATGACCGCCGTCTTGTACTTCGGCAACGTCCTGCCGCGCACCGACCCCAGCCTCGTCTTCACCTTGTTCCTCATCTATGGCTGCTCCGCACTTAGTTTTTGGTACGTTTTTAAAAATACCTTTTTAAAGTTATTTATTCATTGCCAGAAATTTCCTTTTCATTACGCCCACAACTAATTGTTTATTTACTTTTTTCAGCTACATGATATCCAAGTTGTTTTCGTCGGCCAGTTTTGCAGCAGTCTGCACAGGGATTGCATTTTTATGCACGTTCATGCCTTTCGTCATCATTTTATCATTGGAAGCCGTTCTGACTAACTCATTGAAAATTATAGTGGTAAGTTTAGAACGAGACCTTTTAAAATCCGTTGTAGTATTTTTTAAGAAGACTGCATTACTAAATTGCTCTCGCTTGCTTTAATTTTAGAGTCTATCGTCCTCGTCTTCCGTGTGCTATGCGCTGCTGTACCTGGCGCGGTACGAGGCGACGGGCGCGGGGGCGGGCTGGCCGCAGGTGTGGGACTCGCCTGACGGCGGCGACAATATGAGCATCGGCATCGCCACCTGCATGATCATCTTCGACACCTTCCTGTACTTCATCATCGGCCTAATACTCGATCACTTCCTCGGTAAACCATCACTTCTAGAAATTGAATTCAACTGCTCCAAATTCTGACACGAATGGTACTAATTTGGAGAATTTTGCTTGTAAGGTATACGAACAGAGAGCAACATAACGACCTGCCGAGCGGTCGACGAGAAGCCGGGGGTCAGTATAGTGAACGTGACCAAAGTGTACGGGAACTCGCGCAACGGGAAGCTCGCACTGGACGGCGTCTCCATGGAGCTAGTCAAGGGACAGATTACGGCCCTGCTGGGGCACAATGGAGCGGGGAAAACCACTCTAGTGTAAGCCATTTAGCAAAATAGTTTTTAAATTGACACATATAGATCGATGTTCATATTCCAAACTTGCCGACACCCCTGTCCTGTCCAAACAGCATCATTTTATCTCAATTTTAATAGGCATGATGACAGTAAGTAAATTTCATTGAAATAATTTGTGTGTCTAAGGTATCTAAATGCTTGATTATAAAACACTGGTTCCTTTTTTATTTTACATCAAGATTAATATTTTATTGATAAAATAAAATCACTAAATATGACAATCCGCCATGAAATATTGAACGCCAATCAGAGCGCGTGACGTCACGTTAGAGCACTTTTGACATTGACGTTTGAGTTATTTCTCTTTTACCACAGACATTTTTTTTTAAATCGTCCCGGTCGGGACAGGCAAAGGGATTACCACAGACAATTATTACTGTCGAATGATTCCTATACAGCTGTCACTTGTCAGCTATACTCTAGAGTGACGTCACAAGTGACGCCATGACACCTTGAAGTGTTTTGGTGCAAATTTTAAATTTATGATTTAAAAACTAATTTTTATATACTAAACCATAATTTTTAGCAAAAATATTATGTTTGTTGTAATCAATATATATTTCCGAGTATTATAGAACAGTTTCTCAAAATTTGTCATCATGCCTATTGCTTTAATTCTCATTTCTCAATTTTTCACAGGAAAATCCTAACGGGCATGCTGAAGCCGACATCAGGTCACGTGATCGTGCGTTCTGCGGACGGGTTGAGAACGACGCTGGGCGTGTGCCCGCAGCGCGACGTGCTGTACGAGTACATGACGGCGGAGGAGCACGTGGCGCTGTACGCGCAGCTCAAGAGCGGGCGCCCGCTTAGTGAGGTGCAGGATGAGGTCGACAGGTAAATAAGGCGGAAGAGAATGTAAATTATGTTATATCATGGACTAAGGAAGTATATTAATTAGTCTCATGTTATATGAATAGATTTTATATGACTTAATCAACCTTTCTATAATTATACCTATAGTAATTGTAATCTACTGACCTTGTTCGCAGCCTGCTGGATGTGCTGTCACTGGGCGAGGCGCGGCGCGAGGCGGCGGCGCGTCTGTCGGGCGGCACGCGGCGGCGGCTGTGCGTCGCGCTGGCGTTCGTCGCGCGCCCGCATCTCGTGTCGCTCGACGAGCCCACCGCCGGCGTCGACCCTGCCGCCAGGAGGTAACAATTAAGACTCATTTTAGAATTTCACACACAGACTATGTGCCACCCAGTTATTGGCCATCCAAAATCATTCCCTTTTTTGACAATTCACGATTAATTTTAACCCAGGCTGGCACATGCGAAAGCTATTTTGATGGAATCTGCTCAGACTGATAGAGCTGTCGAGTGGCTCGTGCAGAAGATCTCGTGGATACCATGAATACGTTAAGTAGAAGTTGAAGCTACAGCACTAGATTAAGTGATCGGGTTTTCCAAGTAAACGAGCACTCAATCTGGTGGCTCGAATATTATTGATCATTAAACGATTTCCAAATTATATGTACCACATTATAGGTACGCCATAATATTCTTTTTGTTAAAGTATTTTCTAATTCCCCAGGGACATTTGGACGATGATCACGCGTCTGCGCGCGGACCGCACCATCCTGCTGACCACGCACCACCTGGACGAGGCCGAGCTGCTCAGCGACCAGATCGTCATCATGCACAAGGTACACCAGAATCAAGACCAATCTAAGAAAAATAATACTGATCCAAACTGTTTAATGCGGAGACGAGGGAAGTGAAATAATTGACTTTTCCATAATATGCTAGGCTTTAGAAACAGCTATACAATACAACAGTTTCTGCATTCGTAACTAATGGCGTCATTTTTAACCGACTTCCAAAAAAAGGAGGAGGTTATAATATGTTCGGCTGTGGATATTTTTTTTTATTTTTTTTTTTTGTATGTTACAGGGACAAATTCACACGACAGGATCCCCGATCGAAATCAAGCGGTCTCTAGGCAGCGGGTACAAGTTGACCGTCACCTACCCCGAGACGAGGAGCGAGGAGGACAGTCCGGAGGAGGTCTGCCTGGAGGAGAAGACCAAAAACCTGCTGGCGACCGCGCGTAGCGTCGTCCGCAACGCCAACCTCGTCGACGTTAACGGCCTCGAAGTGGAGATCAACCTCCCCTTCTATGACCAAGATGGAGTCAGCAACGAGTGAGTTCCTTCAGTGGTATTTTTGTAATGGGCATGGGCTCATTCTCACTATGAATTTCCTGCGTACCCAGGATTGTATAAAGGGTGCCATCTAATTCGTTGGGGCATGCTAAAGTTGTCTTGGGACCCGGGACGGACTTATTCAGAAGACAATATATTATGCTGTTTTAGGGCCTATTTCACCACTTCCTGATAAAGTGCCGGATAGGCTATCGACAACTTTTTGACAGATTCTCCATACTCTATCTGTCAAGTTAAGTGGTGGATAGCCTATTCGGCACTTATCAGAAAGTGGTGAAACAGGCCTTTGTCTTCTGAATAAATTCGTCCCGGGTACAATAATTATTCCAATTGGAAAAATCTAATTTACAATTTTAATGGTCAAATTCTTATTATAAAATTTTATTGTGTTGCGTGCAGTTTCCCCCAGTTGTGCTGCACGCTGGAGGAGCGGCAGGCGGCGCTGGAGTTCGCCGGCTACGACATGGAGTGCAGCAGCCTGGAGCAGGTGTTCTACAACATCTGCCACCAGGCCGACGCCACCGCCGCCAGCGCTACAACGGATAACGGTATAACATGCCTTGTATCTGCCCCATTTGCCATAGAACATCTTTACGTTTCACAAAACAGCAGTTAGGTTTCCATTTTTGTAGTTTGCTAAAATACTGCAAAAAATTAAAATGTGGCGGTACAACTAGTGCCACAGTCCTACATCGCGTTATTGAATTTTCCTAAATCCGTTGGTATAATTAAAATTTTAAAAAAGAAATCAGTCGCATGGGCATCGGCCATAACACCTCGCACGATCGGTAGATCTTCTTAATAACTATGTACCAGTCATATTCCAACAAAAATACGTTAATGCCGGTTTTGTGAGAAGACAGTTATAAAAGACAACCAAGCCAAAACACCGAAATATATGGTAAACTAGGGGCTAAGTTTAAAACATACCGTTATTCCCACAGAAGTGTCATCGAAGAGCGCGTCAACGTCGAGCATGCGCAGCGACCGCACGCCGCTGGTGCCAGCGGACGGGCCGCTGCGCGCGCCTTGGACCACGCAGCTCGCCGCGCTGCTGCACGTACGCTTCCTGCACTACACACGTAACAGGTAACCAAATTATAAAGACAAGCAAGAGAGAAAACATGCTAAAGTGCGGTCGCGTAGCAGGCACAAATCAGTCAATCGACCTATCTCTACTTGTCTCCTTCACTCGCGCTCGGCTAAGGCCTATTATGCAAGACAAAGTCTCGTTTTTACAGATAACATAGGAGATGAGAGCATTGAGGGCGCAATGTGTTTATTATCATACGCGAGTCATGAAGACGAGTAGGTACTAAATGAATTTTGACTTTGGTGACTATAAGGGTTAATTCAGTCCGCAACGCGACCCGTAGATGCATTTCTGTACTGAATTGACAGATTTCGTGAGCGTGAGACGTCTTTGCAACTCTGTCAAATCTCGTAGCGGACTGAATTGACCCTAATAGCTACTAATATCTGTCGTGTTGGTCAGATGGCTGCTGTTCCTACTGGTGGCGCTGCCGAGCATCTTCGTGACACTGGCGATGGCGTTCTCCTCGGTGCGGCCGCCCGCAGACATTGAACTGTCCCTCCGCCTCGACAGACACTTGTACGAGCCGACAACTGACTTTATAGTGTAAGTATGACTATAAAGCTGGAGCTACTACTCTATTGATGTGATAAACTCAATAATGTTAATATTATATCGACTGCATTTTAAACACAGGATGAACCCATCTATACAAGGAGACGGCGACCCGACGATAGCACAGAAAATTTTGGACACGCTCATATTCGACACAGAGTTCAGAAACTGGACGGAAAAGGTGAAAAAATCAAATGTTATCAAAAATGCATAATATTATAAATAGTTATTATGAACCTACCTAACCTAACCTCTTACTATCAAAGTACTTGTCTGGTAAACTACTTTTCAAAAATATCTAGCAGGGACTTGTAAGGGCCTAATACATACTTAATTTATTATGACCTTGATTTGTCAGGACTCGCCTGTATGCAAGTGTATGAACACGACGCAGCATTGTGACGTCACAGAGGAGCCGGCGCGCCCGCAGACCATGGTGTTCCCCGACGTGTACACGCTCAACCGCTGGCTCGTGGACTCGCAGCAGCTCTACATCAACAAACGGTAAGAAAATATGTTATATCGACGCAAGATACTCAAAAAGTATTAACGAGATAAATGTATGTCCCAGAGATTGATATTACATATTACAGAAATATTGTGGCAAGCCTCAATGGAACCCTCCGTCAGACCATAAAAGTCTGTAGTGATTAGGATGTGGTATAATATCGCGTTGATTTTGGAAACTTCGATTGTGAAAATTACGTTCAAGAATAGCGCAGTTTGGTTCGCTACACTGACATATTAAAAATGTCTATAACAAAACTCTTTTACAGCTACGGCGGGTTTTCGAGCGCGATACGCAACGGGAGCACGTCGCTGGTGGCGTGGTACAACAACAAGGGTCACCACGCGATGCCGGCGTACGTGAACGCGCTGCACGCCGCCGCACGCCGCGCGCTCACCGGCGACGCCGCCACCGACATCGCGCTGCACACGCACCCGCTCAAGATCTCCGAGGAGCAGATCAATAAGGACACTGTGTGAGTAGAAAAACGTTACAATAAAGCTGCCCATAGTCGGAACGCGTCTTGCAGTCGAAACCGACTGCAAAATGCGGTCGCCGCACGGCGATCTGCAGTTTTCACACTAAATTCATATCCGCGATACACGGACCGCTCGAGCATTTCTTGAGCAACAGTTGGTGCAAATTTCAACGCGACCTCTCTAGAGCAGTAATCCGTTTATGGCCAGTCCAACGGGCGCCATTATCACTTTACCGGCGGTGAATTGTATAGGCTACACAACTTTAAGATCGCTCGGCAAAAAAGGAAGGTGCTATGTTTCCTTTTCAGATCTCATTTTGAGAAGTGAACGAAGTGCACGTTAACATTGACACGCTTTTGGTAGAGAAATGAACAACCTGATCGTTGTAAATCAGCGCTGAAACTTGAGACTTGTTTTTGAACGATAAGTGATTCCGCCCTGGCCCCTGGTTCTAAACCACTTATAAGTTATATATAATGTTTAATCTCAGACCAGGATATATAATTATTATGTCACTAAGGGCCTATCTCACCACTTCCTGATGAGTGCCGGACAGGCTATCCACAATGTATCTGACAGAATAGAATATGGAGTATCTGTCAGATAAGTTGTGGATAGCCTAACCGGCACTTACCAGGAGGTGGTGAAACAGGCCTCAAGTGTACAATTCCACTGAACAAGATGTGAAATTAAAAAATTAACCATACCTAACATGTTTGCCACCGCGGGTAGGTACCAGCACGTGGCGGACGCGGGCATCTCGGCGATGCTGGTGGTGGGGTACTCTCTGGTGTCGGCGGGCGGCGCCGTGTACCTGGTCACCGCGCGCCGCTCCCGCGAGAAGCGCCTGCAGCTGCTGGCCGGCGTCAGCCCCGCGCTATACTGGGCCGCTGCGCTTATATGGGATCTGCTGGTTAGTTAGTTGACACTTTAACGCGATATGCATTTTAATATTTTTATTTATTAATAAAAAATGTTTACGCTCGATAAACGAGAAATGTTGCTCCGTGGCGAACCTATTAGAACGCCGCAATCCTAAATCGTGATATTCCATATCGCGATTTATTAGTGGTAGAACACGATTTACATAAATAAATAAATAATATACAAAGAAACCTTTATGACGTGTAAGAATAAGGACATATAGTAATTATAGGGATTAATAGAAATTTTATGGCTACGCGTCTTTATGATACGTGACTGCCAAAGGGGTCTTGAGGTTTAGGCAACATTAAACAATCACAGCAATAAAATAACAATAAAACAATCGCAGATGATCCTGGTGAACATCGGTATCAGCGCGCTGATCCTGGAGCTGTTCCACTTCCCGGTGTTCGTGGAGCGCAACAACCTGCCCGCCATCTGTATACTCATCTTCTTGTATGGGTAAAGTTTCTTGTACCATACCTGTGTTGGACGTCCGATTTCGGAATTATGTAGAGAAAGCTTTCTCCGCACTGTTTAGATATATAATTTCATGACAAGAAAAAGGTCCACTTACTTTAGCCTAGGCATTTGTCGAAGAACGAGAGAAATAACAAAACAAATCTAGAATTAATTTGACCCAGCCTGGCTTCCTAATTTAAAATAAAATTCAAGGTCAACCAACTAATTAATACGTTTGTGTCCAGATACGCGTGCTCCGGTCTGGTCCACCTGCTGGAGAAGGTGTTCTCGGAGCCGAGCCTGGCCAACATGATGCTGTTCTGCGGCAACTGCTTCGTCGGCTTGGCCGGCATCACTGTGCTGCTCATACTGGACATCATATCGGATTCTGACGTGAGTATTGACCATAGAGCTACATAACAAAATTAAATACTTTTCAAAAACCTATGCCACTGCCCACTACAACTAGCCGAGTCAGTAGCGTGCGGGAATCTGGCGGGTGCGTCTCGGACGCGACGCCTGTTGGGGCACGCTTTCCAAAATTCCCGGAATGTACGAGTGAGAGGGTACGCCATGTGTTTCCCTCGTTACAAACTAGTGAACTGGTGGGGCGCGTCATATCAAATTAGACAAGTTATACATGGGTATGTTTTGAAATAAATCAGCAAACTTTACATGAACTGATTGGGCGTTTGATTGTTTCAGGCGACGGACAACGCGCGCTGGGTGTTGCACAAGGTGTTCATGTTGAGCCCGCAGTTCGCGCTCGCAGACGGCCTGCTAGAGGTCGCTAAGAACACTATTCAGGCACAGGTTAGTCTCCTTCCACATTACATAATACTCTGCTATTCGGTATTATTACCCAAACATTCCGTCAACCTATCTGCCTTAAATCAGTTTACTCGTTTTATGGAGAAATGATTATATTTTAGTCTAGGCGTCGTTGTTATGTTACAAAATATATCAGTAAAGTTTTGTAACTGATCAATAACTGTAGTATGTAGTCCTTTACAATAGTCCTTTTCATCGTCGATGAGCTAACATGATATGTCATGTGTAGGTGCTGGGCCAGTTCGGTCTGGACACGTACCGCGACCCGCTGTGGTCTGATCTACTGACGCTGCACCTGTCGGCGCTGGTGGTGGTGGGCACGGCGCTCATCGCGCTCAACCTCGCCGTAGAGTACGACTGCTTCGACTCCTTGATGCAGCGGTAGTAATCACTTAACTCAAATTTTAAGAAGTTTGATATTTTTTTGTAACATCAAGTTAATACCTAATTGTAGGCATATGATTATGCCTTCCCAGCGATATTTTTTTTCTGATAATAGCTGTCTTGTATCAGGTTCCGTCGCAAGCGTACGGCGGCGCACGAGTACGCCATCGACAGCGACGAGGTGCGGGCGGAGGCGGAGCGCGTGCGGTGCTCGTTCGAGCCGCTGCGCCTGCGCACCATCGGGAACATCAACGCCGGTAACTGCACGATACACTTGCTAATTACATAACTAATAATAATAATAATTTACAATATTATTAAGTGCTTGTTCACAGCTCGCAGCTTATTACTATGGCATTGTATTACAGCGCTCACATTTAACCGCTCAGTTTCTACATGAGAACCGCGCGGTTTCCGCTGTGTCTGAACAAGCACTAAAGGTCAATATTAATGTAAATAATAACGCATGACGTGTAAATGCCACAGTATGTGTAATGCATTTTAATGCAAGATTTTTTTTCCACTCCATTCGTTTGATGTTATTAACGAAATCATTGCCCATAGTAATATTTTGTCACAGGTTACGTAGTAACAGAAACCGACATGAAGACGGGGTCGCTGAAGCGGTGGACGACATCGTCGTCGCTGCGGAGCGGCGCGGGGGCAGGGCCGGGCGCGATGGGGGGCGGGGATGCCGCCGCCTGCGTGCACCTTAGCCGCGTGTACCGCACCAGCGCCGGACACAAGCACGCCGTCAAGGACCTCACGCTGGGCATACCGCGCGGACAGGTACACACCAGCTTTTGGGTGTAGGCTTGTTATGTTAGGGTCAATTCAGACCGCAACGCGACGCGTAGATGCATTTCTAAAGTATGGATTTGACAGACTTGCAAGACGTCTCACGCTCACCAAATAATATTTCAATTCAGTACTAATTAGAAATGCATAATTATCTACGCGTCGCGTTGCGGTCTGAATTGACCCTTAGACTTTGTCTACGTGTAAAACACATAGACATAAGAACATCATTGTATCAATTTCTTGGAAATAAAGTATAATATGAAAACGTGCATGGCGAAAGATGAGCAAAAGGTCAGGAGGAGTGTCAAATAATTTGTTTGGAATATTTTAGTAAAGGCGTATGATGAAATTACTAACACCGTATACATAAATAGACGTTATAAGATTGTATGTACGTATTTTATCCTTGTCCGTCAAACGTCTTTTCCAATTTATCAAACAAGGAGAAAACCACCTTATACTGCATACTGAGCTTTACTAATAAGAGATAATATAATGTGTGTTACAGTGCACGGCGCTGCTGGGCGAGAACGGCGCGGGCAAGTCGACGACGTTCGCGATGCTGACGGGCGAGCTGCGCCCCACCACCGGCCTCATACACCTCGACGGCGCGCCCGCCACGCCCAGGGACCTGTGCCGCGGCCTTATTAGTGAGTGGCAAACGATAAAGTTATTTATCCATTTATTTTATAGACTCACCAACAGAACAGCATTTATGATATTTTAAATTTAAATCTGTACATAAAATTTGTTATAGTTGGTATAATATATGCGAATTTGTGCCCGACTGTTATGTCTTCGCGTTAAGACCACTTCAAAACGAGTCTGAAGTTTGGGTACTATAAAATATACAATATTATTTGATTCCAGCGCGATAGACGAATGAACTTACGGACGTCTAGTTCAATTATATTTATACTGCACTTAAGTACTGACCATCATTACTTTTATTAACGGTTGCGGATCATTTGAGGCTCACGATGTTTTCCTGCAGGTTACTGTCCGCAGCAGGACGCGATCGACCCCCTACTGACGGTGCACGAGACGCTGCGCTTCTACTGCCGGCTGCGCGGTATCGATAATGCTGATGAGGTATGTTATTAATTCTACTCATACATACTTATTACATAGTAGTCATAATATACATTTTATTCAAACTTCGTAGATGTTATCTATCTCACTCTAATGAAAGAAAAGGCATGATAATATCCTCACATCTTATGAGCATGAGGCTGCGTTTCCACCAGAGATGTGCTGCAAGGAATGTGTTTTTGAAAACCAATAGAAACGCTTCATTTGCCTGACAACATTCAGCGAAGCGATTCTATTGGATCTTAAAAACACATTCCTCGCAACACATCTCTGGTAGAAACGCAGCCTTACTCACATCGACGCTAGTGTGCCTGACGTCACAAAATACTGAGTATTTCTGACGTTTGAGCAGGTAATAAAGCGGACGGTGGAGATGTTCGACCTGAGCAAGTACACGCACGTGCGCAGCGGCGCGCTCAGCGGCGGCAACAAGCGCAAGCTGTGCACCGCCATCGCCTTCATGGGCCGCACGCCGCTCGTGCTGCTCGACGAGCCCACCAGGTATTTAATACTTCATCTAAAATTACTTATTTAGTAAAACAATAACATAACATCAATATTGTGTCTTGGTAAACTTAGATATTTTATTGTATGTTCAATACAGCCTAGAGAACCCTATGTCAATGACACTCAAATTCTAACTGGTATTGTTATTTTGTCATTAAATTTCTCATCAGCGCGATGTGTTTACAGCGGTATGGACCCGGGATCTCGCGGGTGCGTGTGGCGCGGTGTGGCGGCGGCGTGCGGCGCGGGGCGCGCGGCGCTGCTCAGCACGCACGCGCTGGCGGACGCACGTCGCGCCGCCACACGGATCGCGCTCATGCGACGCGCGCGCCTGCGGGCCGTCGCGCCCCTCGATCACTGTCTCAAACGGTAATTATCTTCAAATTATAACTTAATTATTAAGATTATTTATATTCATCGGAAAGGAGGTCAAATGGATCTACTCTGACTTCACATTACGGTATTAACCTAATGCTACTTATGATTTGAACGATGAGATTGGGGTTGGTGCTAACTGCTATGAATTTCCTATTAATTTTTAGTTGCTAATACATATGTAGATTATGTATGTACTATCAGGAAGTTGATTCCTAAGCAGATGGGGGACCTAAGTAGTTTGGTCGAGACTCGAGTTACGTCAAACCCAGTCTATAGATCACAATTAAAATTGAATTTGACGTGAATTTGACCAAATGACGTTGGTCTGTCAACTGCCAAGGAATCAATTTCCTCGATGGTACTTACGTACCAAAAACAGAAACTACTAAAAACCATACTCTCTACTAGTTAACATTTAGTGATTCGTGTTTACTTATCAGGTTCGGCGGCGGCTGGGTGTGCGCGTGCCGCACGGCGGCGGGTGCGGCGCGGGCGGCGTGGCGGCGCATCTCGGCGCGCGCGCCCGCGTCGCTGCAGCTGCTGCACGACACCGCGCTGCACGTCGTGCTGCCGGAGGTCGCCACAGGTACGTACTTCACCATTTTTCTTCAGAATTATACAGCTTTTGTGGTATTCTATTTTAAAAATATTTTATTGATTGAATCGGACAAAAGAACCCCGTCGTTTTGTTTGTCAATTCAGTTTCTATGCAACATTAAACTGAATGAACTTGTCGGACAGTGGAGGGCAAGGAGGTGCGCACGCGTCTGTCGGCGGTGTTCCGTCTGCTGTCGGAGCTGCAGGCGGCCGGCCTCGTGCGCGACTACACCGTCAACCGCACCGACCTCGATCAGGTACTATACCACTGATACTAATGATTTAACTGATATGACCCTCGATGATGACTACTTACTTACTATCAGTGACGGATTAACCATTAGGCTGGGAATAGACGTCAGATTTTGTTTCCGATTGTCTGATCAGACAATCTGATCGTATTTACTCGATACACGTCCGATTCTTGCGTCAGACTTTTTCTGAACTCAGCCGCTCTCGAGCTATCATTCTGTGAGCTTGCATGAAAGAAAAAATGGATGACGAACTAATGTTACTTATTGCATAATATTTATTCATTTTAGCGCGAAAGAAGAAAGAACTCAATCTATCAAGACCATTACATAATAAAGATTAATCAACCTACCTAAAACTGTATTGAGAACAACATTTTTAAGACCGCAAATGTGGCAAAAACAGATATTTAAAACTGAAACATCTTTGGGGGGAGGCTGTATTAGGCATATTGTTCATCCTACATGATTCCGTTTATTTTTTAATGTTTACAATGATTTCCGTCGTTTCCGTCGGACGAATCAAATTAAGTAATTGCCTAGTCCATCACGTCAGAGGGGGCACCAGAAGAAGGGAAGGACAATAAACATCCGTCCTTAGGGCATCACGTCTCACTCTCACGTCACCAAAAACCACACCAAAAATTTTCTAGGAAAAAACTAATGTTTAGGTGGTAAAAGTTTAAAGACTGATTCTAGTTGACATACGGATTGGGGGGGGGGGTTACACAGGCAAAGATTGCTTAGGGCAATCTAGTTGTCTTAATCCGTCACTGCTCACTATAAAATGTTATTAAGACGCACATAACACGTCACACGTAAAAAAATCAACGATTGTAGTAATCGCGACACCTAGCGGTAGAATTTAGCAAAAATTGTCTCCACTAGTTACGTACACAAAAAACAGTCACTCCAATACAATCTCTAAGGTAATTCCGCTTGACTTTTTGATGCTAGATGCTGCCACCCAAAGTTAAAACTTGGTAACGAAAACCATACAAATTTTAAATATTTAATATGTATTGCAGATGTTCTTAAGCTACTCGGACAAGCAGACGGTAGCGCTTGAGGAGTGGGACGGCCCCCACGACGACCCCCACGACGGCCTCCAAGATGACCCCCGTGACGGCCCCCACGACGCGCGCGATGACGACGTGGTCACGTCGCTGTGACTAGGATAATGACGACCACTCCAGCAGTTACGCGATAAAAATGGTTTATTCCTTCTTTTCCGAAACTGACTTTTCTGAAATAGAGAATACCCTTCTAAAATGCGGTCGTCCGTTACTCGCGCATATATTATACCTATCTTATTGACACAGAAAAATATAGGTATGCGAGTGAAAGAGATAGTAATTATAAGAACAGTACGTGCGAATTGATTCCGCATGATCCGCAATCACACTAGATCTTTGTTATCAACGTTATATGCGTTAATATATTTTAGAAAAATGAGATACAATGCTGCTGGAGTGACTAGATAGAAAATGTTTGCTCAATCGATTTATGAATCTCAGGCCTTGTATACTGATTTAATTTTACTGATATATCATGCAATCCTCTTTATTTTAGACATTTTCTCATTTTAGACATAGGTAATATTTTTTCTTAGACAAATTTTGGACATTATTTATTACTTAAAAATATTATCATAATATAACTTTGGTTTCAACTTCAACAACGACCAAAAATTCTCTTAGGTTAAATATAGTAGACTTAAAATAGATAGGGAATACATGACAGAGAATCATGAACAAGATATTTTAAGATTTTTTTATAATACATAAAACACTTAAGTGGACAAATGTTACCTAAAGTATATTTTATAGCCAATATAATATAAGTGTAAAACACTTGCGAAATATGTTGTCTAGAGCGAGGAGACTGTGATATGTACTTATATTTACATTGTGTTTAAATTAAAACATTTTTGGTGATTAGAAAGGTGATTATTATTTTTGTACCTATCACAATGACGATTTGTAGACGATTTCAAAACGGAAACCCACGCAGCCACCCTGCCCATAATTTCACAACAAATCGCTAATATTATAACGGGGCCCTGGTTATATTAATAACCATTCTGTTTTTACGCTTAGTTAAGATTTTGTCAAATATAATGGTAATAAGTAAAAAGTATTTTCTTGTTTTGAATAAAATATATTTTTGGTTTTATACACTTAAAGCTGTATACAGAGATCAGTCGACAGACAGTAACAGTAAATAATCTCATTGACAAGAAACAGACAACAAAAATAAAAGCTACTTAAAGTAATCATTAAAAAAACAATAACTTAATATTGCAAAATCTTAAGCAGATCTCATAAATAATGTGTCCTTAACACTGGTTGATTGTTTGTGACCTTTGATCACTATAAATTTTTTTCTTAACATATTCTATTTTGCAAAAAAATATTCCTAGTTGGAATGTTTATATATTATTACCAATATCGTAGGCAATTAGTTTAGACATATTATACAAAAGTAAAACATCGGATTATTAAAAATGGCGTAGCCATTTGCTGCTTCGTCCCAAAATTGCTCAATATTTGAAACCACAGTCACAGAAAACATAGACTTAGGATGAGCGAGACGGCAGAAGAGAAAATGAAGTAAGGAGTGCTGACCTTTGATATTGAAAGAGAGCATCGGCTGACCGAGCAGGACAGCACTAGGCGCGGGGTGCGGCGGAGTGAGCGGGACAGCACTATGCGGCGTCGAGGGAGGCGTGTCGGCCGGCGGAGCGGCGGTAGTGGGCAGCGAGCACGTCCAGCAGGCGGTACATCACGTCGCGCGTCACCGCCGCCTGCGACACAGACCGCAGCGCCAGCCGCGCCCCCGCCTCCACCTCGCACACACACTCTAAAACCATACAGCTGCTAAAATCTGCTCGCAAGCATAATATATTTCCATTTAAATTAAGATACAAATTTAAATTCACATTACAATTTAAATTAAGATACAAATATACATAATATGTGTATTATGTACATACATAATATGTATCTTGATTTTTGAATATTATTCATGCGTGTTTAAACCATAAAGTTAATATACCTAGCGGAATATACCTTCTTATCTTATAGGTCCTTGTACGAATTGCTATGTGCGACACGAACAGACTATAATATTATATCTTAACTTTTGAAAATTGTATAGTGTCTGCAATGCAGAGGTCAAGTGCGAGCATTTTGTGTTTGTTTCTCGATCGAGTTCAAAACACTTTACTGACATTTCTAGTCATTTTACCCTCTTCTTGTCATATCAGAGTATGTGGTTGTGCGCGATACGTACCGGGTATTGGTATGCGCTGTGCGAGCAGGCGCGCCGTGGCGTCGATGTCTGCGGGCGGGAGGAGGCGGTCGGGGGGCGGGGCGTCGTTATGCTGCCGGAAGTACAGGAACACCTGCGCGCGCAGCCACGACGCCGCCGCGCGCAACCAGCCCCGCACCAGGGTTTCAACCGCGTCTGCGCATACAGTTTATTAGGCTTAGCAAACAATAGGGATGACGACAAAGTCAGAATTTCTGAATAAAGTAGAAAAGTTACGGTAAAAATAAGTTTGTACAACATTTTGTTATGGAACCACATTCATAGGCGCAATACTTAACATAGCTATCGAACAAGTCTTCCCTCGATGCGTACAAACTACAAAACCGTGACGTCATTATTTTGGTAGCAGTTTGTATGGAGCGTTTTGGGAATGCCTATTTTTATGTGATTTATGATATGAGAGAGTTTTTAAGTTAACAGAGGCGATTCACCGATGCTTTTCTTTCGAGAGGTCCTTTAATTACCAACAACAAAAAACATAAAGCCTATTGTAGCTATTTATGTTAATTGGTGTGTTGATTGGTATATTAAAAAACGAATGTAAGCTTAAGACCACAGAACGGACGTAAAATTTCTGGAGCTCCATCTATATGTAAGTATATTGAAAGAAGAAGAAGATGTAACGCACATCTCTCCGTTTGCCTCACCCGATCACACTTTCGTAAAGTTCTCGTCACGCATTTGCCAGCTTACTCCCCAAGTCAAGCGTGCGTAAAGTGCGTAAAGAAGTTTTACTTCAAAAAAATGGTACCTCCGGCTAGCAGCGTGGCGGCGCGGAAGGCGAGGTGTGAGTGTAGCATCCCGCCCGCCACCAGCAACTCGCCCAGCGCCGCCCACCGCGCGCCAGTAGTCGCACACCACTCCTCTGGAATACACACTCATACAAATAGAAGATGATCTCTTATATTAACTGACTAATTTCATTAGTAAATTCATACTGAAACGATAAAGTTAACTTCAGCTATAACATTTTTGTAGGGTCGCTGACCACGAGTGAAAGATGCACACAACACTTTATGTTATTAGTTATTACTTATTACGTATACATTAATCATTTTCCCTAATACACTATTTTCCAAACTCAAACTCAATTTTTTTTTATTCAGAATATTTTTTTTCAAAATATGTTTTCTGAACGTCGGGACATGGTCGGGACTATACTGGTGCCTACCACCTTTAAGTACTATCAGAGAAGTTGTTTCCTAGGCAGATGGCGGACCTAAGTAATGTAGTCGCGTTAAGTCAAACCCATCCGACTTATCACAATTCACAGCTATGAATTGACATAAGCCGACCAAACGACGTAGGTCTGTCAACTGCATCCGCGGAAAGGAAACTCACGCGTTCCCGCAATCCTGCGTGCGAAGAGCAGAAGGGGATTGACGGTTTTTTAGTGGGTAGGACTGCGGTAAATTTACCATCTTTACGGCCGCAGCGAGTCCTACATACCCGGGGAGTTGTCCCCAAACCCCCCGGCATGCGCAACAGCATTCCCCGTCTCAAAAAAAACTGTCTGTCAACTGCATAGTAATCAATTTCCTTGATGGTACAATGTACTTAAAATTAAATGCTAAGTAATACTTAGCATTTAGTTTTAAGTACATACATAGCATTACGTCTTTTCTTTTTGTAAATTATGCTGTTACAATGTCCTGTATAATATGCAAAAAATATTAAATTAAAAAGTAAAATAAACTGAACTGACCGAGGTCCTCGGGGTGTGTGGGGGGCAGTGGGGGCGGTGCGGGCGGCGTCATGTGCAGCGAGTCCAGCGCCGCGTCCACGTGCGACAGCGCCGCGCGCGCGCCGACCAGACGACTGACTGCCGCGCCCACCTGTGACGACAGCGTTTTATATCTCATTATTAATTTATTATAAATTGTAATTCCTGCCATTATGACAAATTTTTAAAAGCTCACATGGTGCACACATTATTATCAAGTCTGACATTTCTCGTCAATCTAATGCCTTAACCTTAAAAAATTGACCTGCGCTTTCCTGTTAGAAACAATATTTTTGTTGTTCAGAAGCGGAAATCGAATAAACGAGTTAAGCTATTTACCAAAATATACCAGACCACCATTGAGCCTCTATTATATTATTACATTAACAGCACTCTATATACTCACACCGAGGTCGGCGGCGCTGCACACGTACATCCAGTCGCGGCGCGGCGCCGGCGACGCCCCGCCCTCCCCCTCACCCTCCTCCCCGCCCACCGCCGTCTTCAGCGAGTTGAACACGCCCGTCACCGTACGTTGAAACAATCTATCGAGCCGCTGCATGTTGTTGGTGGTCTGTCGGGGGGACGTGCTGCGCTCTGAATTCATGTCGTACTCGTCTGCGATAACCAAACAATTTTTTTCTTTTATATATTCTGTTGCATAACAACATTATAAAAATATAGACTATAAATAAATGGTCCAGAGCTAAAATACAATTATTAAGTACGGTGCAATAAAACAAGACAGACTACATTAAATTTACGATAAAATTTCTCTAGTCGACAATACAATAAAAGGTACGCACCAGCGAGCGCGGCGGGGTCGAGCGGGCGCGAGGAGGCGTGGTGCAGCGTGCGCCCGCGCGTCTCCTCCGCCCCCTCCCACCACACCTCCTCCCTGAAATATTACATACTCTTAAAGATAATTTATGATTAAATATTTTGTAACATGTTATTTTTTTAGTTTATACGAATGAAAGGGAGGGGAATTGGAGGTAATGTTTCGATTTATTTGATAGGCCAATGGCCCATACACCCTTTCTTTATGCGATCCACCTATTCATTTATCCATGTCAAATGTTGTTTTTGGTCCTTAAATAAAAAAAAACTGACCTGGGCGGGGCCTGCGCCTCCTGCAGCAGCGAGCGCAGCTTGGCGATGCTGGTGGACAGGTCGGCGGCCTCCTCGTACTCGAGCTCCGGGGACTCACTCGGCTCTCCCGCCCCCACTGTCCCCGGCACCGCTCCCGCCACCCCCATCGTGTCCTGTGACGTCACGCGGTGCTGCTTCACCAGCAGGTGGATGC
Organism: Plebejus argus; assembly: GCA_905404155.3. Lineage (NCBI taxonomy): Eukaryota > Metazoa > Arthropoda > Insecta > Lepidoptera > Lycaenidae > Plebejus > Plebejus argus. Next base: position 19,394,552 of record FR989930.1, on the reverse strand, counting down.
CGTTGCCGTTCTCCTCTGAATTACATTATAATGCTCTGTTAACTAACCTATTACCATTAAAATATTGAAAGTGTGTAATTGATGAGATATCTGTAAGTTTTTTACGCAGAAAGCACTAAATAGAAAAATAAAATTTGCGTATGACAATTTAGACATCGAATTAATACAACAGGCAATTCTAGTTAATGTTTTAGGGCTCCCACACAACAGCAAATTCGCATCGCATCGCAAAATTTATAGTACAAATGACATTAGGATGCGATGCCAATTTGCAGTTTTGTATGGGAACCCTTAGCACGGTACCTCGAGCGGGTATGTTGATGGCGCCGTCGACGTCGACGTCGTGGGGGCGCGCGCGGCCCAGCTCCGGCGACACCTTCTCCGACCGCCGCTCACGAGCGGTTACAGACTTCTCCTGCTAGTCCAGACATAGTCGACGACTCAAATATATTAGCTTATTTATTTATTGTTATAGATTGTACGTACCATTGAGGAAATTGATTCCTAGGCAGTTGACAGACCAACGTCATTTGGTAGGATCATGTCAATTCAATGTTAGTTGTGATCTGTCGGGACTGTCGGCAGGGTTTGACGTAACGCGACCAAACTATGGAGGTCCCCCATCTGCCTAGGAATGAACTTCTCTGATAGTACATAACTTTTATGTTAGAAAAGGAGCTAATAATTTGAATCAATTTTGAAATATTATACCTGTGGATCATCGCTCAGGCCTGTGAACCTCAGTCCCTTCTTGAGCCCCGCGATGCCCTTGTCCAGCAGGCCCTCCATCATGCCCGCCGCCTCGTCCTACACAACACACACTATCACAATATACACATGCATCTGTACAATAGATTTACGTAACATTATAAATTAGAATGTACTGCATGAGGTCTTGCTGAATGCAGACTTTATATTGGCCGACTTAGTATCGGCCAATAGAAAGTCTGGTCTGCAAAAACTTTACAGATAAAGATAATATAAAAATATAGTTAGAACCATACCCTACTTTAGACCTTGTTTTCAATAATTATTGTTTCATCACAAGACATACATATAATAAGTAGGTTCTTATTAATAGGGAACATTTAAACATCAGTGTAAGCGTCGTCATGCAACATGCGTAACACATAGTAATAACACTATTTGCTTGTGGACGTCTTCAATTAATAAAAAGGGGACCATTGAAGGAGGAAATGTCTCGTAATCCTACCCATACCTTGGATATGTCAACCAATACATACACCCAACCAACCAATAACATATCACATAGATTATGACATATGAATGTTATCAAACAGTATATATTATCTTATTTTTTTAATATGTTAATACTGTATAGAACAAATTTTGTTACATAAAATGTACATCCGAAATAATTGAGCTTAATAACATCCATGTATCATCCAATAACATCAAAGTCAAGAGTTGCTCACACACTCACTTGCTGTTGCGCTGAGCGGAGAAGCAATAGATCATTAGGTAGCAGTCCCTTGTTGTGGCATTTGCTTAAAAAATAAATTAAAAAGTAAAGCTAAAGCGGATAGATCGTGCAAGAGACATACACCAGAATGGTTGCAGGGCACATCTACGTGTTTTGGGACCTGTAGGTCTCCGATCTTGGTCTTAGCCTGGTGGACAGTTGACTGTATGTCTTTAAGGAGCGCATCCCCTGGTTTTGGACTTGATTCTTTCTTCATTTCTTTCTGTGGTTCTAAATCCACGAGATCTATGGCATCCTCCTCACCTAAAACAAAAGACGTAAGTTCTAGTACCTATCACCTAAACTGCTATAAAATTCCTTAATATGTATCTAAGTAATATTTTTATGTAAAATTGCAAATAAAATTTTAACAACATTTTAATTTATCCATCTAATCAAATATTTGAATATTATTGTTATAAATTGTCTACATATAAGCAGCATATTCATTATTCACAGATAGGTCTTACCAAACCACAGTGGTTGTGGGGACACATTTCTGACATTGGGGCTGTGGTCGGTGTCCTCGTGTCCCCACAGGCGGCTCAGCGGGATGTCGTCCAGGCCGGCCAGCAGGTCCTGACCCACGCTGATACACTGCAGGTCCATGTCTGTCTCCCAAGTTTTGACGCTGCCTGAAATTTTTTAAGATTTTGCTTATACATAGAAAGTGTTACAAATCTAATCCTTTTTTGAGAATTGTACATTTTTTTTATTAAATAAGGGCAAACGAGCAAACGGGTCACCTGATGGTAAGCAACTACCGTCGCCCATGGACACTTGCAATCAGAAGAGCTGCAGGTGCGTTGCGGGCCTTTTAAGAGGGAATACGCTCTTTTCTTGAAGGTTTGCAGGTCGTATAGGTCCGGAATACATATTATGGAAGAATGTGAAAGGCACAGATGGAGTTTAAAATAGGACTAAAATAACCTAATATATTTTTAATAGTGCTTAGATATTCTATTGTCAATAGAAGCATCCACAAACAGATCAAATTATAATTATTGTAGACTAGCTGTCCCGGCAAACGTTGTTTTGCCATTTAAAGTATATTTTCTACATCATCGGTTGATACATGTTTTACCCCCTATTTTGTCCCCTTAGAGGGGTGGGGGAAAAAATATTTTTTTTTTTTTTTTTTTTTTCCATATTTATTATTACAATCTGTCTCCTGACATTAAGTAATTGTTGTGTTATTTAAAATGACTTGCGCGTTACTTGACCAGCATCAAGTACGCTCTATATTATACACAGCCTACAGTAGGTCCTGCGGTAGTTTTCTTTTGAGTCGCCTTAGTGGCTCGTCATTTCTCATTAGGTCTTTGGCATATACATTTGGATGATTCAAAATTTTTAAGTTGTAAGTGTTTATTTTATCTTTTATTTCTTGCTTAACTGTATTTATATTGAGGTCATGATGTAATCTATCATTACTTATGTACCAGGGAGCACCTGCTATCATTCTTAACATTTTTGATTGAAATCTCTGAAAAATCTCAATATTGGAGTTAGCAGCTGTACCCCACAACTGTATCCCGTAAGACCAAATTGGTTTTATTATTGTTTTGTAGAGAAGGAGTTTATTTGTAAGAGACAACTGAGATTCTCGTTTTAACATCCAGTACATTTTTCGTACTTGTTGGCCTAATGCTAGGCGTTTGGTGTAAATATGTTTTTTCCAGGTTAGTTTTTTGTCCAAGTACATTCCTAAGTATTTTGCCTCGTCGGCTTGAGGGACTGTTATACCATTTAATGTAACAGGTGGGCAGGTATTATGTCTGTTTGTAAAAGTAACTTGGACAGACTTCGTTTCGTTTGCTTTGATTCGCCAGTCTACTAGCCATTTAGCTATTTGGTCTAAGCTTTTTTGAAGTTTAGAAGAAGCCAGATCCGGGAGTTCATCAGTTGCCAGAATGGCCGTGTCATCAGCAAATGTTCCAGTTACAGTAGCACTTGAAGTTGGGAGGTCAGCTGTGTAAATGAGATAGAGTTGAGGACCCATGACACTTCCCTGGGGTACCCCAGCTAGGATTTCAAATAAGGGTGTTATTTCGTCACCCACTTTAACAAAAAAGTGTCTATCTGCCAGGTATGACTTTATGATTTCATAATATCTTATTGGAAATTTTTTTTTAATTTTAAATAGCAACCCTTCGTGCCATACACGATCAAAAGCTTGGGCTATATCCAGAAATGCAGCTGTGCAATATTGTTTTTTCTCAAGAGCTCTATTTATTTGTTTGACCAATCTATGGACCTGCTCTACTGTGCCATGTTTCTGCCGGAATCCGAACTGGTGGTCAGGTATAATATATACACCAGGTATAATATATACACCAGGAAAAAATATATACACCAGATGTTCAGTTGGAAGAAGATAAATATATCTGCGAAAACCACGTTCAAATCGGATCAGTATTTTTCGTGTGATGCTGGAACAAACATACAGACAGACAGAAAGAGTGACAGACAGACAGACAGACAAAAAACTAAACACAATTTTGGCTTCTATAGCGATGTAGTGACAAAGGTGTAATTTCGGGTGTCATTTCATATCTTTTATGTACAGAATTTTCATTTCTACAACAGAATATTGTCTTCCTCCCGCTCGCGCTTTGGTGATGCCCACTATCGTAATATTTTAATTTCGCCATAATTTCAAAACCAAACGTCCAATTTTAATCATTCAAAGACCAAATATTATCTACATAAACTGTACTTAGTGATAAAATAATTTATTTTGATAAGGATTAATAGCGTGAGTAAAATATATCCGTTTAAATGTAGTCCAAAAAAAAAATCAGGATTTTTAAATAAATAAATGGTTATTGTGCCTCACTCGACATAGATAGGTATAGTGTGTCGCGGACTTTTTTGTAGATATTTATAAGATCTACAATTACTTAGAACATTTTATGGTTCTATCTTTTATAGTTTAGGCAGCGTACGCAAAATAAGTAACTTTTCTAGCTGATTTTGTACACCTTGCGTCCGAAAAACTCAAATATCTTACGGAACCCTACTTTTTTCCAAAATAAAATGTAGCCTATGTTCAGCAGAAATAATGTAAGATTCCAATAGCAAAAGAATTTTTCACATCGGTCCAGTAGTTTCGGAGCCTATTCGACTCAAACAAACAAACAAACAAACAAACAAACAAACAAACAAAAAATCAAATCTTTCCTCTTTATAATAGTAGTGTAGATAGATTTGAACAACAGTCAGACTCCTAGTATTATATATTTTAGTACAATAAATAAGTATACCTTCAATGATTCTATCATATATTTTGACTTCATTTCTCCCTTGTCTACCTCGTTTTTGCCTCATAATAGCAACTGGCTTATCATCCGCAGTTTGCACTGGAACATTATCTTTTACAATTTTTACTTCTGCTTTGACTTCTTCTGGTGTTGAACTGTTGACAGGAGGTGGTGGTGTGACATCTGGTGGTGGGGGTGTCACATTTGAGGGTGTTTCTTTCGGTGCCTCTGGTGGTTCTTTTGTTACCTCTTGTGGCTGTTCTACAGGTTTGTCCTCTTTAACATCCTGTGTTTTGTCATCACTTTGTTTTTCTACATTAGTAAGCAACATGAGCAACTTATCATTCAGCCAGGCCGGGTCCGACAGTTCTGTTTCAATGAAATTGTCAAGCTTCTTTGCAAGAATACGTACAAGCAGCTCGGAGTGTGGTGTGTCCCACAGCTCCCACGGCACGAGCTCCTTCATGACAATACGTAGGATGTTGGTGCAGTGGTCTGCAGAGGTTTGCTTCTTTGTCTTCTCATAAGTTATGGACACTGAATGTGACTTCTTGTACAATGTATTTATGGAATTGTTTGGAAACTTCTCATGTCTCTTCAGGGCTTTCCTATATTCTTTCAAATGGCTCGTTAGTACTGCACATATATCTACGAATATCTCCTGAGAATCTATTTTGTCACATATCTGTAATGAAAGAAATTTTAAAGAATGAATGAAATGCTAAACAAAAATGGCAAAAATAATTTCTACATAGCATAATAATAAAAACAAAACAACTTATATATTTTAAAACTGTAAAACTCACACCTACTGTTGTATAAACTAAAGTAAAAGTACCTTGAAAGCTTTGCTTATCATCTGATCGAGCATCTGCTTGCAGGCAAATGGAAATCCAATCTCCTGGGAGATGTAGGGCACGTACCACGACGACACCAGCTTCCTCTCTAGCACGGTGGATATCACGCTCAGCTCGTTCGTATCGTACTCCTTACACTCGACGACACTCGGGTCTTCGGGTACTTGAGGCAAAACATTCTTGAGAAATGCCAGAAACGGATACGTCGCGACGGTACCTTCGATGTCGTACTTCAGCGGTTTGTTCAACTGAAGCAGCCACTGAACGCAATTGAAGCTCAATGAAATGGACAACACAATTACGATAACTATGTAACTCAAGAACCAGAAACCGGTTATAGGTGATATATCGGTAACATAGTTTAGAAATATTCCTACAACTGAGATGCTAGACGACACTATAGTCACAATTTCAAGCAAATTTCTTTTTGATAACATTTTTATGGATTAGAGCAAAATAATTATCTATTTGGAAATATTTTAAATGTTTGTATTGATTTCTTCATTTCTGTTTTGACTTTTGAGACAGATCACAGATGAATGGTTTTGACTTTTATGGTTTATGGCAGAGGTTACACGATCAATTTTTCATCAATCTGATCCATCAATCTGATATCAATCTGATTGACGGAATATTGATGGTTATGAAAATTCCATATAAAGCCCGACCAATAAAATAAAAAACCTCGCCATATTGCGGAAATCTATTGGAACTAATTTCTTCAACTGGCAACAATCTTTATGAGATGCTCATGAGATGTCATAATAATTCAAGACGTGAGTGGAAGAATAAAGTAAGTAACATGAAAAAACTTCCCGTTTTTTTGCTTCAATGGCGGCTTTAGGGCCGGAAAAATTATTTGAAATACAAAAACTATGGATTATATGTGTAGCCAGATAAATAAGCTAGGTTATAAAGTAGATAAGTTACAAGTTTTATCAAAATAATTAGGGAAAAAATGAGTTTTTGTCCGTATGTTACGAAATGTTACTTGTTCGATTCTTCCACTCACGTCTTCAATTGTCATCTATCAAAGTGTGTTCTCGATTGTGCGTGATATATTTCTTGGAAAAGTGAGTTATTTAAGCGTTAAAATGCCGAAAACTATTTAAAGTTAGTTAATATAAAAAGTTATTTATAATATGAATTATTACTTGTCGGAAAGAATGTCTGAAGGGATCGACTCTATTCCTCTAAATAACATCACGGACTTTATAATTGTCAACATGACTGGGAGGTACCTCATATAGTGTGTGCAATGTAAAATGGCTAATTTTTGCTGTGTTTGTGACTAATCTAATTTAAGACTTCTGTTTTTTAGGAGTATACTGATCATTTGTAATGAAAATACGAAGAGAAGGTCAGACCTCAGTTTTATTTCCTATAACACCTAAAAATAATGAAAGAAGAATGAGTCAGAACTCAGAGATGAGATATTATGATATGAACCACTACAGTCTGACCACGAAGATCATGAGTTATTAATATAACTTGAATATAAATTGAATAAAAGCTAATAATGAAAGTATAAAGTTGTATTTTTTAAACTGCCTAATGCTATAGTTTTACTATTATGGGAGTTTATTTCGTGATATTTTAAAACTATACATCAATGCTATGCTTTTGTCAAATTATTTCTGCAATATTCTATATTAAAATATGTCTAAATTATTAAATTGAACCAGCTAAAAATTTTACACTAGCCAATTCGTAAGTGTATGACTGTACTATTTGTTGCCATATTCATAGTTCATTTAGCGCCCTCAGCGCAGGTTTTTTATATTTCTGGTCAGGCTTTTAAAAAATGATCAATCTATCAATCCGTGAGTTAGACGATCAATTTTTCGTCAATGATCGGATTGATGGATCAGATTGATGAAAATTTGATCGTGTAACCTCTGCCTATGGTGTTCGTTTCTTTGCATAATCGATTATGCTTGGTGTCATTATGACATTTTTTTTTTTGGTTTTGAATTCTGAAATCTGACTACACTACAGTCATTATTTTCTATGCACTAACTTAAAAAAAATGCTGTCATATCTGACGTTGTAACGTCACTTTTACATTTGACATTTGACTTTGGTCACGTCATAAAGTGTGCCCATCTGTTGATCTGGGGACGAAGTCATTATTTTACCTTTAATAATTTAGATAAAAAGACCATGTAAGTTTATGAATATTTAATTTATATTGTAGTTGTTTGAACTTTATATAAAAAATTATTTGTTGTTGTTTCAGGTCTAAAGTTACCTTTAAAATCACTCTTACTTCAGACCCAAAACTTCCTTTCAAAGTGTGAGTTATTGAGTATTTACCTAATAATATAATACCTAGCTTAATAATAATTAAGACTGAGGTCCCAGGTCCGCCTGGCATCACTTGTAGTTTCACTGATAAAATTAGTTAACTATAGGTAATTATCATATTATTATTTATTACATTGCCATTGGTGTGACCAAATTGTAAAGATCCAATAAAAAGTGTTATAACTTCATTGTAAACATAACATGAATCCATCCATCCATCTGGATGCCACAGTGTTCCTGACAAAAGTACCTATGATAACATTAGTTTTTTGTTTAATAGATGCTGAAAACTTGTGGAGTTCCTACTTTGAAGTTATAACATTTCATATGGAAGCCGCTGTGGTTCGACAGTTTCTAGACTTTTTTCAAGATTTTATCAACTTGTGCCAATCAGAGTCATGGCTGAACCTTAACACTAGCCAGGAAGAAATCAGAAATGCCTTTCTTATATCTCAACACATAGAGAAATGTCTCAATAAATTACAAAATAATTCTCTTCTTGATGAATTCCTTAGCAGCCTCAGTAACAAGAATGACTTGTCAACTGCACTATTTAAGAGTTACTTTACAGATCCTCCCAAATACATATTAAAGAAAATATTGCAATCAAATGTTGGCATTAATCAAGTCGATGTTAGTTTTTCATTGTTCTTAAATATTTTTTCTGAAGCCAAGCTAGAGGAATGTCTGTCAGATATCATGTTAGAGACAGCTTCTCAGGAGGTGCTTATCAGAAGTTTGCCAGTAGAATTTTCAAAAGAAAAAATTGCTAAGTTCAAAAGCCTGATGTTACTGTCTGAATTAAGTAGCTGCAACAATCCAGAAAAAGTAATTGAAGACATCTTGAAAAGCTATGAGAAGGACATGATAGAAATGTTAGTTATGTGTTTATTGATTAATGATTTTAAATATGTGAATGCCAGAAAAAAAATTGTGAACATATTTTTAAACATCATGTCATGTAGAAGTGTTGACAATAAAAAATTCTGGAATATTTTGTTATCCTTGCCCGAGGAGGACTTAAGAAATCTGTTTTTACTATACACTGATCTATTTAAAGCCACCTCGAGGGCACTATTGGACTGTGGTAGATTAATCAATGAAAATATGTCATCAGATTATTTTTACATAAGTCTCACATATTATGAATTGCTGTCTGTACTGCAAAAGCTATTCAAAAATGAAGATTTGAAATTAGAATTTCTAGAAATTATTGTAAAAAATCATTCTGATTTGGAATTCTGGAACAATGCTCTTAAATCATGATAGTATTTTTTTTATTTTTTTTTATTTAATATATTTTGATATAAATGTAAATCAATGTGTTTTGATTTTACCTCTTACAATTGCTAAAACTGAGAACCATTGCAAATGATTAATTCTTTGACAAAATCCAGTCCATTATATATACACCGTACAATTATACCTGTAATCACTTTATTTTTTAAATCATAAATATAATATACTAGCTGTCCCGGCAAACGTTGTTTTGCCATTTAAAGTATATTTTCTACATCATCAGTTGATACATGTTTTACCCCCTCTTTTGTCCCCTAAGAGGGTGTGGGGGGGAAGGTCATACACCAGATGTTAAGTTGAAAAACACAGTTAATACCTAATATGAAGTAAGTCCACTAAAGAAAAAAGTTGTATACAAAATCTGACCCCTCTTTGGTCCCCAGAGAGGGTTGAGAGGGGAGGGGGGGGAGGATTTTTATACACCAGATGTTGAGTTGGAAGAAGACAAATATAATATATCTGTGAAAACCGTATGCAAATCGGATCAATAGTTTTCGTGTTAAAGAAAAAAGTTTGATACAAAATCTGACCCCCTCTTTTGTCCCCTTAGAGGGGTGGGGGGAAAAAATTTTATACACCATATGTTAAGTTGGAAGAAGATAAATATATCTGCGAAAACCACATTCAAATCGGATCAGTATTTTGCGTGTGATGCTGGAACAAACATACAGACAGACAGAAAGAGTGACAGACAGACAGACAGACAAAAAACTAACCATATTTTTGGCTTCTATAGCGATGTAGTGACAAAGGTGTAAATTCGGGTGTCATTTCATATCTTCTAAGTACAGAATTTTCATTTCTACAACAGAATATTGTCTTCCCCGCACGCGCTTTGGTGACGCCCACTATCGTAATATTTTAATTTCGCCATAATTTCAAAACCAAACGTCCAAATTTAATCATTCAAAGACCAAATATTATCTACATAAACTGTACTTAGTGATAAAAGAATTTATTTTGATAAGGATTAATAGCGTGAGTAAAATATATCCATTTTATTGTAGTCCAAAAAAAATTCAGGATTTTTAAATAAATAAATGGTTATTGTGCCTCACTCGACATAGATAGGTATAGTGTGTCGCGGACTTTTTTGTAGATATTTATAAGATCTACAATTACTTAGAACATTTCATGGTTCTATCTTTTATAGTTTAGGCAGCGTACGCAAAATAAGTAACTTTTCTAGTAGATTTTTTACACTTTGCGTCCGAAAAACTCAAATATCTTACGGAACCCTACTTTTTTCCAAAATAAAATGTAGCCTATGTTCAGCAGAAATAATGTAAGATTCCAATAGCAAAAGAATTTTTCAAATCGGTCCAGTAGTTTCGGAGCCTATTCGACTCAAACAAACAAACAAACAAACAAACAAACAAACAAAAAATCAAATCTTTCCTCTTTATAATAGTAGTGTAGAAATACATCAGCAAGTATCCGATGTATGTATTTTTTTCCTCTATGTCAGCAAGACAGGGCAATGTTATCTTTTCAATTATTACAGTAATGTTCATACTTGATACTAGTACCCTAGTAACTAATCCTGTATGTTAATCTAAAAGAATGAATGTAACATTCTAGTCTGAGCGTACCAGAAGCGACGCCGTTCACTGCGGTGCTGAAGTTCGCGGCGGAGGAGTTCCGCGTGGAGCCCGCCACCAGCGCCATCATCACCGACGACGGCATCGGCATCAACCCGCAGCAGACTGCCGGTGAGTCACTGACATAACTGTTTTTAACAGGTATAGTATGACCATTATAGAAGTAGTTCCTTTTTACGGAAGTAGAAATCAAAAGAAATGGCAGATTGATATAAAAAAGATGTTGTCACTTGCCAGACTGTCGTGAAATACGAACTTTTCTATCCGTATTCCTTGTATAGCTATTGCCTACTATCAAAGAATAACTGGTCTACTATGCAACACATATTTTCAGAGCTGTTGTTATGCTAAGCTAGCGCAAGTAGTTTGTAAGAATCATTTTAATTGTAGTCGCCTAACACCTTGAAGTACTGAGGAACTCACCGTCATCCTACCCCTACACTTTAAAATATTATATTGTATGTATTTTGTTGCAAACATCTTACAATAATTATTGTATGATATCAAAGTTTATATCTTTGTCATAAAACTGAACTAATTTTCTTTTTTTCTTTTTCAGGAAATGTTTTCCTAAAACATGGATCAGAGCTGAGGTTAATTCCGAGAGACAGAGTGGGGTTTAGCTCCACGTAGATCTTACATTCCGTGCATGAGGATACAATTCAAGACGTGAGTGGAAGAATAAAGTAAGTAACATGAAAAAACTTCCCGTTTTTTTGCTTCAATGGCGGCTTTAGGGCCGGAAAAATTATTTGAAATACAAAAACTATGGATTATATGTGTAGCCAGATAAATAAGCTAGGTTATAAAGTAGATAAGTTACAAGTTTTATCAAAATAATTAGGGAAAAAATGAGTTTTTGTCCGTATGTTACGAAATGTTACTTGTTCGATTCTTCCACTCACGTCTTCAATTATAACATTTGTAATAATTAGACAATCTCGTAAGTAAACATTACTCATATAATAATATGTGTATTTTATATAAAAATAGGCGAATATTGCTAACAAATGATTTCAGAAGTTTACTACTTTTTGGTAAGCTTTGAATAAAAATCTTTAATATTCCTTTTCAATAGTCACAAATTGTATACTTATTGAATGTTATAATTGTATCTAAATTACCTTATGTTTTAAGTGTATAATATTTTATTTCGTTTTATAATAAAAATACAAATTTGGTAAACTTGTTTTATCTACAATCTTATACTTAGTGGAATAACATTGCAACGTTAACTACTGTATTTTGAACAGCGCCTCTGACGTTCTTATGAAAGCTTTCTCGAACTCAGACTCGGAGAAACGCTCTACTGAAGCCCTGTAAAGATAATATTATAAACCCATTTAGTACATTATTAGTAACATTATTCAGTAATAAGTAATACTGAAAACTCACTGAAATATTTTAGTAGTTAAAAATATTTCAATAATTGGGCGTACCTAATACACCATCAGTTAGAACATAGACAATGATATTATATTATAATTTTATGTCAAGACGTTATGTCATTGACCACTATAAAACGGCTGGTAAGGGCCTAATTAAGCTGCGTTTCCACCAGAGATGTGTTGCAACTTGCGAGGAATGTGTTTTTAAGATCCAATAGCATCGCCGTGCTGAGCGATGTCATGGCAAGGTTACGTCAATGAAGTGATTGTATTGGTCCTCAAAAACACATTCCTCGCAACATAATAATATCGTCGGTCGGTCGCAGCCTGAAATTTTGGAGAGGGTCACTTACTATACTAATAATTTATTGGAAAAAATAATTCCTTTTATTATTTGGAAATATTTTGAGATTTTTCAATTTGATCTTAGATTTTGGGGGGAGGGTCATGTCCCCTGTGACTCCCCCTTCGGACCGCGCCTGGAAACGCAACCTTACACTGGAGGTTAGCGAATAGCGAGCAGGTCGCGGTCAAACGCCTATGACCTAGTGACCGCCGCACAACCCGTATTAAGAAACCATGCATGGCGCATTAATGTAAAATAATAACAAAATTCTGCCAAGATGCAATATCAGTAACCTGGCGGCCTCGATGATCCTGTTCCGCTCGTGTTGCGGCAGCGCGATGACCTCCAGTATGGCGCGCGCGTACTCGGCGGGCTCGGCGGCGAGGAAGCCGGTGCGGGACCCCTCCGCCGTCTCGATGATATCCGCCAGCGGCCCGCCGGACCGGTGCGCGATCGTGATCAGACCCGCCGCCATGCACTCCACCACACCTGCAGGGTATTGCCAATCTCATTACTGAATAATTTCCTTCCTAGAAAACCTAGCAACGCATTTGGATGCGATTTCCTTAACAAAATAAAGTGGTTCTAGAATCCATGATGCTGATGAATTATTAAATTAAATTTTGAAAAGCAAAGTTTAGAAGTGCCACTTCCACAGGGTCCAATTTGTTAACCAATACCTCTCTGTCTGTCTGTCTGGTTACATTGGTCAGGTTTGATAACGCACACACATTCGTTCTGGTTAGCTCAATGACTTAGCTTTCAGATGCGATGACGCGCTCTGGAATTGCAGCAGTACTCGGTACTCACTGATGCCGAAGTGCTCGTTCCACATGGTGTGTATGGCCATGGTGCTGGTCTGGTAGAGTTGCAGCAGCTGGGCGTAGGGCGCGTTGAGCACAAACTGCACGTGGCCGTCGACGCTGAGGTGCGCGGCGAGGTCGCGCAGGTTGCGCACGCGCTCCTGCTCGCTCGCCGACCGCGCCGAACCCACCAGCACCAGCTTGATCTGATAACACATTGAGTGTTACAGACTAAGGGCCTGTTTCACCCCTTCCTGATAGGCTATCCACCAATTAACTTGACAGATCGAGTATGGAAAATCTGTCAAAAAAGTTGTGAATAGCCTTTATCAGGAAGTGGTGAAACAGACCCTAAGACTACCTTTACACTGTCAGTCTGGCATCAGTTCAGTTCATCAGTCTCAGACTGAATGATAGATCATAGAATGATGGCTGAAAAGTACATACATAATAAAGAAATGATCAGTCCGTCAATCAACCAGTTAGAGTTTAGACGATCACTCTCTCGACTCCCATCATTCCTGACCAATCACCAAACTGATGGACTGAACTGATGCCAGACTGACCGTGTAGCCGTTGTCTCAGCTCATATATAAGTAGTTAGTGGGATAACGTATGGTGAGTAGAACAATAGAGCACAATATCAATTTTGTTATACGAATAAAACTATTTAATTGCAGCAGCATAAAGAATTTTCAGTTCATCTGCACTAATGTTATTAGTTACTACCTTCCCCCAGAGCTGGTCGTTGTTCATGAGTAGGTTGCGCAGCTCGTACAGCGCCTGCAGCATCAGCGGGTGATCCTTCTCCGGCCGGAACTGCGCCACCGACAGGATGCGGATGGGGTCCGAGTCCCGCACCAGAGACCGCAGCTTCTTCAGCTCCGACACCTGGGAAATTGATCTGATGGCTTGAACTTCCTTTCAAATAAATCCTCTATAAGCGGCGGGATAGCGGCACCATTTGTTACGACTTACGAGACATGCAACACGCAACGAATCCAACGTTGACTAAGATGGTTGTTAACTTTAAGGCGATGTGCTCCTCCGTCCACGTGCCGTTCACCAGCATCACGTCCGCGCACCGCCCCACCCCCCCCCCGCCCCCCGGTACAACTGCATACATACCTCGCACGGCGGGTAGACGCGGTGCGTGGACAGCGGGCGGCCCCACAGCTCGTTGATGTGTTCCTCCGTCCATGTGCCGTTCACCAGCACCACGTCCGCGCACCGGCCCACCCACCGGTACATCTGCAACATTTTACTTTATTACAATAATAATAAAGGTGCTAGAAAATATTCACTTTCTGATTATAAATCATTTTTGAAATTCGTACACTAACCGCTAACGTTAGTTAGTTAGAAATTGAACAATAGGTTAGTGAGTAGTGACTAACCCAATTTCATGTCATTTGTTCAATGTCATGTCATCTTTACTGCTTATCTTGCTGTCGAGTTTCGATCTAGCATGTCCAATAGAATAGACCATCTGGGAAGCTCATAAGCTGCTGTCCTTTATTCAGAATGTATTAGACTGGAAAAATTACATTTATACGTGTTCCCGACCAGACTTTGGAACCACTACGCCAGCTCAAACCCATTGTAACCTGCAAGCTATCTCACCACTCCAAACATCTTGTAGTAGAGTATCTTGCACCACGTGAGCAGGGGGTTGCGCGCGATGAGGCTGCTGTTGTTGTGGGCGGCGACGCGGTGCTTCACGCGCCGCATCATGGCGGACGTGATGGTGGGGTAGTGCGTGTACGTGCCCACCGGACACGCCGCCAGGTACCGGAATATGGGGTACGTGAACGCGAACCCCGTTGTGTCTATGTAGATATCTGTAACAGTATGATATTGAACACTAATGAAACACAATTTTCGTGCACTTTTTCCACTATATTTAAGAAATTATAACAATTTTAACAAATTACACGACCGGTTTCGAATTAAATCATCATCAGGTGTAAGTTTAACGTTGGTAGTTTTAATTAAATACAATCAAAACAAACATTAGGGTTGTCAGCATCATGGTATTTTTTTACAATTTGGTAGAATTTTTCTTCCAAATATGACTAATTTTTAATGATGTTAAAATTAATATTTAGTTGGATTTATAGTATGATATTGAACGTACTGTAACTTCTTGATGGAAATTCATGTTCAATTCAATAATTATACACTTTTCTTACACTTATTCCACTTTACTATATTACGTTTCTTACAAAAAAATATATTGTAAGAAACATCAGCTGTAAAGGTGTCTTAGCAAAGAAAATTCACATGGCACATCAAGGATCTATTACTAGCTAAATTGAAAATTTGTAATGATTAGGGTAATTATTTTCAGCAACATCTACATCTAGTAAAACCCTTTACTCCTAGTCTCCTAGTTTACTACTATAGCTTGTCTTGCCTGTTAATGTAGAAACTCTTAAATGACTGTGTATCATTGAGATAGCAGGGCAGTGCAATATTACATATTGTGCAATATTATTGACAGTCTAAGGTTAACATTGAATGCACCCACCTTTCAATTTTATTGTCAAATAAGTTGATCAATAAATATTGTGTGCAATATTGTGCAATAAAATAAATCATTTAATCAAAATAATAAATCATTTTGTGTCCTAAAATACTTGTTATAGGATTGTACAATTGAAAAACTATTTTCACGAAAATAAGGAATACTAATACTATTTTTGTTAAAAAAAATCTTACCAGGATTGAACTTCATAAATGCCTCCATGCCTAAACCAATGGAGCCCAAGCTCTGCATCAGTAGAGTTAAGTACGGGTAGGATGTGGGGTCGATAGCATTCTTCATACTCAGTCTTATAAAATTGATCTTGTCTACATCCAGCTTAACATTAAACTGATTCTGCACCTTATCTATGATAGTCTTGGCCTCGGCAGTCTCAACTGTATAAACGTATATGTGAATATCAGGATACCTGTGATAAGAAGTACCCCCTTCATTATTAAATAATTTTATCAATTAAATAGGGATTGAAATGTATAATACATTTTGCTATGATAACTTAAGTAACCCTTCATCTTAGATATATTTTTCACCATGTGTAGCATTTTTCTTACAATAGCAATATTTTTATAAGTAATCCCAAAAAAAAATACTAAATGTAAATTAATAATTCCACTTAAAAATTCTAAATGTGATACTAATACTGCAGGAGAAAAAAAAATTAGTTACCTAGTGAGCAAAGCCTTGATAGCAACCCAGAGGACTCTCTCCCCCCCACCCCCGCCATTGCAGTAGGGGTGGAAGAACGCAACATTTGCTCCGTCCCTCTTCCGCCTCTCCAGCTTCCTCTCCTTGATCCTCATGTACCATGACGCGAAGATAAATGCACAAGGTATTAGGACGAAGGTAGCAAACATAACAAATGCAAAGAAAAATAGTGGAAGGACCACAAATAATCTGAAATAAAATGTTTTTTATTTTTTTCATATCTGAATTTTAATGAGTTACTAACAAATATATTCTGCCAAACATTAGAGTAAATAATATAAACTAAAATGTTTCAAACTATGTAGTGGGTATAAAATTACAAGATAATATAAGATTTTCTGTTAAAACCATGAAAAATGCTTTACTATTATTAATATAAATAAAAATATGATGTTGCGGTTTCCGATTACTCTACAGTCTTACAGTCTACCTCTCTACAGGCACGTGATGTTTTATACTTACAATAAACGTTCAATAAAGTCATACAAGTTTTAAAAGTTTAAAACATTAATTATATATGAAAATATGATGAAATCTAAATTGTTTGTTGCATTAAACGAGTGCGTGTTTACGTCTATTAGAAGCGGCAATCGTTGGGATATACTCACATGAATAACTCGAAGAACATTTTGTGAAATTATTTTTCAGGATAATAGTAGATGAAAATCATGAAAACAAGATGCAATTCGGAATGACAAAAACAGTTATAAATATTGTATATTCTATTTTTTCTACTTTCCACCGAAATTTGTAAGCGACATAGTATTTAATTAGCTTAATTAATTATTATCGTCGGCTTTTTTAACATAAAAGTTATTTAGAAATTTCATGCACTAATAAATTAAGTACCTATTTTGACAGGCTTTGACCAATTGACGGCCAAATGCCAATTTGACGGCTGACAGTGTTGACACATGGTTGACAGTGTTGACACATGGTTGACACCATGTTGACACCCATTTTTTTCTTATTATGGCACTTCGGC
This sequence comes from Plebejus argus, assembly GCA_905404155.3. Taxonomy (NCBI): domain Eukaryota; kingdom Metazoa; phylum Arthropoda; class Insecta; order Lepidoptera; family Lycaenidae; genus Plebejus; species Plebejus argus. The sequence continues at coordinate 19,376,970 of FR989930.1, read as the reverse complement.
TATAACCATGGCCAGTGTCGAGTATATAGTATTATAGGGACCGTGCAGAGCGACGACACTGCCACAAGTGGCGAATAGCCGAAACTTTTACGAAAATTTTACTGTCAAGCTCTAGTGAAGCTACGGAAAATTAGAAGATTTCTTAACAAATTCTGAGTATTTTCAAGAATTGAAATGTATTGTTGTTGTAATACATACAAGAAATATAAAGGCAAATCGAACGATGTAAAATTTTACTATTTTTCTGCCAAAATATTCACATGGCTTTGCTTATTGAAAAACGAAAGAAATGGATAAAAGGCGGTAAAAATATACGTAAGTATTTAAAAAGTTCCATGAGTGTTATGTGTAGACTAGTAAAAACACTAAATTTTGTAGATTATAACCGTAAATTCATTTTTTATGAACACAATATGAACATAACCTATAACCATTGCTTTCTTTCAGTAAACATCCAAACTGGCTTCCATCTTAATTGATATACATACATAGGCACCGCTCATTTAATTGGCATAAAGTTGCATCAAAAGTAAGGATAATTTGGAGAAGTCCTGCCAGGAATTCAACACTGAGGATAGTATTGAACTTGAACCATCTTGTCAAAGTGTTGGTTCTCAAAAGGATGATTCTTCAAGTAAGAAAAAGATTAGTAGTGCAGTCTTTGTGTGTTATTTAAAGAATACATACCTAAATGGTGTTTACACTTATGAGATCCAGACTGAAATTAGTTAAAAATAGTGACAGACAAAAGTTGTGAAGATGGTATCGATCGAATCGCAGAAGGTTGAAATAAAAGCATTTATTTTAGTGAACTTGTTTTATTTTATTAATCCACAAGCATTTTCAGTAATTAATATAAGTATTTTTGCATAGCTTCATTATTTTATTGCAATATTTATCAAGTTTTTACTTTCTATGCTGATGGATGCTATTAATTACTTTTTCAGATATTTTCTTAGTTAACTAGATAAGCTTTATACATTTTTATTCACTCTTCCATTCTTTGTTTACGGGTAGAAAGTAGAAACCCTTAATATTATATTTAATATTATAAAAATATACTTAATATTATAAATGCGAAAGTGTGTCTGTCTGTTAGCACTTCACGCCCAAACCGCTAAACCAATTTTGCTGAAATTTGGTATGGATTTACTTTGAGCCCCGGGAAAGGACATAGGATACTTTTTATCCCGGGAAAATGTACGGTTCTCGCGCGATAAATGATTTTTGGCGCAACGGAGTTGCGGGCGTCATCTAGTCTTTAACTTTAATATTTCGATCGCGGATTCTTGGAAATCTGTCGTTGTTCTCGCGGCCGCATGTGGCCACTTGGGAGTGTAAGTATTATATCATTTTATAGTGTAAAACATAAAAAAAACACTCATAAACTATCCAGGGTCAAGGAGAATGCGAAGTCAAAGTCACTCACAAGTTACGTCTTTTACTCGCATCGTGGCGCTGCTGTCGAATTACGACGCCCTCTATAGTTTCTGCACGGTCCCTATGGCGGGAAAAGAATATTTTATATTACAATTTTCAGCATCATTATTCTATATTGTTAGGTCTGAAGTCTAGTCAAAGTCTAAGTAAAAGTCATTACAGTCATAAAGCCAAGTCGGTCGATTCAGTAAAGTGGTAGACGCTTTACTGAAACTTTTGATGGAGTTTTGGAGGGAACACAAAATAGCACGTTTCTGAATAATGCATCACTTTCCCACACTTGTGCACGAACGAATATCTAATGGTTAATATTATTCTACCAATATTACACGTTAAAAACCCAACTTAACACAATTTTAGGTTGTAGTTCTATGATTTTAGGAAAATAATACAAAAAAAATCACAACATCACTCTTGAAATTGTGCAATAAAATTGATCGTCCAGGGGCCCGCGGTGAGCTGTGAGACCTAATAATAATAACTCCCACACCGGTTTCGGTGACTGTGACTAGCTTCATTGAAACCAGGCCAGCGCGGCGGGGCTAAAATGGTCACATTTAAGCAATTCCTCTCAATCAATTCTGCAAATGAATTATCAAAACTGTCAAACTGATAAAATATGTCACATCTGTACAAAAATACAGAAATGAATGGCAAGCAGTTGCATTTTTCGATTAAAAAAAAATTAATCATATTATGATTCATCTCATGATTCCACAAAGCGACCATTTTAGCCCCGCAGTTACGCAGGAGTAATTTTATAGCGCCCAAGTGTGTGCGCAGTACACAAGAGCAATCTCTATTCCTTTTACTCTCATACCCAGTGGGACGGACGACCGACACGACTGGCGAGAGATCTGGGCCCAGGGCCGACTTTTTACATGCCCATCCGACACATGGGTCATTTTACTTGTCAGGCAACTTTCGATGGATACATTAAATAATTTGAGAAAACAGTTATAAATAAAGACCACATTACTAATAGACAATAGTACTTTTATTAAATTTAAGATATAATATTACAAATTGTATTGAATACTTTTAATCAGTACCTAATCATTAAAGTTTATGTCTGTGTTTAAGTCGTCGGCGAGCGGCTTGTCGGCGGTGGCAGCGAGGTCGGCGAACTTGGCCACGTAGTCCATGCTCGTCTCACCCATCAGCGCCTGCAGCTGCGATTCCCCCTGTGATAATAAAACAAAGTGATAATACTGGATAATGTGTCATGCGTCCCCTGTGTTGAGTTCACTCTGAAAGTAACAGCGCTAAAAGAGTTACTACCTTTTACTTTTGTAGGTATAGGAAAATACCTGACGCAGGGGCGCTTGCCCATACAAATTACAAAAAATGCTCTTTCAGCGCTGCCACTTTCACAGTCAACTCTAATTAAGGGATATGTACACACCATATTATTATTATTACACGGTACACCCTATAGTACTATTAATTACTTTTGTTACCTACACCTGGTATAGATTTAAAGTCCAAATGGCAAATCAAGGTACGAAATATACTAAAGTAATAAAAACATAAAATGTCTCATCCTCTCGAGAGGAATCAATCTAAAACTGTAAAGGAAGCACTATGCCAAGGTGAACTAATCGACCGTGTGCTCTTAGACAGAGGTTACACGATCAATTTTTCATCAATCTGATCCATCAATCCGATCCAGATTGACGAAAAATTGATCGTCTAACCCACGGATTGATGGATTGATCATTTTTTTAATATGGACTTTTTCATAACCATCAATATTTCGTCAATCAGATTGATGGATCAGATTGATGAAAAATTGATCGTGTAACCTCTGCCTTACAAATAGATAAATTGTACGTTCGCAGCGCGTACGTGAAAACGTATTTACATGCGCATTCACTTATGTGAACGCATGGGCGTTTTTTTTTAATGAAATAAGCGAGCAAACGTCGCCCATGGACACTCGCAGCATCAGAAGAGCTGCAGGTGCGTTGCCGGCCTTTTAAGAGGGAATAGGGTAGATTAGGAGTACCTGTTCCCTTCCCAACCCTACCCGGGTTGGGAAGGGAACAGGTAGGGGATTGGGCCTCCGGTAAACTCACTCACTCGGCGAAACACAGCGCAAGCGCTGTTTCACGTCGGTTTTCTGTGAGGACGTGGTATTTCTCCGGTCGAGCCGGTCCATTCGTGCCGAACAATGGCTCTCCCACGTCAACGTACGCCCATTAAACGTACGTGCGCCCATTTACGTACCTGCATATCAGTGTGCGGGCGGCCCTCGAGGTGCGAGAGGAAACTGCTGAGCGAGAAGTCCTGCACGGAGCCCTCCAGCCAGCCCTCCGCGTCGCGTAGCAGCCGCGACGGCGACAGCGACATCGACTCCGCCGGCAGGAAATCTGCACATTGAACAACTGCAGTTAAAGAGTAAAAAATCTTTTAGCACGCGGTAAAATAATTGTGGTTTATAAACGCTCGTGATAAGCTTGTTCTCCGTTGTTCAGTCATGAAATTAAGAGTAGTGTGGTAAGTAATACTAAGAACTAACTCGGCACTGTATATTCTATTGGATAGCTTTTATCGCGGGCTTCGAGCGCGGCGACCTAATCAAGAAACACCGTAACGAAAATAAACTTGCACAGTGCGGCGTTGCCGCGCATCTGTTCGGCAGACTTAGGCACGGTGTTTGTGTGCGTGCGTCGAGACGTATACGAATTGTAATTGCATAAGTTGATAAATAAAGTCGGCCAGGTGCGAGTCGGACTCGCGCACGAAGGGTTCCGTACCGGTATAGAGCGAAATTTGATAAAAAAAAATTGTTTTTTGTATGGGAGCCCCCCTTAAATATTTATTTTGTTTTAATTTTATTATTAATTATTAAAGTACAAATATAATTAAAGATTTTGTAAAAATTTCAAGTGCCTAGCTGTTATTATTATTGATTACGAGCAAAAAATAGCAAAAAAAAAAATCACGTTTGTTGTATGGGAGCCCCCCTTAAATATTTAATTTATTTTGTTTTTAGTATTTGTCGTTATAGCGGCAACAGATATACACAATCTGTGAAAATTTCAGAAGTCTAGCTATAGCGGTTCTTGAGTTACAGCCTGGAGACACACAGACAGACGGACAAACGGATGGACGGACAGACGGACAGACATCAAGTCTTAGTAATAGGGTCCCGTTTTTACCCTTTGGGTACGGAACCCTAAAAATGATATGCTATGCTTTACTGCGGCAGTCCGAATGCCACACGTATTTTTTTTAGGATAATAGAATAGAACGGATATAGAACGGGACTTGTAATATCAGTCTCAACTCACTGGCTATGTCGGACTGGTGCGGCGCAGGCGCGGGCTCCGCAGCGGACGCGGCGTCCCCGAGGGCGGGGTCCGCGGCGGGGGCGGGGTCCGGGGGCTCGGCCACGCCTGTCTCCGTCACCTCCACCTTAAGCTCGATGCCGTCCTTCGTGTCCTCCTCCTCGTCCGACCGACTTTCTTCTGTAACACACAAGGTACAGTGATTTTTGCCTAATAATAATAATTTTCGTCGATAGGGTCCAATTAAAAAATACCTGATTTGCTTTCCCGACTCACTCACGCTCGATACAGCCTGAGACAACAGCAACATATGAAAAAAAGCGGCCAAGTGCGAGTTGGACTCGCCCATGAAGGGTTCCGCAGCAGCAATAAGGTTTATTTTTATGAAATTAAAAGGTTTTTGATTTGTTTTTATATTTCAGTCGATTTAATGAAATTTAGATTAAGGTTTACCATTTATGACGTATAAAAAAAACTACTGGCTAGATCTCGTTCAAACCAATTTTCGTTGGTAGTTTTTATAGTAATCTACATCATATATTTTTTTTAGAATTATCATGCCCCTAGTTTAGAAATTAGAGGGGGGGGGGGACACACATTTTACCACTTTGGAAGAGTCTCTCTCGCAAACTATTCAGGTTAGAAAAAAATGATGTGAGAAACCTTAATATGATTTTTGAAGACGTATTCCATAGATACCCCACACGCATAGGTTAGATGAAAAAAAAATATTTTTAGTTTCAGTTGCACCTATGGGGACCCCTAAAATTTTTAATAATTTTTCCATTTTTGCATCAAAATCTTAATGCGGTTCACAGACTACATCTACTTACCAAGTTTCAATAGTATAGCTCTAATAGTTTCGGAGAAAAGTGGCTGTGACATACGGACGGACGGACAGACAGACAGACAGACAGACAGACAGACAGACAGACAGACAGACAGACAGACAGACAGACAGACAGAAATAGGCGTCAGCCATAGTTACCTTTATAGTGGTCGCTGTCAGCAAGATCGTTGTCACCGTGGTCGAGCGGGCTGATGGGGATGCGGCGGTCGCCGTCGTGGAAGTAGAACTGACCGTTCGACTCGCTCAACACGTAGTAGAACGACATACTGTACACACATACAAGTATTGTTACACACATATGCATAGTATAGTCAACATTAGCTCATAAAGGCCTCATACCTAGGCCCGTATAAATAGTCAGTCCTTAAGATGCGACTCGGTCTCAAGACGCGGTTCGGCTCTGTGATTGGTCCAAATTTTGACAGCTAACCAATCACAGAGCCTGAACCGTGTCTTGAGACCGAGATGCATCTTGAGTACTGACTATTTATACCGGCCCTAGCGGAAGAGAGAAACAAAGGCCTGAGCAAGCGAGACGTCACTATCAGTAACACTGCGTGGTAAAAAGAGACGTGTGATACATGACAGCAGCACTCTTTTTTTGACGTCCGTCAGCCCGGATCAGCCCGTTGACAATTTAATCTCATAGAATTCATGTTCAATCTTGCTTAATATGTAAGTGTACCTATACGTACATATATTTTTCACACAGATGAAAACCAATTTCGGTTTCGTTTGACAGCTCGAGTTTGTTGCTCTATTCCGCTAGGTATATTAACTTTATGCATTAGCTACACGTTTTTACACGCCGCCGATTTTCGCAGTGAAATGATTAGTATTCAATCTTGTATATTATTATAATAATCCCTGTTTCATTTATACGACTGGAGCATTGTTTTTTTACCGTTACTGCCCTTGTCTTAAACATTCTAAGCACATCAGATAACAGCAATAAATTATTCGCTGCTTAAGGGCGTTTGTGCACTACACGGGATTTTGCAATCCGGCGCGGCGTCCCGATTTCTTAAGTTTATATATGGCAAACGTGAAAGTTATGAACGCCGAACGGTAAAATTCCGTGTAGTGCACAAACGCCCTAATTTTTAGGGTTCCGTAGCCAAAATGGCATAAAAGGAACCCTTATTTATTACTAGGATAGTACTCAAGTGAAACCACTTACTCTGACGTAGGCGTGGGCGGCGGCTTGGGCAGCAGGCGCGGCAGCGGCGGCGGGGAGTTCGGCGCTATCTTCACTGGTATTAAATCTGAAGGAAATAAAAAAGTGTAGGAAATCTGATTATGCTCAACACGAGCCCCTGATTAGTTTTATGTAGTAGATAAATTTAATTTCTATACATAAAATATAAAAATTATCTGCTATACATAACACTGTCAGACTGTCTCTCAGAGCTATACTAAAATGCCTTTCAAGAATCATCGTTAACATAAACGTACTAGCTTTGATGTGTTATCCTAAAGCGCAATACACACTGAGCCCGCCGGGCCGCCGACAAAGCCCAGCGACACAGCCCGGCGGGCGGCAAAGATGATCATTTCAAACAGGCCGCCGCCCGCCGGCTTGTGTCGTCAGGCTTTGTCGGCGGCCCGGCGGGCTCAGTGTGTATTGCGCTTAACGATTTTATGGAAACATTACTGTAGCATCCTCTTTACATCATAATTTACAATATATTTTTTACATTCATCTCGCTGCAATACACTACAATATACTGACTGCTGGGCGGCGGCAGTTTGGGCAACAGCGGCAGCAGACGCTGTACGACGACGCGGCGGTTGCGCGCGCCGCCCGCACGCCCGCGACGCCGCTGTGGCAAATCCGACAGGCTCAGTGCGGGCTCGCTAGCCTGTACACACATATCAATATAAAAACCGTAAATTAAAAAAACTTTGGCCTATCGATAAAAAAACTTTGTAAAGAAAGTCAAACTGTAAGTAAATTTTATGACTGAAAATAATTCTATAAGATCTTTGGTTAGGTTAGGAAATGGGTACAATGTAAATTTTATGAATAGGTACTGTTTTTTATATCTTAAAAAATTAATTAAAAACGTGTACAATATATGTAATACTAAAAGTTAATATAATATAATAATACTTAAAACATGCATAATTAAGCCGTCTAACCTCCGACTTCACTTTGGGCGCGATCGGCGTGGGATGTCTGAAGATGGCCGAGTTGTCTTCTGGTTTTAGTTTCGTTTTACAGTTTTGTATGGGCGTTATTATCGGCTGCTGTTTTTGAGATTGCTGAAATTTACAAACATTTTAAATTTCGCATATTTTAAATGAACGCACGTGTGCGAATGAACGGAGACGTTGCGTACGCGTCCGCTGTCGTACCTGTCGTCGCGGACAAACATGGCCGCAGACGCAGGCGGCGGGCGTGGGCGGAGCTATGTGCGGGTTGCCCGCCAGAGCTAACAGCCGCTTCAGTCTGTAAAATAGAAACAAACTAAGATTTTTTCCGACTTTAGAATAGTACATACATAAGTTCAAACTCGTTTTATTCAGAATTTTTTTTCAAATGTTTTCTAAACGTCGAGACTATACTAGTGCCTACCAGTAGAGACCCGATATAGTAAACAAAATATTAGTATGAGTTGATGTAGAACTTGTTTAAAGGTTTAGGCCGGGCGCGCACTAGCAGCCAGGCCGCAGCGGCCCGTCGCGGCCGCCATCGAGATGAACGCCATAGACCACGCGCACCTGGCCGCCACCCGGCCAGCGGCCACACCATACTTTCAATGGCCGCAGCGACCTGGCCGCTAGTGCGCTATTGGGCTTAGGGTGGGTTGCACCAGAGGCGTGGTTATAGTTACAGTGGTCAAAGTTATGGTTATAGTGTACGGTGTCATAAATCACACCGTAGCATTTTTCACTTCACAATGCACATTATTTTCAGTACGCGTTAATAATCAGTAAGCACCGCGCGTGCTCCCTAGTACCTTTATATCATATAATATATCAATCTTATTTGGGTTAATCAAAATAATTTTATGTTCGGGAACATTTGGTTTTATTAGCAATACCGCCACATATAGTTAAGGCTAACTTAACTTTAACCTTAACTTTGACCACATAATTTGACAGCTGTCCGTTGCTGGTCAGACAAGGCTATAAATGAACGTGGGCAGGGGCGCTACTGGTAAAGGAGAACTGTCAAAAATTTCGTTTTTGTATGACAGACAGACATGACGAATCTATAAGGGTTCCTTCTACGGAACCCTAATAACGCTGCTATCAATACGAACCTGTCACTGAGCAGTGAGAAGCCGTTGGGTGGCGGAGGCGCGGTCTGGCCGGGCGGGGTGGGCGGGGCGGGGGGACCGGGCCGGTTGATCAGCTTGTGCACGAGCTTCACACTACCCGACTTGTGGTCGGGCGACGCCATCTGCTCGATCTTCCGCTCGTCCCCCGACATGCCGTCGTTGCTGTCTTGACTGAACGTGTTCTTCGGCGAGAACAGTATATCGGTGTCGCTCTCTCGTTTCTCCCGTTCGTCCTCTACGGAGCTGTCGCCCTTCTCGGGCGTTTTGTTGCCTTTCTCCGTTTTGTCTATGAGTTTGTCCACTTTGTCTAGGTCGGGCTGCTTCTGCTTGGCCGGCGGCTGCGGCAGGGGCGGGGTCGGCTCCGCCCACCAGTAGTCCAGCTCTATCTTAGACCGAGCCCCAAACTGATAAAAAACAAAACAATTTTTACAGATATTTTCTAAAGATACAAGATGTGAGACGTGTTACATATCTATCTTGTAGTTTGGGCAAAAAAGAATTAAACATTTTTAGGGTTCCGTAGCCAAAATCAAAAATGGTAAAAAACGGAACCCTTATAGATTCGTCATATCCGTCTGTCTGTCTGTCCGTCCGTATGTCACAGCCACTTTTCTCCGAAACTATTAGAGCTATACTATTAAAACTTGGTAAGTAGATGTAGTCTGTGAACCGCAGTAAGATTTTGATGCAAAAATGGAAAAATTATTAAAAATTTTAGGGGTCCCCATAGGTACAACTGAAATAAAACAATTTTTTTCATCTATCCTATGCGTATGGGGTATCTATGGATAAGTCTCCAAAAATCATATTGAGGTTTCTCATATCATTTTTTTCTAACCTGAATAGTTTGCGAGAGAGACTCTTCCAAAGTGGTAAATGTGTGTCCCCCCCTATAATTTCCAAAGTAGGGGCATGATAATTCTAAAAAAGATATATGATGTAGATTACTATAAAAACTACCAACGAAAATTGGTTTGAACGAGATCTAGCCAGTAGTTTTTTTTATACGTCATAAATGGTAAACCTTAATCTAAATTTCATTAAATCGACTGAAATATAAAAATAAATCAAAAAACCTTTTAATTTCATAAAAATAAACCTTATTGCTGCTGCGGAACCCTTCATGAGCGAGTCCAACTCGCACTTGGCCGCTTTTTTATTTTGTTAGTGTACTAATTAATCATCATACCATAAGGTATAGGTCTCCTATGGTGAGGTCCCCGGCGTCGTACACGCTCCAACCGCGCCGCACTTGCCGCGTGGCGGTCTCAACGTCAACCTCCCCCCGAGCCTCCTCCTCCTTCACCTCATCTCCCTTCAGCACCTCTTTAGCTTCCTCCTCCTTGAGTTCCTCTCCCTTTGCTTCTTCCCCCTTGAGCTCCTCTCCCTTAGCTTCCTCCCCCTTAAGCTCCTCCCCTCTCGCGTCGTCTGCTTTTAGCTCCTCAGCCTTCGCTTCGTCTCCCTTTAATTCATCATGCTTGATGTCATCCACCTTCCCGTTGACAGGATCCTTGTCGAGCACCATCGTGTATATACTTCTGCCGGCTTTTAACGGACGCAGACGGAATTTAACCTACAAATATAATATTATAAATTAAACATTTTTATCCGAACTTTGGGCTGTCAAAACGTAAATTTTTGTGATAAGAACGAACCTTTAGGTTTTTAAACTTGATGCGTTTCCCGCTCTTATCGGTTTTGCTGTCGCTCTCGTTATCGGTGTCGCTCTTGGGGAACTTGTCGTCGTCCTCCATCTCAGAGAAGCTGTCCTTCTCCCTCTCGGACATGTCCTTGTCTCTGTCCGGCGCGTCGCCGACCTCCTCCTCAGCGGTCTCCTCGGCCTTGAGGTAGTAATGGGAATTAATGCTATTTTTTATTATTTGTTAATTTCATTAACATGCTAATTTTGATGTCCTAGCATGCTACGTGTTATTGCTTTGCTATTTGCTAAAATCACGGCATCGTGAACTCTCGGGTCGCATCGCACCCTTCGTTTCGAGTATTATTTCGCATCGAGTGAAAAATAGCAATATTCAATAGCAATTAGCGCCGCGGTGTGTAACAGCGAGGACGTGAAATTTTTCATGATCGCAGACTATCGCTGCGTACGATAATATTAGCAATCATTTCTTTTAATAAGTACGAATAATTTAAATATTGCTAAAGGGCAATGGGTATTTAACAATGAATTTATATTGCTAATGCTATTTTCAGCAACACTACCTTGAGGTCCTCCTCTGTGCTGGGTTTCTCGTCGTCGTCGGGGCCGTTCTTGAAGTAGGCCATCATCTCGATGCCGTCGATGGCGGTCTCGTCGATGTGCATCATCATCAGCTTGGTCGGGTCCGCGTCCTCAAGCTTCAGCTTTTTGGTGTCATCTTTGTCTGTGACGCTGTCCTTCCTCGGCCGTTTGGCGTTCCGCAGCTTTACTACAAAATACAATATCTACACTTACACAATATCTACACTTACGTTTTTCTAGGTTTCGATTTACTACGAAAAATTATACAGTATAAAAACAGGATCTCTCTACCATCAGCGGCGTGCTTGTCGCGGCGGCCCATGCGCTCGAGGTAGGAGGAGAAGCAGATCTTCTGGCTAGAGAGCGTCTCGCCCGGGCTGAGCGCGGGCAGGTGGATGGCGGCGCCGGCGCGCGGGCCCACGTGCAGCACCGCCGACCGGGGCAGAGACTCCTCTACAAATATACACTAATAATAATACTATACTCTACCGACATGCTTTTTCAATAAAGCAACAAGTTTTTTCTTGCAATGATATTATATGAAAATATTTATTCGTCTCAATAAATCAAGTGCATACCAAAATAAATTTTACACTTAAAAATAAAGAAGAAAACACAACACAGCAATTAAAGTAAACTCACGATGACAACTCAACTGACAATACATAATTCATCGCAGTTAAAAATAAAACAATATTATTAATGTTGTTCAAAGTTTACAAGTAACGATGTATTTAATATTTATAGAGGATTTTTACAGCCCCTCTGAGAAGTGAGAGGTACCTACTGGTAGAAAGTAGAAACTGCTGCTAGCAGTAAGACCGCCTATTTGTACTTAGTTTTCCTGTTTCGTGTTTTAAGTTTAAGTTTAGTTTTAAGTTAAATACAAATAAAGAATTTTCTATTCTACTCTATTCTATGAACATGTTTCTTAGGCCGCGCCGGTGACAGGTTCTCCGCGCCGGTGACAGGTTCTCCGCGCCGGTGACAGGTTCTCCGCGCCGGTGACAGGTTCTCCGCGCCGGTGCCCGGTTCTCCGCGCCGGTGCCCTGTTCTTCTCGAGTAGTTCCAGATTCGGTGGTAGGTCAACGCGTAGGACTTTTTTAAAGTATTAAAATCACATTTATTGCGATTTTTTTTCGCTGGACTGTAAAGAGTATTACCTCGTAAGATAAGACTGTCGGTGGGCAGGCGCAGATGTTGAGCGAGGTCGTCAGTGCGCGGCGCCGCGGGCCGGTAGTAGTCTGGCGCGGGGGGCTCATCACCCGGTATACCATTCTCTGTTGAGACAGCGTTGTGAGTACACTGTTTCTGGAGTTAAGGTCCTTTTAAACTTAGCCTTTATAAATGTCGAGTCTTAAAAGATTAGTCAAGAGCTCTTGCTTCACCAGCCCATAAAATACGGTGCGGAGCATTTAGACATTTTTGTCCGTTGACCGATCGCTACAATGTTTTCACTCCACTCTTGCTACTTCTTTTACATACAAATTGAGCGGGGTAGCAACATTTTTCCTTTACAAATAACTTTGCACTGTTTGTAAAATGTTAAATAAATATTTTTGATTTTTGACAGTATTTAATAACGTTAACAATAAAGGATACATTCCTCCACCGCTTCTGCAGTGCACGCAGCAGCGCGGCGAGCTCGGTCCGCAGGGGGAGGAGCGTGGCGGCGCGCGGGTTGTGTGCGGCGGCCTGCACGCGCGCCCACGCCGCAGCGTCCCGCGCACGCAGCACCACCAGCGCGCGACCGCACACGCGCGTGCCGCATTCGCGCTCTGTACAAACGATTTATAATTTTTTTTATTAAAAAAGAAAACATAATTATGTTGAACAGTTGAACTACAATATGTGAAATGTGGCGTAGTGACTATAAGTAATAACGTATGTTGTGTATTAGTATAAGAACCCATGTATTAGGTTTAAGTGGGGATTAATAAACAGAACGTTATCCGGGAATGTCGTCTTCTTTGTCCCAACCTCATATGGCGACCCTGCCACTTGAGCCGCGATGGGAGACAGCCGCGCGCCGCGATAACCGCGTAAAATAATAACTAATTTTGTTTAATGGACTTATTTTTGTTTTAATATTTCACCAGTAATTTTTTTTTTATTATTCGAAAATGGGAAAAACGCAATCGAAAGAAGAAGTAATAATAGCGCAAAATGCCGCGGGTGGTGTAAATTCGGCGGACATTGACTTAATTCACAAAAATTTAAGTGGAAATAATACGTTACTGACTGTTATTGTGGTCCTACTGGTTTTGGCTGTGATTGCTGGACTTTACATACTATACAAAAAGTGCCACATCCAATGGGTCCGACAAGAGTTGGCGAGGAGCGCATTTAGGCGATCAGGAGCCAGACGCCCCGTTCGAGCGGACCAGCCCAAGGAAGTCGGAGTGTGAGGGGTCTACCGGAGCAGGCGCAGGGAGCCACCGAGTCAGGACACCCAACACGTCGGTCAGCGCGTTTACGGCGGTACTCTCTTCGGCGGTAAAATTTGGACTGTGTAACTCCCTAGTTTGGTATTTTAAATATTAATTTGACAGGATAATGAAAAATAAAAATGCTTATTATTGATTATATTGTAAAATGATTATATTAAGTAATTCATGCACTATTTTTTTAAGTGTAATTTTATTTTTATTTTTTTAAATGGAAATTATCGATATTTGTGATGAGCTAAAAAAGCATAAGAATAAATTTAGTTAAGCTAAGTAAAGTTAGAAGAACTAAAATATTATTAGAAAATAAATTACAGCAAAGTCAAATTTTATATGATGAATATATTTTAAAGCGAAAGGAGTTAGAAATAAGAATTGGAAAAGGAGATATTAAGGGGGACGAAAGCTTAAAATTATTTAATATTTGTGAGGAAATAGAGATAAATTATGAGCAAATTGTGGACTTTTGTATTGCGAATATTAATGTGATAACCATGGCTGAGTTTGACGTAAAAACTGCGGCTTCCCTTCTCCCTGCTATGACAGGAGAAGAGGACGTCACTAAAAAATTAATTGATGCTCTAGAATTTTATAAGCAAACATTGAATGATAGCCAGGAGCAGTTATTGATTAATTTTGTTTTAAAAACTCGTTTATCGGAGAGTGCGAAATTACGTCTTAATTCTACCTATAAAACATGTAAAGAACTTATTTTAGATATGAAAAAACATCTTTTGACTAAGCAATCTGCAACTGCCTTACAGGTAGAGATGATGAAAACTCGTCAGGGTTGTAATTCTATCGACTTTGGTAAAAAACTAGAGGATATTTTTGTTAAGTTGACGATTTCGCAAGCCGGAAGTGACGAGAAAGCTTACGAAATTTTACGACCATTAAATGAGAAATTAGCGGTCAAAAGATTCACGGAAGGCTTGAGAAATAGTCGACTTAGCACTATTTTAGCGGCCCGAGATTACACGCATTTAAAGGATGTAATCGGAGCGGCGAAGGACGAGGAGTCCTCGCGAGCAGCTGAACCCAGCGCTGTGGACCAGGGGGTTGGTTCTATCTGCGTGAGCCAATACAACAAAGGTAAGTCTTATTTCTATAAGCCGCGAAGTTCATACTATAATAGAGGCCGAGGCCGAGCCCGAAATATTATGATGTCACCTAGGTCGAATCAGTGGCAAGGAACAGTAAGCCGGCCTCCCCGGCGGGGTTCTAGACAAGGCCCCATGTCTTCATTTAGAGGTCGAAGTTACTATGTACCGGGCAAGGAGTTCAAGCCTCCGACCCAATTTTTTCGAGGCTAAAGATATTAAGGAATGTAGTTTTAGCGATAGTAATAATATAATATTAGCAAGTAATTTTGATAATTCGGTAGATTTTAACGTAAAAGGTAGTACATTTCGTTGGTTAGTTGACACCGGTGCATCATTGTCAGCGGTAAAACTTGAAACTTTACAGAACTTGAATATTCCCATGCATAAAGAAAGCATAAGCATAAATGGAGTCGGCGGAAAATTACAAAGCGAGGGATATGTTTACATTCCGCTTACTATCTGTGGGAATGAAATATTACACAAGTTTTACATTTTACGGAATTTACCGTGTTCACAGAATGGCATTATCGGCCAAGATTTTTTAGTTAAGTATAATTGTATTTTAAATTACGAGAAGAATACTTTGTCGTTGAGCCTTTTTGGTAACCGATTAAGTGTTAGTTTAAGAATGGGATTTTTAGGTTTTAATAATTTTATATCGGTTCCAGCTAGGTGTGAGAAAATATTTGAAATTAGTGTGAATGAGAAGGATGATTGCGTTGTTTTGCCAGAGGAATTATGCGATGGAGTATTTGTTGGTGGAAGTATTTGTAGGCCTAAACGAGGTCATATTTTCGTACAAATTTTGAATACACGGGACGAGCAGGTCAATCTTAGTTATTTTAAGCCAAATATTCAAAGGTTGTCGGAATACCGTATATGCTCTTTTCACAAACAAAATAATATAGACGAAAAAAGAGTCAAAAATTTGTTATCGCTGCTTAATTTAAATCATTTAAATCCGGAAGAAAGTAAGTCAATTCAAGATATTTGTACAAAATTTTCCGATGTTTTCTTTCTTCCCGGTGATGAATTAGGAACTTGTAATTTATATGAGCAAAATATACAATTAAAACCAAATAGTGAGCCAATATATACAAAACAGTACAGATTGCCTTATTCACAACGAGATGAAATTGAAAAACAAGTAAAAAATATGCTAAAAAATAATATTATAGAACCAGCGAGCTCTGATTGGAGTAGCCCGATTTTATTAGTTCCCAAGCCGTCAGATAATAGTAAAAATAAAAAGTGGCGACTGGTGATTGATTTTCGTAATTTAAATAAATGTATTTTGGACGACAAGTTTCCCCTACCAAATATTACGGACATACTCGATTCTCTTTCCGGTTCCATTTACTTTACACAGCTCGATTTGACACAAGGCTATTTTCAGGCCAAATTAAATTCAAATAGTAGAAAATATACTGCCTTCACGACACCGTCAGGTCAGTATCAAATGACTCGCATGCCGATGGGGCTAAAGACGAGTCCGAGTGCATTCTCTCGAATGATGACTGTTGCCATGGCGGGTCTCAATTACGATAAATGTTTTATTTATTTAGATAATTTGGTATGTTTTGGTCGAAATTTAGATATTCACAATAAAAATTTGATTGACATCATGGCTAGGTTACGCAAAGTAAATCTTAAATTAAATCCCGAAAAGTGCGACTTTTTACGCAAAGAAATTTTATACCTCGGTCATGTAGTGTCAGAAAACGGTATCAGTCCCGATCCAGAAAAAATTAGAGTTCTTAAAGAATATCCCACTCCAAAAAGTGCAGACGAAGTAAAGCGTTTTATTGCCTTTGCAAATTACTACCGAAAATTTATTCCTAACTTTGCAAATATATGTTTACCTTTGAATAATTTATGTAAGAAAAATGTACCTTTTAAATGGGACAATTCGTGTCAAGTTGCTTTTGATTCATTAAAAAATTCGCTTACGCACCCACCAGTTTTACAGTACCCAAATCTTAGCCCTAAAAATAAATTTATTTTACAAACTGATTCGTCAGGTTTTGCTATTGGGAGTGTACTATGTAATAGTGATCGTAGGCCAGTAGCTTACGCTAGTAGAAGTCTCAACAAGGCCGAACGCAATTATCCTACTATAGAAAAGGAGCTACTAGCTATAGTTTGGTCGATTAAATATTTCAGGCCATACCTTTATGGCAGGCGATTTATTATTGAAACTGACCACCGTCCCCTCGTGTATTTATATAATATGACGGATCCTTCTAGCAGGCTAATGAAATTTAGGTTATTATTGCACGAGTATGATTTTGAAGTAGTTTATGTGAGAGGCCGAGATAATGTGGCTGCAGACGCGTTATCGAGGATACGGTTGACGAGTGAGGAATTAAAGGAGATGAATGATCATGTGATGACAGTGTTGACGAGGGCGCAGAGTAGGAGATTGAAGGACGGTTTAGGCGCTAGCCCTTCGGTGGTTAATATTCCTACCGACGATTGGACTGATCACCCGAGAGTCGTAGAAATAATTAAGTTACCGAAGGTCTACACCGAGTTAATTTTTGTGAACGAAGTAGAGTGGAAAAAGCTTAAAAATATTGAGATAACTTCGGAATGTAGAGATTTTGCATACTCGTCAGTTCAGCGTATATTATTTGTGAAACTGTTTACCCAATCGCAGCGAACACGAGCTGTCTCTGTGAGGGAAATGGAATCCTTTTGTTTACGTCTAAATATAGACACGGTTTACGTAATAAAAGATAATAAAAATGAATTAATTATAAAGGAGCTAGCTCAGTATATAAATAAAAAGCGTAAGTGGTCCGGACCCCGCTTATGTGTAATTAAAGGAATTAAAAAGATAACTGACGAGGATACAAAGAAAATTATTTTGAACGATTTTCATATTCTACCCACGAGTGGGCATGCTGGGATTAGGCGTATGGTAAACAATATACGTAGAAAGTATTTTTGGTGCGGACTAGAAAAAGATGTGTCGGAATTTGTTAAAAAATGCGACAAATGTCAAAGATATAAGTATCTAAAAACGGTAAAGGAGCCGATGGTCATTACTGATTGTGGATCATCAGCATTTGATAAGGTTTACTTAGATTTAGTTGGTCCATTGATTAGGGATAGTAGATATAAATATATTTTAACCCTTCAGTGTAGTTTAACAAAATACGTGGAAGCGTATCCGCTAGAGTCTAAAGAGGCCGTCGGTGTGGCCACGGCTTTAGTTAATAACTTTATATTAAGATATGGAATTCCTTCCGAAATCGTGTCAGATAGAGGAACGGAATTCGTAAACTCGATGTTAAAAGAAGTTTGCCAAATTTTAAAAATTAATCATATACAATCTACAGCTTATCATCATCAAACATTAGGTTCCATAGAAAATTCACATAAACATTTATTATTTTATCTAAGAATGCAGATAAATAACACTCAAACTCAGGAATGGAGTACGTGGCTTCCGTATTGGTGTTTCTCATATAACACAACAGTACATTCGGAGACACAATACACTCCGTTTGAACTTGTATTCGGTAAACCATGTAGAATACCTAGTAATCTCACCAGTAATATTGATCCAGTATATAATTACGATAGTTATCCTATAGAACTAAGATTTCGAATACAAAAGTCACAATTGGAAGCAAGAAATAATTTACATAATAGTAAAGTCGTAAGAAAAGACAGATATGATAGCTATGTAAATCCTGTTATTTATAAACCTGGAGATTTAATTTTAATTAAAAATGAAAACAGTAATAAATTGGATGCTTTGTATTTGGGTCCTTATATAGTTGTTAAAGATGTATCACCAAATGTTGTTATCTTAGTTGATGGTAAAGAAAAAATTATACATAAAAATAGAAGCAGATTATATCATGTGTAAAAATAACATTATAATAATACTTAACACTTTTCATTGTGACTGTACTTACTTGTAGTAATAAGATCTTAGTTAGAATATGAGAAGACAACGATTGTTTTCTAATAATAATAAGATAGTAATGTCTTATTGTGAGTTTTTAGTTTTATTCTCTTTTATTTTGTTTAGAATAATTTTTTTTTCTCTTTAAAAATGTATTTCAAGATACGAAGAGTTTCTTCTTTAATTTCAATTATGTGTTTTCTTGCTAAATAAAAATAAACATTAAGGTTCATTTTTATTTTTTTATTTTGGTAGGGCATGTGGCGTAGTGACTATAAGTAATAACGTATGTTGTGTATTAGTATAAGAACCCATGTATTAGGTTTAAGTGGGGATTAATAAACAGAACGTTATCCGGGAATGTCGTCTTCTTTGTCCCAACCTCATAGAAATATACTTAAAACTTGAGAGGTGTCAAGGGACTCCCGGATGGAACGAAGTTATAAAAATAAATTTTAAAAGAGAGAGAGACAGAGAGGACAGCACGGCTTATAACTATGGCATTTCTGCTCTAGTTGTACTGTACTAGTCGTTGCAACTTTTTCCGTCTAGCCCCCTTTCGCAACGGGCGATAATAAGGAACTTCGTTCCAATATAATACGCGCATTTAATAATAATATTATATATTAAGAATAATGCATTTCCATTACGTACGATGATTTTAGATATGATGGACCCGCAATAAGTTTGATAGGTGTACACTATATACATACATGATATACATCAGTAAAGCACTTACTGTAGTTAGTAAGAATTTCAGTAGCAGATATTCCATAATAATATGTGAATATAGAAAAGTCATTCTCAAAGCAATATAATGCGATATTATTTGTTCCAGTAATTTTTAACAAAACTATGGGCATCGATAAACTTGCCTACTTTCAACGTTTAATCACGATTACATCATAACGTGATCTATCATTTGTGATTTGACCTATTAATTAGCCTAAAATGTCGTAATCTCTATGTATTAATCTGTGTCCCAAACTCAAATCTAACACACCGCAAAATCATCCAAATTATTAATCTATTAGAACATTATTCTAATGATGTTATAGTAAAGTATGTCACTGTAAGCCATCAGCCCGCAACAATGTTATTATAATAGTAAAGATAAAATTTTTTGCTCCTGCTAATAACAAGATAATCTCTGGAATTTTATAAGTATGATAATATAATATCACCTCCTATGCCTGTATTAAATCTTTTAAAATATAATTATAAAAAAAATAGTAAAATAAAACAATTTCATTTCTAAATTCATTATTTATTTCATTATGTAGTCTTATAATTTACCCAAATTATTATTTTATTAAATTATTTTAAACTCTGCACAATAATTAATAAAACAATCAAACATCAAACATTTTCAAACATTTAAAATAAATCATTTACATATTTACTTAATTACATAAATTACATAAATACAATATAAACTTAAAACATAGCAACAAGTATCTAATTAATAGGAAATATCAGTAAAGTATAATACTTAACTTCTGGTTGCTCCTGTCTCTCGACACAAACTAAACTTTTTCACTACTGACTCTCGTTTTTTATACCATCCAAACGGATATTAACAGTTGACAGTCTTAATATCAAATAATTTCAGAATCAATAAAATATTTCCGGTAGTATACCGGAAATATTTTATTCCGGAAGTATTTTCAACAATACTATAAAAACTAGTAAATATATCGGTAAGATATAAAAATATTTTATAATAATAATCTTATTTTATGTATCTTAATTAAATTATTAAGATAATTATTAACTTTAATATAACATTAATCGGGCTAGCGGAAATATTAAATAATACAGGAAGTATTTTAATACAATTTGTAAAACCTGGTAGAAAAATGAAACAGCCTAGTGAAATAATGTCACTCTAGGTTTAACATTAATTTAAGAGTAATTAAAATTATTATTCATTACATTTACATTTAAACTAACTCTTAGTAAATTATTTCCGCTAACGTTTTAAAATATGTCTTTAGAAATATATTATATATTCATTATATTTATTACTAATTATTTAACACGGCCATACTGATTTGTACTTCGTTCTCTGAAGTACACCACGTTTAACTTTACATAGCTCGGATTCAACTAATGACATAGATATATTTACATCATACATTTTTTTTTAATTTCCCCCGTACATGATACAGGCCAATTTCTACACTTGTTTGCCTTATTACATAAGAATATAACGTTTATTTTAACATATTTTAGTTTACATTTAATACTTATTCTACGTTATGCTTCTTTCCTTTAAAAAAAAACTATTTACTATTTTTCATTAACGTTATCAGACTATCTTTCCTTTTACATTTACTAATTACTCTTTTAATTCATTATAATTTTGTCATACTCGGTTACAATGCATGTTCACACTCCATAATAATTATGTTACATATTTTATTCCACATATCTTATCACAAAAAACAATAAAATTTACAATATAATATTTTACTTAGCATCATACATCATACATTGCTACTATCCTACTTTTCACATCAAGTGGACATAGCAACGGTCAGTGATCTAACTTCAATTTCCTGGCTCCACACCTGCTGCACATGAGACGAGCCTAAAGCAGAGCACTGACTTTCAGCAGTAACCAATGATCATTGTATAACACTAATAGGTTAACCCAGTTAACCCTTACTTTCAATTTATACATAACATTCCTTTTATTTCCATGTGTCTTACATCACACACAAAAAAAATCGCAAAATTCTTACATACTTATAACTTATTATCTAAATATCTAAATCATAAGAATATAATTTATAAATATTCACATAAAATTTATTATTTCACGATCAGTCCATTCTCCTTTATCATGATCAGTCCATTCTCCCGGCCATAATGTCAATTTGTCTTTAGCTACAGTTATCGCTCTTACCTGTTCCCCGTAAGGCGTACCTATCATTTGGAAGCAGAGCAGTTATTTCATAGGACCTCTATAATAATTAGGACAAAGCTTTTCATGTCTGTGATCAGGTCTTACATAATATACTACATACCTACTTCAAATACCTTTGTATCCCGTCTCACTGAATCAAATCTAGTTTTAAATTTGTTTGCTTCTAAATAGAGACCACACATACTATACTTCTGGCAAGCTATTTCGCGATCAGATCTAGCATCAGCTAATCTTCGGGTACGTCTAATCGTACCTCGTTTAGTTGGGCTTGAATTGGGGGAATATTAGCAATACGTTATACGATCAATAAGTAAACGTCCCATAACGTTGTAAATCCAGTAGAACTTAAATGGGCATGAAGACATTTTTTTATTGGTAATTGAAAGACCTCTAAAATATTACATAATATATACATTGATGAAAATTACTGATAGCTTAAAAATTCACCAAGATATGATAATTTAAATATCTCATAAAATAGACCTGCCCGAAATGCTCCAAACAAAATGTTACACAAGTATGACGTCACCTGGAACTTTTATTTTTACGGTTATATTTTTTTTTATTAACAAAATTCGCTAATCTTTGACCTTGTCATCATCCCTATTGTGGTATTGATTGATTGTTGGACCTTCCACAATCCGTTCGGCCAATCTGACGAGCCATTACAAGAGGTATTTAGCTTATCAATAACTGTAGAAACGTATCTTTCTACCTGGCCATTACCGCTTGGTATCCCATAGCTATCATATTATTATGATTCTCAATTGCTAGCTCTCTAAATAAGTTACGAATTTAACCAGAACTAAAATTAGTTACTAAAAACCAAATTAAAAACCTAATTTCTTTCAATCAACAATGTTTAAGAGTGGGTTGCACCAGCTTACTTTAACTATAACTTTAACCATAACAAAAAGTCAAATGACCTGTCAAATCCCTCGTAAATATCCATTATGGTCGCCATATTTGACGATAACCTTAACTTTAACTACGCTAATTCTGGTGCAATCCACCCTAAGTTCCTGATTATTATCTAAGTATGTTGTTCCGTATGAACTATTTTTATAATACCAACTAACAGAGACATTGTATTTTGTGTTATTTTATAACCACTTCTGCGAACAAGATTGCATCGCAGCATTGCACAAACTTCATTGGTTTTAAATGCTGTTTAGTAATGGTTTTAAATGGTTTTAATTGGTTTTAAATACTCAATCAATGTTTATTATGTATCATTTGGTGAAAAAATAAATAAGGAAGAAAAAGTTCCTCCATCAGCTTTGATTGTTGATGGGGTTCTAAATAAAGTTACAGTTTCTCTTATAATAGGCACTAATTAATTTGCATTAAGACTTTTAGAGGTTTCAATATTATGCAAAATTTGGTAAAGCCATAAATTAAAAGCAATATGTATTTGTAGCCTTCGCTTGTTTGCAGAAAGGACCTGTATACTGTATAGCCTAAGTGGATAGTGTGAAAGGGTATTGGAGTTTTATCAATTGGGTGTAAATATCCCTGTACTTTAGGACCAGCATGCCCTTTCTATTCTATTCATATCAGGCAATGTTTTAAATATTTTGTGACAAAAGCTGACATTGGGGGAAACCAGAAATGTTCACGAAATTTATTACTTTTTATTACTTTATGTAATTTTTACTTAGTGTTTATTTTAAATTCATTTATTGGTTAAAATATAGTTGTATTTTTATAGTAATCGTGTTTTAAAATTATGTAATCCTAACAATTATTGTATTCTATTCCTTATACTAATAAAACGTTTTATTGCTTAGCTCGCGGATAAATAAATCAAATTAGTAATTACTTTATTGTACCCTACATGACAGTTTTCGTCATAAAATAATTTTTGCAGATTGTATCTAGACCCCTTTAGTACTGTATATAATTTGGCACATTAGGTTGTACTTTTTAAATAATAAATTGTAGCGTAAATAGTACTGATTTTCATAATTTTCACGGGCTTCGAGTCTAGAAATATTAAATTTTAAGTTTCATGAGAAACAGAATAGCGTTTAATAATCATAGAATTACAATCAGTAAAAAAAAAACATTTAAATTTAATGCCTAAAAGATATACATACTCTGAAATGTTTAAAGCATTAAATATTGCCAAAGTTTCTAATTCCTAAGAGCACAACATTGTCGTAGCACAACATTAACTATTGATGCCATTTTAACATTATTCTACATCGGAAGTACCACCACAAACTAATTCTATTAAAATATGATGTTCAGTAAGATTAATATTATTTTTAAATTTCGGAGCAAACGTAATTTTTCCCTACTGACTATATTCGCAGTAAGAATATCTGCAGAATTAAGTATATAAAACCGCTTTACTAAGTTTCTCAGATGGAAAAAGCATCTATTAGATAATGTCGGTAGGAAATTTCTCACAAAACCTGCCTTCCGTAGGTTTCCAGGACTCTAACCACGTCTGAGTAGATCCTTTTAGGGCCTTACCGGCTTTAGCTGCTGTCTTGATGCTCCAGTTGAAATCCCCCCGAAGACTCTCGATGCTGTCACACCAACTCTTTGCACCACTGTCGCTTGTTTCAGGATCGAATAGTGGCAGAGCAATATCTTTCTGCTGTGTGGCGGTCACGACATCGCGGAATGCTTCGAAGAGATTAGCAACAGTTTCAGCAATCATCCTGAAACATAAAATAAATATTAGAGCCTATCGAAAACTTTATACTATATTACATAATTATAAAAAAATACAATAAAAGAAAAAAAAAACGTCTAAAATATTATAATACTTCGATTCCATCCCACTTCTGATATTAAATCTTTTAAAATATAATTATAAAAAAAATAGTAAAATAAAACAATTTCATTTCTAAATTCATTATTTATTTCATTATGTAGTCTTATAATTTACCCAAATTATTATTTTATTAAATTATTTTAAACTCTGCACAATAATTAATAAAACAATCAAACATCAAACATTTTCAAACATTTAAAATAAATCATTTACATATTTACTTAATTACATAAATTACATAAATACAATATAAACTTAAAACATAGCAACAAGTATCTAATTAATAGGAAATATCAGTAAAGTATAATACTTAACTTCTGGTTGCTCCTGTCTCTCGACACAAACTAAACTTTTTCACTACTGACTCTCGTTTTTTATACCATCCAAACGGATATTAACAGTTGACAGTCTTAATATCAAATAATTTCAGAATCAATAAAATATTTCCGGTAGTATACCGGAAATATTTTATTCCGGAAGTATTTTCAACAATACTATAAAAACTAGTAAATATATCGGTAAGATATAAAAATATTTTATAATAATAATCTTATTTTATGTATCTTAATTAAATTATTAAGATAATTATTAACTTTAATATAACATTAATCGGGCTAGCGGAAATATTAAATAATACAGGAAGTATTTTAATACAATTTGTAAAACCTGGTAGAAAAATGAAACAGCCTAGTGAAATAATGTCACTCTAGGTTTAACATTAATTTAAGAGTAATTAAAATTATTATTCATTACATTTACATTTAAACTAACTCTTAGTAAATTATTTCCGCTAACGTTTTAAAATATGTCTTTAGAAATATATTATATATTCATTATATTTATTACTAATTATTTAACACCTGCAACAATGTTATTATAATAGTAGAGATAAAATTTTTTGCTCCTGCGCTGCTAATAACAAGATAATCTCTGGAATTTTATAAGTATGATAATATAATATCACCTCCTATATAAATAATGAAAGTATACCTATCACTGGAACTCTTACTTTTTCGTGATAAGAATAAGAAGAACGAAACATTGTAACATCTAATTTCACCATGTTTTGTGCAAATAAAGAATTTTGAATTTGAATTTGAAGAATAAGGGCCTGTTTCACCACTTTCTGATAAAGTGCCGAATAGGCTATTCACAACTTTTTTGACAGATTCCATACTTCATCTGTCAAGTTAATTGGTGGATAGCCTATTCGTCACTTATCAGGAAGTGGTGAAACATCAAACAGGCTCTAAGAATAAGAACAGTTACAAACACACATATGAAATAAAAGCACTTAGACCTAATAAAATGAAGAGAGTGCACAAAGGCGGCCTTATTACTAAATAGCAATCTCTTCCAGGCAACCTTTGCAAGAAAGGAACAATTGCTGGAGAGAGGGTGTTGTGCTATAAGCAATTAAACTATAATAAACAAATATATATATATATATATATATATATATATATATATATATATATTTATAACTTGATAGACTTCTTGCGTCCAGCCTCAAAAAATCCCATAGTAATATTGCGTCCACCGACTTACCGCGTCCGGTATACGGACGCAAGATTAATTTCACCTCTATTACATAGCTATAGGTATTGGGTATCTATGGTAAAAAAATCAGCGAGACGCAATTTCACCTCCAGAGTCTCTGGACGAGTATAATATAGTTCGCCAATCGTCCGATGGCGGCGCTGCGCCGCTGTATATTTTTTGGGTGTATATTTCCGTACATTTAGCCGATAATGTTGCGTCTACCCCCAAATATGATATGTTGCCACTTCGTGCAGTGCGTGTGGTTAAGAAACGAAAGAAATGCGACGTTGCCGCTCGGGCGCGTTTACCTTGCCGCGTGCGACCATGCATCGTTATTTCATTATGCTCGTGAACTTTGCGGACGCTGTAGTGACCTGTACGAACGGATGTGAGTTGTGACTAATTTTGCGTAGACTAAATTGTGATGAATATCGTGAATATATCATCCTACTGGAGTATCTAGTCACATTAAAGTTTATATAGCAGTAGTAGAACTCAATTACAAATTTTGCCGCAAAAAAATCTAGAATGAATAGATTATAGTGTACCTTCGACAAAATTTATGCTACCTACAGGCTACAGCAGGTTTTTTTCTGTGTGATAATTTTATCGAAAATTAAAGTTTTCATTCAAAATTGTATAACCAAATATAAGTAGGTATTTAGTTACTTTGACGTTATTTATGAACAAAATTTATCTGTCAGTATTCAAGCTAGGTAGTAATTAGAGCATTAGTTACTTACCTTGACGTTTTTTTAGAACTAGGCGTTGACCATTTTATAATTTTACCCCCTTACTAATAAATGCTGTATAAGCTTTGAATAGCTATACAGTGTTTTGTCTTTTTCAATCCAATTAAAAATGTCACTTGTGTGACAGGAACAAAACACTGTATAACTATATTTCAAAGCTTATACAACGTTTATTAGTAAGGGCCTTTTTGTTTAATTTAGCCCGAAAATTGTTCTAGAGGTCTAAGTGTCTAAACACACTATGCTGAAGTTACGCGGCGTAATTTCCGTGGCCAAAATTACGTTCCGAGGCATCCGTCTGATACGACAAACTATAAATTACGTGAAGAACCAAAATTACTCGGCAGAATTTCCGTTGCGGAACACGCGCGTCGAGTGAGTATTCAGTGTCTCGAGCGCTCAGATGTAAGGTGTGCGTTAACGCTTTGGAGTTAAGGTTGGATTTGCTATGTTCGGTTTTGATACTTTGCTTCTGCGCTAATATAAATTGACCCGTAATCGTTGAACATAAAAAAACGAACATAACGCCTCCCCCATTTCGAAAATCGGTTAAAATTGTAGGCTATGTGTTATTCTGATGTATAAGCTATAATCTATATTATTGTATGGTTTTATTAAAATCCGTTCAGTAGTTTTTGCGTGAAAGAGTAACAAACATCAATACATACATACATACAAAATTCAGACCGCAACGCGACTAGGCGAGGCGAGGCGCGGCGTGGCATAAAGTATGGATTTGACAGATTTCAATTGCGCGAGGCGACGTGCCAATCTGTCAATTCAGTACAAATTTAGAAATGTATCTAAACGTGGCGTTGTGGTCTGAATCAACCCTTAGGGTCGATTCAGACCGCAACGCGACGCGTAGATGCATTTTTAAGGTATGGATTTGACAGATTTGCGTGACGTCTCACGCAATTGAAATCTATTAATTCAGTACAAATTTAGAAATGCATCTGTGCGTCGCGTTGCGGTCTGAAATGACCGTTAGGGTCAATAGGCTACTTGACCTAATTTTTTTCGTCATGCTAATCGCTTCTTAATCATTCATTGTCACAAAATAAACTAATATTTTAATATTTTACACAGTAGAAACCCATAAAAATGTTGATTGAAAAATATGCCTCTTAAATGGCGCCGAAAACACAGTCCGCCATGGTGTGACGTCATATGTTTTGTATTTTAGAGTCTCTATTATTGAACATTTTTTATGTGCTAAATGTACGAGTCTTAAAGTGCCCAAAAATTATAAAAGAATTAAATAAGAAATTAGAAATCATTTGTCATGTTGAAAACTTTTGGAGAAAAGTTTTGGCCATTTCATTTCCCGTCTACAATAAATGGAGATAATATAATATAAAACTGATGTTTCATTTGAATTATTCAAGAAAATATATTTTACAAATCTTTCTAGGCTTATTCTTATTATTTATGTACAAATAAACTTACTTAAAACGAGCGCGATAAATAAAAGATATTAAATTACGAATGAGATGACGTCACATCCAAATCGGAAACCGCAAAAGCGTTTTAGTCAGTATAAATCATATTTTCATAAAATCATATTTTCAAATCGACTTTATTTATCAATCTTAAGGGCCCGGGCTACCCTCGAAATTTTCATACATTCTTAATACCAAAATCATTTTCTCATACGAAAATATTTAACATGTTAGAGTTATTTTTCAGCTTAAGATAGTAATTACCTAGGGTCCTGAACAAATTTTTTTTACAAAATATTTAAATACTAAAAAAAATATTTTTGTGTTTAAATATTTTTTAGTAAATTTACTATTAAATATTTAAACACCAAAAAATAGACAAAAACACTAAAAAATATATAAATAAATAGTAAATTTACTGCAAAATATTTAAATAATAAAAAATATTTTTTAAAGTTTAAATATTTTGTAGTAAATTTACTATTTATTTATATATTTTTTAGTGTTTTTGTCTATTTTTTGGTGTTTAAATATTAAGTAATAAATTTACTAAAAAATCTTTAAACACAAAATTATTTTTTTTAGTATTTAAATATTTTGTAAAAAAAATTTGTTCAGGACCCTAGGTAATTACTATCTTAAGCTGAAAAATAACTCAAACATGTTAAATATTTTCGCATGAGAAAATGATTTTGGTATTAAGAATGTATGAAAATTTCGAGGGTAACCCGGGCCCTTAAGCTTTTATTTGATGATAAG
The DNA here is from genome assembly GCA_905404155.3 of Plebejus argus. NCBI lineage: Eukaryota > Metazoa > Arthropoda > Insecta > Lepidoptera > Lycaenidae > Plebejus > Plebejus argus. The sequence continues at coordinate 19,348,174 of FR989930.1, read as the reverse complement.
GGTGAAATATGGTTTCCTAGGCCAAGTTCTAATAGAAATATGCATTTGTTCAATGAAATTGAACATAGGTCAAGTAGCCTATTCAGACCGCAAGTCACAACGCGACAAGGCGAGGCGAGGCGCGGCGTGGCATAAATTTGTATGGATTTGACAGATTGCAATTGCGTCATGCGTGAGACGTCTTGCGAATCTGTCAAATCCATATAAATTTAGAATGTAATATGCATCTACGTGTCGCATTGCGGTCTGAATTGACCCTTATGGTTGATTCAGACCGCAAGTCACAACGCGACAAGGCGAGGCGAGGCACGGCGTTGCAGTCTGAATCAACCCTGAGTGTTAGTTACTTTGACGTTTTTTAGTACTAGACGTTGACAATAATTAGTACATACTTTTATTGTTTAATTTGGCCTGGAAATTAAGATTTTCATTCAGAATTGTTTTTACCAAATATAAAGTATTAGTAATTACTTTAACGTTATTTTAGTACTAGTCGTTTAAGACTATTACATACTTTTATTGTTTAATTTGGTCTGAAAATTAAAGTTTTCAGCCAGAATAGTTTGACCAAATAATAAGATCTTAGCACAGAAGTAATCTTAAAATAATATGTCTGTGGGTCTTTGTTACATTTTTGAATAAATTTGTTTATTACATTATTTTTTAATTGTTTTCTTGGACGTGTTACGTAACATTAATTAATAATATACGGTAGAGTGTAAATCCTACTTCCTAGTTCCTACTAATCCTACTAATATTATAAATGCGAAAGTTTATATTATGTATGTTTGTTACTCTTTCACGCAAAAACTACTGAACTGATTCCGATGAAACTTGGTGAGTGGGTTCCACGGGATCGGGAATCGGGATTCGGGACTTACGCGGGTGAAACTGCGGGGCGTAGCAGTAATTCTTACTTTTTAGGGTTCCGTAGCCAAATGGCAAAAAAACGGAACCCTTATAGATTCGTCATGTCTGTCAGTCTGTCTATCTGTTTGTCTGTCTGCTCCGTGCCCGTCCGTATGTCACGTCACAGCCACTTTTCTCCGAAACCATAAGAGCTATAATATGTACTATTGAAACTTGGTAAGTAGATGTAGTCCGTGAACCGCATATACTTGAACTTGGCTTGACACGCTACCGCGTGTCTAGACTCTAGATATGTATGTTAAATGTTAATGTATATTACTATAAAAACTAATAACGAAAATTAGTTTTCTTAGCCATATAAATAAATAAAAGTGCAACCGCTAAGTAAATAATATAAACAGCATAATAATTATGTGGTAGTACAATAGGTATTGACAAAAGATCCTTATGACTCATAAGGATCTTTTGTCAATACCTATAATAATATCTCATAAGTTATGAGATATTATGACAAGTGGCCTTCGCGCGGCGCCAGAGAGCTCAAAGTCGGCTGCTCGCGTGCGGTCCGTATGTTAATAATAATTATATAGGCACATAAACAGGTGGCATTTGTGAAGATCAAAGCAGAGTAACTTCTGTACTTATACTATTATCTATTCTGTGATAGTGATCAGACTTATCTAAGTAACTAGTTGACCCGGCAAATGTTGTTTTGCTATTTAAAGTATTTCTACTTCATCAGTTGATACAAAATCTTATCCCCTCTTTGTCCCCGAAGAGGGGTGGATTATTCTTTTGCATGGTCCGTATTCCGTACCTCAATTATAATATAAACTTTGGTGATAATGCCAGTGGAAATAGTGGACGCCGTAAATCAGTAGGTATATTTGAGGACGCGCAATCAATATTAAGTACTCCAGGACGCAATAAGAGCATCAGTATTAATTAGCATATATAAAAAATATACGCTAGGACGTGAAAATGTACATGACGTACCAAGTATACCAGGATAAATGGAGTGTGAATATCCACAATTTCTTACTTTTTGTAAATATAAGATGCACAGGAATATGGCATATGATAAAGAAGACAACATTCACAGAAACTTTGCCGGTAATGCCAGTGGAAATGGTGGACGCCGTAAGTCGGTGTCTTAGCATGGACGTAATAACTATTCCGGGATGTATATATATATATATATATATATATATATATATATATATATATTGTAGTGTGCGGCTTACCTCCCTCCTATATAAGTTAGAGTAATTAGTTATTAAGACAGTTAATATACGACAATCAATAAGACAAGTCATCTTTAATTTAGTCTCCCCTAAAGCCACACATTGCATGGCGACCCTGCCAGTGCTGCCTCGCGGCAGCGCTGCGCACCGGGTACAGGGAGAAAATGAGATAAAATAAAATATTAATAAAATTAACAGTGTGTGCAAAATATTACATATTTTAAAGACAATGAACTATTAAAATAAATTAAAAGTGAACTTTGTTAGTGTTAAGTGAATATGAACTAAATTTGAAACAAAAACAATTACCGGCCGGTTGTGACGTTATTATTAGTAGATAGGAACTTATTAGTAAATAGATTAATTAAAAATAGTTTAAAGTTATAAATACAAATCTGCAAAAAAGCAATAAATGAAAAACTCAGTGAAAAATAATAGGTAAACCAAAAGTTGCAAGAATAATTTTACCGTTGCTAAAAATCTGTGGGCGAAAAATCAAAAATTTTGGAGTGGAGATAAAAGCAGGCAGCCGGGAGATGATGGAGTCAGATGAGTGGTATATGCAGGCAGCTGGGAGATGTTGGAGTCGGATGAGAGGAATGTAGAGCAGGCGGCCGGGAGATGTTCGTGTCGGAAGTGGATGCAGCTGGGAGAGAAGAGAAGAGGATAGAAAAGTGCGACTGGAGCAGTACTTGTTTTATGTCAAAAATTTAATAAAATAAATAATATATTCGTATATTTCTAATTCTACAGCGGTATGTATAAAGTTAGTAAGTAATTAATTATTTTTTCAAAAAATTCAGAATTTTAATTTTATGTTGATAATATTTTAAATAAGTTTATTATAGCAAGCTCCGTTAAAATAATAAAATTTATAAAATTTGAGTAAAGTAACAAAAGTCAGGTAATTTTTTTTTAGTACAAAATTCACCTTCAGTTTAATAATATGGCAATTTCATATAATTTTGGATAAGTAATTAAATCTTTGGAAATAAAGAATGCGATAAAAATTAGTATGGTGAAAAAATTACAGTTATTTATTAATGGAAAGTCAGATTGCTCTGTAAAATAAACAAGTTTTTGCGAAATTTATTATAAATTATTTTAAGTATAATATTGGTCATATTTTGATAACGTTTTACAAGACGTTACTTTATTACTTTTTGGAATTTTCAAATACTTAGTTGCAATCTCACGCAATGGATACCATAAGACATTTCCTAGTATTTTTTTGCAATGTTAATTTTGTATTTAAATGACAAATGCTATCAAATTATTCTGAATTATTTTTGGAAAAAAATTTTTTTTTGGAGATTTGGAGTTTACGACGTGTTGTCAATTATTTATTATTTTGTATCTTTTTTTTTTAATACATTTTGGTCAAGTCTTGTTACGTTATGTAACAATATTGTTAAAAATTTAAAAACAGGGTGTTGACGATGTATTTTATATAATATTATGGAGTAAGTTTTAGTATGAGTAGTACAAATATATTTTGGTTTAAAAACATGTTACAGTATAATAAGAAATAAAAATGTGTGGTATGACAAAAAAAAATTTAAAGTAGATAACTGTGAAAGACATCTAAGGTAATTTTATAGAGTTGAAAGGATTTTTAAATTTTGTTGTTGGGATAAAGGAATACATAGTAACTCATAACTAATCAAATTATATGCGCAGTTGGTTAAAGCAGGTAGGTAACACCTCAGGTAAGTTTCCACGGTATGCAACACCTTTGTGGGGAAAGCGTCAAATGTCCGCGGTGCCAACTCAGCATTCGCGCAACGAAATGTAAGTAGAAACTTTTTCTAACCGACGTAACAAAAAGGAGTGAGTTCTTTGTTCGGCTAAATATATTTTATTTATAGGGTTGTACCGAATATAAGTTTTGTTTAAATAATTTTAACTAACATAAATTCTTTAAATTGGTTTAAGTAGATTTCTTTGCAAGAGATCCTTTTAGAAAAAGATTTTAGAGATTTTAACTTTTCACAAAATATTTCGTTTTAAATAAGTAATTGAACTAAAAAGTAAAATAGCTTTATTTTTAATCATTTTTAATTTAAATAGTAACAAGTACAATCTTTGGTCTTTTGTGTTGTGTAGTTTCTTTATTTTTCAAATTTTAGTAAAAGTAGTTACAGCTTTAAATGGGTCAGTAGTTATGTAAAAGGGTGATTTATTTTGTTTTTATTTGCGAAAATGCAAGGTTTTTTTGTGTCAGGAATTATATGTATTACAGTACAGTCTACAATATGGGTGGTCCAAAAGAGAGCATCATATTTTGGTTTCGCATAACAGTATCAAAACATTTCGTGCATCATATTTGGTACAAATCTAAACATAAGAAACGTGATGCAATGAGTTTATGCATCCAAATATGTCATGTAAGCGCAGTCCATATTTATGTTGAATATGATTCCAGTAATTTAAATCCAGTACCTAATTTGTTGCAAAACTTACCATCGTAATCAGCATACATTCCAGGGCATGAATTTTATTAAATTTATAGAACTAATAATTGTTTAACAAGTATGTTTTTAAATAAGATATAAAATTAGTACTTAATAGAACAAAATTAACTTTCGGCTACTAATAACTAAAGATACAACATTTAATTTGCTAAAATTATTTTGTTTTGGTCACTAAAAATTTAATACTAGATACGTTACGCAGTTGATAAAATTTTCTAAATTTAGGTAGGTACTTAGTTCAAATTTATTTTTGAAATTTTAAAAAATATAATATTATAAACTCATTTTAAATAGTTTGATTTTTCAAAATTAATTAGGAAGAATTCCTTTTGAAATTAACTTTAAATAGTTATTAATAATTATACATTAGTTTGTAAAATTTAGGTATAATATATAGATACCTACTGAATTTAAACAATAATAATATTTAAAAATTTTAATAATTTGAGGCGTATGTGAAATAACTATAATAATAACTAGGTGTATTTAAGTAACGTAAATAATAATTAATTTAAAAAATGATGTAGCTAAATATTTTATTCCAATTTACTTCGAACTTAAAAGTAAATTAATAATTTTGTAATTTAAAAATAATTAAAGTAAAGAATATCTAAGAATTAACTTTTATTTAAATTTTATTAATCGACGAAAGAGGCATTTTTAAAAGGAAAATAAATAGCACAGTAGTTAATTCACGTATTAATAATAAAATTAGGATTTCATGAATATATACTATAGAATGTTATGTTACTATGTATTCCAACACAGTTAAATTCAGAAGATAGAAAAGTTAGAGGGAAAATATTGATAATTTTGAAATTGTTTTGATTCCATGGTTACTTTGTAGATCATAATATTATTGTAAAATAAATTAGAAAAAGTAGAGTGAGAAAAACAAAGAAATTAATATTATATTACATAAGAAGCGTGTCATAAAAGGAAGTTCAGTATAATATAATATAACTAAATTATTTAAAACAAATTGGAAAGTGAGTTAAAAATAGAGAAAAGGAGAAATTATTCTTGAAAATGTATTAAATTCTTTTTAACTACTTAAAGTAAGTTGATTGGCTACATTTTCTAAGAATTTATTACACTGGATATGACTTACACGGATTTACTTAAAAATATTTACGTTCATACGAGATAATATGACGTAGGTAATATTATTGTGAAGATGGATTAGGAATGTGATATTTAGTTTGTAAAATAGCTGAAAGCTGTTATGTAAGGAAAAGAATTGGTTATTTTGAAGTAAGGAATATGGATTTTAGGTTATTAGAAGGTGTTTGTTTGAAATAGGTATGGTATATATTAGGATAGGGTTGCATCAATGTTTAAAATATTTGGTAACTGTTGGCCTGATCACCCGATGGTTAAAGATATTTTAAATATTGAATGCATAAAATTATGGAATGAGTATTTTGTTAGGCATAGGTATAGAATAGGTTTAAAAATGCCATAGAGCATTATAAAATACTAGCTTATATGCTACGTATATTGAGGAATAAATAAAATGCCGAGAGCATTAAAAAAAATACGCAAGGGAATCCTTCATTCGATCATGGTGTAAACGAGTTTTCTCTGTGAGAATAGTTGGAGGTCAAGTAGCCTTAAAAGAACCTTGGTATTAAAATATATGGTACAAAATGGTACAAAAATAAATGGTACTTAGAGCATGCTCGGCGGGAACAATCCTTCATTTAAGTAAAATGGTTGGAGACATTTTTTTTTGGTGGTCTTAAAAAAGGTCCCGTTTAATGGTGTATAAATAAATTAATGTATTGTACCAAATAAAAGTGCGCACATGAAATATATTAAAAATAAATATGTACCATTAAAATATATAAAAGTCGACTATAAATAAAAATATTATAAAAAAATGTACCATTAATGTTAAGAAAGTAGGGAATATAAATAAATGAAAAGGCATGCATGCATAATAATGAAATGACAATAAGAGCTAAAGAATTAAGGTACTTACCTGAACTTGAAATAATTTTTTTTTTAAATGTAAGTGACTGGCCAGTCCACTAATCAAGAGTATTAGTAAATTATTGATAAGGTACCGAAGTAATAATAAAAATAAATGAATATGAGATGAATAATATTAATTACTATATTATGTAGACAAGTAGGTTATAGCCTAGGTAAGGTGAATTAGGTACCTATTGAAAATGAATTTTAAATACAATAATATGTCTATTTAAATATGAAGGTTTTCGTAAATTAATGACTATTATGGCGAATATTTGACAGTGAATTGAATAAAGATTGTATTTTTGAAATTAAAGTGTTTTATAGAGGTTTGGTATTTAGGAAAAGAGGAATATCATTTTAATTTAAAGTAAAAGAAATATCAAAGTAACCATGTAAAAAAAAAATGAAATTAGGTCATATACGTATATTTTTTTTTTCTTTATTAAAAAAAAAAAAAAACATCGTCAACAACCCTCACTAGAATAATAAAAATATATTATTACAAAATATTAATTAATAGGGCAGATTTGACACATTGCAATATATATATATATATTTATATATATATATAATTAGTAATAATAGTATATACATTTATAAATACTATCCTTATAAATACATACATAATAAATAATAATCAATACATAAAGTATAATATACTAAATACTTTATAATAATATAATAAATAATAATATAAATAATATACAGCATGACTGGTGAGTCAATACCGATATTTAAGGAGAGTATTCAGTACTCGATTCTCATTATAAATATGTAATAAAATTAGGTTCTTAATTTTTTTTTTGAATTTCCCAAAAATTAATGAATCATGGATACTAAGTAAATTACGCGGCTAGGCAAGTAGGCATACTATGCGGCCGGTGCAGAGGCGTGCGCTACCAAAGAAACACCACGCAACTACCCCTCCCGCTCGCGGTGTCCATGCGTTGGGTAAATAATTATTTAACTTTAAGCTACATTTACTCAGTGATCAATTGATATTATTTTTTTATATTATTTTTTTCCAACTAATATAATAGCCAAATATCACGTCCTCAAGTATTGAACATGTCTCACCAGTCACGCAGTAGTATACATAATATTATATAAATAAGGTAACATAATATTACATAGTTAACACAGTTCCAAATAATTAATGAATGTCGTGAATGGTGATATAATATTACGAACACTTATTGAGATAATATTCTTTAAGTGCTGACTAGAATGTTCCTAATAGTCTACTATAAATACAGGGTGTTAGCTTCTGACATACCAAATCTTATCAAAATTGGCTTAGCCGTTTGTTTGTGAAGGAGAAACACCCGCAGAATATACGTGACAGCTACATTGTAATACTCTCATACAATTTATCAACTTCAGTCAATAATATAGGTATATTATCCAGTAATTATATTAAATTATAGTTGCAGTACATCCGTGACATCTATGCACTGTGCAGTGTGCACTCGTGTTCTAGTAAAATTTACATAAGCAGGGTACTAGCCACTAGGTATAAACTTCGTCTAATATAGCACGGTCACAAAACACGTAGACATTCGACCAACTATCACTACTTGTCTCGATCATTCACACGCAAAAATGGATATTTTTACTCCTTCTGTTTTTAACGACCTCTGTGGCTCAATGGTGAGCGCGTTGGTAGCTCAAGCCGGGGGTCGCGGGTTCGAATCCCGCCGACGGAACAAAAAAGTTTTCAAAGTTCCTGGGTCATGGATGTGTATTAAATATGTGTATCATAAAATAAAATTTTTAAATATATGTATAGTATTAAATATATTTCCGTTGTCTGGTACCTGTAACACAAGTCCTTCAGGTACTTACCATGGGGCCAGACTGACGTGGCGTGAAGCGTCCATAGATAGATATATTTTGTATAACGAAATATTCGTGAGCGAGTAAATGAGAGGTATGGAAGATCGAAAGGCCGCCGCGAAAAAGCCAAATTTCTACATATTTTTGTAATGAAATAAGAGGGCAAACGAGCAAACGGGTCACTTGATGGAAAGCAACTTCCGTCGCCCATGGACACTCGCAGCATCAGAAGAGCTGCAGGTGCGTTGCCGGCCTTTTAAGAGGGAATAGGGTAATAGGGGAGGGTTATAGGGAAGGGACAAGGGTAGGGGATTGGGCCTCCGGTAAACACACTGAATATTTGATCACGTTATGACGACAATGACATAACCCGATCAAATTAAATAACTTCCGCAATCTGCCGCAATTTCTGTTAAAGATAATATAATAGGTACAAAGTCAATGTACCTAATACCATAATATCAGCCATTACAGCAGCTACCCGCCGGCGAGTGTGCCCACATAGTTAATATATTTACCGCTGTAATTAAAGCGATTATTATAATCGATCATTAGCATTCCCATTGTTCACTTTAATTGATTGGACAAAGCATCTTTTTAGGGTTCCGTACCCAAAGGGTTAATAATAATAATAATAATAATAATCATTTATTTCGGACATTATTCATCCATAATTGGTATTAGTTATTTAGTAACAATTTTTCTTAGACTAAGTTAGTAGAGTTAGTAAAGTTAAAACGGGACCCTATTACTAAGACTTCATTGTCTGTCCGTCTGTCTGTCTGTCTGCCTCCAGGCTGTAACTCAAGAACGGTAATAGCTAGAGAGTTGAAATTTTCACACTTACCCTCTCACTAATAAAAAGTTACACAGCGTGTATAGAGGGTGCTAAGATTTTTTCTAATAATCTTTTTTTGACATAAGGCCTGTATAACGATGCTGTCATTTCCATACAAATTTCTCTGTATAGACCATGTATAGACTCTGTGTAACGTGTGTATAACTTAAAAACTCCTGTTTAACTATTCACACGTTGAACGCATGTATAAGAAGTTTTTATTAGTAAGAGGGATTATGTATATAATATTATGTTGCCGCTATAACACCAAATACTAAAAACAAAATAAAATTAATATTTAAGGGGGGCTCCCATAAAACAAACGTGATTTTTTTTGGCCTTTTTAGGGTTCCGTAGTCAACAAGGAACCCTTATAGTTTCGGTCTGTCCGTCCGTCTGTCTGGCCGTCCGCGGTTTTGCTCAGAGAATATAGGACCTACAAAGCTGTAATTTGGCATGAATACACATATTAATAATGCCGACAAAATGGTACATAAAATAATATTTAAAAAATATTTTTTTATGGTACCTCCCCTACACATCAAGCGGGGTTGAATTTTTTTTTCGCGCCCATCCCATCGTGTGGTCGTTGGATAGGTTTTTTAAAAATATTATGAGTATTTATAGATCATTTTCCGATTTAGGGATCTATTTGTGAAATATTAAGTTTTAAAGTGGAAAAAATCGTTAGAGTCCAGTGTCCCTTCTACCAGCTAAGCGGTTGCTTCTGGAAATGTGAAAAAATTCACGGGAGTAGGAAATATGCTGAATTTAAAAGGAAAACTATCACGGCTAAGAAGACTTCATAAGTTATTGAGTAATAGTCGATCCACTAAAAAAAATATATTCGGCGAAGTATAAAGGAACTTTTCGTTCAAATTCCTTTGAGATGATGTTGTTAGTAGTGTAAAACATATATAGTTATAAATGTACATTCATTGACCATACAAAAATTTTCAAAAACTAGCGGTGCTACGGAACCCTATATTGCGCGTGGCCCGATACGCACTTGGCCGGTTTTTTACTCTATAATCTAAATCAATAATGGCAACAGGTAGGTGCTTAAATTTTTCCCAAAATCCTTAGTTATATATTGTGTACTTTAATATTTAATAATAATATTAAAATAAAATATAAAATTAAAGGGGGCTCCCATACAAAAAACACATTTTTTGGCCTAGTTTTGCTCTATAATGGTACGGAACCTTTCGTGCGCGAGTCCGACTCGCACTTGGCCGATTATTATATAGAAATAGTCCTTATATTCTATTTTTACTATTTTTTCCATAGATGAGCTAGATGTCGTGCTAACAAAGAGAAGATATATTAAACAGCTGTTTTATGACGTAAGAAAACCTTATCTATATATGATTGGTCCATGTCTATAGTCTACACTACTATTATAAAGAGGAAAGATTTGATTTTTTGTTTGTTTGTTTGTTTGTTTGTTTGAGTCGAATAGGCTCCGAAACTACTGGACTGATTTGAAAAATTCTTTTGGTATTGGAATCTTACATTATTTCTGCTGAAAATAGGCTACATTTTATTTTGGAAAAAAGTAGGGTTCCGTAAGATATTTGAGTTTTTCGGACGCAAGGTGTAAAAAATCTGCTAGAAAAGTTACTTATTTTGCGTACGCTGCCTAAACTATAAAAGATAGAACCATAAAATGTTCTAAGTAATTGTATATCTTATAAAAAGTCCGCGACACACTATACCTATCTATGTCGAGTGAGGCACAATAACCATTTATTTATTTAAAAATCCTGAATTTTTTTTGGACTACATTTAAACGGATATATTTTACTCACGCTATTAATCCTTATCAAAATAAATTATTTTATCACTAAGTACAGTTTATGTAGATAATATTTGGTCTTTGAATGATTAAAATTTGACGTTTGGTTTTGAAATTATGGCGAAATTAAAATATTACGATAGTGGGCGTCACCAAAGCGCGTGCAGGAGGAAGACAATATTCTGTTGTAGAAATGAAAATTCTGTACATAAAAGATATGAAATGACACCCGAAATTACACCTTTGTCACTACATCGCTATAGAAGCCAAAAATGTGGTTAGTTTTTTGTCTGTCTGTCTGTCACTCTTTGTCTGTCTGTATGTTTGTTCCAGCATCACACGAAAAATACTGATCCGATTTGAATGTGGTTTTCGCAGATATATTTATCTTCTTCCAACTTAACATCTGGTGTATAAAATTTTTTCCCCCCACCCCTCTAAGGGGACAAAAGAGGGGGTCAGATTTTGTATTAAACTTTTTTCTTTAACACGAAAACTACTGATCCGATTTGCACAGGTACGGTTTTCACAGATTTGCATACGGTTTTCACAGATATATTATATTTGTCTTCTTCCAACTCAACATCTGGTGTATAAAAATCCTCCCCCCCTCCCCTCTCAACCCTCTCTGGGGACCAAAGAGGGGTCAGATTTTGTATACAACTTTTTTCTTTAGTGGACTTACTTCATATTAGGTATTAACTGTGTTTTTCAACTTAACATCTGGTGTATGACCTTCCCCCCCCACACCCTCTTAGGGGACAAAAGAGGGGGTAAAACATGTATCAACTGATGATGTAGAAAATATACTTTAAATGGCAAAACAACGTTTGCCGGGACAGCTAGTAATATTATAAAGATGAAGAGTGCGTTTCTTTATTTGAACACGATAATCTCAGGATTCAGGGACTACTGGACCGATTTCAAAAATTATTTCACCAGTGTAGAGCTAAGATGTCCCTGAGTGATATAGGCTATGTATGTCCCACGGGCGGAGCCAGGGCGGACCCCCAGTCCTTAATAAAGTCGTTTAAAAATAAGATTTTACAATTGATTTGATGTAAGTACGGAACCTTGTTGGACACTGCCGTATTCTCTATTGCCTTATCGGATAGGTATCACTTTTTCTTGTGCAAGGAAAAAAGTCACTATTAAAGACTAAATTACTTACACGCTTACCTATAAACTTTTTAGGGTTCCGTAGCCAAAATGGCAAAAAAAGGAACCCTTATAGATTCGTCATGTCTGTCTGTCTGTCTGTCTGTCCGTCCGTATGTCACAGCCACTTTTCTCCGAAACTATAAGAGCTATACTATTGAAACTTGGTAAGTAGATGTAGTCTGTGAACCGCATTAAGATTTTGATGCAAAAATGGAAAAATTATTAAAAATTTTAGGGGTCCCCATAGGTACAACTGAAACAAAAAAAAATTTTTTTTCATCTAACCTATGCGTGTGGGGTATCTATGGGTAGGTCTCCAAAAATCATATTGAGGTTGGACAAGTGCGAGTTGGACTCGCCCATGAAGGGTTCCGCAGCAGCAATAAGGTTTATTTTTATGAAATTATGAAAGGTTTTTATTTATTTTTATATTTCAGTCGATTTAATGAAAATTTGTACCTATGGGGACCCCTAAAATTTTTAATAATTTTTCCAATTTTGCATCAAAATCTTAATGCGGTTCACAGACTACACCTACTTACCAAGTTTCAATAGTATAGCTCTAATAGTTTCGGAGAAAAGTGGCTGTGACATACGGACGGACGGACGGACGGACGGCCGGATGGACGGACGGACGGACGGACGGACGGACGGACAGACAGACAGACAGACATGACGAATCTATAAGGGTTCCTTTTTTGCCATTTTGGCTACGGAACCCTAAAAATTGTTTTGTTTTGACGATTATGGCTGCGCTCATGTGCTTCGTTTTAAATCTGTAAGTATGTTTTGTAATTGTTATGGTAAACATTCTTTGTTAATTCGCGAACAATGGTGTTGGGTTTTTGGAAACTTTAGAAATATAATGTGTCATATTTATACTGCTAAAGGAAAACACACAAAAAAGGAAGCTACCTAAGAGCCTTATCACACTGACGAGCGCGGCGATTCCGCGGCGCCCTGCCAGCCCAGCATACGCCAACGAGAAAATTTTGCCTACATATTTTCTCGATGTTTGGTGGCTTTTCTTTTCATCTCTATTGACCCTAACATGACATACATTTTTAATTCATAAAATCTATCGACATAATGTCAAAAAATGATTTTGATATTATGTCGTTAATCCGACAATATAACTACACACGAGAGTGAGATATCTCGAGATTTTCTCGTTTGCGCATCTTAGGCCGGCTGGATACATTTAGTGCTTACTCACCTTGAGTCTTGGCCTCACACTAGTCACTAGTCACACAGGTTCGGGAGAAGTGGCGTGTGTTTGTGTCAGAACTCTTACATTAAGTGAGCGCTGGAAATTCGCCACTTTCGCCGGGTTCAAACCACTTTCGATCTCGTAGCAACCGTTCCGTCCACAAACCGCAAATGCAATCAGGCTTTTAAAAAACTCTGTCTTAAATCGGGCAAAACCAGGCAATCAAGGCATGGCAAAATATCATAAAATTATAATATAGTCACCGGCTATCTGGTTGAGGCGGCGCAGCGCGCGGCACATGGGCGTGCGCACCCGCAGCGTGCGGCCGCGCGCGCGCACCGCCATGCTGCCGCAGCGCACCATCTCGCCGAGCCGCGCGCACGTCTTCTCGTTCACGGACGCCAGCTTGCGCCGCAGCTCGCCGTAGTTGATCAGCGCGTACAGCTCCTGCGCCACCTTCTTCACGTCTGAAATAATGATTACTTTACTTTCTCGACTTTCAACTTCAGATTTTTTACTGACAATCTGAGCTATGTATGTTTGCAAAAGACTAATAGAAAATGGTGACAAGCAAGCGAGACGTAGGCTATCTTTATAATTAACTTACTTTCGTCGAACCGCACATGTTTGGACAGCTTGTGCCACGTCCTGTAGTAAAAATGGCTGACCTGGGTCTTCGTTTTCAAATTGCTATCTGGCATCCCTTTCTTTTTCATTTTTGTGCAAATTGAGGCGGTTATCGCGTCAAAGTCCTTCCCGTACTCGTTGAGGGCCTCGAAGAAGTAGCTCTTCTCGTCGGCGGACCAGAGCGCCTTGGGCATCCTCTGCTTCACGGTCGGAAACTTCAAGGGATCGTCGATTTTCGTCGGCGTTTCGCATTCAATTTTGTCGCCCACCGCGTCTAAAAGCAAAACAACCAAATACAAAAATGTTGAAACTCTTTAAAAATACAGAAAGGCAGAAAGGTGACTTATTTTAATAATTTTATACTTATTTTACATTTGAACATACCCCGCTTGTCTGTCTGCGGTTCGAGCATGAGTTTTTTGATGACGCGCGCGCTGGTGCGCTGCTGCTGCTGCGTCGTCAGCGAGCCCAGCAGCTCCGTGCGCTCCTCCTCTGCCGGCCCTGTCGCCCCACCCGCACCGCCCGCCCCCACCGGCGACATCGTGGGCTCTTTCGCTGGTACCTACGAGAAAAGGAAAATAAACAAAAACTGTTAGTTACATAAAATCAACGACTACATGGTAATATTTTAAGTAAAAGAAACTGTTGTCTTTAAGCGAATTTCCTGGAACTTATGAATAACGCATGACGGATTCAGCGAGACGTCGAGAGTCGAGACGACGCGACGGGCGCTCGCAGCACGCACACTACGTCAGCGTACGTGCGTGCACGCGGCGGCGGCGCGCGGCCGATATAAACACAACAGGTGTTGCGTGTGCGACACTCTACAACTGTAAACAATGCGACCAACATATCAAACAAGGATAATATTTTGATATAATAAAAGATTAAATCAAAAATATACTTAAAAATCAATAAAAGTATACAAATTTTTTGGCCGAGATAGAATTCGTCCAAAGATGGAGCTGTACCTTAAAAAGCTCTAGAGTCTAGCCTCTAGTGTTTCTCAAAACTTTGTGTAAATGAACTTTTGTTAGAGATGACAGCGTCTAGTATAACAATATTGTTGTGTTTGTGTGTGGTGTGCAGCGTCGCACAAGTTCTGCCGAAGGAAGCTCTCCTAAGCACAGTAAGTCTAATTATAATCTTATCTCATACTTTTATTTTGTATATAATTATAAAGCTATAGATTATTTGAAAGCGCTAATCTCGAACTACTGGCCCGATTTTTAGGGTTCCGTACCCAAAGGGTAAAAACGGGACCCTATTACTAAGACTTCGTTGTCTATCCGTCTATATGTCTCCAGGCTGTAACTCGAGAACGGTAAAAAGCTAGAGTTGAAATTTTCACAAATTGTGTATATCTGTTGCCGCTATAACAACAAATACTAAAAACAAAATAAAATTAATAGGTATTTAAGGGGGGCTCTCATACCACAAATATTATTTTTTTGGTCTTTTTGGCTCGTAATCCATTATGGCAACATATAGGCACTTGAAATTTTCACAAAATCCTCATTTATATGTGTAATTTAATATTAAATAATAAAATTAAAATAAAATAAATAATTAAGGGGGGGCTCCCATACAAAGAACACATTTTTTTCCCTATTTTCGCTCTATAACGCGAACGGTATGGTACCCTTCGTGCGCGAGTCCGACTCGCACTTGGCCCATTATTCTCTATAATGGTACGGAACCCTTTACCCTTCGTGCGCGAGTCCAACTCGCACTTGGTCGATTATTATGTGATTTGGCGCCGGACGTAGTGTGCAGTATGCCGGGGAAGGACATCGGTTGCTTTTGTGTGTAGGTAAATGTACGGTTCGCGCGGGATTCCTTATTTACGCGGTCGGAGTCGGAGCCGGAGATTTTCATTGATTGTATTGTAATCTATCTAGTTCACACAAAATGCATTTAAATAAGTCCAGTATTTTAAGAACGACTCACTTATGAAAAGCTATAATATGTTGCTCGGAATTCTTTTGAAAATTCTTTTGCCACGATGGATCCACTCGTTTTCCGGGATAACAACTAACAAAAAAATCAAAAAATAAATTATGTAAAAATAAAAAATAATAAAAATTATGTGCTTTCCCGGAATTCATAGTATCTCCATACTAAATTTTATCTGAATCGGTTCAGTGGTTATATTCAGAGGCGTGAACAGATAACAAACAGCCAAGACATATTTTCGTAATTATAATTATAGGTATAGAAGTATAAATAAGTACCTACGTCATGCAATAAATAACGACACTTATTAAATGTTATGGAGTGAAAAAGTTGTTTGGCTGGGGTCTTGTCCTGACTCCTGACCGCAGACATGATCTTACACAAATGTATAATCATCAATTCATCACATTCAGATATTTTCATTTTTCTGTAAGTGAACTCAGAGCTATAACACATATAGGTAGTCCGTAGTAACAACTAACAGGTAGGTGTAGGAAGTCAGGCAGGCACCGAAATACCGGTTCTTTATAGCTCCTGCATTAGCTATACGGATTACGACTATCAACTTATGTTGCTATTAGATTTTACTAGGGTTGGCACTCGGCAGTATTTCTATTCAAGGGTACCATAAAGAATTATTATACCTTCACTAACTTCTGTCAACCAAAGTTGTTAGAAATTAAATAAAGGGAGTTTACATTTATAACTATCTACTCCAACTATACTATCATCTACAATCGTGGTGTAGACTGTAGAGTGTAGATTATAAGAGATTATTGAATAACATCTCTCTACAATCTAAAAAAAACATGAGCGTATATAAGAATTAACAAACATCTTTATATATTTAACACCTTTATACAACCTTTATATATATCTAATGATCTAATGTATAAAAATTAGATCTAAACTCAAAGAAAATAAATCAATTCGTATTAATACACCCTACATACATTATTATTAATTTGTAGATATCCTTTAAAAATAAGGAACAGAAATAATTAACAGACATAATATATTATGTAATATGGGACAGTTCCCTATCCATCTTAATCTAAGCATGTCGGATTCAATCTTTGTGAGACACTATTTATGTAGCTATGTGAAATATTGACAAGTAATAAAAATAAGATTATAATTTAAATACAGCAAATAATAGAGACACGCAGAAGGAGGCTGGGGACTGGGGAGGTCTTTGCCCAGCAGTGGGACACTAAAGGCTGTTAATAATAATAATAAGTTACATGTGACAGCCCTGAGAGCTGCAGCAGCTGCAATGAATATGAATTTAAACGTGATGCTCATTATGAGCACATAATGAGACATCGCCTCTATAATTCCCATGCATTAGTTGAAAACTTGGTCTGTGACGTCTGATAGAAGAGCACGTTTATGTAACAGGCTGAAGGCACATGGTCGAACATATTTTACACATAATGTGTCCTAAATTGTATGAGGATGGATATATGGATATACACGATAACATCCTAGCTAGGCAATGCAGTCAGATTTCGAAGCAAGACTTTTAATATAGAGTATAGACATTAATCTTTATAATGTTTTAAATTTTAATGTAACACCTCAGCCCTGACGGTGGTAGATATCGAATATCATAATAATTAATTATACTTAACTTAATTTAAAATCATCACTAAAAATATTTATTAAATGCTTATGTCGATGATGCCGATCGAGTAGGAAATACCAAAACACTGACAGGAATGCAAATACCATCCATAGTCCATACTTCATAACAATCTAAGCGTTTACGGTCTGCCCATATCGGCACATGGTATAACGTTCTGAAATGCTTTCTGTGGTCTCCCGTCTGCCATTTATCCTGGCATCTGGATCAAATTAGCCAAAGCCTATAACGACGATGGAAAATGTTAACTTTCACAAATGATTACTTAGGTCGATCGTCACGTTACGAAACTATTAGTACAAATTAGTTTGTTTACCATTGATATATAAAAAAGCGGCCAAGTGCGAGTTGGACTCGCACTTGGCCGTTAATAATTTTTCCATTTTTGCATCAAAATCTTAATGCGGTTCACAGACTACATCTACTTAATTTTGTGGAAAATTCAAGTACCTACCTGTTGCCATTATTGATAAAGAGCAAAAAAGGCTAAAAAAATCACGTTTGTTGTATAAGCCGCTATAACAATAAATATTTAAGGGGGGGCCCCTTAAATATTTATTGTTATAGCGGCAATAGATATACATAAATACTCTATGAAAATTTCAGAAGTCTAGCTATAGCTGTTCTTGCGTTACAGCCTGGAGACAGACAGACAGACGGACAGACAACGAAGTCTTAGTAATAGGGTCCCGTTTTTACCCTTTGGGTACGGAACCCTAATTATATCAGGTCCTTCACGGAGCACGACATCCTTGTTGTTGCAAACATTTAAACAAAGCGAATTAACATAAGGCGAGTACAAAAAACCTAACTGTGACCATTAGTATGCCGATCGTCGCAAAGCCCATCTGATAACCAGCAAGGCATAATAAATAAATAAATATGTTATTATAACAATATATTGCCCATCTGCAAGATAAGGGTATATGGTACTTTACGTACTTACTGTCACATTAATAGAAAAATATTATTAACCTTTTACGCAGATCCTGTCTATTTGCAAGAGAAAAGATTACAGAAAATCGACCCAGTGCGAGTCGAACTGGCGCACGAAGGGTTCCGTGCCGTTATAGAGCAAAATTGGGCAAAATTTTTTGTATGGGAGATACTTTTTAATTTTAGTTTTATTATTAATAAAATTATAAAAGTGTTGTGAAAATTTTGTGAAATTTGAGGTGCATGCCTATTGCAATTATCGATAAAAGGGCAAAAAATCACGTTTGTTGTATGGGAGCCCCCCTTAAATATACATTTTATTTTGTTTTTAGTAAATAAGTACTTATTTGTTGTAGCGGCAACAGATATATATACACAATCTGTAAAAATTTCAGAAGTCTAGTCTTTAGATAGAGCCTGGAGACAGACCGACAGACGGAGAGACAACGAAGTCTCAGTAACAGAGTCCCGTTATTACCCTTTGGGTACGGAACCCTAAAAAGCATGGATGCAAGCTACTGTGTACTGTGTATTGTATACACATTTTGGATCAATCAATTTTGGTGAGGTTCATATTATGGAACAATGTCAATTATAACTGTTACAAACATTACACATGCAAATGATGGCAAAATAGGCTCATGTTATTAAGGACGCTATTACAAATATCAGCGATTTTCCGGTACCATTTTAAAGAATTAGGAGTCAAACTGCGAGGATATTTTGGTTTCAAATGAAAGATAATATATTCATCTCCTCGACTGTACCATAAAAATTCTATAGCCGCATACAAAATTTTCACATAAAATACGTTTTAACCATCACAATAATCGCAAAATATGAAAAAATGGGGTCTGATTAGGTACCTTAATATCTAAATACACTGAACTGAGGAAAATAAAATATACAAAAAAATTGTTGCTTATTTAGTCCTCTATAAAGTCCGCTAAAAATTTTATATAAAAATAAACATCTTTTCCAGTTATAAGAAAAATAAGAAAATTTCTCAAATTTTTTCATACATTTTCGCCATATCAAGAACGCGGCGAGCATCGTGACCGCCACTGTACAAGGCGCGCTAATATGAATCTTATTTTAATGTCATTAACGTCGATATTCGTACTGACAGACATCCGACCTGCTAATTCTCCGTTTGGAGAATTAGCAGCTAATGAAATTCAATCAATCTCATTGTGAAGTTACTTGTGTCGAATTAAAAAAATTTAGTCCTTTTATTATAAGCGATTATACAACAATAAAATTACATCTAAACTTTTAATTGCGTTATAAAAATAAAATAAATGCGAAATAATTATGGCATTTTTTTCTTCTCCTATCTGCTCATACCATAAAGTTAATATACCTAGCGGAAATAATAACTTTATGGCTCAAACTAACTTAGGTTTGCAGTTTTGACTTTTTTGATGATTAAGGTCACCGTTTATCCTTATCAGATAATAATTAATTTATATTATATGTAGATAGACCATCTTTTAAAAAAAAGATTTTCTAATTTCAAAATTATCCGTAGCCGGAATTGGTGGCAGCGGCGGGATACCCGGTAGAGAGACATCGAGTCACCACAGACGATGGCTACATCCTGCAGGCTCACCGGATACCGGCTGGCAAAAGAGCCGCCAGGAAGAGCAGCCTGAACTACCCCAAAATGAAGAAGGCCATACTTATAGGCCACGGACTTCTGGGCAGCAGTGGGGACTTCGTTATTATGGGACCAGAAAGGAGTTTAGGTAAGACTGAATTCTGAAACTATTTGGTGATTACGAACTAAATGCCCAAAAAATTAAATTAAGAAATTTAAAAAAACCCCCGCCAAAAAACTTTAAAAAGTAATGAAATAACATTTCCTGACTTTATGTTTAAATCATTCCTAAGAGTAAAGTAATATTTTAGTCCATAATTGTTGTCAAGGTGTGTCGGGGGACCGCTAAGTAAACTACCACAACAGCGACTTTTGCATTTTGTATCGCCATAATAGTCGCTGATTATCTCGATTCGGGTCGCTGTGAACAGACCTTTAATTTATATTGTTATGTGAAATCAAACATCTACATTAGCGGTCCCCCGACACACCTTGACAACAATTATGGACTAAAATATTACTTTACTCTTAGGAATGATTTAAACATAAAGTCAGGAAATGTTATTTCATTACTTTTTAAAGTTTTTTGGCGGGGGTTTTTTTAAATTTCTTAATTTAATTTTATTTTATGCTTTTTAAACTTGTGCAGAATAATTCCTATCAACTGGATCATATCCCAATGAATACCATCTATAAAATATGTCCTCTTGGATGAGGCCATCAATATGAGCCCAAACATGAAACCTCCACTTTAGGTTCATACGGAGCTTGGCTCCTATAGAATCCAGGTGATGCTGCAGCAGCAGCATGCAAATATTTACTGTTTATCTACGTCTTACTGGTTGTCGCAATTAAAATGAGCCCAAACACGAAACCTCTGCTCTAAGTTGGTGAGGAGTTGGGTATCCTATTGATTACCAGGTGATGCTGCACCACCAGGTCAACTTTCCAATAATGTGTATATATTCATAAGTGTCTCGAACCAGGATGCAAAATATAAAACCCATCAAACGACTGCAAGTTGCTAATCGTCCTATCACGAACCAGATATACCGTGATATTTCAGCAATGAGCAGACTGATGATGATGAACTATAGCTAAGAACACTCACCGTCATGTCAGCTTTCAAACAAAAAAAACTAGATCAAAATCGGTCCACCCGTTTGGATGCTACGATGCCACAGACAGACAGACAGACAGACAGACAGACAGACAGACAGACACGTCAAACTTATAACACCCCTCTTTTTGGTCGGGGGTTAAAAATTACAAGCATCAAAAAGAGATCTTTTAGTCTTGGCTAATATAGTAGAGCTAAGAAAATGTGCAATATTTTCTAGCTTATCTCCTGGCGGATGCAGGCTACGATGTATGGCTGGCGAACTTCAGAGGCACGGTGTACTCCTCACACGAGAACTACACGAAAAACGATTGTAGATTCTGGGAGTTCAGGTGAGAAACGAAAATCTCTACGTCATTATACTTGCAAGTTGGGGTTTGAGTCACCATGCGGTCATCTTACCTACTTACGAAGTTACGACAGTAAGTCTCACATTATATTCCTATAGATTCCCTTGAAATATTTGGTCTTAACGATTTCTTGAGTTATGTTTAATTGTCTAATTCATTTCCATGGGTTAGGACTTGGGTGATCTAAACCTAAATGTCTTTGGTTACAGTTTCCACGAGCACGGGAAGTACGACCTTCCGGCTACCATCGACAAGGTGCTGGAGGTGACGGGGCTGCCGGAGATCCTGTACATCGGCTACTCCATGGGCACCACCACCTTCTTCACAATGATGTCTCAGCGGCCAGAGTATAATGAGAAGCTCGTCGCCTTCTTCGCTTTAGCCCCCGCCGTCTACTTGGACAGCATCAAGGGTCTGGCGAGCGTTCTGCTAAAAACTATGGACTTCACTGTAAGTATTGCTTTGGAGCGTGATTGAAAGTCGGGAGAGTTCGACAGTTCGACACATTTCGCTTAACGACGCAAAAAAGTTCAAGTTCAATCTGTGCGCAACGATCCGCCATAATATAATTTTTTCGCATTGCAGCATTGGCGCAAAATACGCGCGTCCCATGTCGCTTCTTCGTGTAGGATGTTGGGCAACAGGCATACTACCTTTGACTTATAATTGATTATACTCCTTTTGTCATAGGGTACAGCGCGGAACCAGGGCATGATCTCGTTCAGCGTCAAGCGTGACCTACTGGACATGGCCACCAATCTGTGCAACGCGCGGGAGGCTCGCAACGACATCTGCATGCAGCTCATCTACGCCGTCGTCGGCGCCGACTACGAGCAGTATGACCCGGTATGCTTTTGTGACTATTCACTGAATATGTTACGTGTAAATCTCTATGATCTGGATGATAGATCTACCAGAAAAGACCTGATAGCTTTTCCACCAATACCTTGTCAGTTGTCTTGACCATTGGAGTCTTGAAAATCGAACATTGCGTAAAATATATAAAAGTATCGACAAAAATTAAAAGGGAAGCCTTTTAATTTTTGCCAAGCCCTCATTGAAGTTGAAAGTTGCTTAAATCTAAGAAATATTATTATACTAGTCTGTAACTTTTTTTTTCATTGGTATATATTGGTATAAGATATATAACTATTACTTATTTCAGGCGATGACACCAGTCATTATAGCGAGAGCACAACCTGCATCTTGGAGGCAATTTGAGCATTTCGGGAAAATTGCAATTACAGGTTAGCTCATCAAACATTACTAAACTTACACTATTACATAATATTTTCAATATTACATATTATTATCTTCCTTGACAATAAACATATGTTTTACATAATTTAGTTTATTTTTAGGTGTATTCACATCATGGGAAGATGGTTTATGGGGTGCAGTCAAACCATACAACTTGTCAAAAATTGATATTCCAGTGTCAATTTTGTATGGAGAAAATGACATGCTGACTCATAAATCGGTAATAAAATATTTATATAATATATTATCAATAACATTTTAAGTACTTACCTAACTTAATTAATCTGTAATAGTTATAAAATCATTTTACTGTAATAAATTAATCTTGCCATTTAATAGATATATCTTGAAAAGATTTACTATTTTCTTACAGTAAATTACGAACATTTTGGAAACTTAATAAGCACCTGTGTCTTTTATTTCAGGGTGTTAAAAAATTAGCCCGAGAGATGCGTGAAATTGGTGTACTGGAAGAGATGAAGCCCGCCTGCAAATGGCCAAAGTTCAATCATTTAGACTTTATTTTTGCCAAAGACGTTGGGAATATTTTTAATAAGCCCTTTATTGATAAGGTACATTATGTATATAATAAATATAGTAAAACATGACAATGTGTTTAACCTATCAAACCCCAAAAGGTCGCATGCGACCGCAATAACAATAGATAAGCTATATTGTGTCTCGATTTTCCACAATCAACGGATTAATTTTTTTACTACAAAAAATTGTTATATTTCAAACCACATGTTTGTAAATCCCTGTCACTAAAAGATTGAAATTACTTTTTAAGCCAGGATCTTAGATTCTTACATAATATAAGCTAGCTAGCTAAAAAAAGACATACATAATATATCATAAGACAAATGAGTAAACACTGTCTTATGATGAAATGTGTACATGTTAAGATTTTTAAGACTAAAATGTCCTGAAGATACTGCTAGTATGAGACAGAAGGTTTTTACAATTCCTAAAGCCAAATACAATTTTCTTGGTATGCAAAACTGCATTGGGATACTGAAATATTTAAACTGATTTTAGTCAGTTCATTGGACTATCTGCCACTTCAGATTACAGGTTGGCATTTGTATAGGCAAAGGACATAATTTTATTACTATGGGAAATTAATGTTACTTACTTTACTTAAGCCAGGCTTGGTTGCAGCAGTCGCTTTAGGATTTTGAACGTTTTGTACAGCAGGAGGCAATTTTGCTTCAGGTGGGTTAGCTCGAACATCTAAAACCAAAATATATAAGTTACACGTCTCTGTAAGTTTATTGACAGTTAATTATACATTACTCATAATAATTGTATTATCATATCAAGCTTTTCGATTTGAGTTTAACCAAGCAATTAAAGGAAAATAGATCCACGACCTTAATAATAATTGTGTGTTACGTGTTCACTATGTTTTATCGTACCTACCTTTGTTAGGCATTGAGAAATTATTTCTCTAAATGTATTTCACGGGACCCGTTAACCACCTAATCTTAGAAACATTGAAACAGGCCTGATAAACGTTAGTTAATGAAAACTAAAACAAACTGCAAATTAGTGCAAATTCAGATTTGCGGAGCTCAAGTTTTGTTTATTTTTGAACTATTTGTCAGCTGTCAAAAATGAGAGATACACCTATTCTATTTTTTAATCAGGCGGTACAGCTTGAAGGTTTTGCCATAAGCAGGGGGAAACGTCAAACGGCAGGCGCCAGCCGCCAGCCGGCAGCCGCCACCCGCACCCGGCAGTCGGCACCGCGCACGCGCACGGTCTCCCGGAAGTCGGAACTGATAAAAAGACCTTTAGTAGCTTAAAGGCCGTCACAGACTTAGCTATAATATATATTAATATACCGTACTAAACACACTGAGACCAGAAATATATATTATATTATAGCTGAGTGTGTGGTCACGCGAAAATTGTATAGAAAATATATATTAATATGCCTAGCTATAAACATATTAATATATATTATAGCATTTATAGCTAAGTCTGTGACGGCCTTTAGTAGTAGTATGACAGTGTGCGGCTTATGTGAAGCCATTTTGTGAAGATGTCATGAAGCTCTGCAAACGCCATGAAGACTGTTGCTAGTTGCTACTTGCTACGCTGCGAAGATTCCTCTCACGATGTAAAGACGCGTATTGTTGTGTTGTGATTTGTGAAGAATTCTTATTAGAAAAAGTCCTTTTCAGGGCTGGTTCATGTCCGGTGCACTCGTACCAGTCGTACCTAATATTGCAAGGACTGTGTTTCTCTCGTCGTTCACGAAACGAGCGTACCTATTGTTCTTTTCAGAATGATTTGCTTCTGTGTTTCATTTTCTACAACGAACGTATACAAAGACGGCGCGCGTACTTTTCAGAGCGCATGTATTCTTTGTTTCAATCGACGACGAACGTGTAGGTAACTAGGTACTGGCCGTACTGCTACACTGGAAAGAACGGTAAAATTGGATATTATAGCGCGAAGCGCTAGGCAGGCGTCCCGCGCCGCGTCCCGCACCCCCTCACCCGCTCCGATCGTGCCACTCCGGCGCTCGAGTCGCGAGCGACGGCCACCCATTCGTTCGTTTGATTATGTGCGCGCGCAACTATAGTCTGTATGCGCGCGCTTCGCACATCGCGTAGTTAGTCGAGAGATCGCGTCGTGACACGTAAGGTGATGCACGTACTTATATTCGCTCGCAACCCGAAGCCGGCCATATTAAGTAATAATAATAGTTTGTAATAGTTTTCATAAGTGTTGAACTCGCTGTATTTTATGTTCAATAAACTATTTTCGAACTATAAGTGGCAGCCCAACGGGTGGCCGAAAAGTTTTAAGACTTTAGTTTTCCGAAAAGACGTAATAGTGTACTGTGCAACGGTTTTTCTCCGTGAACTAAACAGTAGGTTGTTTAGTTTTGTTTCGCGAACTGTTGACACTATTGTGTGAAATAGTGACCTTCTGGAAGACCTAAGACTGTTTCGGGTTTTAACGCGAACTGATCAGTAGGTGTGGACTGTGGTTACCTATTGTTTCTGTTCAGTTTTGTTCCGCGTTCTGTAATAACAGTAAGTACCTACGTGCCGCGTGTGTGCAGTGTGTGTACATAGACTATTCTAGAATACCTAAGTTTTGTAACCGGTATTCTCCGCGAACTGAACAGTGTGTAAAAACTGTGTTAGTTTTGTTCCGCGAACTGAATAATAATACCTGTGTACATAGACTTTTCTAGAATCTTGTTCTGGAATATTCCGCGCGCGACGCGTCGCGTTTGTTTCGCGCGCTAATAATAATAATAGTGTAAAAACATTTCGTTCTGTACTTTCCGCGAACTACACAGTAGGTGCCGACTACTCACTACTGTGTTAGTTTTGTTTCGCGTGCTAATAATAATAATAGTTTAAAAACATTTTCGTTCTGAACTTTCCGCGAACTAAGCAGTAGGTGTCGACTACTGTGTTAGTTTTGTTTCGCGCGCTAATAATACTACATAGTATAAAATATAGTGACTTTCAAATACCGAATACGTAAGGGGGCGTCCACAAATTACGTAAGCCTCAGTGCTGAGTGGAAGCCTGGACTATAAGACTTTATTTCGGTTCTGTTCCGCGTACGTGGTGACTTATCAAGAATCAAGATGAACACCAGATCAGCCCATGCAAAAGCGAGTTCGTCGGCTGTCCTCGAGTCGTCTGTGGACGGGACGCCGACGCCGCCGCCGGTTTCGGCGGATACGTCTCCTGCATGCGCTGCCGGCGCTGACGCCGCCCAGGTGCCCGCGGAGGACCCGCAGCCAGCTGCTTGTGCTGCAGCGGCTCCGGTCACCATGACGACGGACCAACTACTACTACTCATAGACAGGTTGAGTCGCAGCGAGCCTGTAAGTACATTACCAATTTCTACTGGCAACTTCGCCAAGTGCACGGCTCGTTTCAACGGAGAGAATAATAGTAATGTTGAGGCGTTTATTGATGCTGTGGAAACTTATAAGGAGTGTCTCCGTATCGACGACCACAATGCCCTACGTGGATTGTCGATGCTTCTGACGGGATTGGCCGCTACTTGGTGGCAAGGAGTCAAGGACACTACGCCGTCATGGCAAGCTGCTTTAGACGCTTTAAAGCAAACTTTCGGACCTCGCTTGCCTCCTCACAAACTGTATAGAAAAATTTTTGAACGAGAACAACGTGTAGACGAGTCCACGGACTTGTTTATTTGTCATGTTCGAGCACTTCTCGCCCAGCTCCCGCAGTTTACACTGACGGAAACGGTACAGCTGGATATGGCATATGGATTGATGCACCGTCGAATAAGGGAGAAGGTCCCGCGTGCTAATTTCAATAGTTTCGCCGAGTTATTGGCTCAAGCGCGGCGAGTGGAAGATATTATAGAGGAGAGTAGGCCGCGTGTCAATGTAGATACGAAACCAGCGACGGCTCAGGCGGAGCCTATCACAAAAAGGTTTCGGCCTCAATGCAAGTACTGTAAGCAGTACGGTCACCTCAAGGAGGACTGTCAGCGACTTGCCAAGCAGACTAGAGATGGTCCAGTTGAAGGAGCTTCGCGTTCCCCTGCGGTTACGTGTTTCGGGTGTGGGACACCCGGAGTTATACGTTCGAACTGTCCGACGTGCAAGGAGAAAAAATCGAGCGCGCCGCCCGCGCAGTCCAAAAGTTCATTTCAATCGGTGTCCGCGAGTTCCGCTAATATAGATTCGCGTGTGCGTCCCGTGTTGCGTGTACAAATCTGTGGTGAATTCGGTAATTTAATAGTAGACACTGGAGCTAAACATTCCGTAGGAAGTGTTAGTCTAAGAGCCCACTTATTTAAGCATGGTTGTCAGTTCCAGAATGTTTTTACTGAATTAAAGTATGCGGACGGTCGGATCTCTGCGCAAAATGTTGAAATAGCGCATGTTAATGTAACGGTGCGAGGCGTAGCGCGAGCGGTCGATTTTATTATGTTACCGGATGCAACCGAGAGCCTGTTAGGCATGAACTTTATAGAGGACATTGGTATGGTATTAGACTTCGATCGTGGTGTATGGTATGTGAGACACGATAGGTCGCCGGAGTCGATGATTTTTGAAAACAAGCCTTTACGGCCACTTACCTGTTCGTCTGTGGGTCTTCGTGAGGACGAGGGATCCCATCTTTGTCTGGACGAAAGGGATCGTCTGTCCGACCTTCTGAATATCCACGAGGATATTTTTACTCCAGGGGGAGGACCGAGCGATTTTGCCGTACATCGTATAGATACGGGAGATGCGGCGCCAGTCTCTAGTCCGCCGTATCGTGTTTCTCCCGCTAAGAAAGACATTATTCGTGAAGAAATAGATAAGATGCTGGAAGAGGACATTATCGAAGACGCGGAGTCGGAGTGGGCCTCACCTGTGGTTTTAATTCCGAAGAAAAATGGTGAAACCCGGTTCTGCGTAGACTACAGAAAACTTAACAGTGTCACCCGGACCGATAAGTATCCACTTCCTGTTATCGACGAGTTACTGCAGAACACAAAAGCAGACTGCGTCATGTCAACGATCGATTTAAAAGCTGGATACTGGCAAATCAGTGTCGCCCCAGAAGATCGACATAAGACTGCCTTCACTACGCCCTTCGGAACGTTCCAGTTTCGCCGCATGCCGTTTGGCTTAAAGAATGCACCGGCGACGTTCCAGCGGTTAATAGACCGGATGAGATCTGGTCTCAAGGACGTATGCGTCCTGGCATACTTGGACGATATCCTGGTTATATCGCCAAATCTGGAGCAGCACCTGAAGGATCTCCAGCAAGTCTTCGAACGCCTTCGCCTGTTCAACCTGAAAGCAAACAGAAAAAAGTGTTATTTTGCTAGAAATGAGGTTACTTACCTGGGACACGTCGTTTCTTCCAAAGGAATCGAGCCGGATCCTACGAAGGTAGAAGCTGTGATGAATATGAAGCCTCCGACGAACCTGAAAGAGTTAAAAACGTTTTTACAAACCTGCTCCTGGTTTCGAAAGTTCATACCTCAGTTTTCTGATCTAGCTCGTCCATTAACGGAACTTACCAAGAAAGATCGACGTTGGCAGTGGAACGAGGACAAGCAAAGAGCCTTTGAGGAGTTAAAGGTGCGCCTTTCAAACAGCCCCATTCTTCGACAAGCAAGTTTTGATGAGCCGTTTGTTCTGCGGACAGACGCCAGTGCCTATGCTCTAGGAGCAGTATTATTGCAAGGCCCATCTCATCATGAAGAGAGACCAATTGAGTATGCCAGCCGGCTACTCACGGCGGCCGAGCGAAATTATCATACCACCGAGCGAGAAGCCTTGGCGGTCGTTTGGGCTTTAGATAAATTCCGAGGGTATCTCGAGGGAGCTCAAGTTCGTGTGGCTACCGACCACCAACCATTGAGATGGCTTTTGTCGTTAAAGACACCCAGTGGTAGATTAGCCCGTTGGGCGATGAAAATTCAATCGTTTGACCTCCAAATTGATTATACTCCTGGTAGAGTTAACCTGGTCGCTGACACTCTCAGTCGGCCAGTAACCAATTTACCCAATGAACCTATTACTGGATCTTGTAGCATTTGTCCCGTAGTCGTCGATTTGCCTCATTGTAGTCCAGAAGACATTAGAAGTGCTCAAATGAATGATTCTGAGGTGAGCAAAATTATCGAGGATTTTGAAAATACGGATGACCCCGCAGCAGCTGTACGCTGGACTGACAGGGGCTATTATGTTGAACGAGGTGTCCTATATCGATGTGATCCGGACGGAGTGTCCGAGGAACCCCAGCTTGTGGTCCCAGAATCATTGAAGGCAGAGCTCATGAAAGAACTACATGATGCGCCCACTGCTGGACATCTAGGTTTGGAGCGTACGTTACGAAAAATTAAAGAAAAATATTATTTCAAAAACATGAGGACATATGTAGCTCATTACCTTAAATCCTGTGACTTGTGCCAAAAGTACAAAGCGACGAATTTAAAACCTGCTGGGTTGCTTCAGACGCCCGTGCTCCAGCAGCGATTCGAAGTGCTTGCAATGGATCTTTTCGGACCTCTTCCAGAAGCCGAAGGTGGAGAGAAGTGGGTTTTTCTCATTGAAGATACGGCGAGTCGATGGGTTGAGCTATTTGCACTATGTGATGCGACAGCTGAGTCGTGTGCAAAGGTCCTTCTAGAAGAAGTCTTCCTGCGTTATGGTTTACCTCGTCGAGTTATCTCGGATAATGGTAGCCAGTTTGTCTCTGCGGTAATGCAAAAGGCTATGTTTGTGCTTGGAGTCCAACAGTCCCTAATTCCCGTGTATCATCCGGAAGCGAACCCGGCGGAACGTAAGAATCGAGAACTGAAACAGTTACTTGGTATCCTGGTAGGAACAGAACATCGCCAGTGGCCGACTGTACTACCGATGGTTCGTTTTGCACTCAATAGTGCCTATAATCAAGGAACGGGTCAGACTGCTGCGTACCTTACCTTTGCTCGAGAGATGCGCTCACCTATAACCGTACACACTGACCTTCGAGCTATTGTTTCCCAACAAAATGTCGTTCCCCAGATTACGCCTTACCTGAAGGAGTTTGCGCGAATTCTGCTTGATGTTAAGCACCGGGTTGAAGAGCAACAAGATCTTCGAAAGGCCACCGGTGATAGTAAGCGACGAGACAGTCCTTCGTTTGCAGAAGGGGACCTGGTCCTCGTGGATGCCCATTTGACGAGTAATGCAGCCAAGGGATTCACCAGTAAATTTGCCCCGAAACGGGAAGGCCCTTATCGTGTCTCTCATATAGTTAGCCCCACCTCATTTATTGTCGAGGATGCGAATGGAGTTGTTAGAGGTAAATACCATGCCAGCGCCCTCACACCGTATGTGGGTTCCTCCACTGTCGTTGAGCATCAGCGTCGTCGTGGTCGTCCAGCCAAGTCACAGACGGGTCGTGCTTGTGACTTGGAGGGGGAGGCTATAGCGCGAAGCGCTAGGCAGGCGTCCCGCGCCGCGTCCCGCACCCCCTCACCCGCTCCGATCGTGCCACTCCGGCGCTCGAGTCGCGAGCGACGGCCACCCATTCGTTCGTTTGATTATGTGCGCGCGCAACTATAGTCTGTATGCGCGCGCTTCGCACATCGCGTAGTTAGTCGAGAGATCGCGTCGTGACACGTAAGGTGATGCACGTACTTATATTCGCTCGCAACCCGAAGCCGGCCATATTAAGTAATAATAATAGTTTGTAATAGTTTTCATAAGTGTTGAACTCGCTGTATTTTATGTTCAATAAACTATTTTCGAACTATAATATTAATAACGGTAAATGTTATGTTATAAGTTATAACGATATTATTTCTTTCTGTTACTAGATAACGTTAAAAAATACCGTTATCTGGATACCATTATAAAAATAACGGTACGTAAACATATTTTTTCTGCTATTCGATAACGTTATGAAGCCCCTTGGCTGACTATCTTGTGTTCTCTCCAAAACTCCACCGAAAGTTTCAGTAAAGCGTCTACCACTTTACTGAATCGACCGACTTGACTCTTTGATTTTATTGACTTTTACTTAGACTTTGACTAGACTTTAGACCAGACGAAATAGAAAAACGATGCGGAAAATTGCCATTACTTGACACTGGCCATGGTTTTATAGCCGAAGTGCCTTATTAAGGAAAAAAAATCTGACACTCTGACATTAATTTGTGATTTTGAGTTTCGCCGGGAATGTGAAAGAGTGATGTTGTGATTTTGTATTATTTTCCTAAAATTGTGTTAAGTTGGGTTTTTAATGTGTAATATTGGTAGAATATTAACCATTAGAATATATTCGTTATCGTGCACAAGTGTAGGAAAGTGATGCATTATCCAGAAACGTGCGATTTTGTGTTCCCTCCAAAACTCCATTGAAAGCTTCAGTAAAGCGTCTACCACTTTACTGAAACGACCGACTTGACTCCTTGACTGTATTGACTTTTACTTAGACTTTGACTAGACTAAATGACCTGACGATATTACATGAAAACGATGCTGAAAATTATTATAGGAGGAATACGGTTTTCCCGCCATATTCCTTACCTTTTTACCTTGTTTGTGGCACAACATACACATACTTTGTGTCAAGTTGCCAAAAACGAAGAGAAAGAAAGATAATTTGTGATTTGTCAATTGTCATTTGTCAAATGGCTGTATGGGCAACGCTCCCTTTGCCTGTCCCGACGGACGAATTATAAAAAAAAAAATGTCATTTGTTAATTGTCAATGTCATTGCAGATTTTCGATCAAAAAATGCCAACAGCTTCTTAGCAAAATTTAATTGAAATTCTAATTTTATTATTAGTTTTAACTTATATAGAAGAATATTATGTTTAAATTTTAGTAAAAGCACATTTCAATCAAAGATCGTACTGTTTGTTTGGAAAAAAGCAAAATGGATCTCCACCGGCCGGTTGAAGGAAACAAGGTAGGCATGGGGAATTTTTATTGATAATATGATATTTATGAAAATTAAGTTATATTACTATAAATTGAGAAGCTTATTATGGCTTGACATGTGTATTAGAATCAATATATTATTGTCATGTCATGTATTCAAAAGACAACATTTTCGAGGACAGTCTTGGTCCACTCAAGCTGAATTAAGATCAGAGAAATACAAATTTAAAATAAATATACCTAGGTATAAAATTTAACTTCAATCCATGTAAATTTTTTTTCAGACTTATGAGGAGATGACACCTGAGGAAAAGCTCAGGCAAGTATCTTCTGATCTAAAATTAAAATGTGATTTGTGATACTATAATATGTGAACTGTGAAGATAGTATTAATATCATTACAGTAGTTTTTAATCTAGTAATTTCTTATACATAGGTATGATCATCAGAAGATGCATGAGCTCCACCGCGGTCACGAGTCCATGCACACCACCATGGTGCTGATCCTCATTGGCACTCTGATGATAGCTCAGATTATAGTGGTAGAGTGGAAGAAGCGTCATTACCGTTCCTATGCTGTAAGTAGAGCTATAAAGCCATATTCCAGGGGCTCCCAATCTTTTTCAACCTGCGGCGCACTTACACGTCACAATATTTTGTCA
This sequence comes from Plebejus argus, assembly GCA_905404155.3. NCBI lineage: Eukaryota > Metazoa > Arthropoda > Insecta > Lepidoptera > Lycaenidae > Plebejus > Plebejus argus. The sequence continues at coordinate 19,315,219 of FR989930.1, read as the reverse complement.
CGGCGGCCTACTCTACCAAGCTATCAGAAAAAGATACATAAATAAACACCTTGAATGTTATAGTTAGGTAGAGCAGGTAAATGATAATAATAAATATTTAATCATCAACCTGTTTTACATAATTAATATTATAATTTAATTTTAGAATATTTGTGATTTCGGATTATGATGGAGGATCGACTTACGGCACCCCTCTTGCCTTTCCACAGCGCACCAGGGCGCCGCGGCGCACAGTTTGGGAACCCCTGCCATATTCAATAAAATGTTCATTACATGTATCATGTAACATTTTATTACTTTATATTTTAATATTTTATTTCCTACAATATAGATGTAACATCATAGAATATTACGATGTGGCATGCTTCGTTTGATTAACAAAAAATTGATCGCTCTATACTCTATAGATAAACGCATGATGTTATCAAATTCTAATGAAGACTATGAACTTTTCAGCTATTTACAATGATAGCTATGTGGTCCATACCAGTGGCCATGAGTTTGAAGAACCACTGGTGGCGGTTCATCACCGTGTGGACCATCTTCACCCTCCTCACTGGTCTAGTCATTAGGAAGTGTACGCAGAAACCCATGTCGGTGACCACACCTAGGTTAGTCATCTATAAAAAACCAAGACTCAGTAACTTAATATGTTTGTTTCAATTTGGCTATTAAAACGGTGCACATAAAATTTTGTTATGACTCTTATCTGTTACTTTGATATTAATTGCACTTGAAACTATTTAATAATGCAGGAAAGATAAAATGATAAAAACAATTTTCAGAATCTTAATTTTATTATTGAAATAGGCATAAATATTTTCAGATTAGTATACAAATGGTTCTACCTCATATACAAGGCGAGCTGCGTGGTCGGTGTGTTTGGGTACATTGTGATGATGCTGACGTTCATCGGCATCAATACGCTGTTCAACCACAAGCCGCAGCTGTGGATGGACGTTGGCCTGCTGTCACTATTCTACGGCCTGTACTTTGGGGTACTGGGCCGGGACGTGGCAGAGTATTGTTCAGATAAGATGGCCTCTTCAATAGGGGTAAGAATATTATGTAGTTAAATACCTATAGATATAATGAATGTAAATAAAGAAGAAAACCATGTACATAATTAAGCAGTCTTTAATTATACATATTATGGACACACCATTTTATCACCAATCCTAAGGAAATGTATACGGATAACAATCATCAATAGAATTTGTTGATGCAGATAACAGTCCGAAACGATTTCCCATTACTAATAAAAATAGTTTAAACCTAAATAGATTCTGTGTGATGTTTTGTACTTGTCTATCAAGTTTCTTTTTTCAATGTTCAGACGTAGACAAAACATGTAAAGTATACAATTTTTTATACTTCTGTCGTTCAACTGACGAAATGTTACTGAAACAGAAAAAAATATAAGCTATACAATGTTTTGCAGCTTTTGAATATTTTTACAGACATCTAGTATATTATCTGTCTCACTCCAACACGTTTGTGTTACAGTACTACACGCAGGAGGGCATGCCGACGCGGCAGCTGGAGAGCGACGTGTGCGCGGTCTGTGGCAACCGCCTGCTCGTGCCCATCGACCAGGAGGGAGTTATAGGTAATAAAATACCAAACCTGACAAGTAAACAACAATTATCAAGCAATAGTTGTCCCCAGTACGATAGCAAATTCGATCCGGAATCGTGCATTTTTCGTTTTGAAAATAAGCCGATTTCCTGTTCCGTTTTTTTCTTTTTAAATAAAACTTGGTCCAGCCATTTACGCATGATGGGATAAAGGATTGTAAGGGAAACAGTGATAAAGGTTTGTATATTATAAAGACAGCAGCAGCACTGTCATTCTTCTGAATTGTTGCTGTGTATTTATTTAGTATATCTATTTACCAACCAAAACCGGAACGAAATTATTATCAAATTTCGCGCTCACAATATTGTGAATTGTTTCGCAAATCATGACTCTTCTGCATGGTCAAATTCTGTGGAGAAATAGACTCCTTGTTATGTGATGCTAAAATCTTGCTTAAAAAAATAAAAATAATAACTGAGCTATCACTACCTTTATAGAAAATACGTATAAACTGACGTGCGGCCATGTGTTCCACGAGTTCTGCATCCGGGGCTGGTGCATCGTGGGTAAGAAGCAGACCTGCCCCTACTGCAAAGAGAAGGTGGACCTCAAACGCATGTTCACCAACCCGTATCCTTTATTAATGATTATAGCAGATATTATGAACATGTACTATAAACCTACAAATTAAAATCAATCGAGAATAGAAGTGCTTCTTGTAAATGCCGCCATATTTTCATTTCTTTTTGGCGTCAAATATAGTTTTAGTTGAGATTGAGATATACTTGTTTTATTATCTATAATATCAAAATGTAATATCAATCATATTGATTTATTCTAGTTAATAATAAAACATATCACATTCTGCACAATACATTTCCTGAGCTCTATATCAGTTGGGACGGGCCCCACATCCTATACGGGCAGCTGCTGGACTGGATCCGCTGGTTGGTGGCATGGCAGCCGCTCATCCTCTTCTTCGCTCAGGGCATCAACTGGCTGTTTGGTCTCGAGTGATCCTCACTCTATGACATCACCAAATATACTAGTGTAAGTTCTTTCTCCGTTGTCCTCTGATGTCCGGGTGACTACATTTTGGCAAAGAGCACTAACATGGATATTATTATCATGTATCTTTTGGCGAAAAATTGTAAACAATACTTGCATGTACAATATGTGATGAATAAATAATAATTGTGATTGCAAGTGGCTCGCTGTTGTTTACATTTTTGTAAAATTTCAATTCAATTCAATTCAATTCAATTCAATATCTTTATTTGCACAAAACATGATAAAAAGATGTTACGGATTAGCATAAGACAGTACATGTTTTGCCGTTTTATTGGCATGCAAATATTACAATAAATAGGATCACACTAAAGTAACAGTCAAAATATTGAAATTTAATTGATTCTTAAACAAATATGTAACATTGATTATTAACACACAAAGGACAATACTTTATTCATTTTGATTGAACTTTATTAAATTAGTTATCATACTATTTCATTTAAATATTCTTTAATTGTGTATCTATGTTAGTGTACCTCTCTGCAGTTTACACTTGGTGTAGGTTTTTTAGATAAAAGTAATGTGGATTTAAAGTCAACTTTGGTTTAGTTTTAAGCCACGCATTCCTTATTGACCTAGTCACTTGACTTGTAATTTGTACGAAAATACGAGCACATATTTTTAACTCTTTAACCTGAGTTTTTTTTAACTTGCCACAAATCTGGATTATGCTTAATAATTACACCATTAATGAATATACTAAATTATGTTTTTGTGGAATAATGTATGCATTTATATCCTAAATATACTTTATCATTTATCATTATTGTATTCCTTACACATGGACTGTCAGTAATACACCAAAGTACAAATGATGTTGTATGTAATCAGTGAGTAGTGACTTACATTTTGATATTCATCGCTGGAGACACGATATGTGCCTTGTATTCAGTATTTTTTCTGACTTGATTGAATTCTTCTATAATACTTGCTTCTCTCTTTACATGCACATGAAAATATTGGTATCTCGTTCCCACAATCCACGCACATCTTATGTGAGCTAGATACTAATATTTTCGTGTTTTATAATGATAAACAGGATATATTATATATATTAGTTATTACAAATAACTTGCATTGTGGACTGTATTTGATGTGAATTGCAATAATAAAAATAGGTTATTACGTTTATAGAAAAAATGATGTTGCGCCCTAGGGCAGTTTATCCGGCGTCCAGACTATCAGGAGGTCGACGAATATTTCACGTCACAACTTAAGGCCATACCTCACCGGGACGCCATGGCCATAGTAAAAGGAGAGCAAGTAAGTCAACTCCGGCCCAATCCGCGAGATAATTACCTACTGTCTTAGGGCTGTCAATTTTAGGCGACGGCGCGGCGGCGGCGCGGGCGGGGTGGTGTGATGTGGGCGCGAGCGCGCCGCGCGACTGACTGCGCTTCTTTCGCAAATCGCACCGCATGAACAGCGGCAACGTCGCGTCGCGGTCTCCCGACTTTTAATAATAAGTGACTCTTGATTGTATATAATATTTTGTGCATATTTTGGCCATTTTTCTTGCATATTTGCATGCATATTTTGGCACTTTAATCGTGCATATAATCCGAATTCCTATGTCTAATTACAATAATTATAAAAATACCCTGTAAAACAACATAACAAATTTTACGCCTATCTCTTAAACTATAAACTATAAAGTTATAAACAAATCTGTTGAACTAAGGTTCGAACTTTCCTTCATGTGTATAATATGTATTACAATTGGTCAATTAAGTACTTATTTTTAATTACGATATAAAATAAGTACTTAATTGACTGTAAGTAGTTAGTAAATAGTAATATACCTACAATATAGAGAAATGGCATTACTAAACGTAAACAAAGCAATAGCGGCAAATTAGTCGACGGATCAAAAGTACCTAAAACATTCCCTTACTTACCTAAACTTACTATGTTCTAGTGGGAAAGTAGACCTACCTACTTCCTCTGTGTCATAGAAAATTACTTAAACAATAATAAAGAAGTAAGTAGGTATCTCATCATCAAGTAAAAATTATATGCTAGAATAAGTGAGTACTAACTAGTAATTGTACCTTTCCTGTTCAATAGGTAATCTGAACAGAGATAATTATGGAATTATTGAATTATTATTATTAAAACACCCAAATACACAGCAATAGTTTCTACTGCGATTATTATCAGAAATTTTTGATTCGTGTCGCGGCGCCGAAAAGCCGTGAACGCGCGAGCCACGTACAGTGTTAGCCCCGACTGGTACACCCCGAATCCACCCGAGATTTTTATATGTGTGCGTGCGGCGACGCATTGATACTATGACGCACACATACAAGCCGCGCGCGGTGCCTTTGTATGAAGATAACTTACTTCCCCTCTTTATACTATGCCATGGCGACGTCGCCAACTAGTTCTATCGAGATGTATGACGGGTAACTCATCTGGCAACCGACTAGCGACGTTGCCAAGCGTAACCAGAGTCGACCGCTCCGCATGCGGCGACTGGCGACGTTGCCAGTTGTTTGCACGTCTTTGCACGCTCCGTCACTCAATCAGTCGCTGATTTTAGTGATATCCTCAGATAATTGAACATTTTTTTAAAGGTATTTTCTCTTCATGGTAAAGTCGCTGGCCACGTCGCCAAGGCATCCCGGTGAGTTATGGCCTTAAATCATAAATTACTTCATTCAATTTAATACATGTCATAAAAAATCTCGCTTTCGTCTTATACTAGAATGACTTGACTTTATATAAATAAGTAATTTAATCGAACTAAGCAATACTTCCTCGGCGTCCGTGTGAGATGTACACAGTACAATGTACATAGTAGTGTAAGTGGAATGCTGACTGTACAGTATTTTTACATTAGCGTGCCGTATGAGTTGTATCATGTAGATATTTTAGAAGTGTACAATGCTAATAAATTTAATTGATATTTTTGTTACCGCCTTGTTTTATTGATTACCTAATGGTGCTTCCTCGCTGCGAGCATTCACGTGTAAGGTAACATTTTTAGATTCGACTTTGAGCATTACATTACAACACCGACGAACATTCACGTGTAATGTTATATTACAGATTCGATTTTGAGCATTACATAGCAAGTTGACTTCATTATCACCTAGCATTGATGTTACAAGTTGTATCAAGATATTACACATTGTATCATTACAAGGTGCGTATTTGTAATGCCGGTTCTCCTCTCTCTCACTGAAGTAATGCTCGACTCGTAACGTTACATTACAAGCGAATGCTCCCGGTGAGGAAGCACCTTAAAGTGTGCAGTAATTATTGTGTATAATATGACAATGTGAAGTAAAGAGTGTTCGATAAGAAAGTGTTTTGAAACAGCCAAAAGAAGCAAGATCTCTTCTTCGTAAAATACTTTTTGCATTATTTCCACCACCTACCGCGATAAGTGACTACGAAAAAATAAAACTTTATGTCATTTCTAACCTCATTGTCATGTCTGTCAAATTGTCACCACTCGTTTTATTTACGCAGTTAAAAAAGTGAAATCTAGTGAAATATTAAAAGCTAAGAAAATAAGAGTAATGTACACAAAGAAGAAGAAAATACGCTACCATGACGTGGTGTACGGTGCGCGGGAGGCGCGGCCGGCGCGCGGGTACTACTCCGAACTGGTCGCGCAACACACGACAGACCACAAGCATGCCGAAGTCTGCTCGCACAAGTGGACCAAGCTGATGATGCAGGTACACTAAAATGTAAAGTACAGCGGACTATGTAGAGTATAGACCGTGCACAGTCTGTCTCTCGCAAAAATAGCAGGGGAGGTAGGCGTATGTGTATTGTGTACACAATCCACCAATAACGTTCAATATTGGCTATCAATAAAGTGTGACAGTCTGATTGCGATCTATCTGTTTGATAACTGATGTACCAATGCAATAGCGAGTTTTGTGCGATGCCCATCCAGTCCTCGGCCCAAAGAGACACTACATACCGGTTAATATGCATTCATTGCTATGGTACTCAACGTTGAGTTCGATCATTCTGCTAAAAGCTCTCGACAATGCTTGTAGCAATAGGTAAATTCGTGCTCGTGAAAGGAAAATGCTTTGGTTCAATATACGTTGACCCGTGACCCAGGCGAAGACGGAGTCGCTGGCGCCGACGCTGGTGTCGCTGCCGCGGACGCAGCGACCCAAGCTGCTGCTGCCGCCGGGACGATGGACTACCTACCGCGAGGACGACAGTGTTGTGAGTTGTAACTTGTACTCGATTGTATACTAACTTCTATAGCTTGAAGAACTTGTGGGGTTCTTGAGTATATGTATTTGGAAAGAACTTTGAAACTTTTCCCACTTTTTGTCGATTTAAGTCGACGCAGATTCTGTACTAGTAGGAGTTTCCGTCTAATTGAATGGTTCAAGCAATTATTAGTTACCTACGTAGTTAGTGTGATTCAAAAATATAGTAAATCAATAGTTATTGAAAAACGATCGAAAGTAGGTAAAGTGCTCATAATTCGCCTGATGATGGTAAACGATTACGACCACCCATAGGCACTCGCAACACCACAGAAGTTACAACTTACAAGTGTACAGCCATGAGGCGTATCACAGTCTTCAGTTCTACAAAGAATTTATACCGTTATCATACTAGCGGTTGGCGAACGGTTTCGGAGCGGAGCGGGCGCGTAGCGAATACGTCGCGTCTCGCGTACGCGGTGCGACGTCGTCGTCCGCGACGAATTCGCGACGTGTGCGCGGCGGTTTCGTTGCACGTCCGCGACTTATTTACTGCGTGCCCGTCACGTCCCGCAGCCGCTCGCCAACCTCTAGTATGATAAGACCCTTAAGAGCGTGCTACAGTGACAGTATTCCCTGGCAGCAATTCCCGTTTGAGACGTTCGTACCGAAGCTGCAGCTGGTGAAGGTGGTGCTGCCGAAGGAGGTGCCGCGCCTCGTCAATATCGAGCGGCTCCGGAGGAAGTTCCTCGCCGCTAATTTTAAGGTTATCTATGCACCTTAACTATAGTTATATCATATACATATTTTTATAGACAAAAACTAAGTAGCTGAATACGATTAAAATATTCAAATCACGAATTAAGTATTCATTCAAGAGACAATGAAGTCAACGCGTTGATTACATGAGGCTCGATTTATATGAGTTCGCGTGAACGAGCGTTTTGGCGGCTACACCGCGAGATCACAAGCAATTGTATGTAAATATAAGTGCGACCGCGCTGCTATTTAAATAAATCGTTACATACCTACCATAGACCTCGGGGTGTAGCGGCCGAACCGCTTGTTCGCGCGAACGCAAATAAATTGAGCCTAATGAGTCAGGTGGCGGTTAGGCTTTCTTCATGGGATTGGGACATATTGCGATCCGTTGTTACGTACATATCGGCTATATATATAATATTATGCTGTGTACGTATAGTATAGTCATTCTATGTCTATGAGAGGTTACTGAATAAATATTCATTTATAATCTTAATATGGTACTGGTACGATGCAGAAGATACTCCGCCAGCTGTCCATCCAGCCGTACCAGCTTCTGCCGCCGACGGAGTACCGCGCCGCGGACGACCAGCTCTATGCCCTCCGCAGCCCCTACCCTCGCCTCCACCTCCATATCTTCGACAACACTGACTTCGACTGCAGGTGCATAATGCTGGCTACTCCTAAATCACCTAAGAGCATGAATAGCTTCAAGTATCTATCGGCCATGAGATTTGGATGGTATTTTTATTTAAAATAATGTAATAATAATTAATATTTATTTATTTATTTAAAATCATAATAATATGTAACACTCAAAAGCTACACTGTTTAGTTAATTTCAGTTCAAATTCAGTAGTTAGCGTTGGGAGCTGTACTTACTAGTTTTAAAACTGTGACACAGCTCCCCAATTTAAAAACAAGAAAATAAGCGCAATGAAACGAAAAATAGACAAAAAATGAGCGCATAGTGTGAGCACAAACCATTTAAAGCTGCTTCTGTGGTCAAAGGCGCATGCGGCGAATTCCCTTTGTTAAAAAATCCTCATGAAACACAACTACAAGGTACAAAACACAGCCGAAGTTCACGTCCGATTCTTATCGGATCTGCTACAAGCGCTTGCGAGCCGACGAATTAGGCAAAACCCCTATGTAGATTATTGAATTTACGGGCTACGGCTCGCTGAGGTCAGTGCCGCTTTTAGCATTACCTGGAGAATTCTTCGGCGCCCTGGGTGCTGGCATTGCTGAAAAAATTAGCGCCCCTTTTATTTGCATTCAGCGCGCCTTTTTATCCGGTGGCGCCCTGGGCGGTTGCCCAGCGTCGCCAAACGCCGAGCCTTACTGGCTGAGGTCTGGGACTGGCAAGCGTACAGGCGCCACATAACCATGTTGAATACCACTTTTACCTTGCTGAATACCGTCAATCTGCTCAAGGATACCGGAGGAATGGCTGGGGCTGGGCGTGATCGAGGGGGAGCAGTACCCGTGCCCCGGCGTCGCCTTCCTGCCCCGACTCAAGGAGAAGGCCGTGCCCGCCGGCGACGTCATACAGATACTGAACAACTTGTACGAGGTGAGTATAAGGCAATGAAGGATCGTTTGAAGGTATTTAACCTCTGTTAGTGCCTTTATGCTAAGGACATAAGGACAACTTTCATAGATTTCTGAAATAAGTCCGAAAACATAGCATAGCTTAGGGCTGCCATAGTCGAAGTATTCTTCTGTCACGCTGGTTGGTTCCGAAAGGTTCGTGTCTCTTATTTACATCAGCTCCCACGCCTCAGTTAATCGTTACTCGTTTGTCCTTTTATTCTGAATATGTCCAAGTTGCAAAAAAATATCGAGATAGTTTTAAAGTTTAAAAATGTTTCTGAGTTCAGTGGACAAACGTGGCGGTGTTCAGCTACTCGCAGCAGACGGACCGCTGGCACGTCATGACGCTGGACGGCTCCAAGCGACGCTTCGAGTGAGTTGCACATTTTACCTAGCTTGTTCCTAGTTTCCTATATTATACATATCTTAATGATTAAGTTTGTCTTTTCTCTACAGTATACCCCGGATCCGGCTGATGTTCAAGGCGGAGGACCCGGAGACGTTCGCGCGCCGCGTCCAGTTCGCCGTCCAGCTGCGAGACGATGTCGAGAACAATCTTCGGTGAGGCAGCTGGTAGAATATTGTAGATGAACATGCTCCCATTGGCAACCGACGTGAAAAAAGTTTCCTGTGTCGTATGGAGGAATGTGATGCACGTAGATTTAAGAGTAAAAATGTATCGCGAAGTAGACTAACGTTTTGCAGAACAGAATAGTGAAGAATTCAGTTTACCACGTGTTATAGTTACTTTTAATAGCACTTTGCTTATTCCATCTGCTATTAGGGCCGACTTTGCTACTTGTATACTGAAGTGAACTGAAGTGTATAACTAGCTGACATCCTATATCTGTAAAACACACATGAATAGTGTTTTTTTTTGTCACAGTAAGTATACTTGTCATAATGAACAATTCGCAGGTTCTACCTGTACCTGGACTGCCTGCTGCTGGCGGGCCTGCCACGCATGCCGCTGGCGCACATGCCGCGCATCCTGCAGCTGACGTTGGTGCACCGCCAAGCGCGCCAGGCGGATGAGGACCACCTGCGAACCCTGCAAAATGAGGTAACTATTAGGGTTGGACTATTACAGAAATCCGGAATGCTAAGGAAATTTCGAATTTCAGACCTTATAGTAATTTCTGTCATAAATTTAACCCACCCATTCGTCCGTTGCGTCGTCACCATCTTGTGACGTCTTTCTACGGCTGCGCAATCACCTGCCGTCAACTTCAAAAGCTGCAGTCGATAGCAGACATCAAATTCAAAAGCTGAAGTCGATAGCAGACATCAACTTCAAAAGCTGCAATCGATAGCAGACATCAACTTCAAAAGCTGCAGTCGATAGCAGACATCAACTTCAAAAGCTGCAGTCGATAGCAGACATCAACTCAGGTAAATGATCTGATTGCCGGAGCGTTCCCTTACTTTGGTGGAAGTCCGGTCCCTATTGAGTCCTGTGTTAGATAGATCCAGGACATCCCTCGTATACGGCTGAAGGCGAACCGCAGGTGGTTTTAATGGGTAAGAGTCCCACATACCCCCGGGGTGCTTCAGCTTAACTGAGGCACATCCTCAACCCGGGGCACCCATGATGGGTTTCCCCTGCGCATCAAAAAAAAAAAAAGGCGACGGCAGCTTTCATTAACCGACATTGGTGCATTTTGGCAAGTTGAAGGATTAAGACAATGTTTGGTATTTTGGCACAACCTACTGGACTACAAAATTGACATTTCTTCCTTACAATATCTTCTTTTATAAATCTCCTTCTAGGTATATATTATCTTTAGGTGGAGATTGTGTACCTCAAGACGGAGGGTAAGATGGGTATGATACACACGATGGAGCGCGACCGCGACGTGTACGACTTCATCAGACCGCCCACTAAAGAGTACGAGCCCCCAGTGCCTGCTTTTGGTCTGTATCTTTATTATGATTTCAAACAACCCTTTGCAGGCTGTATGGTCAACGTTGAAACTGTCGTTGTTCCCTGTCTTACAAAGATTTACTACAAAGTAAATTGTAATAAGATTACCATTTAACATTTAGACAATATTATTAAATCGCTCATAGTAAAAGTAACCAAAAATGACTGCGTTTGTTTGCCAGTGGTATCGCCGTTTTCCGTAGGCAGTACCAAGAACTGCTCCTCTCTGATCCTTCTCTTAGCTTACTGATCTTGACATAACTTTATGCTGTAGGTCGCTACCCGTGCAGCATGGAGGACTTCGCAGGCCGGCTGAAGCACAACCAGTGGTACTCGCTGTACGTGCTGCCCGAGTCCGTCGCAGCCTTACACCTTGTCATTGATGAATGTCTTAAGGTGATGAGGATATCGCCAGCCTTAACATACCATTTTGAAGGCTAATTAGAAGAAGCTAATTAGAAGGCTATTAATAATGTTATCCTTTTAGATGGTATTTTAAGGCTGGAGTTTTATTTCACCACACGCTTCATTAAGATGCGCCACACATAATATTATACAGTCGTCATATTAAGATGAGAATGCGACTTTGAAGTTTTGAATTCCGTCTTCGTAGATTAGAACATGAGATTTCTACTTAACGCACAGTTAACACTCTATAAAGGGCCAGACCATAGATAATACAGTATATATACTGGGCCAGACCGTGTGACATTGTTTGTACCGTGCAGGTAGAGTCGATGTTGTTCTTCACGTCCAACTACGGGCGGAACGTCAGTCTGCAGGAGTTCGATACCATCCAGCAGCAGGCCACCACTACGGTCGGTCACATTCTATTATTATTTATGTAATTAATTTTATTTTGCTGTAAAGTTACAGAAACTTTGTGTGCACTTATTGTCTATAAAAAGTAGGTTAGGCAAAAATATACTGAGTAATCAACCGTTACAATATTTGTCTCATTTCAGACGTTAAAGTACCTGAACATCTCGTGGCTGAACTCGACTGCACACGCGATCAAAATGTCGTTCAGAGACGTCGGCAAAGGGTTCGTATTGAGAATTTTGCATTTTTTTATATTAATATCATAGCACCTTATAATTATTATGAGTACTTTTTTATTTTCAGTTGGTTCAATATTTACGAGAAGAAATGGGAGTTCTATTGCATCAGCAAGCTGTGCAGGTTCATGCAGCTCGTCCGTTTCCGCATGCAGGTACCGTCTAATCTACATCAATGTAGCTAAAATTACTAAATATGTCAGAAATGTCATCACAAATATAATAAAATATGTCAGGTTTAACTGTTCTGCATTATCTATTTAAAAATATATTTTTTTCCCACCATTCTAGTACGCACTGCGTCGCTGCGTGGAACAATCGATGCAGTTCCTGGTGGGCGTGTGCGAGGCGGCGTGCGCGTGCACGTACGGGTGTGGCGCGGCGTACGAGTGGGGCGGCGACCTCGTCTCCTCCCCCTTCCGCGCGCCCGCCACGCTCTTCTACTTCCACATCATGATGGCGCCTGACGGACCCTATTATACCACGCCGCCGGACCAGTTTGAGGTGATGTGAACACCCTTAGGAATCACTCTGCATGTAGGTGTTATAGTGTTGTCTTTGTCTGTCAAACAACTCGTCTAAGCAGGCGCCTAGATCTACAAAAATATTGAACAACACGTATTGCGTTATATTATAGACATCGCGAGCCTTCAGTCTAATTGCCAAATAAGCTGTTCAATAAAATTGAAGCATGATATTGACAATAAAATTGCTCGGCTAGGCGGCCGGATTTTTACTAGATTTAACACTTTTTTTTGATGCGCAGGGGAAACCCTTTATGGGTACCCCGGGTTGGGGATGTGCCTCAGTTAAGCTGAAGCACCCCGGGGGTATGTGGGACTCCCGACTTCGGTTTACCCACTAAGACCACCTGCGGTTTGCCTTCAGCCGTATACGAAGGGATATCCTGGATCTGTCTAACACAGGACTCCCTCCACGACCGGCCGGTCTACCTCACAAGGGACCGGACTTCCACCAGCCATAATATTTTTAGGATGTTTTAGAATGGAAGCTTTAGCTAAAAAATGAGATAAGATTTTGTATACAAAACTCATTTCCCTACGAGCACCGCCGCGCTGCTACTGGATTTTATAAAGTCAACCAATTCGACTACATAAATCCTAGATTATTAACAATAATTAACGTTTGGTGTTATCAGATTGTGACCCAGCGTCTGTTCTGGGAGATGGTGTACCGTAGCCACTTCATCCCGCAAGTCCACCCCAAGATCATGACCAAGCTGGTGTTCGACACCGAACTCTATCTCACGTCTATCGGTAAGTGACGACGAAGCATATTTTGGTGTTTTGTTTTATTGTCATATCACAGCTATCATAATTCATGGCCAAAGTTGTGCTTAGCACAAAAAGATACATGTAGACTGTTGATATTATTAATTGTCTATGCTCAGCCTTCCTATGGTCCTTCTATGGTCGACATAAGTACCAATTTCACTAACGTCACTCAAAGTTAATTGTCGATTGAATATCATGTTCCGGTCTCTTTCGTTCTTCAAATTAATGAAAGAGAAGACATAATATCAGATCTACTGGCAGGTCTGATGGAACCGATCGTGGTGGAGTACCGGGAGCGGCTGCTGAGGGCGTTCCGCCAGGCGACGATACCGCTGCTGGCGTACATGCGACAGTTCGACTGCTACACACACATATACCTGCTGGATATCAAGGAATATGTTGAGTTGGTTGCCTTTATGCGTCTATTCTGAGGTTCACTTGTGCTGGTGAGGGAGAAGACGTGATATTTTGACATAGGCTCAGCACTAACTCAGGATTCTTGTCAAAATATTACCTTCTTTCATAGATAGAACGAGACAGAACCGTGCAATGAAGAGTTAACTTAACGCAGACTGTTACCGTGTGTAGGAAGTACAAACAGGAGAAGCACTCGGCGTCTGAGATCCGCTCAGAGCTGCAGCGGCACAGCGACGCGCGGCAGGACATTATACACCGCCTGCCGCACTTCATCAACATCGGACCCTTCACCGTCAACGTTGAGACACTCAAGGTTTAAAAATAAGTTAAAATTCCCCCAACAAAGTGTGATAGTTGTTAAAAAAATGACAGCTCTCATACTTTCAATATTTGTTATTCCATAACGTCACAATAGACAACGAACCAGTAGGCGTAACGTACCGCTGCTGTCCGCTGTAAGCTAGGCTGTAAGCATGCTACCAACGGCTGAGAAACGGTAGATATGTCAAACGTATAAATATTGAGAACACTTCTAAGGGCCAACCCACACGTACCACAACCACACGACATCGCAACGACTAAATGTCGTCGAGCAGTGGTTACGTGTGAATGGTGTCGCTGCAGCTTTTTGTAGTTGCGTTGTGGTACCGACAAAATGCCGACGTGGTTGCGTTGTCGCCAGTGGTTGCGATGTAGTTACGTACGAATGTAACGAAATGAAACGGAGGAGGGGAAGAGCGCGGGCGGTGTGCGCGCACTGTCGTTGCATCGACGCAATGTTGTGGTTGCGACGTGGTTGTGACGTGGTCGGCCGTGGTTGCGATTTGGTCGGTATTTGACAAGTGGTCGACAACGACTGAAAAATGTGGTACGTGTGAATGGCCCAGTTCATTTACAATACGAAATATACGCCCGACCACGTGGTGTAGAATTTAATAGAAAAGTTCCATGATATCAAACATTTATCCGTCATATAAACCATGTTTATCAATGTCATAACTTTTATTCAGACGATGCTGGTGAAGAAGCTATCGGACACGATGTCGGAGCTGATGAGGATGTGGATGGAGGAGGTGCGGCTGGTGGTGGACGAGGTGGTGGCGGCACACCGCGGGGTGCTCCGCAAGCTGGGGGAGAAACCAAACTCCATAGAGCACATCTTCGAGATGCGAGAATGGATGGAGACCATACCGTACGCGCTGAAGACCCAGGACGATATCATGCGCAAAGTGCACACTGTAAGAATTCTATGAATTTGTTAAGGTGTGCGTAGATCGGCATTTTTTCTGTGGGACGGTCAATCTGGAAGTAGAGAGACGATGCCATCGATTTTTATTAATTTAACTGTATATTCTGTGGTTTTTTAGGATTATGAAGTTTTGGATGCTTTCTTTATGCCGCTCGAGAATGAAGACTTTAAAACGCTTTGGGAAGCGATCGGACTGCCGTTGACTATCACAACACAGGTAATGGAATCAAATTTAAAATATCAACATTTACTGGTGTTTATTTTGGAACGAAGTTCATTATCGCGCGTTGCGAAAGGGGGCTAGACGGAAAAAAATAAAGACCAAAAAGTTGTAACGATACTTCTTCACATCTATGTCTGTGCTTTTTGCTATAGTTGTAAGCCGTGCGGTAGCGCGTATTTCTCTCTCTCTTTTTATTTGTTTTTTTTGTTGGTTGTATACAGGTTTTTTGTACATAAGAAATAACTTCGTACTATCCGGGTGTCCCTTGACACCTTTCAAGTTTTTTTTCATCAGGGGCACTGAAGGTTATGTTTGAACTACTTCAAAATCGCTTGCCGAAATAGTGATAGATGTTGTTGAACGTGCCCCGATTGCCATCCCCAGTTTCGGAAAACGAGCTTACAGCTATCATTACTGTTTGTCCCTTCAGGTGACAGCGACTGTGGAGTTCCTGGCGGAGGAGCAGGAAAAGTTCTGGCGGCTGCACGAGCAGGACGAGCAGGCGCTGGCGGACAGGATCGACATGTACACCTCGCAGTGCATGGCGCTCACGCTGCAGGACGACTTCGCTAGGGTGAGGCAGCAGTACTGACTTACGGGAGCAGTTACCGAAACAAAACTCAGATTTCTTTTATAAAATAAGGGGGCAAACGAGCAAAAGTCGCCTGATGGAAAGCATTTACCGCCGATAGACACTCGCAACATTAGAAGAGCTGGAGGTGCGTTACTTTCCTTTTAAGAGTGAATACGCTAATAAATAATAATTAATTTTCTTGACAGTTTCCAGGTCGTGTTGGTTCGGAAATACTGCTGGTGGCAGTATGTTGCAGAGTTTTACAGTGCGTGGCAAAAAGTTGCGCGAAAACCGCAAACTCTATATAAAATATTTGTCTGAGAACGTTATGAATGTTACTATTGCCTTATCCGACAAAAATTCTGAATAAGATGTTATGAGTGTTATGAAATGAATATAAAATACGCATTATTGTATTTTAAATGGCTTATAGTTACAATTTAGTTAAGTTAATTTATAATAATAGCTGTAAGTTTTCCGAAGAAATAAAAATAAAATAGAAATAAAAATTATAAGCATGCTCATTACATATCTGTAGCGCATCTGCAGCGCATTAAAAGAAAAACGGTAAAGAACTTGACAGCAAATCTGTTTTTTTTCTAAGGTCCACGAGATAGCGAACGACATAAAGAAGGCGTGGAAGGGAATGAAGGAGTCGCAGGAGTGGGGGCGAGTGCTCAACGCCCGCCAGAAATTGTTCGGCCAGCCCGTCGTGCCCTTCGCCGACCTCAACCGCCTCGTCAAGGAGTTCGAGCCCTACAGGAACCTCTGGGTCACTGCTTCCGGTAGGTCAATAGGGGCATGAACGTGGCGCATGTGTATGGGAGGGGGGCGCTGTTCGGGGCTTTAAAAACTTGTGTTACGGCATATTGTTATCGCGACAATCTGCAGAGTGATCATTTATTTTGCGACATCAATGGAATGGCGATAGTTTTACAATTTTCTCGTGTTGCAATGTACAAATATACCCTGCCTTTATATTAATATCTCGGTTTTTAGTTATTGACTCTGGGGAATCCCAATGCAACTCGTAGCCTTTGGGTTATCTTTGTTTATATTTCGCATCTTTAACTTTCAAGCAACTAAAGTAAGTTAAACAAATTTGAGTAATGGAGGTGGAATTAATTACCACGTCTCGATTTTTAAAAATCTTCTGATGGCAGAAAGTGAGAAAATAAATTGACACTAGCAATACCGGGGTAATTGCAATAAAACATTTTGATCCTTTTTTATCCTTATAGCGGCTGATTCTGTGTGTGAAACATGCAAATATATAAATTTATCCAATGACCAAGGATATTTTTTGAAAATCTGCTGTCAAAATTTGCCATTAGATTCTGGTAGACCTATAAGGCTGTTTACACACGGCGCCGCAGCGGCAGCGGCACCGCCACCGCGGCGGCGCCGCTCCATATTGTATTTCTATGGGCGGAATGGGCCCTTACACACGTGACACGGCGCGGCGGCGCCGTGTGTAAGGGCCCGTAGAAATACAAGGATGAGGTAATGGAGCGGCACCGCCGCGGTGATGGTGCCGCTGCCTCTGCGGCGCGTGTCTGCGGCGCGCCCTTACTCCTAAAGGAGTAAGGAGTTTCAGTTCTTACAAACTACGCCACTCCGTTAGACCATCTGTAATCACATGTCAAATATGTAGCCGTATTCACCAGCCCTGGACTTAATATTTATGTATATTGTATAGGCAGTATATGCCATGGCCTTAATTAACGCCTCCGTGGTCCAGTGGTCTAGAGCGTCGCTCTTGACTCGGAGGTCGCGGGTTCGATTCCCGCGTTGGAAACATGTTATTTCCAAGTTTGGTTAGGACAATGCAGGCTGATCACCTGATTGTCTGACAAGTAAGATGATCCATGCGTCGGATGGGCATGTAAAAAGTCGGTCCTGCGCCTGATCTCTCGCCGGTCGTGTCGGTCTGCCGTCCCACTGGGTTATGAGATTAAAGGAATAGAGAGTGCTCTTGTGTACTGCGCACACACTTGGGCACTATAAAATTACTCCTGCGTACCTGGCCTGGTTTCAATGAAACCGGCCACCGTCACCGAAACCGGTGTGGGAGTATTATATATGCCATGGCCCATAGTCGGCAGCGTCCAAGATGGCGGCAGAGTTCGTACATATGGCGGCGAAATTAAAATGACCTATTCAACTCTTGCCCGCTCACTGTAACTCTGTGCGACGTTTCAAAGTAATCTAATATTGTAAACTAGATTTAATATTCAGTATAATAATTAATTTTATTAAGTATTCAATCGTTTGAATAACATCACCTGCTACTGGCAATGATGCTTTCTCACCTTCCACCACCTTCGCTCAGACTACCTGAAGGCGCGCGAGGTGTGGCTGGACAACCCGCTGGTGTACGTGGACGCGGACGGCATCGAGTCGCTCGTCAATGACTACTACAAGACGATCGTCAAGTGCATCCGCACCTTCGCGGACATGCCCAAGATACAGCAAGTCGGGATCACCATACGAGTAAGGGATTATGTGGAATCATTTCGTTGAGAAAATATTCACCAAATAGAAACTCGCGTGTTAGATTTAATCTATACATATAATAAAATCGTAGGAAAGTCAATTCTGTACATTGAATATTTTTGAAAAATAATACTTGGGACGTGATCTACAATCGATATGGAAGCCAAAAATATAGTTTTTAGAATTTTTGTCTGTTTGTCTGTGTGTCTGTTTGTCTGTTTGTCTGTTTGTCTGTATGTATGTCCGGGATAAACTCAGAAAGTACTGAATGGATTTACTTTAAATTTTGCACGAATATTATATAGAGGTCGGGTCAACACATAGGCTATATATTATGACGATATCACCTAGGGCGGGGGGAGGGGCTCAAGTTTCAATATTTTTAGTTTTTTGCTCATATCGCTAAAACGGTGCGTTGTAGAGAAAAAATGTCCTGTACGTAATGAAAGCCCATAAAATTTCCTACAAATTTCTCCTTCACACTTTGTATCTATCTTCACTCCTTGCCATGCTATGAGCTTTTGTTTATCTTTTCTATACAAATTTCGAGTGTCGTTTGATTAACATGCTGGGAGCTTTGGCATCGGTATTTCTTGGGGGGGGGGCTTCGCCCGCCCAAACCCCCCCCCCCCCCCCCACCTTCCCAAATTTTGCTTCAAACAAAGCGGTGTTGCGGCGTTATACATCTTTTTTAAGAACAAAGTTAAAAACTAAACTACACATACGGTTTTCCAGTGTCGTTTGTTTTGGGGGGGCTGCGCCCCCCCAAACGCCCCCCCCCCCCCCCCTTATTCCTCATGAAACTTTTGTTCATAATTAAAAGGTATCGTGGAGTTTGTATTGCATCTTAATTATCCTTTGTAGGAACAAACTAAGTCATTGTAGGAACAAACTAAGTCATCTCTACATATTGTAATAAAATCGTAAGAAAGTCAATTCTGTACATTGAATATGTTTGAAAAATTATACTTGGGACGTGATCTACTATACTAACGCGGACGAAGTCGCGGGCAACAGCTAGTATCTATTATAATATAAGCGTAAAATTCTAGTTTTCTATCTTAGTGGCTAACGTTGCCAGGTAATTTAAAATAAATTAAATAAGATTTATGACAGTAGTAGGTAGGTTTATGATGCTATCAGATGTTTTTCTTATTGTCCACTATATTTTAGGATGAGATCGACGAGTTTAGGCCGCTCATAGCGATCATACAGGCGGTAAAGAATCCTGGCATGAAGGAGCGACACTGGAAGGAATTTATGGACAAAGCTGGTAATGTTTTTAGTTTTCTTAATCACTATAAACATTTGAAGGATTGAGTGGATGAAGTTTTGCATAAATGGAAGCTTTAGGACCGGCAAAATGATTTGAAATAAAATAATCGGCCAAGTGCGAGTCCGACTCGCGCACGAAGGGTTCCGTGCCGGTATAGAGCGAAAGTAGACAAAAAATTGTGTTTTTTGTATGGGAGCCCCCCTTAAATATTTAATTTATTTTAATTTTATTATTAATTATTAAAGTACAAATACAATTAAGGATTTTATGAAAATTTCAAGTGCGTAGCTGTTACCATTATTGATTACGAGCAAAAAAGGCCAAAAAAATCACGTTTCTTGTATGGGAGCCCCCCTTAAAAATAAACTTTATTTTATTTTTAGTATTTGTTGTTATAGCGGCAACAGATATACACAATCTGTGAAAATTTAAGAAGTCTAGCTATAGCGATTCTTTAGATACAGCCTGGAGACATACAGACGGACGGACGGACAGACGGACAGACATCGAAGTCTTAGTAATAGGGTCTCGTTTTTACCATTTAAGATTTTCGAGAATCTGTGATCGAGGGTTTAATATACCATTTAATATAAACATTATACCAGGTATAACGTTAACGATGAACGAGAAGCAGACGTTCTCAATGTGCCTGAAGCAGGGCATCGCAGCGCACGGTGAGCTCATAGCCGAGGTGGGCGAGCTGGCGGGCAAGGAGTACGTCATAGAGCAGGCGCTCGACAAGATGGCCGCCGAGTGGGCCAACAAGGTGCTGGAGATCACGCCGTATAAGAACACAGGTTTGAATAATAGATATAACCTAATTTGATCGAATATCCGATTAATATAATACTCCCCACACCGATTTCGGTGACGGTGGCCGGTTTCATTGAAACCAGGCCAGGTACGCGGGAGTAATTTTATAGTGCCCAGGTGTGTGCGCAGTACACAAGAGCACCTTCTATTCCTTTACTCTCATAACCCAGTGGGATGGAATTTCGACACGACAGCGGGAGATCAGGCGCAGGACCAACTTTTTACATGCCCATAATGTACTTGTCAGACAATCAGGTGATCAGCCTGCACAGTGCACTGTCTAATCAAACTTGTAATAAGACTAATAACATGTTTCCAACGCGGGAATCGAACCCACGACCACCGAGTCAAGAGCCACACTCTAAACCACTGGACCACGGAGGCGTTTTTATGAAATTACTAATTACGTCTGTACAGGAACTTTCATAATGAAAGTCCCGGACGAGACGCTGCAGCAGCTGGACGAGCACCTGCTGGCGACGCAGCAGCTGGGCTTCTCCCCCCACAAGGCCGCCTTCGAGCTGCGCATACAGGAGTGGGGAGACCGCCTGCGACTCACGCAGAAGGTGCTGGACGAGTGGATCGAGTGTCAGAAGTAATCAACTTTTTTATATTTTAATTAACACCTCCATAGTGCGTATCGCAGACACAATAAATTTTCAATTGTTATGTGGTAGCCGGCTGCCGCTTGGGGATTGATGAGTTATTAATAAGCGATTCCTCACGATTTATGTTGTAAAGTGAAAATACCGATGCAATGATTCTAGGGAGTGGATGTACCTGGAGCCGATATTCACGTCGGAGGACATCTCGCGGCAGTTGCCGGCGGAGACTAAGAAGTACGGCACCATGGAGAGGATCTGGCGCCGCATCATGTCCACGGCCGCCGCGGTACCCAAGGTATGTGACTATCAACACTTGCATAAGTGACAAATAAACAAATTTTTAAGCGATAATTGCACAAAGATGCCATAAATTCGCCACACCTAACGGAACATTAAATGCAAATACCTATTTGTTAAGATTTAAGTACCTATAAATGGTGTCGTTTTCTTGTGAATCTCGAGTCCTGGCTTAATTAGATAAAATTTAGGGCCGTTCTTTTATTAGCCCCCCTAACATACACCAACGAGATATCTCGTCAATATCTCACTCTCGAGCGTAGTGATATTGTCGATATCGCTATATATCCCTTTTTCGTTAACATGTAGAACATGTAGACAAAATTTTCTCGTTGGCGTATGCTAGCACGGTAGTTCCAGTATAACATAGTGTTCTCTGGCGTCTTAGGAGCCGATTAAATCTTCACAAATGCCAATGGTCAGCCTACTGCAACTGGTACAAAAAAGGAACGACTCTTCATATTTTGTTCTATATTCCAGATAATGGGTGTATGCCCGGACAGCCGTCTGCTGGAGAGCCTGTGCGAGGCGCGGCACCTGCTGGCGGTAGTGTCGCGCGGGCTGGCCGACTACATGGAGCTCAAGCGGCTGCGCTTCCCCCGCTTCTTCTTCCTCAGCGACGACGAGCTCCTCGAGATACTGTCACAGTCCCGCAACCCCAAGGCCGTCCAGCCCCATCTCAAGAAGTGCTTCGAGAACATCGCCAAGGTATATTGTGCATCAATGCCAATTTTGAACATGCGAAAGTAACAGCTATGTCCATCTGATTGTCATTATTGAGAATATCGCCAAGAAGGTGTGAACTATGCTAATACTGTAAATGCGAAAATGTGTCCATATTCTGATTGTATGTCATAGTCATCACGCATTGAACCGAATGATTGTTTGATAATATCATGGACCAATCATACATAGACAATCAAGTCCCATACAAAATTGCGTGTACGAGAAAAGCAGGCTAAATCTAGATGGCGCTATCATCGATTCTGGCTATATCTGAAAATGTTATATTACAACAAAACGAGCCCATCAAATCAAAAGGGGTAACCTTAAAACACGAAAGAACATTTTTCTGCATTTTTACAACATCATTAAGACACTCGTAGGATCATAATTATGATTTTCTAAAAATACTTCCTAATCAATGTTTATTGTTAGTATTTAAGCAACAATTGCTAGATGGCGCCGCGGCCGACAGCTAACACGCTTACTAAGTAGCTTGCTATTTGAACACTAGATGGCGCAAAACATAATTATTTAATTATAATATCTATGTACAATATACTTTGAATAACTACAAATTTTAATGAAATAGTGTTTTGTTTTGTGTGTTACTAAAAGTGAATGTGGGTACGGCATTATCGATGCAATTATTAATCGATAAAACGCCGTCAGCGCGACAATACTATTCAAAAATTTCGCTAAAATTGCTTAATAATTCGTAGCCCAGCGGTTTCGTGACCTAGCACTACGTAGGGGTATCGAGTTCAAACCTTTCATGTGCTTAAGATTTTTAAAAGTTTTTACAAGGAAATCTTATGGAAATCGACTCAAGATTATAATAAAAACTAGACGTTCCGTGCGGCTTCGCCCGGGTAATTTAGGTATTTCCCGGAAACCGTACATTTTCGTACAACGTCGCGAAGAGTAACAAACATCTATACATATTATATTTAAGTACAAACTTTCGCCATTATAATATTAGTAGGAAATTAACTAGAATAGTAGGATTATAATATATATCAAAATATGTGTTTTATTTATTGTACATTAAGTGAAATCATAGACTAGGGAAGTACTTATAGTATTTCCTTAGTCCATGATGTTTAATAATAATATTAACCTCAAGTAGATGGCAATAAATTTCTCATTACACAATTTTCCATAAAATCAATTTATCGATCTACATAAATTATAATTTATAACAGTTTATAACAATAAAAGCGGGCGAAAGAATAGCTGAAATAGTATGCATAATATTATACTGAGGAGTGAGGAGGCATGGCATGGCGCATGCCCCGCGCCCGCCGATCGCACGCGCGGTGCGCCGTGTAGGGCACTGCGCGCGTAGTGTATATTTTCTTTGACTGCGGGGCCTCCGCAAACAACCGCGGCGGCAGACCAGCCGGGCCGACCGCGGCCGCAGGCGGCAGCATAGGGCATCCGGCATTGTTGTGCAAAGTGGATGCATAGCTACATCACATGACAAATTAAGCATGGCACATGACATTCAAACATGACGCGCGGCGCGCTGTTCAGTGTTCGGAAACTTCGTATTAAGGTGACGCCATGTTAAAGTAAAAAACCGTATTGGATGTGTTTGAGATTGCTTGTTTTCTATGCGAGGCTGGCCCGGCCTCTCATAGAAAACTAGCAATGGAACAGCAAAAATTGAAAGGGCTTAGCGACAAAATGGTTTTTGTCGCGTAATTTAAAAACCAAAAAAACATTTCATTTATGCTATGGACATATTAAAGTGTATACTAGGACCAATTTATGTACAAATTTTGGAAGCTTATATCACTCTCCTCTGTTGGCAAAATAGGAATCCCTTTTTTTACAGAGGTCTTTTTGATTGATTATTCTGTGTTATAAAAGTTGACAAATCGTGTTAAATGCTATGGGTAATTCAAAGACAAAGACATGATGAATACTGACAGTGAACTTTAATTTCTTAGCTTTAGTCATTGCTGAGAAAAATGGACATCGCTACAGCCAAATTATCAAGGCGTCACCTTAAGGGCCGGTTATTCCAAATTCTCGTTTCTAGAATGAGTTTTTTTGATAGAAAGCGTCATTCAAAAAAACTGAAAAATATATACATGTATAGATGCATCTTTTAACTAGTGCTTTCATTGGATAGAAACACAATACAGATAATTTGGCTCGATAAAAAGAAAATCCGAAACAACATCGATTTTAAAAGCATTTTGAGTTTTATAGGACTTACAGAGACTCAATCAAAAAATAATTTGGACAGTTCGATAGCTATTAAAATTTAACAGGGAAATCATTGGATAGATGTTTAGATATAATATTTGTATCTAAGTAACACGGGTTTTTCTCGTATTTCGCCCTATCATGGACGCGGCGAGCGTTGCAACCGTCACCGTACAAGGCGCGCTGATATGAATTTTATTGTAATGACGTTTAGGTCGATATTCGCACTGACAGAAATCGACCTGCTAATTTACGAAGAACGGGCCCTTAAGGGCCCGGGTTACCCTCGAAATTTTCATACATTCTTAATACCAAAATCATTTTCTCATACGAAAATATTTAACATGTTTGAGTTATTTTTCAGCTTAAGATAGTAATTACCTAGGGTCCTGAACAAATTTTTTTTACAAAATATTTAAATACTAAAAAAAAAATTTTTGTGTTTAAATATTTTTTAGTAAATTTACTACTAAATATTTAAACACCAAAAAATAGACGAAAACACTAAAAAATATATAAATAAATAGTAAATTTACTACAAAATATGTAAATAATAAAAAATATTTTTTAAAGTTTAAATATTTTGTAGTAAATTTACTATTTATTTATATATTTTTTAGTGTTTTAGTCTATTTTTGGTGTTTAAATATTTAGTAGTAAATTTACTAAAAAATATTTAAACACAAAATTTTTTTTTTAGTATGTAAATATTTTGTAAAAAAAATTTGTTCAGGACCCTAGGTAATTACTATCTTAAGCTGAAAAATAACTCAAACATGTTAAATATTTTCGCATGGGAAAATGATTTTGGTATTAAGAATGTATGAAAATTTCGAGGGTAACCCGGGCCCTTAACACGGTATTTTCGCTGTTTTTTGCAAGTGAGAAGGAGCATGCACCGGTCCTGCCTGCGCGCGGTGCGCTATTAATTAACATTATCATGGTATTAATAGCGCACCGCGCTAATAAACCATAAACTACTTTTTGTGATGATTAATGGAAATTTCTTTAGATACTTATTATATTATTCAGTTTAATGAGAGTAAATAAGTTAAAAAAATCGAAAATGGCGTAACAGACGTGCCAATAGAGCAACCAAAAAGATACGGGCGAAATACTTGAATGCTCCAACCGGAGAATTAGCAGGTCGGATGTCTGCCAGTACGAATATCAACGTTAATGACATTAAAATAAGATTAATATTAGCGCGCCTTATACAATGGCGGTTACGACGCTCGCCGCGTTCATGATATGGCGAAAATGTATGAAAAAAATTTGAGAAATTTTCTTATTTTTCTTATAACTGGAAAAGTTGTTTATTTTTATATAAAATTTTTAGCGGACTTTATAGAGGACTAAATAAGCAACAATTTTTTTGTATACTTATTTTCCTCAGTTCAGTGTACTTAGATATTAAGGTACCTAATCAGACCCCATTTTTTTCATATTTTGCGATTATTGTGATGATTAAAACGTATTTTATGTGAAAATTTTGTATGCGGCTATAGAATTTTTATGGTACAGTCGTGGAGATGAATATATTATTAATTATTATCTTTCATTTGAAACCAAAATATCCTCGCAGTTTGACTCCTAATTCTTTAATAGGGTACCGGAAAATCGCTGATATTTGTAATAGCGTCCTTAAGAATGCTCCAACTTTTTAATTAGCAGGTCGGATATCTGTCAGTACGATTATCGACGTTAATGACATTAAAATAAGATTCATATTAGCGCGCCTTGTACAGTGGCGGTTACGACGCTCGCCGCGTTCTTGATATGGCGAAAATGTATGAAAAAATTTGAGAAATTTTCTTATTTTTCTTATAACTGGAAAAGTTGTTTATTTTTATATAAAATTTTTAGCGGACTTTAAAGAGGACTAAATAAGCAACAATTTTTTTGTATATTTAATTTCCTCAGTTCAGTGTATTTAGATATTAAGGTACCTAATCAGACCCCATTTTTTTCATATTTTGCGATTATTGTGATGGTTAAAACGTATTTTATGTGAAAATTTTGTATGCGGCTATAGAATTTTTATGGTACAGTCGTGGAGATTAATATATTATCTTTCATTTGAAACCAAAATATCCTCGCAGTTTGACTCCTAATTCTTTAATAGGGTACCGGAAAATCGCTGATATTTGTAATAGCGTCCTTAAGTGTATTATTTTATGGAAGTGACTAAATAAGTATGTCACCATGGCAACGTCCATCGCGTATACGGCAAAACAACGGGACAGCTAGTATACTTAATATTAAATTATTGATTTATGTTTCATGTATTACCTATATAATGTAATAAAAGGTACCTATTCAAAGTACAAATAATACATTGCAGAGTCATATTTACTTACTTTTCAGCGTCCTTAGGTAACCAAAAAAAAGATAAATTTGTATCGCAATCAGTTTTTAAACAATTGAATACAGCACCATACTTTTTAGGGTGTTTCTTTTTATTTTCCATTTTAATAAAAACAGGTCAAAACTTTACAAATCCTTTAGGTACTTAGCACGGGGCCAGACTAACGTGGTGTGAAGCGTCCATAGATATTATATTATATTATTATTATAAAAAGTATGTCCGTCGCTGCTCGCTCGCGCGCGGCGCAGCCCCACTGAATTATACCCTGCGCAAGGGCAGCCGCGCGTAAGTAAGTATATTTTCGATACCTACGCGCGGAGTGAGACAGGCCGCACGGTGTTTGACGATTTCTGTGACTCATTGGATGAGCGCTTTGTTAGGTAATAATATGGTATTACCAGGTAATACTTGATAGCTCAAGCCGGTGGTCGCGGGTTCAAATCCCGCCGACGGAACAAAAATTTTTCATATTTTTTTAAATTCTATATTTGTAAAAA
Source organism: Plebejus argus (assembly GCA_905404155.3). Lineage (NCBI taxonomy): Eukaryota > Metazoa > Arthropoda > Insecta > Lepidoptera > Lycaenidae > Plebejus > Plebejus argus. Next base: position 19,287,993 of record FR989930.1, on the reverse strand, counting down.
AAATACAGCTATTTTAAAAGAGCCAAAAACATTAGTTTAAGAAAACTTCAATAAATATAATTTCCGATTAAAATTAATTAGCGACATCTCTGAAAGAATTTTGCAGCTAGCGAACGTGTTTTAAAAATAGTCTACTAGATGGCGTTTTATTTTTTACTCCTTGGGCCATCTTGGGATAATTTGATACCCTCAATGCCATCTATCGTTCAGATGAGAAGTAAAAACTGCAGACACGCTGGTTTGTATGGGCTTTGAAACTCTATAACTATTTAATTACTCTATGATAATATGGAGATTTGAATCCCAGGAATGAGCATAGGATCGTTTTTATAGCAGAAAAATTTAAGGCATACGCACGACAGGCGCAACGTCTTGTATACTGCTATCGCGCCACAATAGCGGTAGTTTCGAGCGAAACAGGCAAGTTGCGATACGTCAGGTAACCATTTGCTAAATGTGTTAACTTTCAGGTGACGTTCGAGGGCGACCTGCGGATAACGGAGATGCACTCAAGCGAGGGTGAGGTGGTGGACCTCAAGTACAAGTTCTACCCCACCGCCAACGTCGAGCAGTGGCTGCTGCTGCTCGAGGACACTATGAGGAACACCAGTGAGTGCCACTGTTTGTAAGCCTTGACTTAAATGACTCATGGTGATGACTCATTTTAAAAGAGGAGAGATATTTGGACTAAACTAGTTTAAGCTACTAGATGACGCCTGCGTTTTGCAGAAATTCGTTTTTCGCGCGGGAGCACTGCATTTTTCTCAGATAAAAGTATGCAATTTCTTTTCCCGGGACTCAAGCTATCTCCATACTAAATTACATCAAAATCGATTCAGTGTCTTAAACGTGAAGAGCTAACAGGCAGGCAGAAACACTTTCGCATTTATAATATTAGGATGGATGATATAACTCCTCGCAGTCCGTCTGAAGCTGGTGGCGGGTCTGGAGGAGGTATGGCGTCTGGAGCGCGGCGAGTGGGTGCTGCGGTGGCCGGGGCAGGTGGTGCTGGCGGGCTCGCAGGTCGCCTGGACCGTCGGTGCCGAAGACGCCATCCGCACCACCGCTCTCGACCGCTTCTACGACTCGCGTCTGGACTTGGTACTAGATTCTTATTGAAGGAGGTGTCTACAGTGGTTGTAATATTTCAACTGACAGCATTTTTACTTGGCATTTGGCAAAATGAATGTGTCGTTATCTCAACATCTAAAATTTTGACTCAATAATTGTTAAGCAGAATGCCCAATCTTTCCCCTCGTTGATTCCGCACACCACAATATTAGAAGCTTGCAAGGTTATCATTGGCTTGACATATCTTAAAAATGACGTCATAATCGTTATCAGCTGGACGAGCTGCGCGCGTTGGTGCGGGGCTCGCTGACGCTGGCGCAGCGCGAGGTGGTGTGCGCGCTCATCGTGGTGGAGGTGCACGCACGCGACGTCACGCGCCGCCTGCTCGACGACCGCGTGCGCGCGCTCACCGACTTCCAGTGGACCTGCCAGCTCAGGTGCGTCATCAGCTGGACCTGGAAAACTACTCAGCTGGTTTCCAATAGTAGTGCAATGGGTCGTGCTCTTTCGTAAATTAAAGAACAGATCTAGTTTTAACAGATCATCACAAATGAAACATTTATCCAGGTATTACCAGATGTCCCGGGAGCTGGTGCCGCTGGGTCCGGACGAGGCGGGCGAGGTGTACCAGGACGAGGCGCGGCTGGACACGTCGCGCTACTACCGCCAGTTCAGCGCCGACTACTGCCAGGTGCGCGCGCTCAACGCCGCCTTCACGTACCAGAACGAGTACCTCGGGAACAGGTGTGTACGCAAGTGTTGATAGCGCCAAACCAAAAAAGCTAAATGTTTATCTAAACATACAGAAAGATGGTCTGATTTAAACCAGGACAATATTCCAGTCGGTGCTGTTATAGTTAGTCCAACGGGAAAAACAGGATTATTTTACTGAAGACTTTGCTGTCTGTCCGTCTGTTTGTCGTGTGCGACCCATTCTCCTTGCATCAGCACCTGTGGGAAGATTACATTTATGCATTAAATATTATTTACCGTAAAAGAATCCCTTTCTAAAGTGACCAAGCTAAGTGCTTCACACTTAGCTCGGTCACTTTAGAAAGGGATTCGTATCTTTTGTGTTCTATGTTGCGTCGCTATGTTGTCCATTACTTCGCTTATTGTTTTATGTGTAATACAATATAATTGAATTATAATTTGGTGTATTGGTCAGCGGTCGTCTGGTGATAACGCCGCTGACGGACCGGTGTTACCTGACGCTGATGTGCGCGATGCACCTCAAGTTTGGCGGCGCGCCCGCCGGACCCGCAGGCACCGGCAAGACGGAGACCACTAAGGTTCTCACCACTTGTATAATTGCTTCCTTTTCATTTTGTCCCCCACATTAGGCGTCCACGTTCTTCGGGCATGCGAGCGAGAGAACGCCCCATGCGCGCCGCTCGAGGCACGCACGCTCATGGAATGCGCACACCTAACGTGGGATCAGCCTTAGTATTGTAGTGAGAGAGAAAGCCCTCGTATATATAACTATTGTAGCTTAAGTAAAGATTATTCCTGTGTACGTTCCACAATAGATACATATTTTGGTTCGGCCAATACACTTATTATCCACATTTATGGGGATTCCATTAGGCTCTACGACGACGGCGACGCGACGCACACAGACAAGGCTCATCCAATGATGCGTTGTGGTCTGTATAGATCAAAAAGCAATGTGAAAAGTAACGTCGCACCACACATTTGAAGAACTACCGTCTCGGGGTGGATACCGAAGTACCCCCAAAGATGCCTTGTTCCAACATGGCACACATTAAATGCAAATGGGTCTTGTCTCGCAATACCTATGAGAATGGTTTAGCATCATAATATTTATGAGAAACCTTTCGACTTGATCTTGCCTCCTATATGCATATATCTTCGCAGGACCTGGCGAAGGCGCTGGCGGTGCAGTGCGTGGTGTTCAATTGCTCCGACCAGCTGGACTTCCTCGGCATGGGCAAATTCTTCAAGGGGCTCGCCGCGTCAGTATACACATACATACTAATATTATTCATGCGAAAGTGTGTCTGCCTCACTATTTGTCTGTTACATCTGAATAGTTTTGGATCATAATTCATGTGATAAAAATCACATGAGATAAAAATCACATACATATTATTCTATCGCGCTAAATCCACATTTTTCTCCTGGAAAATGTGGATTTAGCGCGATAGAATAATATGTATGTGTAGATAGTACTATAATATGACGCTCTACCAGCGAAAAAGTGACAATTTCGTAATCGTCCTAATATAGACACTACTACAAGTAACAACTGATCAAGAAGCCCTCGAAGAGCTCGGAATTACTTAGAAACGATATAGTTTTTTTTAATTCTTCTCTTTCTTTGTTTTTTTTATATTTTTATCACTTTGGCACTTATTTGACACATTGAACTTATGACGTGTCTATAACAATTTAACTAGCGATTTCTCAAGTAAACATAGTGACTAATAAGTAATAGATAACAGTTATAGTTTAATTTAATGTTCACAATATGATTGTTCTATTATTGTGTAGGTGTAACAGTTTGTAGGTAAAATTCGTCTGCTACTAGTATTCGCTGAACTGACTCATTCCAAGAAAGTGCTGTTTCGATATTGTTAAATTAGGGTTCCGTACCCAGCAGTACGGAATCCTCCATGCGCTAGTCCGGCTCGCACTTGGCCGATTTTTTATCAAAATTGGTTCACCGGCTTAAGCGTTAAGAAAATATTGTATACTATTTTCTATCGATCTATACATTTTGTATCGATCATCATAGGGACCGGCGTATTACCGTACCTACTAGAACAGCTAAGCTACTACTATAAGACCGACTCTCATCCGACACTCGACAGTGTAACGGACCATAGAGGGACTTACTTAATACAAATTTTTATTATATAGTAAAAATATGACCTTAAATAAAACATTTACTGACTAATCTCGCGTTAGCGAAACTAAGTAGAGTAATTTGTAGAATCATGATATATCTACTTATTACTTACTCACGATAATAAGTCATACTTGCGTATACAGCCGTTGGACTGATCTTCGACACGTCTTCTTTGTTCTATCGAGGACGCTAACAATGAAAATTGAACCTTACTACGGCGGAGTAGGAGCGAATTATCAAGCACAAGAGCAGCGCGAAATTCCCACGACAGCTAGGAACAGAGATAAGGATAACCTATGCCCCCGGGCGGCTCTATATAGTCGGACGGGCGCGCGGTGCCGCCAGTACTCGACGCACACGCACACACACAACATGTTATTTTTCCTGCTGCTCGCGCTGGTGGCGGCGGCGGGCGCCGCGCCGCGCCGCGACTACCTGCCCTACGGTCGCCAGGCCGCACTCACCGACCTTGACGACCTCTTCACCGATGAGCTATTCGACGCGGCCGGCTTCTGGAACCGCCTGCACCAGGAGATGGTCGACCTGGACGCCGCTATCGCCGAGCTCGGCCGCCGCTTCCCCGTCGACTCGCCCGAGGCCGGCGTCGACGGCGACAAGTACAAGGTGAAGATCCCGCTCGCCGGCTTCGACGAGAAGGACATCAAGGTGAAAGCGAACGAGGGCGTGCTGATGGTGCAGGCGGTGCATGAGGAGGGCGCGCGCCAGCGGTACTACATGCACACCGTCACGCTGCCTGCCGGCGTCGACCCCACCGGCAGCTGGACCTTCGCCGGCGGTCTGCTCGCCATCGAGTTCCCGCTGAAGGACTGCAAGCCCGCCGCCACGACGCCGGCGCCCGCCGCCACGACGCCGGCGCCCGCGCACAGCCGCGAGGAGATGGGCGGCGACGGCGACGACGCGACGGAGGACGCGGACGTGGGGCTGAGCCGCGGCGACCAGGTGGACAGGCAGGTGGAGACCAACGAGATCCCCGGCGCCGACGTCGAGGCCACCACCTACGCCGTCGACCTCAAGGGCGACGTCGAGTTCGTGCCCGTCCACTACAAGCAGGCGCCGAAACACTAGGCGCTCCGTGTGATTTAGATCATAATGTGATTAAAATGGACACCAAAAATTTACTACTACCAGTACCGCAAACGACTTCGGTTATAATCTGTGTATTTATTTAATGTAATTATTTTTTGACTGTCAATAAAATCGAGTTAAAATTAAAACTTATTTGTTTCTTTCGTATCCATTATTCTATCATTTCAATATTTGAAAATATTAAAGTTGTAGAAAATATTATGTCAATTATTATCATTTTTGTTTTGTTTGAATTCATGTAAACAAGACGATCGTTGTATTTAGTGAGAAGAGTGTTATCTTACACTGGAGCTGCGGTGGAGACGAACCGCAACAAGGCAAATGTTTCTTTTTGTTTATGTCTAGAAATAACTTTTGTGATACAGGGTAGATCCGGATTATTTTTCACTCCATATTGTTGTACCACCTCGAATACTGGCGTCTTCTCTTTCGTTCATATGAAAAACGAAAGAGGAAAGGTGATACTTATTCGAGCGTTAACTTTAACAGTCGTTGGTGAAATTGGGGCTTACCCTATTAGCCTAACTCTTTTACTTCATAATTAGCTGCCTATAGTTCACCTCTGCTTTTAACCGAAACGAAACGAAAGCCTATAAGATGAATGTGTGTTTATAGTTCAGGAGCCTGGGCGTGCTTCGACGAGTTCAACCGGATCGACATCGAAGTTCTCTCCGTGGTGGCGCAGCAGGTACCCGCTGTTTGTCCTAGAGCTGATCGCCAGAGCTGGTGATGATGTCTCCATTATCATCAGCTCTCTGTTGACATAACCATAAGGTCACAGGTACAAAATATAAGCGTTAGAGCGTTTACAGACGAATGTCACTTGTCGACGGCACGTGTGTCAAAAACAATCAATGAAAATAAATCCAGCGACTGTCGTCGACGTGCCGTTCCTCTGTAAGAAGCCTTGAAGAGGTCACGTCGCAGTCCAATTTTGGGTAGTGACTCTATCCGATCATCATAAGCATAATAATAACTTTAATAGGATTACTAAACTATAATACACCCTGTATCACATTTTAATAACAGTCCTCATTTTGTATTTCACAGTAGTATTATTACATTTATCAGTCGGTGTACAAATCTTTTGAAGTCATTATATAAATTGGGCTAATTTATCGTCGATAATAATGTCTTTGTGTACAAAATAAACTCATCTGCTCAGACCAAATAAAAACTTAAGACAGAGCGCTGCGAACAACAAAGTGAAGCCGATCGAAAGTACGCCAGTTGTGTATGTACACGCTTACCCCCACATACGCAAAACGAAAGTACGCCAGTTTTCGTCGTATATATCGCGACTCGTGATTTTAGGAAATAATTTGTAAACACTTTAAAATGTCGAGCTGTGTCGTGAAAGGGTGTAAATATTATATTATATTATATTTATTTCATTGATTTTAGGGTAAGTAATTTGAATAACATTGCAAGTTGCAACACTAGCCCGCGCATGCTTAAATAAAAAACCTGCTTCACTCGCGTTGTTCGCAGCGCTCTGTCTTGAGTTTTTATTTGGTCTGAGCTCATCTGCTAATGACCGATCTATGATCTACTAAACTCATACGGTGACGCGGAGTGATAATAAAGTCTGCAAAATTCATCCCCGGAAATAATGAAACTATTCAAAGTGTGTAAAACGATGATCGATTTTATTTAAACGCGGAAAACTTCTTCCGTTGAATGCAGGGCCGGATTTATATTTTTTATGAGTGTAGGCCACGTTAATTTTGCCGCCACTATGTACGAACTCTGCCGCCATCCTAGGACGCTGCCGCCCCCCTCCCCCTAGGACGCCATAGGACGCTGCCGCCCATAGGCCATGGCCTATACTGCCTATACATAAAACCAGAGCTGATTGAATGGTGTTCTAATAGTATTTTTGTGAAGGTGGTGACGATCCAGAAGGCACAGATGGCTGGTCTGGAGAAGTTCATTTTCGAGGGAGTGGAGCTGCCGCTGAAGCCCTCCTGCGCCGTCTTCATCACCATGAACCCCGGATACGCCGGTAAGTTGCGCATGCGCACGTATACGCGCAGGTACACGCACAAGTACACGCACACGCATGCGTGTCACGTATACACGCGTACGCACAAAGAGGCATACTGAAAAGTAGCTATAATGCTCGGTTTGTAAGGTTTTTTCCAGTAGTTTATATTTTTAATAACAGCGTTGTTGATTAGTTGAGATTTTGACCTTGTTGCAGTAAATTGAACTTTACTAACGGAATAGGTATGTACATACTACAATTCCAACAATTTTTAAACACCCCACAAAAGTATTATCTATTTTAAAAACAGTTTCTGTTGTTTAATGTTTAGTTTGAATTTTTACTGCTACACCTACTTATCTTTTTTTCGAGTTTCCTGGAAGAAATTGTTTTAAGCGACAAGAATTGAATGGCGTTTCCTGTTTTTCGTGTTATTTTGTAGTTGTGTAACACTAAATAAATACAAAAATATTATTTCTGATAACACAAATATAATTTGGGTAAACCCCAGTGAAATGAAAATAATACGTAGCAACTGACCCGTGACCTAAGACCTTACCTACTTATCTGACGGGCTCGGCTGATCTCTAGAACGTTCTTAGTATAATGCTCATGTTTGTCTGCAGTGAGCCTCTTGTTTATCGTCTAGCTCTCGAAAAATAAGGAACTCTGATAGAATTATAAATAAACACAACTACGTGTTGATATTTTAAAACAAGATGTTGCTAGCAACTTCGTTTGAATAGAAATTCGTTTACCGCGAGGGAGCTGCTGAATATATTTTTACGTCATAGAAAATTATCCAACATTGGTTTTTCTCATGACTCAATGTATCTGCATACTGTTCATCCAAATAATCAGTTGAGTGGTTTTTGCATTTTAACATTTTCGTGGACTAGCAAAAAATAAAAAATAAAATAAGTTAGTTAAAGTATCTAAATTCCTAAAAGCCAGCGAAGCGACTAAAAAATTGTTTATTAAATTTGAGAAAAAATTGTTGGATAATTAATATTTACGTTTCTGACATATTTTTATAATTAGACGCCCGCAAAACCTTTGAAGAAAATATTTTAAACGCGAGCTATTTTTAAAACAGATGATTTTTTGTACTAGTAGTACTAGGTGTAATTATTTTATTACGTTAGTAAGCTTTACAGAACCCATGACTACCCACCCTTGGCCGTGATAGGTTCACTTTTTAGTTTTTAGTTAGCCTACTAGAAAAAAATGATTATTATTATGGAAGTATCGCTTTTTAGGGTTCCGTACCCAAAGGGTAAAAACGGGACCCTATTACTAAGACTTCGTTGTCTGTCCGTCTGTCCGTCTGTCCGTCTGTCTGTCTGTCTGTCTGTCTCCAGGCTGTAACTCAAGAACGGTAATTGCTAGAAATTTGATATTTTCACAGATTATGTACATCTGTTGCCGCTATAACAACAAATACTAAAAATAAAATAAAATGAATATTTAAGGGGGGCTCCCATACAACAAACGTGTTTTTTTGGCCTTTTTTGCTCTATATCAAAAATGGCAACAGGTAGGCACTTGATATTTTCACAATGGCCTTAATTATATGTCTACTATAATATTTAATAATAATATTAAAATAAAATAAAAAAATAAGGGGGGCTCCCATACAAAAAACACAATTTATGGTCTAATTTTGCTCTATAATGGTACGGAACCCTTCGTGCGCGATTCCGACTCGCACTTGGCCGATTATAAGTTTGTTTCAAATTACTACAAGAAATCGCGGAATATTACTAGGCAGTATAGACAATAGACATCTTACTCTATGGTACGAGATTATAAGAGTGGGTTGCACGGTGCACCAACTTACTTTAACATTATCTATAACTTTAATCATAACAAAAAGTCAAATGAACAGTCAAATCCCTAGTTAAAAGTCCATTATGGACGCCATATTTGACGATTACCTTAACTTTAACTACGCCTCTGGTGCAACCCACCCTTAGAATATCTTACTGCTAAGTGAAACTGCGCACTCACACGCTCGGGCGCAGGTCGCACGGAGCTGCCGGACAACCTGAAGGCGCTGTTCCGGCCGATCGCGATGATGGTGCCGGACTACGCGCTCATCGCGGAGATCTCGCTCTTCTCCTACGGCTTCTACGAGGCGCGCGCGCTCGCCGGCAAGATCACCACCACATTCAAGCTTAGCTCCGAACAGCTCTCCACGCAGGTAATTTTACAGACAGTAGCTTGTTTACAAACCAAGTCCGGGTAGATTACAACCGGCATAGAAAAACTAGAGGACTCTTCAAACTTGTAGAAGAGACATCAATTGACAAATCTTTTATAAATATCATTATTTGGAGGAGGCTTCAAACCTATCATAAAATAATATTTTATGGGATTTCACATTCATTAATTACCTCGCGTTCCTTCTCTACGTCCGCTCCGGTCGCAGAGCTCATAGAAATCCGTCCATCGCCACTTCACTCTATTTGATCACATACAAAAACGCGACGTGCAAATCGCGACAGCAATATAAACTGCGCCGCGATTGGACTTTACACATTACACAGCCGAAAATGTAACCTCTTCCTTTGTAAGCTGGTTGAAAATAACGCCTACTTTCAGGACCACTACGACTTCGGCATGCGCGCGGTGAAGACGGTGATCCTGGTGGCGGGCAACCTGATGCGGCGCGCGCCCGACGCCGACGAGCGGCAGATCGTGCTGCGCGCGCTGCGGGACGTCAACGTGCCCAAGTTCCTAGCTGACGACCTCGTACTGTTCAATGGTGACTGTTCGCCTAGTCTAAAAGCATAATTTTTACTTGATTCTTTTTATTAGTTACAGAGTAGCTTATTATAAGCATTTGTAAATATGGTGGTATTTTCGTATCCACCGTCACAAAATCGTATTTTTAGGCTTTTACGTTTCGTATGATATGACAGGTACGTGGCTTTCTGTTCCATAATTATTTGTTGTATTTATTTATCCTTAATATGCAGGTATAATCTCGGACCTGTTTCCGCGCGTGCCGATTCCGGTGGCGGAGTACGGCGCCATGGAGCACGCCCTCAGAGACCAGCTCAGCCGGCGCGGATACGAACACCTGCCAGGTAACCTGTGGAAATAAGAGTTTATCAAAGGAATGTGGCCTTGTATGCAACACAGTTATAAAACTAGTAGTAAGTAAGTAACGCAACGAAGCATTGGGGAATAGCGCCTCGCTCTAACTTGGAAATCCTGTAGCAGAGGCTGAAACTTCTTTGGCAAAAATAATAATTTATAAACTTTTTAAAAGTTAACTTGTGGTTGCAGTATGTGTGAATTGAGATAATAATATGTTAATTTAAATAATTATACACTTTCCTTGCACTTATTCCACTTTATTTTAATAGATTTATTACAGAATTATAATATATACGATCGGTTTCGAAAAATTCATATTATAATTCTGTAATAAATCTATTAAAATAAAGTGGAATAAGTGCTGCAAGGAAAGTGTATAATTATTTAATTGAACATGAATTTCCACCAAGAAGTGACAGTACATTCAATATCATATCTAATAATATGTTAAATGAAAAGTCTTGTTTCAGAGTTTATCTCGAAGACGATACAGCTGTACGAGACGACGGTGGTGCGGCACGGGCTCATGATTGTAGGCCCCGCCGGCGGCGGCAAGACAACGGTGAGTCAGTGCTTTGTCACCCCGGTACCCCAGCACGCAATAAGCAGCTCATCCAAGAACGGGCCGTTCAAATTGAAATAGATAGTCAAACACCGCTGCCGCTGGCAGCAAGTCTGTAAATTCAATACATATCTTATTGACTATTACGTATTGATTAATTTTCAGTTTTAACAGCTTAAATATTATTTAAAAACGCAATCGTTGTCACTGGCATCGCCTTGTCACTTTACAATACAAATTGACCGTTGCAGTGTTACGAGGTGCTCCGCGACGCTCTGACGTCACTGCGCGGCGCGGCGGACGCCGATGGCGTGCACGCGGCGGTGCGCACGCACGTCGTCAACCCCAAGGCCATCACCATGGGCCAGCTGTACGGCGAGTTCGACCTGCAGACGCACGAGTGGTGAGATATGAACCTTCAATCAAATTGCGTTACAAAGTTTTGAACTGCGAAGTTTGAAATAAAAATACCTGGGGTAGTGGGATTTGACTTAACGCGTTGCTAAGTTATTAGGGCACTTGCGATGTCTTATGTCGAAGTCCATAATAAATATACATAATATTTTATTTCTATTTTATTATTTCTACGATAAGAATCAATCTTTCTAAACACCCTGATTCCTGTATTAAAAGGGGGGAACATACTGAATACGGCGTACCATATTCTGACGTCATAAAGAAAGAGGAATTCACAGGACAGACGGTATCCTGTCGTCGCTGGTGCGCGCTGGCGTCGCGGCGGAGGACGACGACAAACGCTGGTATATCTTCGACGGTCCTGTTGACGCCGTCTGGATTGAGAACATGAACACGGTAATGTATATTTGCGTATACAGGGTGTCACAAAACTAAGTGATAACACTTTAGGGTGTTCATGAGTCCCGTGTATAGAGTTCACTGTAAAAGTAGCAGTGCTGAGAGAGTTTTTTTTCAAGTGAACTCTCTCTGTATAGGGCTAATTATTCGAATAGCCTACTAGTCTACTATTGGTATAAATGTAAATGGATAGTTAAGAATTTGTAACAAAGTGGTTTGAAAATTGGCAAGTTGTGTTGCAGGTGTTGGACGACAACAAGAAGCTGTGTCTGTCCAGCGGCGAGATCATGAAGCTGACGGACAGGCAGCGGATGATATTCGAGGTGAGCTGGGTTCTTTGACTTTGATTTTTGATAAAGGCGCCAACATCAATTAATTTCCAGGCTGATCTGATCAGTGTGAATTTGTTTCCAACCAGTCCATCATCCAATGCTTGTCTTGTTTGCAATATTCAGGTGGCGGATCTGTGCGCGGCGTCGCCGGCGACGGTGTCGCGGTGCGGGATGGTGTATCTGGACGCCGCGGTGGTGGGCCTGCCGCCGCTCGTCACCGCCTGGTTCACCACCTTGCCAGCGGTGAGTGATGACTAACGTGTAGGTGCCGGACCTGTGCGCGGCGTCGCCGGCGACGGTGGTCGGCCTGCCGCCGCTCGTCACCGCCTGGTTCACCACCTTGCCAGCGGTGAGTGATGACTAACGTGTAGGTGCCGGACCTGTGCGCGGCGTCGCCGGCGACGGTGGTCGGCCTGCCGCCGCTCGTCACCGCCTGGTTCACCACCTTGCCAGCGGTGAGTGATGACTAACGTGTAGGTGCCGGACCTGTGCGCGGCGTCGCCGGCGACGGTGGTCGGCCTGCCGCCGCTCGTCACCGCCTAGTTCACCAAATTGCCAGCGGTAAGTGATGATTAACGTTTTGAGTATGACATTATTAAAAGAAAGCCTCATTCTTTGAGCATCGTAGCTATTCGTTATGTAGTATATTATATACTAGCTGTCCCGGCAAACATTGTTTTGCCATTTAAAGTATTTCTACTTCATCAGTTGATACAAAATCTTACCTCCTCTTTTGTACGTAGGTCAGCCATCTATGAATCAACTTCTCTGATAATACTGCTAATGATTATTCAATCGTATCTCTACAGATCGCGGAAGGCATCCGCGCGCCTCTAGCTTCACTGATCGAAACGTACCTGTACCCGGCGCTGCGGCTGGTGCGGTCTTCGCTGACGGAGGTGGTCTCATCCGTGGACTGCGCGCTCGTGCTCAAGTTCCTGGAGCTGCTGGACTACCGCCTGCGCCCGCTCACCGGCAAGGACGACCGTCCGCCGCCCGCGCCGCAGTTTCTGGCGCTTATGCGTGAGTGTTTGATAATGAGATTTCATTGCTCTGCGTTGAGTTCGTCGTAACGGAAAGAGGTATTGCATGCCTTGATTGTATCGACGTTGCGGCGACGCTATGAATAACAAGTTATGGTCGAACTGGATATCCGTGCAATGGCTGCGTATCTACAATGTAATCGGCTAATCAGAACTCGTTGTTACAGCAATAATCAGAGCTTTTTTCTCTTACGACAAAACTAAAAGGCACATAATGATAATCCGCCGACCGGTCGGAGCAGAAGGCGCCACTAGCACGTACTGAAAACAACTCTGTCAGAATGTTGACAGAAATGTTATCAAACGTTGAACAAAACTTTTTGTTTACTGTCTATGCTGGTGATACACTCTACCGTGAAAACATTGCAGTAATAAGTATAATATCTTATTTTAGTTTAATTGTGATTAAAATTATAATATTATATGTAGTCGTTTGGTAACCATTCATGTTATCACAGCGAAGCTGGCGCCGTGCTGGGTGGTGTGGTCTATCGTGTGGTCGGTGGGCGCGACCTGCGACCGCGACAGTCGCGCGATCTTCTCCGACTTCCTGCGCCGCCTGATGAAGGAGGCGGGCACCGAGCCGCGCTTCCCGAGGGAGGGCAGCGTGTATGATTACGCGTGAGTTTGCTTAGAGCTTAGACGATCAATAATTGTATTGTCAATATCACGCTTCAATTTTATTAAACAGTTTATTTAACCCTAGACTGTCAATAATATTGCGCAATACGTGATATTTAATATTATTGTAGATCTAGGGGCCCGCTTACGCTTATGATTATGATCATCACTTTCACACCAAATCATTCCTTTTCATCATATTTAATATTGTGACAAGGGCAAGGGTTACTATACTCCAAGCTGGCTTTCCAATTACTACGCTCGATTTCTGGTGCCCACTGCCCATAATCATATTATACTAAGCTCATCACAAAAAAGTCTTCTACAAGCTCAAATCTACAAGCTAAATCAGTATCATTGTTTCTTTGTTACGTTTTCTTTTAAAGGTTTTTTTGATTTGATGGACACAATAATTTTCAGGAATGATTGTTTCCATATTACACTAGAAAAGTCCCTTATTTCCGTAGTCTCCACGACGGCGGTTTCACGGACGCGACGGATGACGGCGAGCCGGGCGCGCCGCACTGGTACAACTGGATGGCCAAGCTGGATGAGTTCGAGGTCGACCCCGACTGCCAGTACGCCGGTATGGTAACAGCTGTTAATGCTCTTGTAGGAGTCATTTATATTACGTCACAGATATTCCTTCATATTAATTTAACATGTCTCATTTGTTACGACTCTTTCCGTAGTCCTTCCCCCGACGTAATATGGTGGAAGGGCCCACGAGAAACTTATAGGCTTAGTCCTATTATCTGAATTTTTTTTTGGTTTGATTATGGCTGTTTTGAGCTCAGTAGGAAATATGCCATCTTCTATACAAAGATTGATGATAAAACTAAGCGGTGATGCTATTATTTCAGCTACACTTTTTACTACCGGGGTAGATATGTCGTCAATACCAATCATAAGTAATCACTTCTGAATATAATACAATAGGGTTAAAACTACTCGTTGTTCGTTAAAACAATTTCATAACACTCACTTTTCTATTTCTGTCTTGCATACTGTGTCACTTGTATGTTAAAGAATTTTGATAGGTTTTGTGTTGCATCAAATAAACGTGTTGTGAACCTCTTGAAAACTATCCGGTGACCGGTATAGACATAGAGGTACCGACGATGGACAGCGTGCGCAGCGCCGCGCTGCTGGGCTGCAAGATCGCGAACCACAACCACGTGGTGTGCGTGGGGCCGACGGGCACGGGCAAGACCGTCACCGTGACCGCCAAGCTCGCGCGTGGCCTGCACAGGAAGTACGTCGCCGAGTACCTCGTCTTCTCCGCCAGGACTTCCGCCAACCAGACACAGGTGATAGCAATCAGCTTTCGGCTTGAAAAATGTCCAATAGTAGGTAAGTATAAAGGTCTGCATAACTAGCATGATAAATCGTTAAAAGTTAAGCGGAGGACTGGGAGGACAAAATTTACTATGTAAATTCAAATTTCAAGCAGCTTATCCGATGATAATATAGATGATATTATAAAATCCTCTTTCGTGCTATTAAATTGTCTTTACTGCTGTCCATGCCTAAGGGTGTTTTGTGTGTTATGCAGATTTTGGGGCATGCGCACGCGTACTGCTTAGTTTGCAGTGGTTATAATATAATATAAAGATTTTATGTCGTGTCTGTTGTAAAGAGTAAATTAAGAAAACCAAGCCATCTTGATCTTTATGATTCTTAAAACACCTTTACCAGGACGTGATCGAGGGTAAGCTGGAGCGGCGGCGGCGCGGCGTGTGGGGCCCGCCGCCCACCAAGCAGCTGGTGCTGTTCGTGGACGACCTCAACATGCCCGCCCTCGACCAGTATGGCGCTCAGCCGCCCATCGAGCTGCTGCGACAGTTCATGGACTTCTCAGGTTACTACCTCCAGGTTTCTATCCATTCATTTCAATTCAGGCATCCATTCAGCAACTTTGGTCTTTTGCTGACCAAATAGCGTCAAATTCTTCGATGGCGAATAATAATATTTATAATACAATATTTATAATTATACCTAATAATTATAAATATTTATAATACAATATTTATAATTATTAGGTCGAATAATTATAAATATTGTAGTGGAGTGTACGCCCTACCTGACAACTAAAGCAGTAGATTTTGCATGATTTTGCCTGAGATCTTCCTTTTCTGTCCCTTCCCATATCTCACTGTAGCTGCAAAAAACATTGCTAATGCTTAATTCTTGGACATCACAATTTAGAATTTCCCATCTATATTGACCACGAGCACTAACAATGAGCTCACAGGTTGGTACGACCGCGTGAACATCGGCGAGTTCAAGACGCTGGTGGACATGAGCGTTGTGGCGGCGATGGGTCCGCCCGGCGGCGGCCGCAACCCCGTCACCATGCGACTCATGAGACACTTCCACTACATCTCCTTCACTGAGATGGAGTATAAAAGCAAGGTACCTGAATGTTATTAGTTATTACCTAGCAGAATTGAAATGTTAAGGCCAGTATGGCAAGCTTTATAGGCATCATTGTAGACTCGACATTTAAAAAGTGTACCAAGATAGTTATATTATATAAAATTACTTCATTTGATTTGATTTGCTAAAGACCTTTTGTAATAATCTACAGCCAATGCAGAGCTAAATATTATCCCATTAAGGCTGCGTTTCTACCTGAGATGTGTTGCGAGGAATGTGTTTTTAAGATCCAAGAGAATCGCTGCGATGAGCGAGGTCACGTCAATGAAGCAATTCTATTGGTTCTCAAAAACACATTCCTCGCAACACATCTCTGGTAGAATGGCAGCCTTATGCGGGCGTGTATTTTCAGTACGCGATATTCAGCGTGATCCTCAAGTCGTGGACGCGCAACATCACCGATGTCAAACTCCGCGAGGAACCACTGCTGAAGGCGTCCATCGACATCTTCCACGCGCTAGTGGAAGAGCTGCTGCCCACGCCCACCAAGTCGCACTACACCTTCAACCTGCGGGACCTGAGTAAGGTCTTCCAGGGCATGCTTATGATGGACCCGAAGCTCATCAAGGTATAAAAAAAAACTAAAAAAAAACATTTACAGAATGACCCAAACAATAGATGCTGACCCATCATTATTATTGCATTCCTAATTCAAAAAGAGACACATTCTATCTATATTTGAAAAAAGGCTAAACTATACAAGGCGTAAGGCAAACTCTACGGCAGCAACGCGCCAATAGTCGCTTCTTACCGATGAACGTTTTAAACAGGACGAGAACGAAGTGTTGCGTTTGTGGTACCACGAGCATCAGCGCGTGTACCAGGACCGCCTCGTCAACGATGAAGACAGAAAGTGGTTTGCCGAGTAAATGCTATTTCTTCTACAGTTCTATTGCAATGAGACAATCGCATTGCTGAGACCCCTAAACAATCCGTATTCCTTTGGAAATCAATAATGATAGACGAATCCTATGACTACAAAATTGTTAAGTATTATAAGTTGTGACTTTGTTTTTGAACAGCCTGATGGAGAAACATCTCCGAAACGAATTTGGAAAGAGAAGTAAAGACGTGATCGGAAACGCTTTGATGTTGTTCGGCGATTTCATGGACATTGGGTCTGATGACAGGAAGTACGTTGAAATCATGGACGAGAAAGAGGTAAGTTTTCATTGGCGACTGCAGTAATTGATGTTTTGGACTCTTCACCTTTTGTCTGATCAAAGATAACCCCTTACTCTTATAATACTAATTGTTCAGTTCGTACGTTATGCAATGGTTTGTTTTGTCGTTATTTGTTTTATTGGAAAATACGCTTGAGAGACAAAGACAAATCAACAAACAAAACATCAACAAAATATTTTAAAGCGTATCAAATTAACTAATTTATTACCTACCTGCTACCTTTGATTACCTATTTATGATGATTAAGGGCCTGTTTCACCACTTCCTGATAAGTGCCGAATAGGCTATCCACCACTTAACTTGACAAATGAAGTATTGAAAATCTGTCAAAAAAGTTCTGAATATAATATATTCGGCTGTCGGCACATTATCAGAAAGTGGTTAAACAGGCCCTTAATATTACAACTAATATGGGCGACTTGTTACGACGCGACGATAAAAGACTAAAAAATCATTTTTAAGCTAAACTTTTCGCAGTAGGATAATGTATTAAGTATAGAAGATCTATGGCAGAACTACTAAGGTAATGATTATTTTCCAGATGGACGATGTGCTCACGGGCTACCTGAACGAGTACAACCTGTCGACGACGGCGCCGCTGCCGCTGGTGCTGTTCCGCGACGCGGCGGCGCACCTGTGCCGCATCGCGCGCATCATGCGACAGCCGATGGCCAACGCGCTGCTGCTGGGCATGGGCGGCTCAGGTTTGGTGTATACTAGCTTTTTTGTTAATGGAATTTTTTGAAAATGATATTAAAGGAAATTCAGAAATTTGTAAGTATGTAAACTTGTTTCACAGACTTGTTTACTCACAAAAAGTAGGAGAATTTCAGTCCTCACATATAAGAATTCCCCTTCTCACGTTATCAGGTCGACAGTCGCTGTCGCGTCTGGCGGCTTTCATGGGTGAGCTGCAGTGCGTCCAGATCGAGATCAGTAAGGGGTACGGCATGAGCGAGTGGCGGGACGATCTCCGTCAGACCATGCTCACAGCTGGTGCTGATAACAAGGGCATCGTGTTCCTGTTCTCGGACGCTCAGGTAACGATTGATTGTTGATCTTGCATATTGTGATGAAGGGAAAAGTTTCCGAAGGAAGTTCAAGTTAGCGGGTTAGCGGAACTTCTCAGCTCTCGTACAAATTTAAAATAAAGCAAAATGTAACAGATGAAGAAGAACGTTTAGAGACCAAGAGTTTTCGTTGTCGATATTATCATAATCCATAGACGACTAGATTTTTTACGACAGTATGTTAGTATTATCTTTCTTGTTGATGAAAATATTTATAAAGAAAATGTATTACTCGCAGTTGCTGTTCTTGTCTATCAAATGACTTTTTAACTCAAGTGTGTAAGTAACCTCTCTCTTTAAATACCCCCTGCACCTATACAGATAAAGATGGAGTCCTTCCTGGAGGACCTGAACAACGTGCTGAGCTCGGGCGACGTGCCCAACATCTACGAGGCGGAGGACCTGGACCGGATATACTCGGCGGTGCGGCACGTCCTCACCGAGCAGAGCCTCGCCGCCACCAAGACCAACCTGTTCGCCGCTTACCAGAAACGCGTGCGCAGTAACTTACACGTGGTTATTGTGATGAGTCCGGTTGGAGAAGTGAGTGGCGTTTGGCTATGGCTGCATCTAATATAATATTATAAAAGCGAAAGTGTATGTCTGTTAACTCTTCACGCCCAAACCACTGAACAGATTTTGCTGATATTTGGCATGGAGATACTTTGGAGTCTCGGGAAAGGACATAGCGCGATAAACGAGTTTTGGCGCAACGGAGTTGCGGGCGTCATCTAGTTGTTGATATGTATTTGCATTATTTACGCACAAGCTTGAGCCGTCTGTGCTATTACATGTTATAGAAGATGAACTTTACACTTTTTGGTTGCCTCCATCATTTCCTTATCTACGTCGTGTATGTTTCAAACGATCAGTAAATAGCCATCATACTGTACCGTTTGAATCGAGCGCACCACATAGATATATCACAACATGGCGTGGAAATATGGAGTAGCTTAGTCATGGTGTGGCTACAACATGGCTAGCTTACTCCACTTTCTGTCTTTGTATTCTGGTATAAATAAAAGTTTTATTAATAATATTGTAAGATTTGGCATTTGTGTCAAAAATGGCTTAAATTAATCATCATCATCATGACATCCAGGTATTCCGGTCGCGTCTGCGGCAGTTCCCATCCCTGGTGAACTGCTGCACCATCGACTGGTTCAGCGAGTGGCCGCGCTCGGCGCTTGAGTCCGTCGCCTACCACTTCCTCGACAACATGATGGAGCTCCAAACCACGTATGACGTCATCAGGGCTATGGTGGTGAGAATAGCTTTGCGTTGGAAAAAAGACGAGAAACAAATTATTAGTTACTATCCGTACTAATATTATAAAATATGTGAAAGTGTGTCTGTCAGTCTATTACCTCTTCACGCCCAAACTGCTGAACCGATTTTGCTGAAATGTGGTATGGAGAAATATGGTGGCGCAGTTCCTGGCGCAGCTGAACCGCCTCGTCACGCCCACCTCCTACATGTTCCGCAGGAAACAACTAATAATATTAAATGTTGTCCAGTCTGTGTGCTGCTACGCGCACGAGTGCGTGGTGTCGGCGAGCGCGCAGTTCCTGGCGCAGCTGAACCGCCTCAACTACGTCACGCCCACCTCCTACATGGAGATGCTGCGGGCGTACCGGGACATGTTCCGCAGGAAACAGAACGCCATATTGAAGGAGTCCAACGCACTTAAAACCGGTAAGCAAGAGCCCACATTTTTTTTTGTATTGCGCTGAACTCTACTGCAATGCAACTATGACGACAAAGAAAAAAAAATATGTCAGAGTTAGCTTACTAAGCAGTTTTTAAGCAGTAAAAAGTGATCTCTAAATAGCTTAAAAAGTAATTAACAGAATGTTAAAAATTAACAATAATAATATGTTAAATATTTATAACATGTTAAAATGTAGGTTTAAATAAGCTGAATCAGACGGAGGTGGAGGTGAAGCAGCTTCAGATCGAGCTGGCCGAGCTCAAGCCGCTCATGGAGAGGGCGGCCGACGAAACCAGGAAAGTCATCGAGCAAATTGCCGTAGACACGGTAAGGAGGGTTTTGTCTGAATATAGGTATATTTGTATATGTGGTGTGTAATATGTATATAGTGCGTGTCTTTTGCCACTATCATCATCCAACCACATTGGTGATATCAGTAAACGATCCTATCTATTAACAATCGATGACTGAATTCCAGACAATATGACTCAACTATTGTAATTTATCATTCCGTAGTAATAAGCTCTTTACCGTAGGCAATAGCAGAAGAAGCGAGAGAAAGAGTCGAGAAGGAGCAGGCGCTCGCCGAGAAGATATCCAAAGACACGCAGGCCATGGCTGAAGACGCGGAGAGAGATCTTGGTAAAGACAAAAGCATTTATTAGCAGTTTTGCTTGCGTTGTCACTTGTCAGAGATCCATAATAACTATACCTACGACATAGACTTCCGATTCGTTTAGAAGTTTAATTTTGAGAATATTTACTGATCAATGCGTACTTAACTCTTCATTTCAGCTTAGTGGCTAAATATTCTTTCGATACAACAGTTGGTAACGATTATATTGCAGAGGGAAAATAATGCTTTGGATGCATTTTGTAACTTTAGTCCCAATTTCACCAACGACTGTTAAAGTTAACGCTCGAATTAGTATCACGTTACCCTACTAGTTTATGAATGAAAGATAAGACATGACATTTTAAAAAGCCGTTATTCGTTAACACTAATAGACGTTGGTGAAATTGGGGCTTAGAAGATAAATCCTTCTATGGAAAACTCGAAGCTCTTGCCATTGGTTGACACTAATGATGATGACGTTGTCGTGCAGAGGAGGCGATGCCGGCGTTGATCGCGGCGGAGAAGGCGCTGAAGGAGCTGAACCGCAACGACATCACGGAGGTGAAGGCGATGAAGAAGCCGCCCGCCGGCGTCCTGCTCGTCGTCGAGTCGCTGTGTGTCGTGTTCGACATCAAGCCCGTCAAGGTATAGAGTATTGAATATAGGCCAGTGGTCCCCAACCTTTTTTTCATGCGGGCCACAAACATGTTATGGTTTTGGTATCGCGGGTGGCAACAAAAAATTTTTAGGTTTAAAAAATAACGTTCTTCAAAATTAACTATTTAAATGTGAAAAAAAAATTCACGACTCTCGTGATGACTGATGACACAAAGCCTTGAAACCTTGTTAGCGTGAGACATATTTCGAATAAGAGATAGGCTAGATAGACATCAAGATTATCACAGACGATGATAACGTCAGTCGTTAAGTTATTTAAAAATTACTGGGATTTGAACAAAACAGTCAACCGCGTAAGAAAGTCACCGCTGTATTCAGAGACATTTGTTATGGTTACCTTCAATATAATGAAGAGTTCGACAGATAATGTATGAGGCATAATATGTTAAATTCTTAAATCTCTCCGAAATCTGCTAAGATTAAGGTTTTGGCCTTTTCATACTGAGGGTATTCATTCCGTTGGCACGGTTTTGGTAAGGATTGACCTTGAAATGATCTTGCAGGAACCAGGCTTGAAGTTCGGCGAGAAGGTCCTCAACTACTGGAAGCCGGGCTCGCTGATGCTGGCGGACCCCGGCGCCTTCCTCGACTCCCTCATGAACTACGACAAGGAGGCCGTCACGGAGGACATGATCAAGAAGTTGAAGCGGTTCGTCAATGACCCCAAGTACGAGCCGAAGAAAATTGCTAAGGTACGCATTGCGTAGAAATAGATTAAAAAAATAAAACTTGACAGGTGTCAATAGGGACACCTGGATGGAACGAAGTTGCTTTCTATGAGAGAGAGAGAGAAAGAGAGAGAGAGAGACACAGAGAGACAGATAAACACGTGCACGCCGCACGACTTGCTGTACTAAACTGTAGTAAAAGTGTCGTTACAACTTTTTGTCTTAATTTATCCGTCTAGCCACCTTCGCAACGCGCGATGAAGAGCTTCGTTCCAACAGCATAATTTGGATTGGAGAATGTGCGGACTGCGGATGCGGAATGTGCGTCATAATACGTGATCAGCCGTCGCTGATCACGTATTATGACGGACGGCATCGTTATCTAAAAAATATTATGTATTATGTCGAGTTTTTAGGAAAAGTATTGGAATAATGTTCTTTATTTTAGAATTGTGATTATCTTAAGTGCGCCACCAAGAAATTTCTGGGCTGATCCAGGTATCAAAGGCGTGCATGTCCCTGTGCATGTGGGTGCACGCCATGTACAAGTTCTACCACGTGAACAAGAACGTCGCGCCCAAGAAGGCGGCGCTGCAGCGGGCACGGACCGAACTGGCCGCCGTCGAAGGTAACGAGAGGAACTAGCACTAAAAATGTCTTATAGCTAACGATACTAATAGGCTACTTGACCTAATTTTTTTCTTCATGCTAATCGCTTCTTAATCATTAATTTTCACGAAATAAACTAATATTTTATTATTTTTCACAGTAAAAACCCATAAAAATGTTGATTGAAAAATACGCCTTATAAATGGCGCCAAAAACACTGTCCGCCATAGTGTGACGTCATACTGTTTGTATTTTAGAGTCTCTTTATTTAACATTTTTTTATGTGCTAAATGTACGAGTCTTAAGGTGCCCAAAAATTATAAAAGAATTAAATAAGAAATTAGAAATCATTTGTAATGTTGAAAACTTTTGGAGAAAAGATTTGGCCATTTCATTTCCCGTCTACAATAAATGGAGATAATATATAAAACTGGTGTTTTATTTGAATTAATCAAGAAAATATATTTTGCAAATCTTTCTAGGCTTATTCTTATTATTTATGTACAAATAAACTTACACATAACGAGCGCGATAAATAAAAGATATTAAATTACGAACATGATGACGTCACATCCAAATCGGAAGTACTGCAAAAGCGTTTTAGTCAATACAAATCATATTTTCATAAAATCATATTTTCAAATCGACTTTATTTATCAATCATAAGCTTTTATTTGATGATAAGGGTGAAATACGGTTTCCTACGCCAAGTTCTACTAGAAATATGCATTTGTTCAATGAAATTGAATATAGGTCAAGTAGCCTATTATTGGCGTTAATTTTTATGACACTTATACTAAGTTAACTTTTTAGTTTTATGAGTAAGTTTCAATTCTGGCTCCATAAACATTATTTAAAAAAATATTGTACATACCTTTCAAAATGGGTTGTTACCCATTAAAAAAACAATTTATCGATCAGTGACAAATATAGATCAAGTATTTGAAATAAGAAAACTTTGTAGAGATACTGGCGAACGCGAAGGCTAAGATGCAGCAGCTGCTGGAGGGCATCGCGAAGCTGAACGCGTATCTGCTGGAGAAGCAGGAAGAGAAAGCCCGGACCGAGGAGGACATCAATCAGTGCCTGGCCCGCATGGACCGCGCCAACAGGTGGTTACTTCATGAGCAAGGATAGTGGTTAAACGATAAGTAGACTCGGCATGATTTACACTACGGCCTTAGAGAAAGTGACGTGAGATTTTTAAGCTAAGTTTTTAAACCATTTTTTGTAACATTCTAGTGTTTAAAATTAGGTCTAGCTGGAACATTTTGGCGAAAGCATGTCGTAGGTTAAAAACCCAGTTTGAATATTTAATTCTTTGACAACTTCTTCCAGGTTACTGAATGGGTTGTCGAATGAGCGTGTCCGCTGGGTGCGCACCATCAAGGAACTGAACGTCGCCAACTTGAACCTCATCGGCGATATTCTACTCACCGCTTGTAAGTAGCTGATGGGATTTACGCATCAGTAGACAGCTTTGTTTCGTTTCGTCTGCAGTAGACTTGATAGCAGAAATATCTATGGAATCAATTTTAATAATAATTTGCATATAGGTGCCGTGGGCTATGTGACTCCATTCACGGATGAGTTTCGACGAGACCTGATGAGCAAGTGGACGCAGAAAATGAAGGTAATTTAGAATGTTATTTTACTATTACCATAGACCAATCTTGTACTTAATACAAAAAGCTGCTGCATAGAACTAACGATATTTAATTGTAACGTGGTCTCTTTTATGTAGGAGGCTGGAGTACCGCACACGGAGGGTGGAACCACGGAGTCGATTCTTGGTGATCCGGTTACAATCAGGTCAGCTGGACTGGGTTTTTCTACATGTGACTACACACTTTCTGTACTGTATTAGAAACAAAATATGACGATGCATGTTTTGGATGCGTCGTTTCTAATGTCGTCGTGGCCAATACTTACTGCTATAATTGTAAATGTTAAATGGTGTTTGCCTATCTGTGTCTCTTCACGCTAAATGAAATTTGGTATGGATATACTTTGAGAGACGGGAAAGGATATGGCTAGTTTTGTTGTTGTTTAAGTTGCAAGCGTTATCTTGTTATGTATTTATTTTAAAATTTTGTGTAGGAAGTGGCAGTTGCACGGTCTACCGCGCGACGCGATGTCGGTGGAGTCGGCGCTGCTGCTGACGAGCTCGCGCCGCTGGCCGCTCGTCGTCGACCCGCAGACGCAGGCCAACAAGTGGATACGGAATATGGTGGGCACCACGTGACTTAGAGTTGTGTAGGAAGTCGCAGATGCACGGTCTGCCGCGCGACGCGATGTCGGTGGAGTCGGCGCTGCTGCTGACGAGCTCGCACCGCTGGCCGCTCGTCGTCGACCCGCAGACGCAGGCCAACAAGTGGATACGGAATGTGGTTACTGCCACGAATCTTAGCAATCACTGCTTTTTAAATTGGACAACAGTCACATAATTAAAAATTATCGCTAAAAAGAAAAAAAAATTATCGCTAAAAAGTTCGGAATCCATTTACAAAATTTTGGTGAAGCTAAAGTTGACGCATGGAAGCATTAGAGAAAGCTGGTGCCAACTTACCATTGACGATATCAAGATCTAGCAAGCTAAATCTTGTTGATGTTACAGGAGAAGCTGTCGGGTCTAATTGTGTGTAAGCTGAGCGACCGCGACCTAGTGCGGAACGTGGAGTCGGCGCTGCGGTTCGGTAAGCCGCTGCTGCTGGAGAACGTCGGCGAGGACCTCGACCCTGCGCTAGATCCCGTGCTCAAGGTAACCTATGTGTCAATCATTGTCAATTTCGTTGTTACGCGTCGGTACAATGCGATGCATTTTTAAATGAGCTATTAAAAACTGCTCTTTATATTGTATTACATCAGAATATTTCAGGTCGGGTTACGAGCTCCAAACATCGCAAAAATACATCGCAACGCCTCGTGAAGTTGTAATGTGACTCCAACTGCGATGCTTTCGTACCATTTTCATAATGAAGATGAACCAAATTTTAACTTTCAAGAGTCCGATTAATAAAAAGTATGGGCACTAGCATGTGCCGAAGAAATGCATATAAGAGGACCTTAGAACTCCCTGTAGCCAGCCAACAATTTTGTGATTTTTTGACTGCAGTATCTTTTTGCTCCTCTTCGAAATATTTCAACAATTTATCGCTTAAGTGACCCACGTTTGCAGCGTCAATTCTTCCGTCAATCCGGTCAAACGGTGCTGAAGCTGGGCGACTCTCTCGTCCCGTACTCGGAGGGGTTCTTCCTGTACATCACCACCAAGCTGCCCAACCCGCGGTATACGCCAGATACATACGTCAAGGTGCAGATTGTCAACTTTGCGTTGGTACCCAGGTGAGTAGTCTAACTAATACCTTTAACGAACATGACATCTACGTCCATCTAGTCTATTTAATATGTTGGGAAAATTGCTCGATAGATAAGGACAAAATTATTATAATGTCTGTATACTCTGTATATACTGCGTGACTGGTGGTGAGACATGTTCAATACTCGAGGACGTGATATTTGGCTATTACATTAGTTGGAAAAAATAATATAAAAAAATAATATCAATTGATCTCTGAGTAAATGTAGCTTAAAGTTAAATAATTATTTACCCAACGCATGGACACCGCGAGCGGGAGGGGTAGTTGTGTGGTGTTTCTTTGGTAGCGCACGCCTCTGCACCGGCCGCATAGTATGCCTACTTGCCTAGCCGCGTAATTTACTTAGTATCCATGATTCATTTATTTTTGGGAAATTCGGAAAAAAATAAGAACCTAATTTTATTACATAATTATAATGAGAATCGAGTACAGAGTACTCTCCATAAGTATCGGTATTTTCTCACCAGTCATGTTGTATAACGCCTCCGTGGTCTAGTGGTACAGAGCGCGGCTCTCGACTCGGATCGGTCGTGGGTTCGATTGCCGCGTTGGAAACATGTTATTTCCAAGTTTGGTTAGGACAATGCAGGCTGATCATCTGATTGTCTGACAAGTAAGATGATCCATGCGTCGGATGGGCATGTCAAAAGTCGGTCCTGCGCCTGATCTCTCGCCGGTCGTGTCGGTCTGCCGTCCCACTGGGTTATGAGAGTAAAGGAATAGAGAGTGCTCTTGTGTACTGCGCACACACTTGGGCACTATAAAAATATTCCTGCGTAGCTGGCCTGGTTTCAATTAAACCGGCCACCGTCACCGAACCCAGTGTGGGAGCTATTATTATACTCTGTATAATGTATATGTATAATTTTATCGGAATGAGACTGTTTATGCAGTTTGAAGAATTACTTACTCGTCTTTATAACTTCCTTGGTGGGGATCACCGCTACGCCGAACGGACGTGTACAGCACGTGAACTGGGCAGCAATATCGTTGCCGTTTGGTTTAAGACATTACTCATATTTATAATCTGATACTTACCTTGTTCTCGCAGTGGTCTGACGGAGCAGCTGTTATCTACCGTAGTGGCGTCGGAGCGTCCCGACCTGGAGGAGGCGCGCGGGCAGCTGATCGCGTCGCGCGCGCAGCTCGCGGCGCAGCTGGCCGACATGCAGGCGCAGGTGCTGGCGGGCCTGTCCGACAGCGTTGGCTCACCCGTCGACGATCTGCCGCTCATCACCACGCTAGAGGCCATCAAGCTCAAGAGCGACGAGATATTGGTATGAGTGACGTCAATGGAGCTTATAGTAATGCTAAATTACGATAGTATTATGTCATTGTCAGGAAAAGATTTTTAAGCTATTGCATAGCTTTTATCGCGACTTTGAGCACGGTGAACGAATCAAGAAATTCCATAACGAAAAAACTTAACACCCTCCACTCCGGCCGGCACAGCGGTGCGGCGTTGTTGCACCAGTTGCGAGTTTTTATCCGTGTGGTTGCCCAAACTGGCAAGTACGTGTGTTATTTCGCCAGAGGAATGAACGGGTCATTGCTGTGTTGATCTAAAAAAAATATATAATATTTAAAGTCATTTCATACCTTGGGGATGCTCTCATTTAAAACTCGTCCCGATGTAGGTGAAAGTGGTGGACATGGAGCGGACGTCAGCGGAGATGGAGGGTGCGCGAGCGGGCTACGTGCCGGTCGCTAACCGCGGACAGATCCTGTTCTTCTGCCTGTCCGCCATGGCCGGTGTCGACCCCATGTACCAGTACTCGCTCGAGTGGTTCGTCAAGCTCTTCCAACGGAGCATGGAGGAGACCGAGCCGAATGGTGATTGTTTTGCTTATATTTTGTGTGTGGGTTGTTTGTGTATTTATGAGAAGGTGTGGAAAGGTGGCGTAGCTTATCAGAATTTTAGAACATAATATTATGTAGACGGTAGACCAGATAACAAGTTAATAGTTATTGAAGTTATCTAACCCACTGTTGCCTTACATAAGTCAACATTGCTACGCAGAGCGGTCACTTATTTGCGTTGTTGGATTGAAACGTTTCGATCTGTCGTGACTCGTGAATAAACTAGGTAAGAACAGGTTTTTTTACATTTGCAATCAAATTAATATAACGCAAATAAGTAACTTAGGGCCTGTTTCAACACTTATTGATAAGTGCTGGATAGGCTATCCACCACTTAACTTGACAGATAGAGTATGGAGAATCTGTCAAAAAACTTGTCGATAGCCTATCCGCCACTTTATCAGGAAGTGGTGAAACAGGCCCTTAGGCTTTCAATTTCTGGACTTTTGTGGACAATATTGGATGAAGGTAAGGAAATGGTTAATGCACTAAACGGTCCTATAGTTATGACATCTAAATCATTCCAACCTCCGCAGAGGACATCCTGGACCGCGTGGACGGCATAATGGAGCACTTCACTTACCTGCTGTACGCCAACGTGTGCCGCAGCCTGTTCGAGCGACACAAGCTGCTTTTCGCGTTCCTGCTGTGCGCGCGCGTGCTGCTCGACCGCGCCGCCATCAGGCCGCCAGAGTTCTACTTCCTGATTAATGGGGCTAGTGTGGAGGAGGTAGGAAAAAAATGCTTAGTTACATAGCTTGCAAGTGTCGTCATATGAAAAAAAATCTGCTGATGTTTACAGTTTTTAATTATAAATAAATAAATAAATGTTTTTATATGGTGTGTGAGCCCTAAAGTAGAATTTTCCGACCGGGCGAGATGATATTCTCGGCCGAAGCCCACTAATTTCATTAAAGTTTTATCCGCTACAAACTTAATCGAATGTTATTATAATATCTATTATTAATTATTATAATGGAATGTTTCTCAATGTCTCTTATGTTAGATATTGTTTTTATTTATGCAAAAACAATCAGGAGTCGGAGAACCCTGAGCCGCGGTGGATCTCTGCCCGCACGTGGCAGGAGGTGCAGCAGCTGTCGGCGCTGGACACCATGCGGCACTTCGTGGTGGAAGACCTGCCACAGAACCTCAAGTTCTTCCGCACCTTCCATGAAGCCTGGAACCCGCACAGGTCAATCAACGTGCTATTGGACACTTAACATAATATGAAATCGTTTAGTGTACCAGTCTCAAAAGCCACGTATTTATAATATGTAAGGACTCTGTTCCCCTTACTAATAAACGCTGTATAAGCTTTGAATAGTTATTCAGTGTTTTGTCTTCTTCAATCCAATTACAAATGTCACTTGTGTGACAGGAACAAAACACTGTATAACTATTCAAAGCTTATACAACGTTTATTAGTAAGGGGTTGTATGTTTAGGTATGATTCAGAGGCATTATTAAACGATTTTGCATAGGCCAGATCCATTGCTTTTATCTGGTTTAGTTTACCTGGTTAAGTGTAGAAGCAATTCATACTTTATTTACTGCTAAAAAGTGAAGAAAATGTAAATAATCTTTTTACAGATTACCGTATCCGAAACCTCTAGATTCAAAATATGACTCGTTCCAAAAGCTGTTGATTCTCAAATGCTTGCGACCCGACAAGCTCATACCGGGTCTACAGGTTGGAAATTACCTTCACAGTAGTTACAACCAATGTAGGTGTTGGTACTCGTATTGTACTCATAAAGCTGTAGCTTAGATGGCGTAATAAGAACTAGATGACGCCCGTAACTCGGTTGCGCCAAAATTTGTTTATTGCTTGGGAACCGTCCATTTTATTTTATTTATTTTATTTATTTTATTTTTATTTTATTCGGAAAACATACAGTGATTAACACAACAAGCCTAAAAACTACATAAACACTTAACACTATTAACACGTTTTCACAGTTAAACACTCAATAATAACAAAAGCTTATGATCTAACAATCAATTATCAATTTATAAGAGGTAAGTTTACGGTTACAATTAAGTACTTTAATTTATATTATATTATATACGAGAGAATGAATACGCACTGAAATATAACAATATTATACCAATAAAATATCTAGCAAATTAACAAGTTGAAGTATATACATATCTCATTACCAGATTTGTTACATTTCTGAGGGTCCTATAGTATTACTTCAAAAAATGACGTTATCATCAATATAGCGCCTTAAGTACAAATACAACTGAGTATTCTGTGAACATTTCAAGTTCCTATGTGTTGCTGTTATTGATACCGAGCAAAAAATCACGTTTGTTGTATTATAACAGTTAAGAAACAGTCTCAAACCATTGCTTAGTCATTAGCTTTTTAGTAGCGCTTATGGAAGAGTTAAATAAATCAAGATCCGTGAGTTTGCTCATGTCGTTAAAAAAGTTAGGTGCACGAATAAAAAATGAGTTTTTGCGATAATTAGTATGGGAAAAAGGAGCAAACAAGGGGTTAAAGGAAGATAATCTAGAGGATCGGGAAGGGACTTTGAGGTGTATTTTGGAAAGAAGAAGAGGTGAATCGATTTTATGTTGGGCGATATTTAATAGAATCGAGATGTCTGCTATCCGACGTCTGTGGTAAAGTGGAAGAAGGTGGTATCTTAAACATCTTGACTCATAATTAGGATCAGAAGACCCACCCACATCAGAAGACCCACCCCGCCGCTGGTACGTGTAGTTTGTTTATTGCTTGAGAACCGTCCATTTTTTAGGGATAAAAAGTATCCTATGTCCTTTCCCACGACTCTAAGTATCTCCATAGCAAATTTCAACAAAATCGTTTCAGCGGTTTGGGCGTGAAGAGGTAACAGACAGACAGGCAGACACACTTTCGCATTTATAATATTAGTATGAAAGTATGAATTTTGTCAGGGACCAAAAAATGTAACTCATACATTTGTGGACTTGGGAAATTATAGGCCCTTTCTTGTATTTGTCTCCTTTATGAGCCTTATCAATTGAACCACACCAGGACTTTGTATCGGCGAACCTGGGCGGCCGGTTCGTGGAGCCGCAGCCGGCGGAGCTGGGCGCGGTGTTCGGCGACTCCGACCCCCTCTCGCCCGTCATCTTCGTGCTGTCGCCCGGCACCGACCCCGCCGCCGGTACGTGTAGTTTGTATCGGCGAACGGCGGCCGGTTCGTGGAGCCGCAGCCGGCGAAGCTGGGTGCGGTGTTCGGCGACTCCGACCCTCTCTCGCCCGTCATCTTCGTGCGGTCGCCCGGCACCGATCCTGATGTCGTTATGTCAATATAGTTAAAAGCACACTAGCCCAATAGTTAAAACTCAGAGATGAGGCACAAATATTTACAACAACATACATGTTATTAGGCAATGTTATACGTGCCGCAGCACAGTTTTCACAATAGCTCATCTAATCTCAACTAGTAGGCTCATGGTTCATTCTTTCACATTCTATAGTGTTCAAACTTATTTACGTAACCTGTATGCCAAAAACATTATAATATTTAAAGGATCACGCCCATAAAAATTGGGATAAAACTTATCTAAACCTACTTATACACACCGCTATATTTATCAAGCTATGATTAAAACGAATACTAAACTATGGATACATTCCATCTGTCATAGACCTGATGAAGTTTGCGGAGAAGAAGAAGATGGGCAAGCGGCTGGAGAGCATCTCGTTGGGTCAGGGACAGGGGCCCATCGCCGAGGCGCTGCTGCGTGTCGGCGTGGATGTCGGCAACTGGGTGTTCTTCCAGGTTTGATTTATATATCTAGAGATTTAGCCATTTCTTCTCAAAATAGGGCAAGTCAGAGACTACCAATTGAACTCTGTGGTTTATTCTCGCTAACTATTAACTTATAATATTTTGAGAGGAAGGGTACTAAAATTACTGTCACTCGTTAAAATTCGTAGTCCCTTAACAATAAACACAAAATCTAACTTACACCTTTCTTGACAACTGCAGACGTCATACGTATACGCAGTACGTACTCCGTTGTTGGAGAGTGCAGAACAATTTGCCATCGTCGCACTGTCTGTCTCTTCAGTCTACGATCGCTCGATGCTCGATCGTCAGCCTCTCCTGCTAATATGTGTTATCAGAACTGTCACCTGGCGCCGTCGTGGATGCCGGTACTGGAGGCCAGCGTGGAGGCGATCGGCGCGGGCGCGGTGCACCGCGACTTCCGCCTGTGGCTCACCTCCGCCCCCTCGCCGCACTTCCCCGTACCCCTGCTGCAGAATGGTACGTCCACTCCACACTATACTGGAGGCCTACTACGAAACCGTTTTGAGGCTCAGACGTGTGAGAACCGTTTTCGGGATAAAAAGTACCAAATTTTTGCAAAATCGGATCAGCGGTTTGGGCGTGAAGAGGTAACAGACAAACAGAAAGAGGGACAGACACACATTCGCATTTATGATATCAAATAATATGGATACATAATCTGAAACATAAGGCAGTGAATCTTCGGCCTAAATGAGCATATTGCAAATAATTACTATTGATGCATTGATAAATGTTCAATTAATTATTACGAGACGTTAATTCTGACATTAGAGCGACGAAAAGTGTTAAAGCGAGATGCAAAATTCTGCATTGACGTTTGACGTAGGTATGAGGTCTGCCAGCCGACTTTTGTGGTTTTTGGCGTCGATGTGCAAACATCCTCTAGGGACGCATGCAAATTGAATTGTTACATCAAACATGTTTTGACATTATGGCGTACCTAATTCAAATTGAATAACCGACACTGTCGCGTTTGAAATTTCCAACTCAAACATAAACCTGTGTACTAGGCGTAGGTTTGTGAATTGGGTACCTAACCACTTTATGAGCAAAATGACGAACTATCACAATAGAAGTATACACAGTAGACCGTTTTAGTATGAAGATCCGTGCTGCAGCCTGCAACAATAGCGAATTAGTAGGCCTACCACGAAATGGTTTTGAGACTCTAACATTCGGACGAGAATGCCGCGTCTTGCTCTAACAACGTCATTTCACGTTTGTTAGAGTAGGATGCGGCATTCTCGTTCGATTGTTTGAGTCTCAAAACGGTTTCGTGGTACAAGCCCCTGCGCCTTAGCAACAAGACTAATTTCAGGTAACTAGATAGTGGGTAGGAAGGTAGAGAGCTAAATAATGGACTACACGTCAACACTGCGTTAAAGTAGCCTCTCATTTTTTTATAAAATAAGAGGGCACTGGGAAAACGAGCAAACGGGTCACCTGATGGAAATCAACCGTCGCCCATGATGGCCTTTAAGTAATTTGATTTCAAAGGCACGTGCACTTCTCTACTATTTATACTGTGCCATAGTAGTGAACGTTTGAAACAATATCGGTGGCATAATACCGAGTCACAAATACATTCGGCGCTCGCAATCAAATTCCCCATTGTACGGACACAAAAGCCGGAAACAATAACGCAATAAGTAGCTTAAAGCGGCAGCCACTGTGCTGATGGTCTAAAACTAACACAACTCAAAATATCTTTAATATTATCTAAGTCCTGTCATGCTGTATTGAAATTTAGAGCAATGTCTGATGTGACCAAACTAAACAAACAAAACAAACACATAGGTATCTAATTAAAAAGGTGTCTAATTTTTAATTACCTATTTGATTGAAGATTTTGCTTTGATCTTCGTTAGAAATCAAAACAGTGAGAAAATGCTTAATGAGAAAATATTTTATGAGATAATAACGCTTACTTCGTAATAATATTTTTAGAAAGAAGAAATTCTACCTCTTTTTATTATGCTCCCGGTGATACGTTATAATTTGAGATTATTTTTTCCTGATAAATCCTTTCTAGGAAATCCCCAAAAGCATACCAAAAACTGAAACATCATACAACAGCTGTTCTTACCCTTAAGCTTATATTTTTTAGTAAGTAGGTATATTAAAAATACTCTACACTCCACAGTCCACATCTTAATTTTCACAGTACATATCTTAATTTTTATGCAATCCCTTCATCATTATCTTCATCATCATCACCATCACCTCGTGTGCAGGCTACAAGATGACTGTGGAGGGTCCGCGCGGCGTGAAGGCGAACCTGCTGAAGGCGTACACCAACCACGTGCCCGACTTCGCCGACTACTTCCGCTCCGATGATGCCAAAGTGCCAGCATTCAAGGTTACTTAATCTTATTTTGTGTATGTTTGGGACGGTAAATTAAGATGAGGATCATGAACGTAGAAAAAAAGGCGGACGGAGTCTTATTATTGTGTCCTCAGAGTAGGCCAGGCTGACTGCATGTACAGTGTACACGGTCCGCACGCACACATTCTTACGCTAGTCCATACCATTTGACAGGCGTAAGAATGTGTGCGTGGCCGACTCTAAAGTCACAGTTCTGTGTATAATAGGACTCCGTCCGCCTTTTTTTCTACGTTCATGATGAGGATATTATAATTATATCTGTGGTCGGTTTTTCGACAACTCGAGTTTCCGAACCTTAGCTTGACTATATTTTACCACAGTCTCAGGAGTGGGACCTAATTTAATATTCATTTGTTCAGTTACCCTAGCAAAATATTCAATCATAAAAAGTTTTTACTTCTAACTACTTATTAGTGGTTGGTGTTCTCGCTATGCCTGTTCCACGGCACGGTGGTGGAGCGGCGCAAGTTTGGTCCGCTGGGGTTCAACATCCCGTACGAGTTCACCGACGGCGACCTGCGCATATGTCTCTCGCAGCTGCACATGTTCCTAAATGAACACGATGAGGTGCCGCTCAAGGTACGCCCTGATGGATTTAATACTGTCTGACATGATGTTATAGTAGCGCTAAGTCAAGCCAAGAAACTCTATGAATCGATCAACACTAATTATTATTAAACATGCCCATTTTCCAGTAATTATCTGGTGACCGCTACTGTTTTGGTGTATTGATTTACGTTGCTCAGTACTCAGTACGTGTGGCTGAGTGGATAACCACTCAGCCACATTAAGTTTTTTTTGGAACCTGGAACCTCACTGCCGCTAGCAGGCGCTCCTTAGGGTGCGTTTCCACTGACGCGGAGCGGGGTGGAGAGGAGCTTAGCGGTGCTCGAATTGACTAATCGTGATATTCCAGCGGAATAGCAGCGAAGCGGAGCGAATATTCCGAGCATCGTGATTGGTCAGTGAAAACGCACCAATATGCGTCTAATAAATTGTTGCATTTATCAGGTTGACATATTGTACAAAGTCGTTTTCGACGTGTGTAGATGCTGACGTACACGGCGGGCCACATCAACTACGGCGGGCGCGTGACGGACGATTGGGACCGGCGCTGCCTGCTGGTGCTGCTGGCGGACCACTACTGCGCCGCCGCGCTCGCCGACACGCACCGCTTCCACGACGCCGCCGCCTACAGACAGGTACTAGCAGCGTTCTTCAACTTGGCACCACCAGTCTTCATAACGATTCAAAATCGAACATAACCGCGACTGCCGCATTTCAAATTAACTCGCAGTAGACTTTTTTTTTTGAATTTGTCAAAGTACACTGGAGATCGAGCTGGCGACAAACCGTTAAATTTACTCACAAGTAGCACAAAATTACGATTAGTGCGAGGTGAGTTGGAATTGATTCGTTGAAATGCTCGAAGAATTTAGACGTTTTACAAAAGTTTGGTACTGCCCATTGGTGCTTAAAATATTATTTACATCACCATCTAATGACTTTTTTGTACTGCAGCAACCGGCCTCCACGACGCTGGAACAGTACCTGGCGTACATCCGCGGCCTGCCGCTGAACGACGAACCCGCCATGTTCGGCCTGCACGCCAACGCCGACATCAGCTACGCCATGGCAGAGACCGCCGCCTGCATCGGTAACTTTTAAACTGCTAAGTAAGGAAGAAAGGCATAAATGCGAAAGAGTCATGTTTCAGCCCAACCTTACACTACGGCCTAATAGAAAACCTTTATTTATTTACCGTTTATTTCAGTCTATTATATTAATGGTATTCACAGCCATATAACCTCCTTACAGTGACACTCCGCAGCACGCAGCCGCGCGAGGCGAGTTCTGGCGGTCAGTCGGCGGAGGAGACGACGCGCGCCGCCGCCGCCGACATCCTGCACCAGCTGCCGCAGCCGCTAGACCTCCAACACATAGCCAAAGTGTTAGCACCGCCTCGTTTGTAATAAATTATGATCAGCGGACAAAAGAGGACTGTTATAGCATGGAGCAATAGAACATGAGTGACCTTGACTTGTATGACTGTCATCAGGTACCCGGTGTCGTACAAGGAGTCGCTGAACACGGTGCTGGCGCAGGAGGCGAGCCGCTACAACCGCCTGCTCGACGTCATCGACACATCACTCAGGTTAAATTAATTACTTACTCAAGTCTCAATACTCAATAGTCTCCACAAACACTTCGCGTCTTCCTTTCTAATGGTTAAGTTAGTAGATACAAACGATTCCCGATTCCGTATATTATTTTTATAAATTTTTGACATTTTAGGGAGCTGCAGCGCGCGCTGACAGGTCTGGTGGTGATGTCGGAGGCGCTGGAGGGCGTGGCCTTGAGCCTCGCGCGACACGCCGTGCCCGACATGTGGGCCGCGCGCGCCTACCCCTCGCTCAAGCCGCTAGGTGAGAATCGCAGTGATAAGAGTTTCATCTTAAAGACAGAGATGACAGATGCTGCTGATTTTGCTCCTTTATGGAAAAGCTGTAGAGCGGACTCTGATAAAATCTAACACCTGGGTTTTTATCTAAAAAAAATGTACCATTGTGCATTTACGCGGCTAAAACCAGAGAAACAGCAGTCAAATGCTTCTTTCTCTCTCAGGTGCGTGGGTAAAGGATCTGCGTCGTCGCGTGCAGTTTCTGCGGTCGTGGTCGGCGTCGGGGCCGCCCCCCGTGTTCTGGATGTCGGGACTGTTCTTCCCGCAGGCGTTCCTCACCGCCGCGCTGCAGAACTACGCGCGAAAACATGTGCTCGCCATCGATACCATCAGTTACGCCTTCGAGGTGCTTAAATCAACTGCTAATTTCTTTTGATGAAGGTCATTGCCGTTTTAAAGAAAGATTATAAACTATTTCTGCCTTTGTATACTAAGAGATAGAACTGTCTAGAACGCAACATAGTGCTTAGCGTAATCGCCAATCTCTATTTTTAATTCTATATCCTGCCATCTATCTATCAATATCTGTAGCTCCAATACGGTCCCTATTCTGTAATTCGATAATTCAACATAAGAAATTTATAGCGTGTGTTTGTTTGTACAGCCACTAGAGTCGCCGCCGGCTCGGAGGGTGGAGGACGGCGTGTGCGTGAGCGGGCTGTACCTGGAGGGCGCGCGGTGGAACCTCGTCGACATGGTGCTCGAGGAGAGCCGACCCAAGGAGCTGCATACAGGTAATGCTGTAATGCATGATTTTTCACAGACTCGCTCTAGTCTGCAGACGTATACATACACTATACGCTTTATGAACAGTCGTACGCACACGTATTACGGCCCTGATTTACGAGTCTGATTAGCTTCAAATTGAGCCGCAGCACGATCGTCGCTAGTATAGCTGTCAGGAGTGGGAAAAGCCGTTGAGATCGAATTAGTTCCAAATTGAGCCGCAGCACGATTTCGAGATCGATATGATTTGATTCTCGATTCCATTTTGATTCCGACGGGAGTAAGGCAGCTGGTCCGCATAAACCATCGTTGCAAGCACTAAAATCCGCAGAAACGCTCGTACGCTCCGTAAACACGCATGCGTATATTTACTCACACGCACGTACTTGATATCCCATTCATATCACGCATTGCACTAACAGGTGCGTATTTTATAGTACCTACGCACACTTACTCCCTAACCTCTTCGTGCGACAGAGATGGCGATAATCCACATGCGGCCAGAGCAGGATCACCGCGCGGCGTCGGGCGCATACGTGTGCCCGGTGTACCGCACGCTGGCGCGCGCGGGCGTGCTCGCCACCACCGGCCACTCCACCAACTACGTGCTCGCGGTGGAGCTCGCCACGCGCAAGCCGCCGCCGCACTGGGTCAAGCGCGGCGTCGCGTTATTCTGCGCGCTAGATTACTAGCTGTTGCTTAGTTATTTTCTAATCGCTATGTGTAGTTTTAAACAATATTGAGTTCTATTTCAGTGTGTAATAATATGTAGGATATAATTTGATAATAAAGTTTTGTAAAACATGTATATTTTCTTTTAATTTATAGATTAGCCCCGCTACGAATAGAAATGTTTACACAACGGATACGCTATAGATTTTTTTGTCTGATAAGTTAGACAACACACTATGCTAAATTATGCCCGGCCTTTTAATCCTATTTGTAAACTCTAAAAAAATTAACTCTACATTATCATTTACTATCGTATTTACAATTGGCGTGTTAAACGAACATTTACGTACAAAGATTAAAGTTGTGTTCGCTGGTCGGCCGTACATGACTGTACTGTGTACATTAGTAATTATTCTGTGGTTATGTACGGGGGGTGGTCGTCGCGTTACATTATTTTGATTGATGTACGCATGCTAGTTTAGGCATTGTTACTACATATAAGCGAATTTGTAGGTTTAGCCCACTATTAAATTTCTAAATTAATCTTATGGTGTTAACAGATAGTTCGATTTATAGGCAGATTTAGGACTTAGGAGCTACGTGATTTGGGTGGATTATGGTTAAGTCCAGCCGATAGCTGACCACGACAAACATTTTCCTGACATAATCCGACCAATAAGGATAGATTCGCAGCACCTATTTCTCTAATGGTATATTGTTAAAAATATTATGATTTATAAAACCTAGCAAAAAAGGCCCTGCCTACATGAAGGTCCGTATTAACTTGCGGTAATACTCCGGCGTTTGAGCTCAGGGTTAACTTAACTAGTTAGTATACATCGCATTACGGCGGGCCGGGGGCCGGGGGCGGCGGGTCGCGCAAGTTTTCTCATATTTTTTCACGTTAAACGAATTACGAAGAAGTTAGCAGTAAACTATTTATGGCGACTTTTTAATTTTATTTTATCCCCGGCCCGGCGGAGACTAAAAACGTGGAAGTTATAATATTAATTTTGAGTTTGATATTGGGGCGAGTTGGGAAAGTATGCCGGTGGCATATCGTTCGGGCGGAACGTTTATTTATAAAAGTGGGTATTGCAATCTCAGAGGTTTTGTGTTTTGAGATTCTAAATCGCCGCGCTGGCTGAGGATCGGGATTCAGCCGGCCTAGCATACGCCAACGAGATATCTCACTCTACATGTTTCTCGATGTTTGATAGTTTGTATCTTCATCCCTATTGACCCTAGCATGACAAACATTTTTTCTCGCGTAGATCTATCATCGAAATAACACATTTTTATAGAGTTTTGTCGAGATAATGTCGAGATTTTGACATTATGAAACGAGTAGTTTTTAATTATCTCGAGAGTGAGATGTCTCGTTGGCGTATGCTAGGCCGGCAGGGCTTGTACCACTAAACCGTTTTGAGACTCAATTAACAATCGAACGAGAATGCCGCATCCTACTCTAACAAACGTGAAATGACGTTGTTAGAGGACGCGGTATTCTTGTCCGAATGTTTGAGTCTCAAAACCATTTCGTGGTAGGCCTATAGGCAACCGATCACGAGTCATTATTCACTTCTACAAAGATATTAACATTGAATTGACATAGCCCGACCAAATAACGTAGGCCCACCATCAGCTGCCTTATGAATCGATTTTCTCGATGTGACCATATTATCACAGTGTAAATATCTAGTTATTTACACTGTGATATTATTATATAATTAATACATACTTTTATGCTTACGATTCTTTATAAACTATTGTATTTATATTGTATAAATTACTGTACTTTACTATATATCGTATACTTGAACCCATAAGGAGTTATATTCAGTAAAGTGGCCATGCGGCGGACGGCTAATTAAATATCATAATATAAACAAAAGAGTGCAGTTATTCCAAAGTCCATTGTAAAGCTAATTTGTATGAGATATAATAAAACACGAATGCAATGTTCACTCTTGTTGGAACTCAGAAAACTATAGAACTGTCTTCATATCAGACTTCCCTCTCCACTTATATTATACCTACTGCGTGAAATTTTAATGGTTGTTTTCCCGCAGTAAAATTATTCTATCTTAGTAGTACAATAGATATTTTGTGAAGTTTTTTTTGTTCAAATCATAAAAAAAAAATCGGCCGGGTCCATAGCCGCTCGCGCCTATCGGCATAAAGTTGCCATAGTACGTCATACAAAATATTTTGTATTTTTAAAAAATAACTTGCATGATTCGATAGTACTACTATAGGTAAATCGTCCTGCTGCGGGAAAACAACCACTAAAATTTCACGTTGTATAAAGATATGGTAGTTAGGTATCTATGTCTACCTATTCCGGAAGAATAGGTAGACATAGATTATACATAGTTAGATACCTATATTATAATTGGAGGTAGGTGTAGAATCTAGGCACTTACTATTACTAAACAGTCGCGTAAGTAGTTATTACCATAGAGTAATAAATAGTTAATTACCTACGTCACCCTAGGTACGTCCTAGGTTATCCTATAATTTTGATCGAAGGTTATCCTAGCATTAGTTTGAATAAAAAACGTTTGAAAAGTTTTTAAGGAAATATGAAAATATTTTTTAAATCCTAAATTGAAAAATGTCCGCACCAAAATGTTGCTGTGAACGTGCTCCACGCTAGCGTCGGACTCAGATTTTTTTTCTGTTGTCGTCCGATGACCGTGCACCTGCTGTAGATCAAATCGAAATCAAATATTTTATCTCTAAAAATTTTAACATTGGTGTTATGATGAACTAATAGTTTGTTTTCGTACGAAGGACATGTTTAAGGGTCTATTATTTTTAATGTTGTATTTTTTTGTACTTTATTGAATTATTTATAGTATGAAATGGAATGGAAATTAATGTATTTAGAATAAGTGCCCAAAAATTTGCATGCTATATTACTAGTGAAAAGTGTGAAGACTATCATAACTGTAACACCAAAATGTACCACTTTTGAAGCAAATAAAGAAAATATGAAATATGAAATGAAAACTTCTTGCCTCTTACTTAATATATGTAGTAAAAGAATATTCAATTAAACACGTACTCGTACTATACGTATCTTAAAAAGTACATCATTCGCATTCTTCTATGTTTAACTGAACTTTTAGGCAGGAAGGCTTTTCATAAATACTTTATGTCTGCGCGTGCTACGTGATAGGTAGGTACTCTATCGTTTTGCTATTATTTTTTATAAATAGGTAGGCAAACTAGCAAACGGGTCACCTGACGAAAAGCAACTACCGTCGCCCAAGGACACTCGCAACATTAGAAGAGTTGCAGGTGTGTCGCCGGCATTTTACAAATTGTTTTATGAAACCACGCTGCAACGTCTCTGTCTTCTTAAAGAGAGGATCATAGTTTGTTCAATATTATTCACTGTAGTTTTATTATTTTCGGGTAAGCGATAAGATCGTGAGTGACATTAGCGCGGTAAATTGGTCAAATCAAGGTTTTTGTACGACGGTAGGAGGTAGGACTGTAGGACGGTAAGACGAAGGTATAATATGAAGGTGAGAATGTTATGTCGTATGACACGACCTGCAGGTGACCGATAACGCTTAGATGACCGATACGAGACAACTCGAATAACAATTCGTACGTAATTTTTAAATGAAAAAAATAATATGAGAACTTTATTATTTCGAGATAAAAATGTGCAAGGTGACAATATTTAAAATGTAATAAGCGTTCTCTGTAAAAATACAAAGAAAACAATACACCTTTTAAACGTGATTACGTTTAGAAAATTTTCCCGCCTGTCATGACTTTCTTGACAGACTGCAGTAGTAATTGTACAACTAGAAATTGTACCTATATCTGCGGGGGCCCTTAGGGCCTGTTTCACCGCTTCCTGATAAGTGCCGGATAGGCTATCCACCACATAACTTGATAGATAGAGGACAATCTGTCAAACAAGTTGTGGATAGCCTATCCGTTACTTTATCAGAAAGTGGTAAAACAGGCCCTTAGGAATGTAACGTTAGATTTAAATAATATTTTTTGTCCACAATCCACATATTGTGTAAAATGCAATGAAGGCGTATACGTAAACTTTTGGGGTTATAATTAACTGGCCGATGGCGTAATCAGCCGCCGCGCGCGCCGCTACCACTTAAGGTGACGCCTTGATAATCTGGCTGTAGCGATGTCCATTTTTCTC
This sequence comes from Plebejus argus, assembly GCA_905404155.3. Taxonomy (NCBI): domain Eukaryota; kingdom Metazoa; phylum Arthropoda; class Insecta; order Lepidoptera; family Lycaenidae; genus Plebejus; species Plebejus argus. The sequence goes on along the minus strand of FR989930.1, from coordinate 19,246,015 downwards.
AGCAATGACTAAGGCTAAGAAATTAAAGTTCACTGTCAGTATTCATCATGTCTTTGTCTTTGAATTACCCATAGCATAACACGATTGGTCAACTTTTATAACACAGAATAATCAATCAAAAAGACCTTTGTAAAAAAGGGATTTCTATTTTGCCAACAGAGGAGAGTGATATAAGCTTCCAAAATTTGTACATAAATAGGTTCTAGTATACACTTTAATTTGTCCATAGCTTACTTATATGAAATTTATTTATGGTTTTTAAATTACGCGACAAAAACCATTTTGTCGCTACGCCCTTTAAATTTTTTGCTGTTCCATTGCTTGTTTTCTATGAGAGGCCGGGCCAGCCTCGCATAGAAAACAAGCAATCTAAAACACATTCAACATGGTTTTTTACTTTAACATGGCGTCACCTTAAGTGCACACAGCTCTATTATTAGAGAGCTACTCACGGATCACAGTCTCTGCTTGCTTGCATATATACATATTTTCAATACATTATTTCGTTGGTAGCTGGAAATTGTTGCGCAGTCATGGTGTCCTGGTGAGATTTAGTCCGAAGATCCCGACACTGAAAACCTCTTGGCATAATTCGTCTTAAATAATAATACAAACATGTCGCCTCTTTAAGCATTATTAACATCATTAGGTACCGTTATCTCACCAGGGAGTGGAATAAGCCAAGTGTGCAAATGGATCTACCTCTACCTGGTGAGAATTTCCGTGGTTAATGTCTGTAATTTTAAAATGTAATTTACGTTATTCTCCGTCATAATTTCTGGATTGCAGTTGTGTAAAACTTTTCGTGTGCAGCAATTTTCATTTTACTATCTAATAGGCTACGAATAATAAAAAGTAAAAACTATTCTAACTAAATTTTATTTCCTAAGATATTGCCACCTACTCGTGTAGATTATAATCTACACGAGTAGGTTTCTATATAATATCTATTAGTAGGATTGATGATTCTGATATTATATTATTCTGATAGTTTAACATTATTTTAAAAACATTTCCGGCAAGCCGTTATCATTTGCTGCTCAAACACTTCCTCAAGTAGACAGCGAATGTGGAACATACAAATTCACTTAGTTCACTTAGCACGCGTCACGCAGATTTGTGATAATGGGCCAAGTGAGACGAGTAGGACATGTGGGACGAGTAGGGCGGATGGGACGAGCTGTCACACGGGTGAGGCTGCGACGGCTGAAAAATATGTACTCTAAACTCTTTGATGCCATAATAACGTCGTTATATTGTGCCACATTAAATCTATTGCAGGGATTCCCAAACATATTTCACGGTGCCCAGATTATTAATGATATTTTGCAAACTATGATATAGGTATCAGATGTGTCATGGTCCATGGATCACTCATTGTGTCATTTGTTTTGTTTATTATACTTAAGAGCGTTTACACCTTTCACGCTCAAATTGGCTTAAAACTGTACTTTTCCAACTTGAAAAAATCATCAACCACTTATCTTTATAAAAATGTTGATAACTTTTTTTTATATAAAATTTCACTGTCTAAATAGTTATCAGAGAAAAAAATAGGATTTATAGAGTATTTGTACATTAAATCTCGATACCTTAACAGAGGTTTCCTTAAATTCCGTTTTAGTATCAGTTTCGAAGCTTTTAATTTACGAAACCAGCGATAGATCTAATTATAAAATAATAATAACCTATTGACAAGATCCTTAAGCAAATAGATATCAGAAAAAAATTCAAAGAATGAGAAATATCAAAGAAATATCAAGGAATTAAAACTTTTTTATTACCTATTTATTTAACTTAATTTAATATAATAATAGCTTCATATCATAGAAAAACACTTTAATTACAAAAATTGTTCTTAAATATCAACAAATCTTTTGTTAATTTTTTTTCTACAAATATTTTAAAACTACTATAAATCGCTGCGCGCAGAGCAATTCCAATAGTCCGCCGCAGGTTTGTATGGAAACTTGAAATAAGGTGTAAGCGCTCTTAAACCATGTCAATTTGTGTAGTACTAATAAAGTGCTTGTATTATTTCTCCCCTGACGTCTATTAATAATACAATTTGGGCTTCGATGTTTTACCTAAGTAAGAAACACGTAGTACACGTACAGAAAAAGTCACCAGTCATCTAAAAATATTATATCTGTTTAGCCTTATCAGTGCTATGTTTGGAGACAAAATATGGTAGGAAGCCAGCGTTTAAATAAACTACACTACTAGGTACCTACTCTCTACGATACATCAACTTTACTTTATCGTAGAGTTATTATGATAATCGTAAAAGGGGAAATAAAAACAAAGAATGCTGCAATCGTCTATGATTTGTATAATTTAATCTGTATACTTAACGGTTACACTCAAAACCTTATCAAGTCTTCGAAGAAAGTACTGCGCGTCGTTCACAGAACTACGAATATCGGTGGGGGTTTTGGCACTTGACAGCTTTTATTATAAACACATAGAGAACAGTTGGTGGAGATTTTTGGTATAAAAAATAAATAGAAGAGTGTAAAACTATGTAAAGATGTTGTTATAGGAACTGCTGGCCGATTCTGTATCGTACATTTGTGAGTTAATCACTGTGTTAGTAACGAAACGGAGGAGTGAGTAACGGAAAGTCTCACTTTTGTATTCACTTGCATACAAAAGTGAGACTTTCCGTAACTCACTCCTCCGTTTCGTTACTAACTCAGTGATTAACTCACAAATGTACGATACAGAATCGGCCAGCAGGACATATCAACATGAACTTCCAAGCAAGTATATAGAACTCTTCTTTCAGAAGCTATGTGTCGCAAAGCTCGAAAAGCTGAATCGATGTTTCGTAAAATGATCAGGAATCGGTTTCGTAGACCTATGAACAGACGATCGATATACATACCTACTCTACCTTACTTAATTAATTATACATAAAATATTTCAACAATAATTTACACATTTTAAATTTATTACAACAATGAATGAAAATACTATTTTATTTTAGGCAAGAGGGCATTAATTACAAAATTTGACCGTCGGAAAAAGTTACGATAGTTATTAGAGTTCGACATGTAAAGAAAAATAATATCTATTATTTATTTAAATAATTAAAAACCTTTTTCGTTTGTTTTGCTCGTATGAGTTCCTCTATAAGCCAAACTTACTCGTAACTTTAAGATTGGGTCTTCCGCCATTTTTGCTTAAACATCAAATCAACGAACGAAATGTTATCACATATTCAAGGAATTACGTTCGCTAGCTTACAATTAATTGATATCTAAAGTGAAAACTCACGAGGAACGAGTTTGAATAAGAAATAACAATCGAAATTGTGATCCGAAAATACTGCTACATTTTAATTAACTTGAAATTGTTTCTCCAAATGTTATTTTAAGTCGTTTCTGTTTCATATTATCTTTCAGCTTTAAGGCTACGTAAAAAAAGTAAATCCTCGTCGAAAAAAAAACAATTTCCTCGCGAGTGATCGTGTCGTGTGAGTTTAAGCGTCGAGGAGGTCGTCGTCGTCGGCGGCAAAGTCGGCGGGCGACCGCTTGCCGAGGCCGAAGCTGAACCGGTGCAGGTCGCGCTGCCGCTTGCCCAGGCCGAAGTTGAACTTACTGTACCTGGAAACTCCGGCGTATGTAGTATACGGCCATGGCATATAATGCGTCATACTTGTCGCCACGAAAATGCAGTTGACACTGTCCTTACTCTACATACAAATTACTACACCAATTTAGCGTTAGGACTATTTAGCGTTACGTCTATATCTTTGCGGAGCTGTCTAATGTATATAGCTTGTAAAATCGACGACAGTCAGAGACAATCATTTACTAATATCAAATATGCGTCTCTAGACATTAGGAATTGCTCGTATTGGTCAATCATATACCAACGTGTAATGCTGCCTGCATTACACACACGCCGATCATGAGCAATTAAATGCCCTCTACGCATTCTTCAAGACGAAACTCTACGGAAACATGTTATCAGTTTTATTTTCACACGATAATTTTGGTAAGCTAAGGAAGTTTGCGGAACAGGAAAATGTAAAGCTAAAGCATTGACTTACCGTTTCCCAAGTCCGAAGTCGTACTGTTTCGCGCGCTTTCCGAGGCCGAAATTGTAGAGGTAGGGCCGCTTGCCGAGGCCGAAGTCGTACATGCGGGCGCGCTTCTCCGGCTCCTCGTCCTCCGCGAACCGCTTGCCCAGGCCGAAGCTGTACGGCCGAGCGCGCTTCACTTCGAATCCTGTCGAAAGTTAGTGATGTGACAAAGAATATATTAAGAGGTTTCAAACGAGTGTTTACTGGTTTGCTTATTTACAAGCTTAGATTAAATATTAAACATCTTTAATTTTAATTAAGATAAAGCTTTAGCTTTAACTTAATTTAAGAAACAAATAACTAATAATGTTTGTTAAAAATGCATATCAGACCTAAAATGTGTGTCCTTATTAAAATGTATTACTTTATCTCATATGGAATACTTGTAATCTGCTCATAATAAATCCGCATCTAAATAAACTCCCACATATAATATTATGTAGATCACGTATAAGAAGTTTTTATAACTGTCGTCCTCGAAACTACATACTACGTACGATTAATTCAGATCTCGTAACGACGGAACAATTCCTATGATTATTTTGTAATGTAAGCCTTGCTCCTTTACGCTGTTAGATTTATGCTCAAAACGCTTTGACACAGTGTCTACTTTACTTTTATTTATTTTGATTCTTTCCGCCGTCGATAACGTTATTTTATTACAATTTCAATTAATAATAACTATCGTAGTCAGGGAGCCCTAGAACAATTTTTTTTATTACTATCAAGCCAATTTATTGCGAGTAGCTTCATTTTGATACGACAAACATCATTTTTATCTGCGAAAAATCTTGAAAGTAACAGAGATAGAAAGGATTTCATACTTTGATTTGATGGTCCTAAAAATGGATTGTTCTATGTGTAGGACAATGTTACTCTTAAATTATATAACTATTAGCCTACCAATATACAAAAAATCTGCTGGTTAGGGTTCCGTTTTAGGGTTCTGTAATCAACAAAACTTGGTTGACTACGGTACCCTAAAACGGACCCCTAACCAGCAGATTTTTGTATATTGGTAGGTTAATAGCTATATAATTTTAGAGTAACCTTGTCCTACAAATAGAACAATCCATATAGAACATCAAAACAAAGTATAAAATCCTTTCTAACTCTGTTAGCTACCACTTTCAAGATTTTTCGCAGACAAAAATGTTGTTTGTCTTATCAAAATGAAGCTACTCGCAAAAAATTTGCTAGACAGTAATCAACAAAATTTTGTTCTAGAGCTCCCTGACCACCTATGGTAACCTACGCGAATAAAATTTACAAAAGTAGGTAAGTAAAGGAAATTCTCAGAAAAACACATAATAAATCAGTAAGTTTACGATATTATGTCTAGTATTAAATTCGCTATTTAGTTTTCAAAGCCCGCAGTTACTTAAGCAGAGAGGTATAAAATCTGAAAGTGAAAGCTTTCAGGGTGGATAAATATTATTTTCTAATGTTATCTTTAGTTTATCTCGTGTAATTTTAGATTTATTATTTCGGTCCACTCGGTTCATATCGAGTTTAGATCCAGTATTTTAAGTCGCCAACCAAACAACGTAATATAATTTTGTAGAAAATATGAAATGTGTCTGAAATGAACGTACAAAACTAATGAAATCTACATTTGAAATACTGCTAAGTAAGTGCTAAGAGTAATTGTCTCAAATATGGAACGAGAGAATTACGGTCTAGAACAGCGCTCTAGTATTCATTACAATATTAGTTATTACCACCTGTTCCAGTGCTAAACGTTATTCGAAAATAGCGGTGACACTCACTAATGATGTCGTAGTTTCATATTTCATAGTTCCAATGTAAGCTCTAATATGTGATGAATTTCCATTTTGTATACTTATTAATTAGCATTATAAACTACGTGGTTTAGTCGGAATTCTCCTTCGGAGGTCGCGGCGTGGTAGCTCAATATTATGTTTACACGTGGTTTACACGAGATCACAAATTATAGTAATACGAGCTTTTGCCCGCGGCTTCGCTCGCGTTAAGAAGTATTATTATATACAAACTTTCATCCCCTATTTGAATCCCTTGCGGTGAGAATTTATCAAAATCCTTTCTTAGCGGATGCCTAGGTCATAACATCTACCTGCATGCCAAATTTCAGCCAGATCCGTCCAGTGGTTTGGGCTGTGCGTTGATAGATCACCATGTCAGTCAGTCACCTTTGAGTTTTATATATATATATATATATATATATATATATATATATATATATATATATATATATATATATATATATATATATATATATATATATATATATATATATATATATATATATATATATATATATATATATATATATATATATATATATATATAAGATGTATTTGTACACCTTCAATATAATCGTTGAAGGAAATCGGGCACTCATTCGCAAAAAAGCTGCATCTATAATTAATCGAGTAAGGGGGGGGGAAGTGACAACAGCATCCTGAGGATTGTGGCAGATGATCCGCATGCACCCATATTGAGGAACTACGTGCGGATAATGAATGAATTCGAGAGCAGATCTCTAGGACACAATATCCGCACTTGGTTCTAATTGGGTGCATGATTTACCTTTTAGTGTCAAGTTTTTATTTTTAGTCATGTTTTATTTTTACTAACCCTATAAATTATAATTTTTATTTTAATGTTTGTATTACTAACCAATGGACCATAGTAGTCTGAAATAAAGATATTTGTATTTGTATTTGTATTTGAAAATGTGATTGAAAATGTACACAATAACAAGGTTATAAATAAAATTGTTATTTATTTCAACTTGTTTTTTTGCATGCCAGGTAGAAAGATTGAACCATATTATAACACCTATTGTAAATTTCTTTCTGCAAAAAATAATTATGATTAATTTATTTATTAGTTATTACAGTTCTTAGTTAAGAATTAACAACATTTGTCTGCTCAGCTAGCATAGTAATATTATCTTGTCTTTGCTCTCTATATAGTCTCTACTCTCTACTATTTAACTAATGACCATATTATTATCTTCAACATTAGGTACATGCAATGCTCGGTATTGGCGCATTAAGTCGGGTGGCCAGATAGAAAGAAATTCGACCTTTAGCTGCTTATTTTCTCACTAGATAACGCCCTCAACTCCGTTACGTCAAATTTCCAGGATAAAAAAATATCCTATGCCCTTTTCCAGGACTCAAAGTAAAGGTTTAGGCGTGAAGACTTGAAGAGGTAACAGACAGACAGACACACTTTCTAAATTATAATATTAGTATGAATATGTATTTTATTGGTATTCTGCTCACATTACATATCCATATAAACGATATACTAATATTAACATACGCGAGTATCAACTCAAATTTCTGTCTAGTTCCCGGATTAATAATAACTCCCACACCGGTTTCGGTGACGGTGGCCGGTTTCATTGAAACCGGGCCAGTTACGCAGCAGTAATTTTATAGTGCCCAAGTGTGTGTGCAGTACACATGAGCACTAGCTCTATTCCTTTTACTCACATAACCCATTGGGACGGAAGACCAACACAACCGGCGCAGGACCGACTTTTTACATGCCCATGCGACGCATGGATCAACTTACTTGTCAGACAATCAGGTGATCATCCTTTTTTTTTTTTTTTTTTTTTTTCCCGGAGGGGGAAATGCATTACGCATACCACCCAGGCGCAGGGGGCGACCCGAGCGGTGATGTGGGACTCCCGTAGCTGATGAGACCACGGTATACCCACTAAAACCCCCCCCCCATCTTCCGCCACGCCGCCTTTTGACGGGGCCACGGGAACGATACACACATCCGCGACCCCGCCAGCGGTCCGAAGACTCCACGATGGGCGCACGACACGTGCGCCCTCCTCCTCGGCCCCCACCAGGGCTGTAGCAGACGCCCCCCGAGTCTGCTACTTGGAGGCCATGTATCAGGTGATCATCCTGCATGGTCCTAATCAAACTTGGAAATAATATGTTTCCAACACGGGAATCGAACCCACGGCCACCGGAGTCGAGAGCCACTCTCTAACCACTAGACCACGGAGGCGTCCGGACTAAAGCTCTTTCGATCAATCGAAACTGACCTGGCGTGTCGTCGTAGGGGTCGATGTCGTCGTTGAGCGCGGCGTCGACGTCGTTGACCACCTCGTCCGTCACGTCGTCGTCAGCTGACCGCTTCCCCAGACCGAACGAGTACGGCCGCGATCTGCAACACATTTTAACTTTACTAGCTGACCCAGCTAACAATGTCATGGTTTTTCTTCGTTGCCACAACGCGTTGAGATCGAACAGCATGTCAGCCACGACACGCATTTCGCTATTTAGTCTTTCTTTGTTTGACACAACGCGTCGTGCGCGATTTTCATCAGAGCCATAACACGAATTTCGCGTTGTGGATATTTCACTGTGAGCACAACGCGATGTGAGCTATTTTTCCGCTCAATAGGCGTTTTCGATCTTTGAGCATTATATTACGAGTATATAGATTTCAAGTAGTCATTAAAATTTGGCGTATTGGGCTTACGAATTTTTTGTAATTCAAACTACGCAGTTTGAAATATATCTTTTGCACCATTTTAACTGTTTTGAAATACTCTGTACACGTGTGTACGCATAATAGTTTACGCGACATGCATAATAATGCATTTTTATGTATTATGTATATTATTGCATCATTTTTCTCATGCTAGAGAATATAATCGGCCAAGTGCGAGTGGGACTTGCGCACGAAGGGTTCCGTACCGTTAAAGAGCAAATTAGGCCAAAAATTGTGTTTTTTGTATGGGAGCCCCCCTTAAATTTTTACTTTATTTTATTATTATTCTTAAATATTATAATAGACATATAATTAAGGCCTTTGTGAAAATATCAAGTGCCTACCTGTTGCCATTATTGATATCGAGCAAAAAAGGCCAAAAAATCACGTTTGTTGTATGGGAGCCCCCTTTAAATATTAACTTTATTTTGTTTTTAGTATTTGTTGTTATAGCGGCAACAGATATACATAATCTGTGAAAATTTCAGAACTCTAGCTATAGCGGTTCTTGAGATACAGCCTGGAGACAGACAGACGGACAGACGGACAGACAACGAAGTCTCATGAATAGGGTCCCGTTTTCACCCTTTGGGTACGGAACCCTAAAAATGATGCAATATTAGACATAGCGTACAGCCGAACTACGAGTATAACTACATTTTTTACCAGAGTACCACGGTACTCGCACACAAAGTTGCCGTGTTATACTCATCTCTGAGTCTTCTATGAGAAAATTGATAAGAAAATATATTATTGCCTACCTTTTTCCTAAGCCGAAGTTGTAAACCGGCAATCGTTTATACTCCGATACGTAGCTGTAGGCGCGCTTGCCGAGGCCGAAGTCGTAGTGCGGGGAGCGCTTCTCCAGGGGGGGCGCATGCGACTCCTCGGGTCGCAGCTCCTCGTGCTCGCCCTGCACCTGCTCCTGCGCGCAGAACGCGCCGCTGATGATGCAGAACATGATAAGGGTAGCGTCGAACATTCTGGAACAATACAAATAGAGAAACCCTCAATTGTTGTTAAGCTGGTTGTAATGAATTATATATAAGAGTCTTTTTTATCTATGTATTTATTTTTACTTTGAGGAGATGGCGAAATGCTGGCGATAAACTAAATTGGTTTTCCGATCAGTGGATGCGTTAAAACACAAATCGATACAGAAAGATTTATGAGAAGAGAATTATGAGCATTGAGCACTTCTTCTTAGTAACGCCTCTCTGCGTCTGTGAGTTATAACCGTGTGACTGCACGACTAATGCAGTAATCAAGGGTTTGTTTGTTACTTTCATCCAATTTATCATCATCTGACATTGTTAAGGTTCGAGGACGAAACAGTCATACCAACAAAGGCCTCGATTTCGATCGAACCTTGAACTATCGTAGGTGACGAATGCGCTATTAGGTAAATTGACGGCACATAATAGAAATGCGCTAATTCCAACGAATAGCTAGGTACACGGTCGTCAAATTTAACCTTGTAAAGTCTTGTTCCATTTCCACGAATACGTCATGTTTAATAAGCGTAATAAATAATGTTTAATAAAGCCAGCCATTGACGGCTGTAAGGCCTGATTAGCACACCCGGGGCGCGCGGTCCTAATAACGAAATATTGTGAGCTGTAATACCGGCTTCGCAGCCCCGCGCCGCGCCGGGCCCGCACAACTCCAAAATTACAGTTTTTTAACCCGCGAAATGTACGACTTGCAAGGTTATTAGATTATGTTGAAGAAAAATTCTACTAGAAATATAATAAGCTCCCCCACACCGGTTTCGGTGACCGGTTTCATTGAAACCAGGCCAGCTACGCAGGAGCATTTTTATAGTGCCCATGTGTGTTCGCAGTACACAAGAGCACTCTCTATTCCTTTACTCTCATAACCCAGTGGGACGGCAGACGCATGGATCATCTTACTTGTCAGACAATCAGGTGATCAGCCTGCATTGTCCTAACCAAACTTGGAAATAACATGTTTCCAACGCGGGAATCGAACCCACGACCTCCGAGTCAAGAGCCGTGCTCTGTACCACTAGACCACGGAGGCGTTACTAGAAATATGCATAATATGCAATGTACATAATCATACTATAAGTTTGGTGTCATTACAAGTGCAAAGTAAAACATACACTTTGAATCATCGCTCTGCAGAAGACTGTATCCTATTATGTATAAATTTTAAACAAAGAGCCATGAACGTAGAAAAAAAGCGCCCAAGTGCGAGTTGGACTCGCCCATGAAGGGTTCCGCAGCAGCAATAAGGTTTATTTTTATGAAGTTAAAAGGTTTTTAATTTATTTTTATATTTCGGTCGATTTAATGAAATTTAGATTAAGGTTTACCATTTATGACGTATAAAAAAACTACTGGCTAGATCTCGTTCAAACCAATTTTCGTTGGTAGTTTTTATAGTAATCTACATCATATATTTTTTTTAGAATTATCATGCCCCTACTTTAGAAATTAGAGGGGGGGGGGGACACACATTTTACCACTTTGGAAGAGTCTCTCTCGCAAACTATTCAGGTTAGAAAAAAATGATATGAGAAACCTCAATTAGAGTTGGCCACGCACACGTTCTTACGCCTGTCAAACGGTATGGACTAGCGTAAGAATGTGTGCCTGCGGACCGTGTACATGCAGTCAGCCTAGTCGACTCTGAAGACACAGTTTTGTATATAGTACGACTCCGTCCGCCTTTTTTTCTACGTTCATGCAAAGAGCAAATAACTTTACGAAAAAACTGCGACAATATTATTATGTTTTTAACAATTTACAAACAGCCTTGATCAATTTTACTCCTAGATTATCTAGTCTTAAAGGTATGATAGATGCCGTATTAAGCTCATGAACCATAACAATAAGTCAAATGAACTGTAAAATTCCTAGTAAAAGTCCGTTATGGACGACATATTTGACGAAAACCACGCCTCTGGTGCAGTTCACCCTAAGTTTATCAATAATCAAAATCATCTTAAGCTTTCGGTTGTGGTTTGTTATGAACATGGTGTATTTAACACTCTTGTGCGGTGTTAAATTGTTAATTTTAAGATTAAAATTATAACCAAGGGGATTCTTTTAACGAAATGTATAACAAGTTATATATTTTTAGGTGTAAACAGCATAATATTTATAATAATTCAAGAGGTGAGTGGAAGAAGGTAAGTAACATGAAAAAACTTCCTGTTTTTTGCTTAAATGGAGGCTTTAGGGCCGGAAAAGTTATTTTAAATAGAAAAACTATGGATTGTATGTGTAGCCAGATATATTAGCTAGGTTATGAAGTAGATAAGTTACAAGTTTTATTAAAATAATTAGGGAAAAAATAAGTTATTGTCCGTATGTTACGAAATGTTACTTATTCGATTCTTCCGCTCAAGTCTTCAATTATTATGGCCTACTACACTAGGCCAAGAAATTTATTTCATTCCCTCTTTTTTCATATTATAACTCACGCAAAATTAAACAAAAAATCGCAATGCCAGTCCATAATAGAAGCATAAGTATTAAAATTAATTTAACTTTGTATAAGGAGTTGAGTGACAAACAATAAAATAAACAATGTGTGAACAATTCTCCGCGCGACTGTAGGTACAATACGGCTTTAAATTGTTGTTCCGCATGCAGACTGTTATTTAAAAGTCTTCGCGTTCCCCGTCTCTTAGAATACTTTTAACAAATTGTTTTATTGTACCTCCATAGATTTCCTTTGCAAATATTTGTTTATCCCTTTTTTCCTCTTTAAAATAGTAGAAAAATATTGATGTCCGTTTGCTTATTGCTTACCACAACTTCTTTAATTGACATAATATAATATTATTGTAACCCCGTAAATTTACTTGACTAATTAATAATTAATTATAATTAAAATATAAATATTCTTAATGGTGTGATTGATGTAATAATGAACTTGCTTTTATTAATATTTTATTGTAATATATTACGAGTATAGACTATAGACTATGTATTATAATAATTAAAATATACTAGAAATAATATTTGCATGCTATTGTATAGCTAAAAGTGTCAGAACCACGAATATTGTAAGCATCTTTTATAACCACCACTTTTACTGCAAATAAAGGACTGATTAGTGATTAATTTAATACAGTTTTCAACTCAAGAATAAAGTGGAAGATTTATATCGTGTGAAGTAGAGTCCGAGGCGTAAATAAAACAACTAAGTTGTTTTATTTACCCCCGGGGTGACCTATTACATTTCATTATTTACCCCCGGGGTGACCTATATAGATTTCAGATTAACGGTTGAATAACAGCATAAATTAATAAAAAGTAAATAATTTCTTTCCCTTCACCAGAAGTTGGAGAGGCGATGCTTCATTGATGGTACATGAGGATGTTCAAGATTTTCAAATCACGGGTGCATGCAGATAATTTGGTCCTGAGTCAAATTGCATTCGGAAGTGTCTACAGCGAACTTAGATAACATTTAAAACGGTTTCGGCACAACGCGTCGCTAAATGATATCACCTCAGATATTACGATGTCTTCTGTAAAATTTTACACAAGTTAGACATTAAGGCCTAATTCAGACCGCAACGCGACGCGTAGATATATAATTTCTATATTTGTATGGATTTGACAGATTTACAAGACGTCTCGCGCAATTGAGATCTGTCAATTCAGTACATAATATTTAGAAATGCATCTATGCGTCGCGTTGCGGTCTGAATTGGCCCTTACTAATTGTCGAAACTACATGCAATTTGAGTAAACACCCTGATAGTTTATCGCTGCAGTCGATAAGGTGCGCTCTCGGTGGAACACGGTACTTTAAATTACATTTTAATCATATTGCCGCTGTAACTGTCGCGCTCTATAACTTTCTATAGTACGAGCTTCGGCGTAGCTAATCAAATAGTATCTATTGAGAAATATCTTGGTAATGTAAAATATTAAAAATTAATGTAATAAAAAGGTGTTCTTTTGTTAAGAATGATTTTAAAATTGAGTTTGAGTAGTTTTAGATTAAATTCTTAAAGGACCAAGGATGAAGGATCACGTTAATGACATTAATTATTGTTTAATGACTTTGAAATTAATCTGTAGACTGTGACTAAAAATTTTAACTTCCCAGAGTAAACTATATATTGTAATATCCATTAATTCTGCACGAGTTTTAGCGTTTTTCCATAAGTAATACAGGAATAGCCTAGGCCCTAGTGAGTGGTTATCAGGTGTGGTTACGCAACCAGCAGCTATAAAGCAGATTAATACCTCTATTAGCAGTAAAGCCGGTGTTAAGTGACCACCGCACCGCCTAGGCCCGCCGCACGACATCGTCAAACCGTTAATGGTGTTTCGAGTGGGTGATTTAACTTCCGAGACTTGTAATAAATTTAAAAATCGCTTTACCAGGGATCAACATACACTTTGACATACCTAAGTTAGTATACTTAACCAAAATGGCTACTGCACAAGCAATGAAATGTTAACTTTCAACTTTTAACAACGTTCAACAACCTTCTTAAACACGTAACGCACCAGTACCAGCTGAATAATTCTAACTGCTATCTGTGGGAGCGAAAGAGCTCCCACAGATAGCAATTAGAATATTTTTTCGGGATAAGACATAATTACTATCTTCAATCAAAATCCCGAATATCTATAATTCTAAAACTTCAGCTATAACTACCACACCGAATATTATCATCAAAATCCCCAGTTTTTGCATTAAAAATTACCAAACATCCATTCATTTACCTTACAAACTTTCTCATTTGTAACAGCGCCACGTTGGAGATTACTCTACGATTCATAAAGTAAACAATAACAGAGGTTGAGTAATTGCTGTGGTTGTGGAGGTTAATATTTGAGCCGAGTGCGGGACGGGACACGTGAACCAGGATAAAGCGGACTCTTTGTTACAAATGGCTCGTACAAGCGAATGGAAAATGTATGACAAAAGTAAAGAAACTTAGGGTTACTTCACAATGAAACAGCATATTTTTACGAAAGCGATTCAAAATGATTGTCATTACAATAAAAAAATGCATTTTTTATGGCAAGAGCTCGAGTTTCGAGCGTCGACGCGATTTGCAGCGTAGCACCGATTAAAAAAATCATAACTAAATTGCAGCGCTGCGTAGCGTCTCGATGTGAACTGACCTTAATATACTTGCGGCTTTAAACTTACGTTTTATGTAACAGAAAAGCTTTTCAAGAGCTAACTTAATTTTATCCCGCGGGTTTCTTGCAATGTCGTACTCGCAGTTTAAAATTATGTTTGTCAAGTTTTCTAGTGCCTTCAAAGTGTTCATATTGCCTTACTGCACTGCGAATGGGTATGTAAACAGGGCCGGATTAGCCCTGATATAACTTGTAGTACGTGCTACTTTGTGACCGTCGTCAGTGACTTTTTAAAGAGTAGGTATTAGAAGATTTTTATACATAGTTAAACAATACATTTTGTGTAACAACTCTGGAATTTATGTAATTCAGAAAAGGTATTAATTTGAAATCAAATGTAAGTCAGGAAATATCAGAATGTGCTACGGCCTACGGGCCTCGCTCTCGATTATCCTACGGTACCTATGCTAAAAAGTGCTACGGCCCCATTGTTAAAATATGCTTCAGGCCTTGCGCTAGAATGTGCTACGAGCTCCAAGCTAAACTTTGCTACGGGGAAACGTGCTACGAACCCCTACACTGGAATGTGCTACGGGCCCCACGCTAGCTGAATAGTGTGAATACGTCACTGGTACCAAGTCACGGCTAATATCGAGCACCGCTTTTATAAGTTAAACCGAGTCATGTTCTATCTTCGATCTCATTTCTATCGATCCCTTAAATTTGTACAGCTGACATTTTTGTACAGCTCTCGAGTCCTTTAAAATTGAAAATTGCTTATTATCCCCCGCAGCTTGATAGAAGCAATTCGCTACGAGACTCATTAAATACTCGAATTATGTTTTGCGGTTGATTTGTTTCTATTTAAATACTACTATAGGATTTTCGCAATTTTGTCGTTGACGAAAACTGTATAACATTTTGCTGCAGTAAAATTTTATTTTGTCCTTTCTCTGGACACACAGGCGACACAAAAATATTACTAGGTATGGACTAATATGAATCTATGTCAATAAAGTTATAAACCTTCCTTAAATACATAAACAGACCGTAAACCATACCACGTACCATTACCACATACACGTACCATTTTAATTTCGCCATCATGCAGAGGAAAATTAACTTTGAAACGACAATCTTTTGTGGGACGTTAATTTAAGCTCTAAAGCGGAATACCTAATTGCGCGGAGCTTATCATCCGTCTGACACATTGGCGGACATCACTCATGGGACAAGTCCCACTCGTCCCACACGCCCCACTCGTCCCACTCGCCTCGTGCCTGTCCTACGTTTCGGCCGCTTTTATATTCGGGACAATCTCTCATTCCCCTCATTATCAGCTGCTATTTGTCACGGATCTGTGCAGCGTTTTGCAGAGATCGCGGCAAACACTGAATTAAAATATTCTTAAACACCTCCATGTGGCCAGTGGCTATGCACGAGCCGGACATTACTCCAAATGGCTTGTTCCGTGAGTTTACCGTTAATTATTTACCGTTTCGTATATTGGCCACGAAAAGTAATAGTAAATTACAAGCATTTGAATTACTTGAATTACAGATCAATATATCTAGAAATTAGTCAATACTATCCAGACGTAAAATTAATAACATCACCTAGCTGTTCTTATAAATTTCCGATGTTTTCGTGAACATCGTTCATGGTTTTAAGTAAAGATTTCATCGCGGACATTATAATACTAAAAGCCGAGCTTTGTGAGGGCTCGCATCGTCACACCTTGACCGACTGATGATAACACATCTACATAATATTAATAAAAATTTCTATGTTAAAGCACAAATCAATAGGCGTGATAGTTTTCCCGTAAAGTGTAAATTATACAAGGGCTCGCTTCACTCGCCCTGATTATATTGTGTTCTTCGTAGACCGGAACACAAATAATAACAAAATTAACTTCAACAAGTGGAACACCTGACACCACCCTTAACCATGTGTAAAGCCGATCAAAATCCCAGTTACCACAGACTTCATCGAATGAAAAGTAATTAATTCATCAAGCCCTAAGCGATCGCATGCAACCGCGAGAACAATAGATAAGCTATTGTGTCTCGTTTTTCCACGATCGACGTTTGATCTTAAGTTTGCTAGAATAAGTTACGTGGTATTCTAAATTTACAGTTTACAGTTAGAAAAGGATGCAGGACACTCGCTAAGCTAAAGACGTTTTTACTCGTAAATCGGCCCTTTCGGCATAGTCAAACATTGAAAATATTTAATTTCCCCTACATACCTACAACAATATGTTTTGAGTTAGTAAAGTCGCGGATCCACGGCGGGGGTAGCCATGGTGACGGTGTTTCTCGGATAGCAATTATAGCGGGTATTGTACAGAGTTCACAACCGCACACCCTTACATGTTATTGGGCCGACTGTATTGTTTATTGCGATAGTTTTGACTTCCCGATAGTTATTTATTAATTTGAGCTATTAGTGCGTACTAATTGTTCGGGGCTCGACCTCACCCTGTGTGTTGTCTATAGTTGTACGACAATAGCAATAATTACTGCCGACATACCTCAAAGGGACGGAGGACCCGTCTTCCAGGTAGAGGATCAAAGTCCGCAAAGTTGATAAAACGTGGGCACAAAGTTTTCGTTATTAATATCACAAGGCAAGGATATTATTATGTGGCACAACTTTTCAATTATTATGTGCAAACAGAAGTAAGAAAATTGAGGATTTCATTAAAGAGCCAGATAATTAATTAAAGGTAAGCTACCGCGACGGCTGACTGAGGTTTAATAGCCTTCTGCCACTTTGGTTTTATACCATCGGCTACCAGTAGATAAATTTATTGAATACTAGCTGTCCCGGCAAACGTTGTTTTGCCATTTAAAGTATTTCTACTTCATCAGTAATTGATACAAAATCTAACCCTCCCCCCTTTTGTCCCCTAAGAGGGGTGGGGTGAAAACTGATGTTAAGTTGGAAAATACAATTAATAATATGACGTAAGTCCATTAAAGAAAAAAATTGATACAAAATCTGACCCCCCTTTGGGTCCCCTTAGAGGGGTGGGGGGAAAGTTTATACACCAGGATGTTGAGTTGGAAGAAGGCAAATATATCTGCGAAAACCGTATGCAAATCGGATCAGTAGTTTTCGTGTTAAAGCAAAAGTTTGATACAAAATCTAACCCCCTCTTTCGTCCCCTTAGAGGGGTGGGGGGGAAATTTTTTATACACCAGATGTTAAGTTGGAAGAAGACAAATATATTTACGAAAACCGCATTCAAATCGGATCAGTAGTTTTCGTGTGATAGTGGAACAAACATACAGACAGACAGACAAAAAACTAACCACAGTTTTGGCTTCTATAGCGATGTAGTAACACCCCCTGCTTATTATTTTTTCAATATCTTTAATGTACAGAATTCACATTTCTACAGTTTTATTACATGTATAGATTTATAGTTAAAGAAATTAATTAATTATAATAGCAATCAAAAATAATAGTCATTCAAAACGTATTTAAAAAGTCCTAAAAATATTACTTTCTTAGTCATAACTTTTAAAGCTTTTTTGAAATTAGGATTATAAAAATGAAGCACGATAGTCTATTATATCAAATCAATAAAGCAGCACCCTGCTGTCGCATAACTATTGAAAATCTATTGTCTGCGATTCCCACGATCGAGGTAATATTTACGTGGACTCTCCGGGCGAGTCGGTGGCACTGATCCCCTACCGCACGCACACTCGCGCGTCGCGCCTTGACGCCCAATTCGCAACGTGCAGCAGAAATCGTAATATTTTAATTTCGCCATAGCATTAAAACCAAACGTCCAATTTTAATCATTCAAAGACCAAATATTATCTACATTAACTGTACTTAGTGATGAAGTAATTTATTTTGATAAGGGTCAATAGCATTATTTAAATAAACGCGTTTAAATATAGTACAAAAAAAATTCAAGATTTTTTAATAAAAAAATGGTTATTGTGCCTCACTCAACATAGATAGGTATAGTGTGTCGCGGACTTTTTTGTAGATATTTAAAAGATCTATAATTACTTAGAACATTTTATGCCTCTATCTTTTATAGTTTGGGCAGCGTACGCAAAATAAGTAACTTTTCTGGTTGATTTTTTACACCTTGCGTCCGAAAATCCCAAATATCTTACGGAACCTTATATTTTTCCAAAATAAAAATTAGCCTATGTTCAGCAGAAATAATGCAGGATTCCAATGGTAAAAGAATTTTTCAAATCGGTCCAGTAGTTTCGGAGCCTATTCGACTCAAACAAACAAACAAACAAATCTTTCCTCTTTATAATAGTAGTGTAGATGAAATAATCGGCCAAGTGCGAGTCGGACTCGCGCACGAAGGGTTCCGTACCATTTATAGAGCAAAATTAGGCCAAAATTAAGGACTTTGAGAAAAAATTAAGTACCTACCTTATACCATTATTGATATAGAGCAAAAAAGGTAAAAAAATACGTTTGTTGTATGGGAGCCCCCCTTAAATATTATTTTTATTTTTATTTTAGTATTTGTTATTATAGCGGCACCGGAAATACACAATCTGTGAAAATTTCAGAACTCTAGCTATAGCAGTTCTTGAGTTACAGCCTCAAGGCATACAGACAGACAGACAGACAGACAGACAGACAGACAGACAGACGGACGGACAGACATCGAAGTCTTAGTAATAGGGTCCCGTTTTTACCCTTTGGGTACGGAACCCTAAAAAAGATATATTTTGTTACTGCAGTAGGTAGAAGAACGTTAAATATTATGACCTGCGCCTTATGTTTTGTAATGTAGGCAAAACGTGCGTAATACTATAATTATAATACTTAATAAATTATAAAACCTTATTTTTTCCCGGCAGATCTTAGACAGAATTTCTTAATTACTAGTTAAAAGTAGCAAATTATAACATTGTCAAAAAATATTTTATGCCAAAATACAAATTTTAGGTACGATACCTAATTATTTCCTACGGAATACATAGGAAGTTATTATGACGTGGTTACGCGAGAAAAAATTATAATATTAATTGCTACAACTTTTACGACGTGTTTTAAGATTTACGACTTCCCTGTATACACCATGGGAGCACAAATATTGTGGGTACATAAAAGGAAATGGTAATTCTCATCGGATTTCATATTAAACGTCAAAGAGTGGGTTAGTATTGGATCTAGCTGGCGCTATTAATATGCTAATAGGTCTTTATAAGAGGGACATGACGTGCGGGGTGCGGGGATCAGGGGGGAGACGGGGGGTGATATCGGTGACAGATAGATTCCCGACAGAAAGCTCTGCTCGAGCTTAGAAGCTATTGTGCCGTCTGGTAGCTTTCGCATAACTTAAATCAATTTGAACCGACTGTCTAGTCTCTAGAGCTTCCCACTGGAAAATTATGAGCTGACAGTTTGGTAGGGCGCGGCTGTTTGACTGAACGAATTACTGTTGGTATCAAATGTAAGTACCTAACAATTTGCGTTTAAACCATTTGGTATCAGCGGACAATAATTTTTATATTACTTACAAAGTGTGAAAAATACATTATCCTGTCGAACTTACGTCCAACCGAAGTTAGACTATAAAGTATAATGCGTAGTAATTCTGGCATAATGAATCGTCAGTAATTATTAAATAGCATTGAAGCATAATCATGCCAAACTTCGGTCGCGTACGTTTTATTAGGGTTTCGTACGGTAATAGCTAGAGATTTGATATTTTCACAGATTATGTATATCTGTTGCCGCTATAACAACAAATACTAAAAATAAAATAAAATAAATATCTAAGGGGGCTCCCATACAACAAACATGATTTTTTGGCCTTTTTTGCTCTATATCAAGAATGGCAACAGGTAGGTACTTGAATTTTTCACAAAATCCTTAGTTATCTGTGTACTTTAATATTTAATAATAATATTAAAATAAAATAAAAAAGTAAGGTGGGCTCCCATACAAAAAACACAATTTATGGCCTAATTTTGCTCTATAATGTTACGGAACCCTTCGTGCGCGATTCCGACTCGTACTTGGCCGATTATTATATTACATATTAGTATATTTAGACACGCTATATCTGTTGATAAAAAGTTTGCACTTTGGTGGAACCCAAGTTATTTGATCAGGAGGTGTCAAATTAAGTTTATTAATTGATACCCTTTAAGTTGTAGGCATATTAACTAACTCGTATTTAGTCACTTTAAAATTGATGAAGTTCAAAGTTGGGACGTCAAACTTTTTTAATTAAGGTGACCTTCAGTCCAGATGGGACCTGGGTAGCTCAACTCATTAAAAATTAATTTATGGATACCTCATTTCCTGCCCATATAGCGTGCGTTCCGAAATTTAACAAAGGATACTGGCCAGTGCTCGTGACGTCAAAATCCAGCGCCCAAAGTGTGTGTGGTGAGACATTAAGTGTGACTTATTTTTGTGACATCCCAACAAAGTCGTATACGCCAATGTTCTGGCGTATATTTTGGAACGAATTTGCAGCACGGCGTTGATTCTGGAAGTCATGAGTATGGACCGTATACTGGAGACATATCGGGACTCACTCACAATTAAAACGAGTGTGTAATTATACTAGTGCAGCAAAACAGGCGCAGGGAAGGCAGTCCGACTGTCCGGTTTTAATCAACTAAAAACTGTAGATACATTAGTTAATGCGTCCACTTGACCTGAATAATTAGAGTTTGTTACTTCAGCCGCGAGACGTGGGGTCATTCATACAGTTGGTGTTTTGTAGAATTGAGAACTTGTATAGGTATTTCATTTAATTATTCACAGGAAAAGGGTTTAGCGCGATTACACAATTAGGGTAACGTCCGTAAGGATTTAATATAAAATTAGTTAACACGTAAAACGCGTTGAAATGAGCAGTATTACCAAAAGTTAGCGCCTGACAATGTTGAATAAAACAAATCCTACAGTCGGAACTACCACTGCTTTTACGGGATTTCGCTAAGTAGAGTTTCGTAAACACCAGAGAGTAATAAAATATGTCACAAATCGACAAAGCTCTAGTATAGAACAAGAATAACATTCTAGGATTTAGTTATCCCTTGAATATCTTACGCGGAATTACCATTAATTGTTCTATCGCACATTGGATTCGCATAGGGCTTGTAATCATTTTATGTCGAGATAGGACTCTTATATTATTACTGTAAAGCCATAATTATTATTTCGTTCCAAAAATGCGTATTGTTACTGCGAGAAGTAGAGTGGGATCATTTCATACATGACTTATGACGTTAACAATTATTGATACTAAAAATAGTGATAGATTAGATATTTAATGTTATTTTTGCAGCTTTATTTATAACGCAAAACATTATCTTTTATTACATTACGATATAAATGTTAAATAATATATTAGTGTGGCGTTTGTTCGACAGGAAACGACTTCGTGTTTTATAAATCAAATTATTTTAACTCAAAGACAAGTTTGAAACGCGCGAAGTGTTTCTATTCTTTAAAGTTTGCGTTGGGAGAGCGGCTTCGGCACGAATGGGATTTCGAAAAATTGGGAATTTTATATAAAAACTAGGTTACCTAAAATACGCATAAATAGTAATCTTGTCTGTATCGTATAGAATAGCGAAGTACAATTCTGACTTAACTAAACTAAAATATATGAATCATGACTGCTCTGACGAATTGTTCGGAATCATACCACCTGCAACTTTTCGCCATCGTCCCACGCGAAAAACATACCATCCTCATCACCTTGATGAGTGGCAGTCTTATACCGTGCGTTTTTCGCGTAACTTTCTGCCGCGCACTGTAAAACTCTGGAACGAACTGTCACCAGCAGTATTTCCGGACCTATTCGACCTGCAAAACTTCAAGAAGAGAGCGTATTCCCTCTTAAAAGGCCGGCAACGCACCTGCAGCTCTTCTGATGTTGCAAGTGTCCATGGGCGACGGTATAGTTGCTTACCATCAGGTGACCCGTTTGCTCGTTTGCCCCCTTATTTAATAAAAAAATGACATTCTCTTAATGAAAAATACCCAGAACACGAGTTGAAGTAACTCATCGCGCGTGCAACCTTTACTTATATCTCGAGGTAAAACATGTAGGTACAGAACTCCGCGACATCCCCTGATACCGCACGCACTCAACTTCTTAATTACCGACCTGCCCACGCCATAACTACGTGAGTGAAGAGAGGTTAGGTGATGGCCACAAGAGACAAGTAAAGTCGGCTATACACATCGGGCCAACGTAGTGAGCCAGCGCAGAGCCAGTCCACACTGCGCGTTGCGTCAGCGTTCCATCGACGCAGCGCTGCCGTTGCGTTGTTTTACATACAAATAACCAATGAACCAAGGTGTTCACACGGCGCGCTGCGTCATCGCAACGCATACATGACGTACAGCAGCCCCCGCGACGAAGGGTTCCAAAGTTTTTCGCTCCGCGTATTAATATACAGTGTGAAATTTTAATGGTTGTTTTCCCGCAGCAGAACGATTGCAGATTGCAGAATGACAATGATCCAGGTATTTGCACCTATGTAAATTATAATCTGATGAGGACATCTGTACCATCTATTCAATTCTACTATTAATATATATATAATATTAATACGTCTAAGGACTATTATTTCAAATTAAGATAAATAATATATCAAATATAATATTCATAAATAAAGAGCTAATATTCTTGCAGATAATTTATTATCAATTTCAGATCAAATCTCCAGTGGAAAGTACCATTTGTATCATTTTACTCATGATTTATTGTAAAACGCTATTTGTTTCATCTCCCAACTACTCCCAGAGGCACTGAAAAGACTGTAATATATTCTAAAAGCATATTTATTTGTCCATAAATAGATTATGACGTGAAAATTAAATATTAAGCAGAATTTTTTTGATATTTGACCACTGAGTAGCTACAGAAACGTGAGAGAGATTTAAAATGTTCATCAGTTGTATGGCGGAGAAAACGCAAGCGGATTAAACAGATCGGTCAAATTTTACGAAGCTTTAAAATACATAATATTATATCCGCCTCTTTCTCACTAAGGGGCGTCCACAAATTACGTGATGTGCTTAGGGGGGGGGGGGGGAGGGGGTCGAGTCAAATCTCATCTAATCTCACGTTGGGGAGAGGGGGGGTCTCGGCAAGTCTCACGTAATTTTTTTCTCAACAAAACAATACTATTTTGGTCCATTTCATCCAGATTGTACGTAAGAGTAATCGTTATTTTACAAATTCGTTCGAAATAATAATATTGAATTAATTTAACAGTCCAACGCGTTTACAATAAGAAACCCACATTTTGAAAAATCTCACGTGAGATTTTTGGGGGGATAAATAATTTTTTTTTAATAAAATCCCCCGAAATCTCATCAGGGGGGGGGGGGTCAAAAAATTCAAGAAAACACCTCACGTAATTTGTGGACGCCCCCTAACCGCAATTTACAGATGCGTGATTGCGATAGCAATAATTAATTTGTGTAAAACACAAAGGTAACAAAACAGAAACCATAGATAAACTAACTGCAATTAATTGTAATAACACCCACACGAGCAGTGAGGGTTCAAAGATAATATTCGGGATATTGATAACATTTTAATACTATAATATTATTCGGGTTGTCGTTTCATTTACATACATAATTCGTTTCCTCTGTAATATAAAACGTAACAATCCTAATAAAATATTGATTAGGGCTATTACATCAGATTACTACGATTCCAGTATTTAGTAGCTATTTAAAATTATACGAATAACGATAAAACGATATATGTATATGTTACAAACTACCGTCCGATATCAATATTGTCCTCTCTTTCCAAACTATTTGAACGCTTAGTGCATAACGAGATATATCCTATGCTACACAAGGCGATTATACAACAACAGCACGGCTTTGTGAAGAATAGGTCAACTACCACCAATTTACTTGCATTCTCTGTCTTCCTGTTTGATAATATTGACAATCGTGTACAAGTTGATGCCATATATACGGACTTCCAAAAGGCTTTTGACAAAGTGGATCACAAGTTGCTACTCGATAGAATTGCTTACAATGGAATACGCGGAGATCTGTTGAGATGGTTCCACTCATACATCACTAATCGCGTACAAAGGGTCGTTGTCAACGGTCATCACTCCGAGTTCTCCCAGGTTACTTCTGGTGTACCACAGGGATCTATTTTAGGCCCCTTGCTCTTCATCCTCTTCATTAATGATATCGGCAACTGCTTTCATAACTCCAAATTCCTTCTTTATGCGGATGACCTCAAGGTCTATAGAGCAATTAAGAGTCCACGTGATTGTGCTCTTCTACAGGAGGACCTTGATAGATTAACAGCCTATTGTCAAGCCAGGAAATTAAAATTAAGCATCCCCAAGTGTAATTATATAATTTTTACTAAAAATAAACTGGTCATCAGATTCTCCTATTCACTGTGCAATAAGCCTCTAAAAAGTGTGGATAGCGTTAGAGATCTCGGTATTTTGCTTGACACAAAACTCTGTCTCAACAGCCACGTTGACAAAATTGTAAATAAAGCGTATCAGATGTTTGGATTTATAATGAGAGCTACCAATGAGTTTAAACATTCTACCTCATACTTATGCCTATACAAAACACTGGTACGCTCTCAGCTGGAGTATGCGGTACCTATCTGGAATCCATATTACAAAAAGTACATGGATGTAATCGAGAATGTCCAATATAAGTTCCTTCGAGCCATGCATTACAGATGTCATAAATCCTATCTATCCTATCCCCAACTGCTCAGTAAATACGGACTCCTGACACTTAGTGATAGACGAAAGCTATTAGAAGGCATGATTCTGTATAACATTGTACATAGTAAGTACGACTGCCTGGATCTCAATAATGTTATATGCTACGCGGTCCCCAGAACTGTTCATAGACGACAGGTACGCGCAGGCAAATTGTTCGCTGTGGGTGCCTGTCGTACTAACAGTGGAGAACGCTCACCAATTAGACATATGGTTGAGACATACAATACTTACTTCGAGCACATTGACATTTTCGCATGTTCTCCATCTAAATTTCGATTATGCTTATATCATACACTTATGTAAACGATT
This sequence comes from Plebejus argus, assembly GCA_905404155.3. Lineage (NCBI taxonomy): Eukaryota > Metazoa > Arthropoda > Insecta > Lepidoptera > Lycaenidae > Plebejus > Plebejus argus. Next base: position 19,220,255 of record FR989930.1, on the reverse strand, counting down.
TACTTATAATTGTAAAACGTTTCCATAATTAATTAATTTGTATTAAGAAACATAATTTAGTAAATAAGTTGTTATTAGTTATAAGCTTATATTTTATATTGTTAGTTTATATTAGTACTTATACATTTTTATTGCTCTATTAATGTAGTCAATTAAATTAAGTTAAATTAATGTACTCTTACTACAATATATTATTTTTAAGTCTATCTTTATTTTTACTGTTAGGCCATATTTTGTTAGTTTTAGTTAATGTAGTGATAGCGATGTCTAGTGCATGAATAGTAGCCATCTTAGCGTTTTAAGTAAAATATTATTTATGAAATCTGTGGACAGTGCTGTGGGCTACACTATTGTTATTGTTTATATATAAGAAATGTTATTTTATGTACATAGTGTAGCTGTTTACTGTTCCTTTTCTAATAAAATAAAAAATAAAATAAAATAAAGATATATATTATAATATCAAACTAAATTTTTATATATATTTTTAAATAATTCGTTTTAGTCTACTGGCTTTAAGTAATAACATCATAATATAGACTATAGAGCAGGGGTGGCCAACTTGACTAGACCTAAGATCTACTGTTTACTACCTATCGAAGCCCTATGCGATCTACCAAGTACCGCACCGTAATTATAGGTCTACCAGAATCTGATGGCAAAAAGTGAGAAATTAAATTGACTCTAGCAATACCGGGGTAATTGGAATAAAACATTTTGATCCTTTTTTTTTCTAAATAGCGGCTGATTCTGTGTGTTAAACATGCAAATATAAAAATTAATCTAATGATCAACGATATTTTTTAAAATCTGCTGTCAAATATTGCCATCAGATTCTGGTAGACCTATACATACTTATTGAAAACTTAAATGAAACAGAATAGTGTAGCTTATTGGTCATTACGCAGTCTGGTCTAATTATTATTTATTTATATTTTTTTCCTGGCCTCGATCGACTGAACTTACAGTCGCGATCGACCGGTTGGCCACCCCTGCTAGTATAGAGGATGAGAACAAATATGTTTAGAAAGGAACAATATCTTTTATATCAATTGAAATGTTTCAAATAACTTAAAATAAACTTATAAACTCAAAGTCTAAAAGTTTATTTAATACGAAGACGCGGATGGCAGTTACGGTCGAGTGTTATATACTGTGTTGAGAGTTCCTCAAACTCACTTGTGCAATCTGTCCCAACTTGTTGCTCGCATTGTTAAACTGAATCGTGGAAATGTCAATAATATTCCATACTTTATCCTGTTTTATTAGGCCTCTATTTCATCGGCTTAGAGTATGTGATTGGTATCGAAAATAACAGCCAATTTGTTGAATTCTGCTTTTTGTTTTGTTCGGTAATTCCGTATTCTAATATAATTGGGATACCGCTGTACCCAAAAAATACTTTTATTTTCATTCTACGTGTCATATTATGTCGAGTCAAGGTAATAACGATGTATAATAAAGGTTACATTAGCGTGCGTTAATAAAAGTTTTGACTGTGAAAAATATATAGAACAGTATTTTTTTCTGCAACAAGTTTGATCTTTCTCTTATCCCCGTCAGACATTTTTTACCAAATATAAACAGACGAACATACAACCTCCTCCTTTTTGGAAGTCGGTTAAAAAAGAAAATGAGCGATGAAATTGATTCTAGGAAACAATTTCTCGAATCAATAGAATCTTTCTAATTAGTTTAATGAGTCGCCTTTGAGTTATTAGGGTTTCGTACCCAAAGTGTAAAAACGGGACCCTATTACTGAGACTTCGATATCTGTCTGTCTGTCTCCAGGCTGTAACTCAAGAACCGCTATAGCTAGACTACTGAAATTTTCACAGATTATGTATTTCTGGTGCCGTTATAACATCAAACACTAAAAATAAAATAAAGTTAATATTTAAGGGGGGCTCCAATACAACAAACGTTATTTTTTGGTCTTTTTGGATCGTAATCCATAATGGTAACATATAGACACTTGAAATTTTTACAAAAACTGAAATTATATGTATACTTTAACATTTAATAATAAAATTAAAATAAAATAAATAAGGGGGGCTCCCAGACAAAAACACAATTTTTTCCTTATTTTCGCTCTATAACGGTACGGAACCCTTCGTGCGCGAGTCCGACTTGCACTTGGCCGATTTTTATAATTTAGTAATTATCCGGCCCGATCGGCGGTCCCTGCAGTAATCCGCAGAGCGGTTTATCTAAAAAAGATACTTACCTAATTAAGAATGTGAGCTCATTAAGTGACCAACAATATGAGGTGTTAGTTACTTTGTCATTCACGTTTCCTTGGAAAGGTACTGTTTTATTTTTGTAGCAGTGTTGTAGCTCCGCCCACGTCAGCTCTTAAAGAGGTGTGTAGGTGTGTAGTCAAAATAAACAATTAATTATAAGGGTCAGTTGTTATTGCAACGTGACGCGTCAAACGCATTTAAGTGGGCCCATTCGAAAGTGAACTTTATTGACTACAACATAATTTACACATTAAGTTGACAGACTTCCCGCCTAGTGTTGGGCTGCCTGTTCAAAATTTGTATGGCTCATTTAAAAATGTTGCATTGATTACTATTGACCCTTTAACATTTAATTTAATTAACATTTAATCTTGCAAATTATTCATACACATACTGCTAAAATATAACTCTCTACTGTAGTTTGTTAAGAACCATTTTAGTTTATAAATTTTAAAATTGCCTTTTTACTCTTTACGCAAACTTGTGTGTGAAATTCCGTGGCGCCCGTATTTTAGACTTTGACGTATATTCTCTGTGTAAAAGTCCTTTGTGGTTATTCTTTGTTCATAGAGAACGGTTATAAACTAACACTTGGGCTAACATGTAACTAATGACATGACATAGGTACTGAAAGTATATAATTTAATAATAACTGTATTTTAAAAAGATAAAACCGACTTCTAAATTGTACGTAATTGAGAATGAAAACTTCCTATCTCCAAAACTACTGTACCGATTTTGATGAAACTTGCACTATTCAGTTGAATAATACCTAGTACAATAAAAAAAGAATCACTCAAATCGGACTTGTCGTTCCAGAGATATGCGTGAACAAACATAAATACATACACTTTTGAAATTTGGCACATTTGTTCAGAAGCTGTTATAGATTAACATATGCAAGAACTGGGCAGTTCTGGAAATATTACATACATACGCGTCGAATTGATAACCTTCTTTTTTTGAAGTCGGTTAAAAATGTACACGAGTTGTTGTGCTTTTTGTTGAAGCTTTTTGCGTAATGTCATATTATAATAACTTAACTGTAATGGCATTCACTGAAAATATATTATGCTGCAACACAAATATTGTGTACCAATTTGATAAAAAAAGTTTGCAAATCTAATGAGTTTTCATTAAACAATCATTAAAAAATTCGTCTGGACTCAATTAAATCTAAGATTGTATTTTAGACAAAAAACATTTTTTTATTTAACTATGAGTAATCCATACTTCCACACCTACTAATTATATAAATACGAAAGTGTGTCTGTCTGTCTGTTACCTCTCCACGCCCAAACTGCTGAATTGATTATGCTGAAAGGCATGGGGATACTTTGAGTCCCGAGAGTGGACGTAATATAAAGATAGATTTTGCCCTAAAAATGTATGGTTCCCGCACGATATGTGCGCAATGGAGTTGTGCTTAAATTCAAATTTGTCATCTTATAATTAAGTAAATTTTAAGTTTAGTATGTTTTTTAAATATTTCCGACATAATTAATAGTTACGCTTGCGTTCACAATAATAATATCTTTGCAAGCATGATTTTTTTTGCAAAAAAGAGAGCAAATATTTTTCATTAGAGTTCCAATAAGAATCGAAGTTTTTTGATGTTTGCACACAAGTTAGCGTGAAGCTACGTTCAGTTGACTTAGGACCGCACTTGTGTCGAGTTACAAGTTAACTGTTGTTACATCAACCGAACACGAACCTGTCTATTTAATTACACACACAGTTTGTCGCTGTTCAGAATTGTGTTTACAAAACACACACAACAACGGAATTTAATATAAGCTATTAACATTATTAATTAAGGCGTCTCCCAGACAGACGCGGGTAGCGGTGGCGGTGGCGGTGGCGGTGGCGGTCAGTTTGTACTGCCACCCCCACCGCGTGTGTCTGTATCGTTCCTAGAACTTTCAAGTCATCCAACTGACCGCCACCGCCACCGCAGGCCGCGTCTGTCTGGGAGACGCCTTATACTTGTATCATAAAACTGAAGAGTTTGTATTAGCACGCATTTTGCACGTTCTTTCAACGTGCTAATTTTACGAATTAAGAGACCAATTTAAATTAATTTCGGATATAATATAGGTATGCATCATGCATGGAGTAGACCATGGGGAAAAATATAGGTAACTTTTTACGGGAAAATGTATGGTTCCCCCAAAATTCATTTCACATGCGGGCGAAGCCGCGCGAAACTTCTAGTATTACTATTATTATAGCTATCTTATTCTCCTCATTGGCTGGCTTATTTAAGTTTTATCTGAGTAAAATAATAATATTATTAATATGTATTTTATTGCCTGAAATAAAGCATTATTATTATTATATATATTATGTAAATGTTCTTCAGAATGCATCTTCTCAAAGTATAATGTTGTTCGTCGTAGCACGTGCTACGAAACGAGCTACGCCGTAGCGCCGCTACACCGCGTACACGTCTACAGCAAAGGAAAGAAAAGCATTGAGAAAATGTATTTTTATGAAAGAAAATAACAGTATTAGGACTTCATTGAATTTTAAAAATAATAAAATAGAGAAAACAGTCATTAGGAGCCCCATGAGTGTAAATAAAATTAGTTTAAGTAAGAACTTCTTTAGCAACGTTGCGCACTTTTTCGGCATTTGTAAAAATGTTACCGTGGACAAGATACGTGATTCGATCAAAGATTCTTTAGACTGAGTAACAGTAGACCACTGGCGCAGCGTAGGGAAGGAAGCAATATTTCTTTCCTTTTCTAGCAAGCGACGAACATGTATGCTTGCTGCATCTACCAGCACTCCCGAAGCGCAACTCTTTTTTTAACCGTTGTACTATAGCGTAGCCATTCATTTCGCATGTTAGAATTATTTTACTTGAAATTTATAATATTAATAATAGGTGAGAAAACTTGTAACATTCCTCCGACTTAGCTGTTGTATCGAGCTGTTTCCAGCTGGACTCGGAGATAATGTTTGTGTTGGAACTAAGCTGCTTACTGTGGCACAGTCTGTGACATGCTCGGTGCAGAATACTTGGACCCTATAACTATGACAGTAAGGTTCAAAACTGAAATATTTGGGGTTCTCGCGACAATAGCTATATACACTACGGGTACACTGAGAGGAGAGAATTAGAGGACAATACTGTAAGTTGTGTTGTTTACATTGAGGTGATGATAATAAAGGTTATAATAGTGGACCTTTGCGGAGGATTAACGTAAGGAACGTTACAAGGGCCTTAAGACTTGTGTGTATGTTACATACGTCTAATATACTTGTAGTACGGCAGTATTATTGGGTAGTAATGAGTAATGTTTATACGGAAACAGGCTTGAACATGATAATAAATAATACTGGTATTTAGCAAAATAACAATAATAATAATTTGTTTTTTTTGTATTTTCGCTTTCCTATAATACTACAGAGCAGAAACAGGCACCTTGGCCGCTACGAATACTCATCCACAGAGGAAATTCGTGAATCGTGGTACCAACCCCAACCACATCGTTCAATTCATGAGCAGCTGCATTGGGTTGGGGACGGTACTCTAACGCGAAGGAGTTACAATAGATCCTCAAGGGTCGCAGTGACATAAGGGCTACTTGACCTGCCTTCAGCACAAAAACAAATATATATTATTGGGACATTGTAATTAGAACACACTTGGACACTATTAGATTAACCTTGCGTAGCTGGCTAGGTTTCAAAGAAACAGGTCACATTAAAGTTTTGGGTGAACCTCATTCAAACGAACACACATTAAAGTTACTCAGATAGTATCAGATAGTAGCAAAACAAATCATAAGTAAAACTTATGTATGTGCTGAAAATTTTGTTGAATCTGACTTGCTTGAAGGACACGGCTAAGTTATAATTATGTTTGATTGTATTTGGTGTAAATTATTGTTTTACTCATAATAAAATGCAATTTACCTGCACTTTTTCCACTTTAATTAGTATTTACATCAATGTATAAAAATTACTAATTAAAGTGGAAAAAGTGTACGTAAATTGTGTCTTATTACTTTACAGCTAAGTTACTCTACTGCGCTAGTATAATATTATGTTCTGTGGCCACGTGTCGACTGCACCACTGAAGTTCGCTTTGTGCAATGTTGTAAAGCCTTTTCACTATAATTCTATATAACCGTTTTGTAAAACCGTCGACCCGTTATTTGTGCCAGTTTACCGTAAAGTGAGATTAAGAAAACCAATTTCGTTGACGTATTATAGACTGTTAGGAGTTAGCCACACCACAGTTCATTAGCTTTAGTGGTTCAAATTTTGTTTATGTAAGTAGTTTAAAAAATCCACTTGATTTTGTTGCAATTCGGTATGCAGTTACCTTAAGTCCCGGGAAAGGACAGACTCTACTTTTTTATTTTATAAGCCTTACATCCTGAAGATTAAGTCGGTTAGGACAGACTCTACTTTTATTTTTTCGAGATAAAAAGGACAGACTCTACTTTTTATCTCGAAAAAATATTGGTTACCGCTTGATAAACGAATTTTGGCACAATGGAATTGCGGCCATCTAGTACTATACATGCTAAAGTGTTTCTTTGTTATTATGTATGTTCATAATTTTTTTCAATCGCATTATTGATTATGAAATAACTTCAAAGTTATTAAGAAACGTAACGATAATATCGAAAATTCATCGCCAAATTTTTCCTTTTATAAAACACGATATTAGCGCCATAGTTGAGATGTTAATTAATTATTATCATGATCATTAATGTGGCCATAACACGGGTTTATGTGCGAGGCGCGACAGACAGGCGCGGGCGACAGGCTCCTCTGTGGGACATTTTATAAAGATAACTGCTAGTCTAAGCCAGATCAAATTACATTCGTAAGATTTATGTTATTTAAATTTAGCTTAAACCTTAAACTAACTATTAAAATATATGCTTTACAATAAAAAGTATTTTAGAGTATTGGCTGATATTAAAATGACATGTACGACTCTGTAGGTACTCGTATAATCACGTAACTGTGACTTTTGTATCTCCCCTTGTGAATTTATGGCACACCGCGACTTCGCGACCGCGCGTACGCCCAAATATAATTTCGCTAAAGTCTGATTACATATTTCTAACAATAAAATACAATGTTATTAATTAAACTTCCCCATTCCCAAGGGATTAAAAGCTAAATAAGGATTTTAATCAAATACTTCTAATGAACAAAATAAATATCAGAAAGTTTGTTAAAGCCTATTATAATCAAGAATCTAAATACAAGGAAAAGAATTAAATATCAATGTAACTATCACGTGGTTATCGGTTTATTATAGTCTAAATATTTCATTACTAATAACATTAAAAATCTTGAAATATCATTAATACCTACTTTAAAACATAACTTAATTTCTTTACCGTACTTTACATAGATGATATTAAAAAGTATGTTATTCAGTGCAACAAAGGGTCGGAGCTTGCCCTTTGTGCTAAGATGGCTCGATCTGCAAGTTAAGAGGAAATTTACATACGAATATCTGATGTATAACAGTCCATCTCTTTCTTTGTAAGTCAGTCATACCATTGAAAATAAAATTACACTTTTCGCATATTTTAAGTCTCCATAATTTTAGTCAATCTTTACTAAGCTACGCGCGCTGTATTGCTTTATTGCCTGAACTGCATGCTTTTAAAGTGACGCCTTGATAATTTGGCTGTAGCGATGTCAATTTTTCTCAGCAATGACTAAAGCTAAGAAATTAAAGTTCGTTGTCAGTATTCATAATGTGTCTTTGAATTACCCATAACATAACACGATTGGTCAACTTTCATAACACATAATAATTAATCAAACAGACCTCTGTAAAAAAGGGATTCTAATTTTGCCAACAGAGGAGAGTGATTTAAGCTTCCAAAATTTGTACATAGATTGGTTCAAGCATACACTTTAATTTGTACATAGCTTATATGAAATAGATTTATGGTTTTTAAATTAAGCGACAAAAACCATTTTGTCACTTACGCCCTTTCCATTTCTTGTTTTCTATGAGAGGCCGGGCCTGCCTCTCATAGAAAACAAGCAATCTAAAACATATTATCCAACACGGTTTTTTACTTTACAAAGAAACTTAATTTACTTGAACTTAACAGAAGAATACTAAGTATATCATATTGTAATCATTTTAATAATGTATTTGAATATTTTTTAATCAATGACCTTCACGATATCATCAGGCATCATTAATTATTATCAGTTCATTGTGGGCGCGTCTCATTCTCAATCGTTTTATACTATTGTTCTGTTCTGACTGATGACATTGCTTCACTCGCTATCGGTCCACAAAGAGTATGAAAATAACTTGATATTGTCGTTTATTTTACGTTTAAAATTCATTGTCGTTAGGATAATACAATGGACCATAGCACAAGTAGAATTTCTGTCATATCTCCATTCAATATCTAAATGAAGCATTTTTTGAGACGTCTTTTTCAGTTATATAAATTTAATGTATATAAAAGTATATACAGACTTTAGGGTGAAAGGGTTCGCTGTTTTTAATGTTGCCACGTATCTTCAAAACTTCAAGTCTAATTAAAATGCAGTTATTATATTATTAAGAATGTTTTTAGGTTTTTTGTTCAAAAAATGCTGTAATGCTAATGATGCTAGCTGACTCGTAAGAAGGAGTATAATAATTATAGAGCCATAATAAGTTTTATTGTTCAAAAGTCTGTGACAAAGATCTCGCGTTGCGTCGGATTGGATGTTTTAAACTTAATTATTAGTTTGTATCGCAGTTTGTGTCTAAATCAAGTCCGCCTCGTTCGTGAACTGCGCGCGATCGTTATGAACTTCACAACTTTATTACTTCGATAATTTGTTCTCGTTTACTCCTCTATACTTAATATTATAAAGCTAAAAGTTCGTTTGAACATGCTAATTTTACTAAGTTTTAGACCGATTTTTATGTAATTTGGCGCGATTCTAGAGTAGACCATGGGGAGCGTACTCTACATTTTGCAGGAAAATGTACAATTTCCGCGGTATTTCTTATTTAACAGTCTAATGCTTCATATTTTTAAAATTTCACCTAATATTTTAAAACATCTTTTTATATTTCTTTTTTCAACTTTCAAATTTTCTTTTATTGAACTATTTTAACCTTTTTACCGTGCAACCTCTAATCTTTGATGTCTTGACTCTGCTAAACATAATTACAATAATATTGTTCGTTTTTAGACACACCCTTCACAAGCAGTTGCTTTCCATCAGGTGACCCGTTTGCTCGTTTGCCCCCTTATTTCATAAAAAAAAGCAGTTGGGGGTTTCTTTGAACGCGTATCTTTTGATTTCAAAGCGGATAATGTGGAAAAAAATATTTATTTTCCTATTTGCGTAGGCTTCGCGGTGGCAGGCTAGCGGGGTCGAGGTAAAATATAGTTCCCTGGGGAACATTGGGGAATATAAGGCGACCAAATTTGACACCGATATTATAACTGTTCACGTGCTGAGTCTCCTTGAGTACGTCCAAAATATTTAGGTATTCAGTAGATAAAGGATACGCATCCTTTATCTACTGAATACCTAAATATTTTACCTATACCGAGGTATAGGTATCTAGCATGCTCTGAACGAATTATCTTTTTCAAAATTTTTTGGGAATGAAAACCGCCATATTGATTTATTTTCAAACACGTAGAAATAAACCCTTTTAGTACTGTCCGCCCAACGAGAAGAACTATCAAGCCTGACTTACACTCGCTACACCATGCATGTAGCGAATTTCTCGAATTCACCTTCGAACTTGCTCGTATTCACCTTAAAGAAAGGGTAAATTAGTGTAATTGAATAATTATTAATAAACGGATCATCTCGATACCAAAGACTGATTTTTGATCAATTAGATAAGCGTTTGACTCTGAACCATTTGAGAATAAAATGTTATAGTGCTTTATTAAAACTTCGTCGAAACCTTATCAAAATTCTATTAATTCAGTTGTATTATTAAACAATATCAAAATATCACAGTTACCTACCCGGCATATCACGTTACGACTAAATCAAGATTGCATCGAAACCATATCAAAATTGTAATATTGTTAATAATTGATTATTGAATGAAATCGCCAGTTACCCCGCTATCACGTACATAGCGTAGTTGTCGGCGGGGCTATATCCGAGCGGCGCGGATTTCCGCCCCGACGTTTCCGCGGCACTTGTTGCTCCAACTAATAGCTTACAACACGTGTAGCCTTTTTTTTTTTTTTTTTTGAGACGGGGAATGCTGTTGCGCATGCCGGAGGGTTTGGGGACAACTCCCCCGGGTATGTAGGACTCGCTGCGGCCGTAAAGATGGTGAATTGACCGCAGCCCTACCCACTAAAAACCCGTCTATACCCTTCCACTCATCGCACGCAGGATTGCGAGAACGCGTGAGCTTTCTTTCCGCGGCTCTGCGTTCGCGTGCCTGCTTGTCACCAGCAGGCCCTCCTCGAGCCCATGCGGGCTCCGTGGCCGAACAGAGGCCCTTCCAGGGCTTGTGTAGGCCTGACACTTTGGTGTCGCGATGCGCGAAGGGTACCTAGCGCATAGCGACCCTCTCGGGGACTCGGTGCAATGGGCGACGGCATCCCCATACCGCCGCCCCGAGCCCCCTGACAACACGTGTAGCCTAGCCTATTGCTGCAGATGCTACACGTGCTGTAAGCTATTAAGTAATACAGTATACAATATCATAATAATTATAAAGATTTCACAAAACAAAGTGATATTAATACTATAGCGTGTGTATGAGTCCCCCGTATAGAGTTCTCTGTGAAAGCAGCGCTGAATGAGTTACTCTTCTTTTAACTTTTGTATGAGCTTCATGACGCTGGGGCGCTTGCTCATACGAATCACAAAAACATTGCTCTTTCAGCGCTGCTACTTTGAACTTTCAGAGTGAGCTCTAATATATAAGGGTCACATACACACCCTTAAGTATTATCACTTTGTTTTGTCACACCATGTATAATATTAATATGATACAGTAGAGTAACTTAGCTGTGTCCTTGAAACTAAACTCACTCAACACAGTAAAGAAGTGTTGCACGCGTGCGGCGTGATGTTTTAGATACTGTATTGTTCTGCTATTTAAATCTGTTTGAAATTATGCTTGCGTGTGTAAGCGCATTTAAATTTGATTTGAATTTTAATCTATAAACACAAATATTTTAATTATTTAATATAATTATTATATTACTCAAATAATAATAATAATAGCTCCCACACCGGTTTCGGTGACGGTGACCGATTTCATTGAAACCAGGCCAGCTACGCAGGAGTATTTTTATAGTGCCTAAGTGTGTGCGCAGTACACAAGAGCACTCTCTATTCCTTTACTCTCATAACCCAGTGGGACGGCAGACCGACACGACCGGTGAGAGATCAGGCGCAGGACCTTTTACATGCCCATCCGACGCATGGATCATCTTACTTGTCAGACAATCAGGTGATCAGCCTGCATTGTCCTAACCAAACTTGGAAATAACATGTTTCCAACGCGGGAATCGAACCCACGACCTCCGAGTCAAGAGCCGCGCTCTGTACCACTAGACCACGGAGGCGTTATTATATTTATATATTATATTATTTATATATATTACTCAAAGGTGACTGACTGACTGACATAGTGATCTATCAACGCACAGCCCAAACCACTGGACGGATCGGGCTGAAATTTGGCATGCAGGTAGATGTTATGACGTAGGCATCCGCTAAAATCATTTTGATCAATTCCACCCCCAAGGGGATGAAAGTTTGAATGAAACTTTGTCAATTTTAAAACGATCGGGCTGAGACTTTGACACGTTATTGAAAATAACACTTCTTAACGCGAGATAGACAAGGGGTAAACAATAACAAATTCGTACTGACTAAACAATGAAATAATGTTAGTGAACAAATGAATAATTACTTCGCTGTTCGCTCGGGAAAAAGGCTTTTATACCTAATATGAGAAGCAGAATGAATTTTTCACGATTCAGACATAGTTTCAACGCAAATAAGCCGCTTACTGTCTGTTTATTCGGAATGGAATATTAAAACACACCTGTGCCTCAGGCAAGTCACTAATACTCAAAGGATTTTGTGACAAACACAAAAGTCAGGGGTTCTCATACATGTTTGCTCTTAAAGTATTACCACCGCTTAGTTCGCATTCAATCTACATTCTACATTGATTCGTATTATAAAACTACTTGCTTGGAGGCGAAAGATGCCGCGTATTGCGTATTATATATATTTATTTGCGTTTTATAGGTTTTAATAAGCATTTAAGTGCTTAGTACTTTCTTTTATGCAGTAGGTTTTAGTAGTACTTTTAAGTCTATTAAATAATAAATTTTATTACACTTTTTTTTGTAAAAATACAAAATGAAATTATTGAACGTAGCTTATAGCGTTGTTAACGATAAGCAATCAAGTCTAAATTACATTAAAACAATGAAAAAACAATTCGTCTGTATCATAAAAAATAATGGATCTAACAGATTATTTGAGAGCTAAGTAGATTTTAATATTACTTACTACTTAACTATTTATATAACTTATAAAATGAAGTAGAATTTGCTTCTTAATTTTAGCTATTCTTATGGCTATTTGACGACCTCTGTGGCTCAGTGGTGAGTGCGTTGGTAGCTCAAGCCGGGGGTCGCGGGTTCGAATCCCGCCGACGGAACAAAAAGTTTTTCAAAGTTCCCGGGTCTGGATGTGTATTAAATATGTGTATCATATAATAAAAATCTTATATATATGTATAGCATAAAAGTATTAAATATATTTCCGTTGTCTGGCACCTGTAACACAAGTCCTTCAGGTACTTACCACGGGGCCAGACTGACGTGGTGTAAAAGCGTCCATAGATATTATTATTATGGGCTTCTTTAAGCCGTTTGATAAAAATAAGATACAAAAAAACTCTTAACTCTAAGAAACGCTTCATCATAAGGCGTTTAAGCTGTTTAATCCCCCTGACAGAAGTATAGTAAACCAGTTTGCAGGGGTGATCAAACATGGAAAAGGAGGTGAACATTCTGTGGAACGGTGCAACGGTTATCAAATTGATAACACTACCATACTATAATTATAGTACAGGTTTCCTAGAACATTTTTAGGGTTCCCTAGTCAACAAGGAACCCTTATAGTTTCGGTCTGTCCGTCCGTCTGTCCGTCTGTCTGTCTGTCCGTCCGCGGTTTTGCTCAGAGACTATAGGACCTACAAAGCTGTAATTTGGCATGAATACACATATTAATAATGCCAACAAAATGGTACATAAAATATTTCAAAAATATTTTTTTTATGGTACCTCCTCAAGCGGGGTTGAATTTTTTTTTCGCGCCCACCCCATCGTGTGCAGTGTCGTTGGATAGGTTTTTAAAAAATATTATGAGTATTCATAGATCATTTTCCGATTTAGGGATCCATTTGTGAAATATTAAGTTTTAAAGTGGAAAAAATCGTTAGAGTCCAGTGTCCTAGTCCTAGTGTTCTACCAGTTAAACGGTTGCTTTTGGAAATGTGAAAAAATTCATGGGAGTAGGAAATATGCTGAATTTAAAAGGAAAACTATCACGGCTAAGAAGACTTCATAAGTTATTGAGTAATAGTCGATCAACTAAAAAAAATGTATTCGGCGAAGTATAAAGGAACTTTTCGTTCAAATTCCTTTGAAAGTAACTGAGATGATGTTGTTAGTAGTGTAAAACATGTTATAAATCGACGCCCCCACCGAATAACCGGACAATCGAAAAAATGGAAATGTTCAGGAGAGCCAAAAAACTGATTTTTGTTAATAACTCCGGTAAACAAAAAGCTTCAGAGACGTTTTATATGTCAAATGAAAGCTAATTTTTTTTTCTATCTTGATACTTGAACAAAATTTAGTCACTAATAAAGGTTTTGTTATAATTGAGCTAAATGCAACTTATCGTTCTAGTGTAGGTAAGACTCTGATCATCAATGTATATTGCATGGTTATTCGTGTAATTTTTAGTTTCGACTGCAAAAAAATGCACTTAGCAATAGTTATTGCACTGTTATTCGGGAAAAATATTTTCTATATTGAATATTGTATTATGCGATTGCTGTACTATTGGCATATTGCAAAATAATGTTTATTTTACTGTAATGGTCAATATTGTTTATTCTAATGAATTACTCACATATAAGTAAAATGTTGAAACCTTTTAATTATACTATATTTTAGGACAATTTTGTAAATAAAACAGCTTTAGTTTAATAAAAGGTGATTTTTATTAATAATATCTATGAAAATTATACTCTGAACTCGTATTTCTTTGATGAGTAATGTATCACATAACAGTTACTATAATACTTATCATTACATTTAAAAAACTTATTCAGAACCCTCATCGCCGCCTGAGTTGGTGTCAAAATACTTTAAGTTTTTATAAAAGGAATGGTAATGTGTGGGGATTGCTTTGGAGTTACATAGGCTTATGAGATCGTCGTATAAAGCCTTTCTAATAAGGAGGAGCTCGTCGTAAGCTGGCTTCAACTCGATATTTTCAATTTTTTTGAATGTTTGTTTCTGCCTACGCTGTCGGCATTTAACTGTATCGTAATCCAACTCTATATAGTCCTGATCAAAATCATATTTGAAAAAAAAGTTTTTTTTATAAATGACAGAAAGAGAAGCCACGAAATCAGTATCACCCAGCATTACTGATAAATTCGAAACAGTAGATGGAGATTTCGGGATATTTTCTATACCAATCATATTATCTATAACTAGAGAATCACCTCCAAGACTAGAGGTACTGTGATTGTCAGTTTCTCGGAAAGGTGTGGTACTAGACAAAATATTGTCCGCATCTTGAATATCAGTACAAAGGCTCGAAGTACTTCGACTGTTTGGTAATTTGCGCTCTGGACTTGGAATGTACTCAGAACAATCAGGAGAGAAATCATCTGTATCATTCTCGTCTTCGAAGTATTTCACTTTTAGTGGCTCTGCAACAATACACAAGTACCATATACTTAAGAGGCTAAAAACTAATTATGTGTTCAAGGAGAAATACAGTATTAAAATTGCAAAGGATACCTCTTAGCTGATATGCTTTTAATTGAGTATATTCTTCAGAGGAAGTTTTTGATCCGGTTTCAATAGAATCTGAAAAAATGACTAGAATAATTATCAAAGAAAGGCATTTTCATATTATCTATATTTCATAGGAGCACTTAAGAAAGAAAAAACTGACAAGTGCGAGTTGGACTCGCACACGGAGGGTTCCGTATTGTACGGAACCCTTCGTGCTCATAATATCCAACTCGCTAAAAACTAATTACGTACTCAGTGCAAAATGTAACATAATAATTATTAATATTACCTCTTAGTTGATATGTTTTTAGTTGACCATCATCAGTAGACGTTTTTGATCCGGTTTCAATAGGATCTGAAACAATAAATGAAATAATAATTTTAAAAGGCACTTTCATAATATTTTCTATAGAAAGACTCTTATTATATCTTACTTACTCTTAGGTAAGAAAAAATCGGCAAAGTGTGAGTATGATTCGCACACAAAGGGTTCCGTACCGGTATAGAGCGAAAGTAGATAGAAAATTATATTTTTTGTATGGGAGCCCCCCTTAAATTTTTATTTTATTTTAATCTATATCTATAAAACTCAAAGGTGACTGACTGACATGGTGATCTATCAACGCACAGCCCAAACCACTGGACGGATCGGGCTGAAATTTGGCATGCAGGTAGATGTTATGACATAGGCATCCGCTAAGAAAGGATTTTGATAAATTTCCACCCCAAGGGGTTCAAATAGGGGATGAAAGTTTGTATATAATATCTAATACTTCTTAACGCGAGCGAAGCCGCGGGCAAAAGCTTGTTTTATTATAAATTACTAAAGTACAAAATATAATATCTAAGGGTTTCGTGAGAATTTCAAGTGCCTAGCAATTACAATAATTGATTACGAGCAAAAAAGGCCAAAAAATCACGTTTCTTGTATGGGAGCCCCCCTTAAATATTAACTTTATTTTATTTTCAGTATTTGTTGTTAATGCGGCAAGCATACACCACTCGATACACAATCTGTGAAACATTCAAAAGTCTAGCTATAGCGGTTCTTGACTTACACCCTGGAGACAGACAGACAAACGGACAGACAATGAAGTCTTAGTAATAGGGTCCCGTTTTTGCCCTTGGGGTACGGAACCCTAAAAATAATTAATAAACACAATAATATTATGTGATACTTGATATTATTTACTAATAACTTACCTACAAAGTTGTAAATTAATTTTCTTCGAGATGTACTGTATGGATGTAGACGTCGCAATGCAATATCAATAATGAAATAGTATGTGTAAGGAGTCACTCGATAATGGATATAGCTGGAAATTGGCTTCTTAATAAAATTCCAAATAAGCATTCAATAGCGCTTGCTTAAATAAGGTAGTAATATTTTTACCCGAATAACCATGCAATGCTGATTACCGTCAAATTATTGTGCCAACTTTTTTCGCAAATATATATAATCCTGTTTTTGGTGTAAAATAGTTTCCGATTTATTTTAACGGAATAAACATATAACTTTTTATATCTTTGTAAATAACCGTAGAAAAATTCTGAAAAAAATTCACATGATGTATTTTGGCCTCTAGATTCCAAAAATCGCATAACAGCAAAAACCCTACAATAGCACATTGTCCGGTTATTCGGTGGGGGCGTCGAAATGTACATTCATTGACCATACAAAAATTTTCAAAATCTAGCGGTACTACGAAACCCTACATTGCGCGTGGCCGGTTTTTATTAATTTTGTAATTACTATCAAGCTAATTTTTCGTTAGTAGCTTCATTTTGATAAGACGAACAGCAATCCTCTGCCGAAAAATCTCGATAGTATAGTAGCTCTCACAAAGATAGAAATGATTTAATATTTCGATTTGATGGTCCTAAAATATGGATTGTTCTATTTGTAGGACAATGTTACTCTTAAATTATATAACTACTTATATATTAATCTATCAACCTACAAAAAATCAGCTGGTTAGGGTTCCGTAGTTAACGAGGACTTGGTGATTAAAGAACTCTAAACCTGTTTGGATATTTAACTATTTACTTGTTGTAAAACTCATAATATACCTGACACACCTTTACAAATAAATTTTAACTAAAATGATGTGTATTATAAAACGAGATACGTGATTTAGTGATATTAGGATATGTAATATCTGCTAATAAGCTGGGCGCCGCTGTTTAGACTGGACTGGACGCCGCTAGTTTATATAACTAAATATAGTTATAATAATAATCTAGCTGTGTGTTCTACTTCAATACTTTTTTTAACATTTACACAATATAATATTGATAAAAATTATTTGCTGATTTGCAAGGTTTTGTACCAAATGGGTTTGGAGCAATCCTGAACGACTTTAACCATTCGGCATTTCGTAAATACGTGATTTATCGCAAAAACAATTCGGAAGTATTATTTTTTTAAATTATTTTGAGGCCCAAATGCAAACTTTTGAGTCAAGCGTTTACTTTTTCGGTTAAAATACATTGGATACTATAGTATGTATGTAGCCTACGTAGCCTGATATAAATAAATAAATAAATATAAAATAAAATAAAATAAATATAGCTTGTAGACAGTACACTGGTAGACATCAGTGGCAAGTTGTCTACCCCGTGCGCTAAACGAGCAGCCTTCAGACCAGGCCGTGTGTCCATCCAGTCCAATCTGAATAGCCAAAAAAATTTAATCATAGAGAAAAAGCTACGGCGTGGCGGTGCAAGTTTTAATTAAATTTATATAAAACTAGCGACCCGCCCCGGCGTCGCACGGGTATAAAATAATATTATATAGCCACTGAAAAAATGACTAAAATCGGATAGCCTATGATCCTCCACGTGGTCTACTTCTTATCTGTGCCAAATAACATAAAAATTGCTCCAGTAGTTCGCGAGATAAGCCCTTTCATATAATTTCCCCCGTTTTTTCCACATTCTTCTATTAGTCTTAGCGTAGTAAAATATAGCCTATAGCCTTCCTCAATAAATGGGCTATCTAACGCTGAAAGAATTTTTCAAATCGGACCAGTAGTTCCTGAGATTAGCGCGTTCAAGTTAGCTCTTTCAAATAATTTTCCCCGTTTTTTCCACATTTTCCTCTATTTCTTCGCTCCTATTAGTCTTAGCGTGATAAAGTATAGCCTATAGCCTTCCTAGATAAATGGACTATCTAACACTGAAAGACTCATCAAAATCCGTTGCGTAGTTTTAAAGATTAAAGGGAATGTTTTATAATATATTACATAGATAATATTATAAAAGTTACCTCTTATAGCTCTCTCCGATGCAACGACGCCACTCGGCGGCAGCTCGTAGAAACTACACCTACTGACTTTTTTCGTTTTCAGGCAAATTCCACAAAAGACACTCACAATGAAAGCAGTAGTAAAGTTATTAACACCGTTATGGACACCGGGCCGGCCGCCGCGCCGCAAACTACTAGTTCTAATTCCACGTCAACTACTCCCAGAGGAACCGCACCGACAACATTGACTCATCACGAGCGTAAACTTTTATAACAGCCTATTATAGTGCTGTTATGGAGACAATGCCAATATTATAGTGTGTTTTATAAGTTGATTTTTCCAAGATATAAGTTACAATGTATATAGACGATTACTATACTTTGTCTAGGATACATTGGATATTATTGTTTGTAGCGTATTAATTTTTTATATTATAGCGATTTATATTTATAGCGATTTTAATGAAATTCAATACAGATATACCTAGAATAGATCTTAGGAAAGTAGATAATAGGAAAGAAAAGTCGAGTGTACTTTTGGACTATTTCCTGAGGGGCTTGTGTAACACGAAGTTATAAGAGGATTAGGTAGTTTAAATTATATGTGACGTGACTCGCTTATTAATGGTGCAAAATTAAGTCAAAATCGGATGATTTATTTGAGAACTGTAGACAGACAGCAAACACGTTTACAGTTTATAAATTATAGCATACCATAGTATTTTTTCGGGAGTAAAAAATCAGAATAACTGGCGTACGCATTAAGTAGAACAGAAAAAATATTTGACCTTTGATGTTGAAAAACCTAGCACGTCTCTCATTTGCTCCTAATTAATTTTTAATTCAGCTCCTTAAGAGATTTTCAGGGAAATCTTAACATTTACACTTCAAAAGCTCAACGAAAATTAAATACCTATTTTAAGAGACCGTGTGATATTTATTTATACCAATTCATTTAAATATTAATTCGCCCGGATACTAAAATTTAAAAGCCCAATGTAAAATTTTCAAGTAATATTCGTACCGTACATATTTTGATATTCGATATTCGATAACGTCATACGAGATATTGCCTCATACTCCTGACCCCTCGCATAATAATGTTGCTGCCCCGCCGATTTTGGTGACGGTGCCTTTAAAATTAAGCCTGCAGCTATGCAGGAGTACCTACTTTTGACTTTTTATATGTTTGTCCGATGCCATAGATCATCAGCTTTCTTGTCAGATAATCAGGTGATACTGCATCGTCTTAACCAAAATTGGAAACAATATTTTTCAAATTGAACCCACGACCTTGAAGTCAAGAGTCTCTCTCTACACCACTGGGTCTCGAAGGTAGGTATCTACTACAAAGCCGATATAGTTATTGTGAAAAAAATATAATTATAAGGGCTCCGAAAATTGACTATCCCAAGCTTCCTACGATTCTGAGAAAAACACTATTAAGCGTAGACAGTCCACTGGCGCCGAACACATCCGGCGTCGGCGTCAGATCGCTATCAGAGAAAAAAGAAGGTCGAAATTCCCTAAGCCAGCTATACTCAACTTGCGACCCGCCTATACTATCAGTAGCCCGGATAACGTTAAATCATTTCTAAATTAACACCCACTGGCAACTTAGAACAAAGTCGTCGAAGTAGTCGGGAAAAATTTTCCACTTCTAATCGCTTATTTTGAAGAACGTTATCTTTTTATTCTAAAAAGACCAAAACGTGTTTGTAGCTCGTATAAAAAGGTTTAGTACCACAGCCCTAAACTATACCAGACGAGGAAAATAACTCACACATTAATATGATTAAGGCAGAGCTTCACAAATCAAAAGTGTAGTTTACTCTACCGTTACGTAAATAAATAAATTACTGCCTGGATCATCGATCAAAAGCGATCTATTTACCAATTACGGTACGTTGGTTGGTTGGTTGGCCTAATTTAATTGCCGTTTGAACTTTTGTAAAGAAATAGAGAACACACTACACAGAAATACCTAATAGTGCCGGTGATGATAAGGGTTTCATTGAAACTGCTAGCTTCGAAGGACCTATAATTTTAATATACTGCCAAAGTGTGTTAGCAGTATGAAAGAGTATCCTCTCTTCCTTTACTCTTATAACCCAGCCGGAGGGACGGATGATTGTCGTGACTGAAACCTACCTGCTCGATGAACATAAACATTAAGCAATATCGTCTTTGTCTAACACTAGATAGTAAAGTCACTTGACAAATATAGTAATTCGCTTAACAAGTACATTTAATTGTCTTATTAACAAATTAAAATAATACTCTATTACCCACGAGGATTTGAAATGTAAAATGTGTGATGAGCACAAAATACTCTGCATTAAATATGCATACGTAACATACATTTTAATGACGTAATATGCCATGCATTTATAACACGTGTATTAAAAGAAATCTGGTAATTAACGCCCATATACACATTTAAAATCGCCAAGGCACGCTTTGCATATTCCATAATATGTATGAATATTCAGGCGCGGGGCAATCTGAACTCAGGCGCGTGGCATACTAATGTGATACATCAATATATGCCATTGAATGTCGCAGTTAAACAAGGGCGGTAATGGCACAATACTTGAATTAACTCTTGGTCTTGAGGATGCTGAAAAATATTGGCCATAAAATATGTTTTTGATGCGGAAGAGTACGTTAATTATTCGTCTGTTATCTCTCTAATACAGTAAAATTTGAACGAAGAAACTATTGCCATCCATGCTTCACCTTGCGCTGGCACGTGTATTGTGATAGAGACAGATACAGTAAAACGCATTCCTCTGATTCCTCCTTCAAAATAGAGCCTATCTTAATTTTTTTAGGGTTCCGTACCCAAAGGGTAAAAACGGGACCCTATTACTAAGACTTCGTTGTCTGTCCGTCTGTCCGTCTGTCCGTCTGTCATTTGTAATAGCGTCCTTAAAGACCTAATTTTATCTTGTCACCAACTTTATAATATTTAACTTAATATTGTTTATCATTTTGCCTCCACTTCATAAAAAATACAATGCGACGCGGGGCACGAACTTTTTACTATTAACTTTGCAAAGACACAATATGTATATATTTTGTACTAATATTTTTTTATGAGTTCGCGTTTCGTTGCAGAGTAAACTTATCGTTAAAGATACAGCATTTGTTAAGTAAACGGTTCGAGTTCTCTACTTCTCGTGTAAATTGAAAAATGTTATTATTCACCTGTTTGCAAGTAATTTGAATTTAAAGTATGGCTCTTATTCAAAGCAAACATAAACAAGGGTATAAAACGTACGGTGTTTTGTAATCGAGAAGTTTTTCCACGGGTGCCATTTGCAGACATCTAAAGTCAAGTTAAGTTTATCGGACCAAACATCGCGCCTTTTTATTTCAGCACAATTTTGGTTTTGAGTTCTCCCACTCATATTCCACAGTCACCTTCCATCAGGTAATTTGTCTACTCATTTCCCGGTTCGTTACATAAAAACAAATGGGGGTAAAAAACAATCTGAAAGCCTAGCAATCGCCTGAAATAGCTTCATATACAGAGGGCATTTAGGGTAATAAAAAGCAGGCGAATATAGAACATATTACAAATTCCCGCTCGTATTTTATAAGTATTTGAATGTTTGAACCCTTTTAATAAAATTAACAGACGCGTGTAAAGCCGTAAGGCTCATTTTTGTTTGCATCTCATTAGTGACGTCAGTGAATACCGACGTGGACGAGTTTTTATACGCTACATTATACATATGAAGGTATTTTATTCCCGAGATTTTTAAATAAAAAGTAATGAGGAAGGATGGCATGAACTGTTTTGTTTGAAATTCATAGAGTAACGTGAAAAATTTAATTTTAACAAGCTACAGTCAATGCAACAAGAAAACCGTGAAAAAGTGGCTATTCCGGAATGAAACTGACAAAAAAATCCTCTAGCGCGCCTTGTCTGCTGAATATTTTGACAGTAAAAAAATTCACCGTAGAAAACATCGACATTTTAAATAGCCAAAACAATCATTTTGGGTGTCCTCACTAGTTATCTACAATGTGTATTACCTATTATTATTATAATAAACGTCTGTACTCTGGATTTTGATTGTTATTGCCGACAATGTTATATTCAATTCGACCTAAAAGTGTTAATGAGCGTAGGCATAAATCCCTACAAACTTTTAGAAATTGGTTTAAGTTGTAACTTGTTCGTTTTGTTCCCCCCCTATTTCGGACGTTTGATTCGTTGTGACAGGTAAATGGCCTCCTTTTGCTTCAAAATGTACCAAAACTTGTCCTTTATTGTTAACAATAATGTTATTCTCCTATTGTTTTTGCTCCATTTTACATAACTGAATAAGTAATTAATTAAATAATTGAATTTATATTATTATAATTAATAATTGAAAAAATTCATCGTGGGTATCGTAGACACAATAGATTTTCGATTGTTATGCGGCAGCCGGCTGCCGCTTGGGGATTGATGGTTTAACTAACTAATTAGGGACTTGGCTTATTGTAAGCTTGTAAAGGGAAAATAACTTTTTTTTAAATTAATTAAAAAACAACATCTCTAAAACTTTTAAATGCACTCAAAACGTGCACCACAAATGAGAGTACCTATTTAAAATATTAAGTTATCACACGTTTATTCTAAAATTGTCATCAACATTAAAAATAATAAGGATATATTCTATCTTACCCAATTTTAATGTATCAATAAGTAATAAGCAACCAAATACAAGGAGTTTGTCCAGCTTCAACGCAAACTGTTTATCTTTTCGGGTTAAGCTTTGTACATACATATTTATAGGCAAGTGGAGTTGTTTATTACCTTTTAATAACTCTAACTATTGACCACAGCGGCATGATGCTTTCTGTGGTGTATCAACCACAGAGATAGGGCTTGGATGCTTTGTTGACTTGAATTCATCTCTTGCAACTTCCTTATAAATACGTTTTCCGTGAAGCCGGACATCACTAACTACTTTTACACAAACATACTACGCGTACGAGTAAAACAATGCAAAATGTCTACTTTTTAACTCCTATTTATAAAAATAATCCAGAATTTAAGGTTTTTATCTCACATAAATCTACACACCTCAGCCTCATCAACATATTACATAATAATATAATATCTGGGGCAGCGTATTACTCGGGTTTTTAGGAAAAAGCGGACGAAATGAGATAAGTTGTAAGTGCTCACATTCTCAAATCACTGATGAGCCCGCGGTGCTGAGGGCCAAATTCAAAAAGGTTTTCATTTTATAGAAACCTTATGATGAAACACAGTTTAAAAAGCTCTACATTTAAAATATAATATCTTAGCCCTTTTGGTTTATATTGTACCTACAATGTTATGCTGAAAAGTTTCAATATTTCATTACCAGCTTTCCCGGCAAACGTTGTTTTGCCATTTAAAGTATTTCTAATTCATCGGTTGATACAAAATCTCACTCCCTCTTTTGTCCCTTAAGAGGGGGGGGGGATTTATCAACAGATGTAAAGTTGGAAAACACAGTTAATAATATGAAGTAAGTCCAAGAAAAAAGTTCGATACAAAATCTGACCCCCTCTTTGGTCCCCTTAGAGGGGTGGGAGGGAGGATTTTTATACACGAGATGTTGAGTTAGAAGAAGACAAATATATCTGCGAAAACCGTATGCAAATCGGATCAGTAGTTTTCGTGTTAAAGAAAAAAATTTGATACAAAATCTGACCCCTCTTTCGTCCCCTTAGAGGGGTGGGGGGAAAAATTTTTATACAGCAGATGTTAAGTTGGAAGAAGACAAATATATCTGCGAAAACCGCATTCAAATCGGATCAGTAGTTTTCGTGTGATAGTGGAACAAACATACAGACAGACAGACAGACAGACAGACAGACAGACAGACAGACAGACAAACAAAAAACTAACCACATTTTTGGCTTCTATAGCGATGTAGTGACACCCCCCGCTTATTATTTTTTAAATATCTTTAATGTACAGAATTCACATTTCTACAGTTTTATTATATGTATAGACAGATAGATAATATAAATATGTGATTACCAATTCGTTATTGATTTAAATTATATTATGCAAGTAACTTTCCTAATAACAATCCCTTAATGGACAACACTGTAGGCAGTGTTGTCCACGAAGGGCATAGGCGGCGGCGTAGGCGCCGTGTTCTTGAAATAAAACTCTTGCACAACACAGAGACAAGTTTGGACGCGTGATCTGCTATTTTTAGTTGTCTGAATTTTCTTCATACTTTAATACTTTTAATGCGATATTATGCATGTACGAACAACGTATTCTAATATAAAAAAAAATCTATAGAAATTCGGAGTCGATGGCCGCTACTTCAAGAGTGTTAACTCCAATTTTCGATCGTAATTCTCGCCTTAGTAGACAGGCAGATTGGCCATGATTATAGATTATTCTAGCGCGAATTAGAAGATATGGACTTGGACAGCATGAGGTTTCAACAGGTCGGTACCACAAGCCACACATCACACGTTACAATCGATTTATTGAAGAGCAAGTTTGATGAGCGTGTTATCTCAAAATATGTACCAGTCGATTAAGGTGACGCCACGTTAAAGTGAAAAACCGTGTTGGATGTGTTTTGGATTGCTTGTTTTCTATGCGAGGCTGGCCCGGCCTCTCATAGAAAACAAGCAATGGAACAGCAAAAATGGAAAGGGCGTAGCGACAAAATGGTTTTTGTCGCGTAATTTAAAAACCATAAATACATTTCATAAAAGCTATGGGCAAATTAAAGTATATTATGCTAGAACCAATTTATGTACAAATTTTGGAAGCTTTTAACGCTCTCCTCTGTTGGCAAAATAGGAATCCCTTTTTTTACAGAGGTCTTTTTGATTGATTATTCTGTGTTATAAAAGTTGACCAATCGTGTTATGCTATGGGTAATTCAAAGACAAAGACATGATGAATACTGACAGTGAACTTTAATTTCTTAGCTTTAGTCATTGCTGAGAAAAATCGACATCGCTACAGCCAAATTATCAAGGCGTCACCTTAACCGCCTTGTTCATGCGATTTAACGCCTCTAGATTTTTTTTTTGGGGCTGCGTCAAGTCGTTGGATAAGCCGACGCCGTTGGAAGAGCTCAGAGCCAAAATAGCGAAATAGCGGAAATGTGTGCAGTGTGGCTGATTCATACAAAATTGTTCCACCAGTGATCTATAATAATTGTGTCTTTCTGTTTAGTTCGAACGTTAAGGACCTTGGATTATACATTGATTCGACTTTTACTTGGCAAGCTCAAATCTCACACGTCTCTCGTAATGTCACTGGTATCCTTCTACCGGTTTAAAAACTTCCTTCCTTCTTCAGTCAAGCTAATGCTCGTTCAGTCACTTATACTTCCCATCATTGACTACAGTGATGTGTGTTATTTCGATCTAAACGCTGACAAACTTAATAAACTTGGTCGCCTACTCAATAACTGTTTAATTCTAAGTACTCACATACATACGGTTTTGCTCAATCGAGTAATAACGTCGAGCAAAACCCGCGGCTCGGGCTTTCGTCCACACATTTATTGCTCGATACTTTTATTCTAAATCGATATTATATTTCATTCCATCCGGTTCCATCAATCCTTCGAGCGGCTCGATGCGAGCTTTCGAGCTGTCAGTTTTTTGGCTAATTACTGTTAATTATTAAGGGTGAATTGCACCAGAAGCGTAGTTAAAGTTAAGGTTAAGGTTATCGTCAAATATGGCGACTTTTGCTAGGGATTTGACGGTACATTTCACATTTTGTTATGGTTAAAGTTAAAGTTATAGTTAAAGTAAGTCGATGCAACTCACTCTCACTCGATTTGGAGTAAAACTATCGAGCAAGACCATATAGTACGGGAGCCCTAGAACAATTTTTTTGTAATTACTAACAAGCAAATTTTTTGTGAGTAGCTAAATTTTGATAAGACGAACAACATTTTTATTTTCGAAAAATCTCGAAAGTGGTAGCTAACAGAGATTGAAAGGATTTCATACTTTGACTTGATGGTCCTAAAATATGGATTGTTTTATTTGTAGGACAAGGTTACTCTTAAATTATATAACTATTAACCTACCAATATACAAAAAATTAGCTGGTTAGGGTTCCGTTTTAGGGTTCTGTAATCAACAAAACTTGGTTGACTACTGAAATAAATATTTACCTTGCACCATAGGTAGTTTAAATGTTTAGCAAAAATACAATTCATTGTGGTATACTTAAGTATTGTTTTTCTAGAAATGTATAAAAAGGTTTTTCATCTTAATATCGTTTTTCACCGAAGTTTTAATAATACTTATTCTTTAAGCAGATTGTCTCTATAGGTAATGCCAACGTTTTTACCGCCACGGGAAATGAAAAAAATATCGAATCGGTAAGAATTTTTTAAGGGATAATATTAAAATATATAATTAAAAGCTAATCGTCCGGCTACTGTCCGGTTATTCTTCTTCTTTTTTATTTAAAAAGAAAACGAAAAACTAATATAACGACAAATAAATACTAGGACCCGGAAATAAGTAGGTATCTAACCGGACTAATAGTCACACCGTAATTAAAATATTCTGAGAGTGCAATGTAAGATAACTTTTAAAAGAATACACGATACGTGCCCATAACATTTGCCGGATTATTTTTCTCGTGGCAATTACAGTAACAAGTGAAGATTTGATATTTATAAATGTCTAATCCACTTGGTTTATACTTATTGTATAATTTAGAGTTTTAATTGATAGTAAACGTAATTTAATTATCGTTTCACTTTAAGCATTTTAGTTAAAATTTGGGTACTTATTTAATATTATTTAATGCCCAGAACTCAGCCCATTGTTCAGTATATTTTCCAAGGTTTAATATGATTAAAATTTTCATACAAAAAACTTATTATCAACAGCATGTGTTACGATAGGTAACTTATATAATTTTTAACTGTATTATATTATGTGTACTTTAGTTTTTCTTTAGATATTGAGTAAGTATATATCGTTTTAATTAAATAACATTAAGACGTAATTTTAAGTTAACTCATAATTACTTTTAATTGTTTATTTATAAATCAATCATCCTATGAAATGAAATATCTTTTTTATTCAAAATAGGTATCATGAATACACTTTTTGAACGTCAGAAGTCTACGTTGCTTACCACCGGTTCGGAAACTAACCTGGCGAGAAGAACCGGCGTAAGAAACTCGCAGGGGGCCCACTTTTTTACCAAAAAAAGTGAGAAAAAAAATTAATATTACTATATCAACGCATAAAAAGTATGCAGTGTGTATTTGTGCAAGTTATAATAAATTTTATAACGAGTATGCATTGAGAGTACAAGTTACGTGCTACTTACGTGACACGTAGCGCGAAGCGTGACATTCCCGACGCGCGGCGAACACTGGGACGAGTACTGCGCGCCGGCCGCCGCCGCCGCTTATATACGCGCCGCCCAGAGGCGTTGGGCGGGCGGGACTTGCACCACGACGGCTCAGTGGATTACTATGAGCTTAAGAACACCTTCAAGCCCTCCTTACTTGAAGATCTTATTAGGCTGGCATGGAATGGCCAGGTGGTTAAAGGTATGTTAATAAAAATATTTTGATACTAGATAACGCTTGCAACTACGTTGCTCCAAAATTTAGTTTATCGCGCAGGGACTATATAAAATATTTCCCAGATAAAAAGTATTCTATGTACTTTCTGGGACTCAAATCTACTATCTCCATACCAAATTCCAGCACAATTGGTTCAGTGGTTTGGGCATGAAGAGGTAGGAATTAACAGACACACTATCGCATTTATAATATTAGTATAGATTTGCTACGTCTTTATTGCGGTCTAAGTATAAGCACTCACTCACTAGACCCCTGATTCAGCTAATGAATAATAATAATAACTCCCACACCAGTTTCGGTGACAGTGGCCGGTTTCATTAAAACCGGGCCAGTTACGCAGGAGTAATTTTATAGTGCCCAAGTGTGTGCGTAGTACAAAAGGAGACTTTTACTTCCTTTACTCTCAAAACACAGTCGGACGGACGACCGACACGACTGGCGAGAGATCAGGCACAGGACGGACTTTTTACATACCCATCCGACGCATGGAGCTTACTTGTCAGACAATCAGGTGATCAGCCTGCATTGTCCTAAATAAACTTGGAAATAACATGTTTCCAACGCGGGAATCGAACCCATGATCTCTGGAGTCAAGAGCTTCTAAACCACTAGACCACGGAAGCGATCAAATTAATAGTTCACACTTCAGCCATAAAGTTAATATACCTAGCGGAATAGAGCAACATTCTCGAGCTGTCAAACGAAACTGAAATTGGTTTTCATCTGTGTGAAAAATATGTGTACGTATACACTTACACAAGCATGATTAAACATGAATTCTATGAGATTAAATTGTCAACGGGCTGATCCGGGCTGACTGGACGTCAAAAAAGAGTGCTGCTGCCATGTATCACACGTCTCTTCTTACCACGCAGTGTTACTGATAGTGACATCTATCTTGCTAAGGCCTTTGTTTCTCTATTCCGCTAGGTATATTAACTTTATGAGTTCAGCCAAGGACTGGGATGAAATTAATTATTTTTCGATCATGTCTTACTAAAAAAATACTTTCGTATGTTTAGAGCTATCTTTAGCAAGCAAGGCTTTGCCATCGTAGCATACTGGAATATTTGTTTGTGTAGCATATTTTATTAAAGGAAAAAAACCGGCCAACTGTGTATCGGGCGGCGGGCCACGTGCACTAATACCGGTAATGTAATGGGAATGCCGTCGCGTCGGCTTGTCACCCTCGGTGACGCAAGCAAACACAGTATTGTTTCTTCCTTTGGTTTTAAAAATATTTATAGTTTACATAAATTAATTTGTTAGTATGTTTGTTTGCCTAAAATGTAGATCATGCCTGACGCCTGCAACTTTATTCACATAAATATATTTTATTCCGTAAAATCGCCTCAAGATCTATGATTCTAATCTTTGCACAAAATTCCGTAACAATATGTGCTGTTGTATTAAAAAACAACTCCACACAAATATTATAAATACGAGAATCTGTCAGCTGTCTTACTCTCTCTTACATCTTCAAGACCAAACCGCTTAACCGATTTTGCTGCGTATAGAAATATTTTGAGTCCAAGGAAAGGACATAATATCATACTTTTTACCCCGGAAATATGTACGGTTCCCGCGCTGTTTGCTAAGGAGTTGCGGGCGTCATCTAATTTTTATGAAAATACTGTACGTAAAGATCATTTAGAAAGCAAATAATTATTTCCTCCAATACCTATGTTGGGTATGTCCTAAGATGACTTTAATGAAAGTGTGTAGGCTCATATTATATTAAATTGTTTATTAAAACACTACACAGTACAATAATTAGTCACTAGTACAATATATCGCGCGGGTACACTTAATGGTGCCTTAAGACATACTAAAAACTCTAAAAGAAGCATTATAATAAGAGTGTGATGAACTATGCACTACATATTTTTTGAGCATTTTGAGCCGAATTTGTAAATTTTCAAGTGTAATTAGATAATAAGAGTGGGTTGCACCGGCTTAATTTAACTTTAACTTTAACCATAACAAAATGTGAAATGAACTGTCAAATCCCTAGCAAAAGTCGCCATATTTGACGATAACCTTAACCTTCTGGTGCAATTCACCCTAAATATACTTATTAAAATGTGCAGTTTTTTTTTTCATGATTTCCTTTTAAAGTTGCTCACAATCGTTTTTAGTGCTTACGCATAGGGTGTGTTCAACTAATAATAACTTTAGAGGAATTTGACATATAGATATAAATTAAACGTAACGTGTATTACAGCTTAACTTAAATTCTTTGGACACAGTAAACAAAAATGGGTTATGGGGGATGTTTCTCTAAAAAAATACAATAGTTGTAAAATTTGCACGTATTTTCTTTATTTTTTTTAGAAACTTTATGGCTTTTTTAAGCTTTTTGAATAAAAAATACCCCTTTTTGTGTTTTTTATGGTACACTATCGAATTATCTTTCATTTAAGGCTATTTTTATGACAATACTATGCGCGATGGTAGCTCAAGCCGGGTCGCGGGTTAGAATCCCGCCGACGGAACAAAAAGTTTTTAAAGTTCCTGGGTCATGGATGTGTATTAAATAATAATAATAATTATGTGTATCATAATATAATAAAAATCTTATGTAAAAGTACTAAAAGTATTAAATATATTTCCTTTGTCTGGTACCTTACGTGGTGTGAAGCGTCCATACTCCATAATAGGGTATTTGACAATTTTTGAAAAGTATTTTTAAACTATTCTTTGTTATGAAATAAACATATTCTATTAATATTTCCGGAAAATATTTTGTATTATTAAAGAAAATTAATATTAAAGTTTAAATTCCCCAAGTCGCGCGAAAAACGCTATTTAGAAAATGGCGCCGATCACATGACGTCGATGACGTCACTGGCAAGTAAACAGAGTTACAATCAAAAGAGCTAAGCTGGTTTTCCGTGGTTTTTCTTTAATTAATCCGTGATAATGGTGTGTAAATGGTGTGCAGTGCCAGAATGTAAAAATTACGTATTTAAAAACTCCAGAAAAAAATTCGTTTTTGTTCCAACTAATCCCAAAAGACGAAAAATGTGGTTACAATTAGCTCGAAGAGACCCAAAGAGCGTTTTATCGCATTCAAACATATTATTTATGGGTGAAGATCACTTTGATGTAAGTATTAATATTGAAGTATTAATAAGCCCTAAGCTAGGAGTAAATCTGTTCTGTGCCCTAAGCGGTAACCGGCTACCGCGATAACAAATAGCAATAGAAAGCCAGAACAGATTTATGATAGAAAATATAATCAATATTGTGTGTTTGTCTTTTCTACATAACCCTATGATGTTCTACTTATATCTTTGAGTTTTTCATAATATATCATTGACATAACCTAAAATACACGAATGATGTATAATTGTACAAGACGCAAACTTCTAATTATTATCGAGTGGTACTTACACTATTGTTTTTACATTTCTTACTTCAGAAGAATAATAAACTGCATTATTTTTAAAAAATAGTTCTAAGTACCATGAATGGGTCGATCTTAGGTAGGTTGCTGTTATCTGCTCGCACGTAATTGGACTCCATCTTAGATATAATTATAGCTGTTGTGAGTTACGTAGTTAATATTTGTACTAGAAATAATATGAAAATTGTGAATAATCACTTATAAGTGGAATCAAACACTTTTTATCACGTAAATGGCGTACTAAACTCCAGGCAAGAAGCTTTGTTTACTTGCGTGTGACGTCATCACGATTGCAACCAATGACAGAGCGTTTCTATCACCGAAAAAGAAAGGACAATTTTATTCGACTTTTCTTACGCAATCCTCTGAAAATACGTATTATTTTAATGAAAATAAATTGAAATATGTTTAATTTACTTATAATTTATTAGGATGGCCATAAATTATAGTTTATTTTAAATGTTGTCAAATACCCTATTATAGATATTAATAATATATTATCTTATACGTCTTTTGAAATTTGGCACATTTGATCAGATTGATATAGACTAACATAATACACGAAAACTGGGCAGTTCTGGGAATATTACATACATAATATTATCATATTGTGTCAAATCAATCAAAATCGTTTTATTTCTAAATAAAATAAATGTTTTCAGAAAGTCCTACATGGCGCCTACCACCGGTTCGGGAACTAACCCGGCGAGAAGAACCGGCGTAAGAAACTCGTGACGAATTGATAAACTCCTTTTTTGAAGTCGGTTAAAATGTAAAAATATAATAATTGAATCCTGCTATTAAAATTAATCAAAAATGTGGTAATCATAATGTAGAAAATATTTGTTTAAAAATGAAAATAGTTACATTCGGAATATAAACAATAATTTTATTTTGATTCGTGGGTTCCGTGAAGAGCGAGATAAAATATTGGTTGTAAATTAAATCGACATAATTAAGTCGCCCATGTAAAAACTGCGATATATGAGAGGCCACGGTAATATATTCACAGATAATGTCACCGCGAACTAATAACATACACCATATTTCTCCAACTCCACCTTATCTCACTAGATAACAAAGTAAGCATGTATCTAAGGGCGCTCTCATACTCCCACTCAATACCATAATAATATCAGCTATTTTTCATACCATGGATGACATGGTCTGGTCTGGTCCATAAGAAAACTTTCAATATTCTCAATATTGAAAATTTTTGTTCCCTCGGCGGGATTCAAACCTGCGTACTCCAAGCATGTAAGCACTTATAACTAAGTACTTGGTTAGCGCTTAGATGATGAAATGAATCATTCATTTATAAAAAAAAATGATGATTATTTATATTATATTATTTATATTATATTTAGTTATCATTAGTTTCATACCAAGTTTATGTAGCACTAAAGTCACTTAAGTAACAACTAAGCAAATTAAGAGCTTCATTAATTATTTGTACCTTCCGACTTAGTAAATACACTGCACAAAATTCTAGCAATAAAGTAACGATCGATACGATACGAGTCCCAATAACGATCTTAAGCACTATCTCAGTGGTAAGAGCGAATTATTATTAACACTGGTATCAGTATGTTAAAACCTTTGTAAGTGTTTTTACTTGGTGTGTATGTGGGGGTGACATATGAGTGTGTGTGTGTGTGTGTGTGTGTGCGGTTAACACAATGAATCATTAGCATCTGTCGATACCGCAACACAAACTAGCTTGTAATGAAACCGCGACGAGTTTTTCCTGGTATATACAAAGCAGTTTGTCATACTTTCAGATCTATACTTAAAATTATAATGTATTTACTAGATTAAGTTAAAAAAAAACAAAAATGGAAACTGAAAAAAATTAATAAAAAAAAACCGTTTTTTTACTGTCGCTAATGAAAATTTACTGTAGATCCGACATACATCGTTCAGGTTAAATACTACATTTGAATAAAATATAAAAATATTTCAACATCTGAAAAAGCGTTACATTTTTTTGTTGAATATAAAATACAATCAAGCGGAACATGCTACGCCGTAGCGGTGTCTACGCCGTAGCTCGCAGCGCGGCGTAGCGTTGTTCAAAGTTCAGTTAAGTATAATTATTTTAAAGTAAACTTCTATAATAATTATAGTCATATAATTATGTGAATTTAGACTGACACGCGACGTAGGTACGCATTTCTACATTTGTATTAAATTGACTGACTACAATCACGTGAGACGTCATGCAAGTCTGTGAATTCCCTTTTAAGTAGGAAAAATTACAATTTGATACATATTCTTCCGATCATTGCTATCAATATTAAATTATTCAATTTCATATGTTTGGTTAGTACGATTGGAAATAAATATTGAATCCTTATCGATCAAGATACACCAGGACGAGGGAAATCCTTTTATTATTAAAACAAAGTACGGTCCTCGCGGGGGAAGGCAAAATGTATAGTCTCTCAAAAAAGTGAAGAAATTAAAAAGTCGCAACATCGTAGTGTCATCCCTTTTTAGGGTTCCGTAGCCAAAATGGCAAAAAAGGAACCCTTATATATTCGTCATGTCTGTCTGTCTGTCTGTCCGTCCGTATGTCACAGCCACTTTTCTCCGAAACTATTAGAGCTATACTATTGAAACTTGGTAAGTAGATGTAGTCTGTGAACCGCATTAAGATTTTGATGCAAAAATGGAAAAAGTATTAAAAATTTTAGGGGTCCCCATAGGTACAACTGAAACAAAAAAAATTTTTTTTCATCTAACCTATGCGTGTGTGGTATCTATGGATAGGTCTCCAAAAATCATATTGAGGTTTCTCATATCATTTTTTTCTAAGCTGAATAGTTTGCGAGAGAGACTCTTCCAAAGTGGAAAAATGTGTGTCCCCCCCCCTCTAATTTCTAAAGTAGAGGCATGATAATTCTAAAAAAAATATATGATGTATATTACTATAAAAACTACCAACGAAAATTGGTTTGAACGAGATCTAGCCAGTAGTTTTTTTTATACGTCATAAATAGTAAACCTTAATCTAAATTTCATTAAATCGACTGAAATATAAAAATAAATCAAAAATAATATAATTTCATAAAAATTAACCTTATTGCTGCTGCGGAACCCTCCATGGGCGAGTCCAACTCGCACTTGGCCGCTTTTTTCTTAGATTCATTTGAAAGGAATGACACTACGATGTTGCCACTTTTTAATTTCTTCACTTTTTTGACAGAATATATTATATGATATTTGTGACTCATAA
Organism: Plebejus argus; assembly: GCA_905404155.3. Taxonomy (NCBI): domain Eukaryota; kingdom Metazoa; phylum Arthropoda; class Insecta; order Lepidoptera; family Lycaenidae; genus Plebejus; species Plebejus argus. The sequence continues at coordinate 19,185,461 of FR989930.1, read as the reverse complement.
TAATATACCCCTGACTTAATGCATAAAATTTTATCCTGAAAAGAGAAAGCTGTTTAGGACTCGACTACCATTTTATTGGTGTTTATTGAACACTTTTTCCGGAATATATATATTTTTCTACCGTGTCTATAACTCTTTCGTGTCTCCTAAATAAGGTGTACCACCAAAGTGCATAGGGTGTAATATAACGCATTCCGAGAGCCATCACACTTAGCGATGCGATGATATGACAAATTCCATATATTTTTTATATTTAACTCCCCTGTGTTAACTTTCGAATTTTTAGCCAAGTTATAATGAATTGTGGAAGGTATAACAGAGACCTCACGGCGACTGACCCTCAGCCTCATATCATTAGGGGGATTACACACCGTCGGGCCTACGCGCTGTGTGGGCGCTCCTTGACTATATTACTTTATGATTTTACCATCGCTGTTAATAAAGCCTCGCCATCGCTGTAAATTACAACAGCACCAGATGTATTTGAGTGTGTGTATGACTATTACTTTGGTATGATCTAAATTATAAATACTAAACGGTTTGTCAGATTTAAGTTATATTATAATGTTGGTACAACAGAGTATATTTAAGTAGTTAAAATAATATAGGTACAAATTTCTTTGTTAATAATTGCTGAATTTATCATTGATTTGTGGTTGAGCGTGAATCTAGCAGACTTTGACTTACTATTTCTTATATTAATTGATATTTTAATAATAATTTATCTACTAAGATTCAAAGAAGTTTATTAATAAGTCAATAGATGGTGTAATCTTACATTTTGCTCCTTCACTAAGGCCGGTATAAATAGTCAGTACTCAAGATGAATCTCGGTCTCAAGACACGGTTCAGGCTCTGTGATTGATTGGCTGTCAAAATTTAGACCAATCACAGAGCCGAACCGCGTCTTGAGACCGGGTCGCATCTTAAGTACTGACTATTTATACGGGCCTAAGTAAGTTCCCGTGAATCATCAAATAAAACTATCCTGTAAAATGTCCTTTCTTGGGACTCAAAGATACCTACAACAAAGTATATTAAATCGGTTTAGGGGTATGAAATTAAAAAAAATATTATTATTATCAACAGACTCCGTAATTCGACTATAAATTCGATACGCGTTATATAACAGCTAGCAGTGAGGCAACGTGCCCAGACGGGAGACCTCAAAGTGTCACACGCTCCACGTACTGCTTCTATCGCATCGACACTACACCCTCCGCACACCGCACACCGCCGTACTGAGCTTAATTAAATCATTCAGCTAACAATCACTTTTGCAGGCCTTACTTACGCATCAGGTAAAGGCAAAGCCATTTCGTTATCTGCAGTATTCTAAAGGGGGAATCGAGGAACAAAACTTCATGTAAAATGTCAATATTTGTATGAAATTCTGTGCCATTTAGATAAAAGTATGTACCACCCAGGAAATTGATTCCTAGGCAGTTGACAGACCAACGTCATTTGGTAGGATCATGTCAATTTAATGTTAATTGTGATCTGTCGGGACTGTCGGCAGGGTTTGACGTAACGCGACCAAACTACGGAGGTCCCCCATCAGCCTAGGAATGAACTTCTCTGATAGTACACTATGCAAATATATTCAACCACCAGCGATAGACCAATCATATATCTATTCAAATATCATTATAATGTAACTAATTTTAAAATTACTGAGGCTTTGAAAATTCTAAATCGATTTCAGATGTAGAGATTTCAACAACAACCCAAATGATGTGATCTTGAGTGAATAAAGTGGAAAAAGTTCTATGACTAACTCATTTTTTTATTATTATTAAATTAAAAATTTATCGGTTTGGTTTAAATATTTACTTGGAAATCTAAGCATAAATACATCAATGAAGTAATAATACTTTAATTGTTTTGTTACGTTAACTGTTAGGGTGAGTTGCACAAACCTACTTTAACTATAACTGTAATTTTAACTATAACTACAGTGCAAAATGTCAAATCTTTGGTTAAGGACGCCATATTTAACGGTAACTAGAACCGCACATACTGACACCGGAATTTTTTCGTGAAAATTTACTGTTTCACAGTGTTGTTATAATAAATATTTACCTGTCGATTTTTACGGATAATTAAATTTTGTATACTCTCAATCCCATTAACTGTAGCTTTAATTAAAAAAAATAAACGCAACAGACATCTGTTAAATTCTGTGGTCAAAGTTAAGGTTAAAGTTAAGTTAGCCTTAACTATAACCGTAACTTTAACTTTAACCACGCCTCTGGTGCAACCCATCCTTATACTCTCGAAAAAGTCAGGCAGGCAGCGTAGAAGTTGACGCCGAGACACGACGCGGCTCTACGCTTTATTATGATAGGGCTTTTCTATATACGAAACTAAGCAATAGTTCTAATTGCGATTTGTATGGGTTACGATATTATAATAAACATCTAATTAAATTGAATTAGTGTTTTTGAAATAGGGTCAAAAACGCATAGCTGTGTTGCGTCGCCGTGTAACTGACCTTTATTTTTCAAATTTATTCATCACTTTGTTTAAAATACCACATTCTCGACATAAATTTGTTTAGACTTATATCGGCTTAGTAATAAAAATCACATTACACGCTTTAAAGTCATATAAATAGTTTTATTGCGGATTTCTATAACATAAAAGTTGATGGGCGGTTGGCGCGTGTAATGCCGCTATAACACCTCCTATAAACACCATAGTCTAGGGGACCATGGGGTTTATGGGGTGGCTTAACTCGATTGAAACTAACCACTGTTTATCTCAAATAGGATCGTTTTTAATCGCTCGATTAAATTATATTTATTTTAATCTATATATATAAAACTCAAAGGTGACTGACTGACATGGTGATCTATCAACGCACAGCCCAAACCACTAGACGGATCGGGCTGAAATTTGGCATGCAGGTAGATGTTATAACGTAGGCATCACCTAAGAAAGGATTTTGATAAATTCCCACCCCAAGGGGTTTTTTTTAATGTAATTCGTGGCCGTCTATGGGCTATTCGCCCACATCCTTTTTTTTGCTCTCTTTTTATATTGGTTTTTCGCACCAAGGATAATTATTGAAATAATATTATTAATGTAATTGTAGTCCATCACGCCATGGACTTTTTTTAATGTTTTTATTTTATTTTATTAATATACATAATATAAATATTATATAAAATATATAATACAACATGTTATATACTTACAGATATAGATAATATTACTTATATGTCATAACAATATACATATATATACACATATACACACATAGCAATATATGACACTTCCCAGTGTGGCGGCTAGAAGACCCGACATTTTCCGATTTTCTTAGATATTATGCTGCTCCACCCTTTGCCTTTAGATGTTGTGACATTGGCTTGGTGGAGAGGGGTCACTCAAGCTGGGTGGAGTTTTTAGGGTGTTAAAAAGATATCGTTCTGTGTCGAATCTACCAGCCAGTGTGCTTGCCAGGACCATGTCCTTCCAAATGTTTTTTTTTTTCCCGATGCCCATCTCTGAGGATCACAATTCACGATCCGCTATTATATGGCTTAGGACTTTGTCGTTCCTATCTTTTATAGCCATTTTTATATTGTAGTCTTTTATGTATTCGGTTGACACCTCCGTGGTTCTTTTTATGAAACTTTCATCCCCTATTTGAACCCCAAGGGGTTAAAGTAGGGGATGAACTTTCATCCCCTATTTGAACCCCAAGGGGTTAAAATAGGGGATGAAAGTTTGTATAAAATAATACTTCTTAGCGCGAGCGAAGCTGCGGGAAAAAGCTCGTTAAGTATATGTCCTAAAAATGTCCTAAAAGCTTTGTAAGTATAATAAAAGATTCATATGCAGATTGCGTACCTATGTAAATTGATCGGGTTATATCAAGGCTAACATTGAATTGACATCACCTGACCAACTAATATAAATCCACCGACTAGACATGACTAAATTTCACTGGTGGGACACGGGAAGAAACCAGAAATATATTTTTTTGCATAAAATTGCCTCGCATCTAGAATCTAACGAAAGAATTAGTAGCGGATATAACAATGACGAATGTATGTTTTTATGCGAAAATGTCTCGTAAGTACGTGTCTGCTACACCTGCGTACTATCATTTTTAGTAAATTCAGCTCTAAGCATCGTTCAACACCGAAACGAGATACAACGCGGTGTTGTTTAACACAACTAATAATATATAGATTGAAGGTTCAACTTTATTTGCAATGCAAGAAACATCATAATTTTGTGTAGGAATGCTGCTTCACGTCACTCGACGTTCCAATGTGACTGACCCTTACAGTAAGTTTGACTAAGCAATATTCAATCCCAACTACATTGATGTGAGTACACTATATATTGAGGTAACTAGCAACAGTTTCCACGATATTGTCGTTCACGAGTTGCCACAACTTGTGCAATATGTTGTGCTTCAAGGACATATCGAAGTCTATTATCGATGTTTTTGAACTTAGGGTACTTACTCAAATTCGATTTCAACAGATTGATACTAAAAACCCTTGGGCTAAGGGACAAACAAACAAACAAATATACTTTATTGTGCACATATTACATTACAAATACAAATAGGTACAATATTATAATTTAATTGAACTGCACACAAAGGCGGTCTTATTACTTATAGCAATATCTTCCAGGCAACCTTTCACACGTCTTTGAGATGATGAACTTTGGAAACTGGTGATGTACAAAAGTATAAACATTTTTCACAATAATTGACTAATTAAGTTATAATTATAAGATATATTCAATAAATATTACAATAATATAATATAATAATTAATATTATAATATATAGTATGCCTAATACATACATATTACCTACGTAATATACAATACATAAAAACTAACTGTATGAGTTATGTTTTATACATTTATAAGACGTATAGTTTATACATTTTTGTCAAAACTTTCTAATGCGATTGGACTAATTTTAGTAAATACAGGCTATTTAGGCAAATCGCATTCGAAAGGACCTGTTGACAGCTGAAGAAAGTTTCAGGGTGGCGGAGGACACGGCCCAGCACACCCTCGAGGTGTGCGATCATTGGGCCGTGCAGCGCCACGATCTCATGGCGGTGCTAGGTGGAGACCTCTACCGCGGAAAGAAAGCTCACGCGTTCTCGCAATCCTGCGTGCGATGAGTGGAAGGGTATAGTCGGGTTTTTAGTGGGTAGGGCTGCGGTCAATTCACCATCTTTACGGCCGCAGCGAGTCCTACATACCCGGGGGAGTTGTCCCCAAACCCTCCGGCCGGTGATGAGGCTTGGCAGGCGGCGGTCTCTTTCTGTGAATCCGTCCTTTCACAGAAAGGACGGATTCAAAGAATGAGACCGCCCCCCGGGGCGCTTCAGCTTAACTGGGGCACATCTCCGACCCGGGACACTCATAAAGGGTTTCCCCTGCGCATAAAAAAAAGTTTCAGGGTGCCACACTTTTCTCGCCGGGATACCTTAAGCAACCGATATAAAGTAAATTAAAGATTTTCCCTTTAAGAATTAATATCCTTGCCAGATACGTTAAAATGGCTTAACAGATAATAAAATATTTTTAAATTACGTATCTTTGTAAATCGTACATCTATGGACTCTTTATTAGTAAGTAAAGGCCAACCAAAGGGGTTTATGTTTAACTTTACGTTTATTAATTTACTTATGCAAGGTTATTGTATCAAGTCTTGTAGATACCGTAACATTTTTAAACGAATTTGCAAGTAAATATGATACTTTTGCACAAATTAATTTTATAACGTGATGGAGTCACGGATAGAATTAGCATGGTCAAAGCACGTTCGCTTTTTAATCACGATATTAAAGTTCCCAAGTATTGCATCAATATGCATCAAACTACTGGGTTAGGGGTTTACCATACCTTAAAATATATCGATATATTTTGTCTAATTTATAAAATTCTCGTGTCACTGATTATTTTATCCTCCGAAGTGACTAAACCGAAAACAAAATCAGTTTAGTAAAAGCTTACAAGAGCTTATCGGGTAACACATCTATTTTTCATACCTAAAAGAACGTACTCTATAGCAAAAATCGTTTGCCAGGTGAACTTGTGTAAAATAAAATATTTTAAGAATCCTTTAGAACTCATTGATAGCTATAAAATACGATAACTCTTAAATCTACTTGACTTGTTACAGCTGGGAGACGCTAAAGAAAAAGACCTAACATAATAATGTGAAAAATATTTTTATTTTTAAATAGGTTAGAAATTAACACTTTTAGAACACCTTATATACCAAAACTTTTCTAAGGTTTAATTAAATCGACTATTAGTTTAAGCAGGAGCTGATATTGGCACACGACCGATCTAGTCATTACTTAGGTAAGTATTACAAATGATACGATTTTAAGGATTTTTACAGTAAACATTATTTATCGACAAGTGCAGTGTCCTGTCACTACTAATTCATTTCTGGCTTAATCTCTGGTGGAATAAAAAGTCTGTTATTAGCTTGTCAGCCGGCTCCATCTAGAACCTAGGTGATAAACTTTGCCCTTTGATATCACGGTGACGACCTCTGTGACTTAGTTGGCAGGCTGTTGGTAGCTCAAGCCGGGGGTCGCGGGTTCGAATCCCGCCGACGGAACAAAAAAGTTTTCAAAAAAGTTCCTGGGTCATGGATGTGTGTTAAATATGTGTATCATATTATAATAAAAATCTTAAATATATGTATAGTATAAAAGTATTAAATATAATATTTCCGTTGTCTGGTACCCGTAACACAAGTCCTTCAGGTACTTAGCACAGGGCCAGACTGACGTGGTGTGAAGCGTCCATAGATATTATTATTATTATTATTATAGTATCATCTCACCTCATAGGCCTTCTTCCCGTGCTCCTCGTGTTCCTCCTCGTGCTCGGTCTCATGCTATTTATCATTATCTCCAGTTTCATCTCATCATCAAAAAATTACCCAGAGAAAAGCGATTGGGGCCACTATACTTTGCTGAGCTTTAAATGCCAAATAAACGTACGTTTTTATAAAATCCAAAAAATAATCCCTATTAACTTTCCTCAGGAGCCAGGAGTCAGACATCGTACTGTTAAACAAATTTTAATTAAGTGGTGCAGTCTGCAGATAATATAGACCACAAGGATACCGGTTACTTTTATCGTGGAATAATTTACCATCGAGGAAATCGATTCCTAGGCAATAATTGTCAGACCAACGTCATTTAATCGGATCATGTCAATTCAATGTTAATTATTGCAGTGATCTGTCGGCAGGGTTTGACGTAATGCGACCAAACTACGTAGGTCCCCCATCTGCCTAGGAAATAGGAATCAACTTCTCTGATTGTACAATTCTTTTTATTTTGCGAGTACGGAGTCACTGAAAACAGATAGTTACTCGTATGATTACTCGCGACTTGTCATAAATGGACAGACTGAACATTGCTACACCTGCGTTACCTGTCAACAATCAAGAGCAACATGTTGTGCGACATGTTATCCCTTTTGGATGGAGGAGCTTTAATTATACATTTACGATCAAACACAGTGGGTGTTGTGAAGTGCTCCATTTTAAAACAATCAAGGCGTCAGGACGTGGCTCTCCATATCGATAATTCATTAGACGTGTCACCACTCACCGTATTTTTAATTAATTCTGTATAAAAACGGTGTTTATATTGTGTTTGTTTTTGTGTTTAATATTGTGTTGTTTGCTTCCTTTGTTTATCTTTTATACCAAATTCCAAATGACTGACTGACTATGACTTTACAGTCAAATCGAGCTGGCAAGCTTTAAATTACCTTTGTTTCGTCGTAACGTATATTATAAGTAATATTAAATATAATCATCATCCATAAGCCTGAAGAGACCATAATAATGGCTCTACATAATAATAATTATATATTAATTATTATAATCGCTGTGTTTGGCACAACAGAAAGTTCGAGCTCTCGGTTTTTCTACATTTTTAACCGACTTCCAAAAAGGAGGAGGTTATATTATGTTCGTCTGAATTTTTTTTTGTATGTACAACCATAACTTCGCCGTTTGTGGACGGATTTTCATGATTCTTTTGTTGTTGTACAGGGTTGAATCCGAATTTGGTACCATGTTCACAAAAGTGGTGATCTGATGAATAACATAATATTAAATTGTTATGATTTATGTAATGTAGAACATATTTCATTGATTTTAGAATACTATATTATCATAATTTAATTATCTTTACTAAATTAGATGGTAGTTTTAATTTTGAAATCTGGCCACACTGACAATGTGCAATTTCCCTTCTACCGTCGCGCCACTTGTAGTGGGGATTGACGGGTAAAAATTGTGTATAAATACCCGAAGAGCTCAGTATGATGTAGATTTTGACAGAGGAACAATTGTAAGAGGAATCCCTGCCCGAAAGTGTACTATTGTATAATATTGTAGAATATATGTAATGGAAAGTCAATAATATGTAGTTTCTTATCATCTCAGAAGAGGGAGAAAAATCCAGGTACGCTCACTTTATATTCACTTATTATTAACTGAGTTAGTTAATAATATCTTCATTTCTCATAAGTGTAACGATTCGCCTAGATAAGATACCTGAAAAGTAATAATATGACGCCATACAGTAAAGATTTTAAAATTCACGTAATAAAAATAATATAAAGAATGTAGGGTAGTTTTAAAAAAATATTTTGCAAACTTATAATGTTAAAAGCTGAAAATGTCTTGAGCTAAGGCGCAATCGCCATACAAAAGTATGTAATATTAGCTGTATTTTGAAAGTTAATAGTAGATGTTACGTATATGTCTGTGGTAAATCGTTTTTAAGCCGCCATCTTATAACAAGCTTCTTTTAGTGCGCGGTGGCCGGTGGGTATAATTTAAGTATGTCTGAATACCTATCTATTTTTCTTTTGTGTAGTTGATGTTGCTTTGTAAAGTGTATTTATTCAAATTGAGTCGATAATTATTAACCATGAAATGATTTTACCTTACGGGAATATTTTAGTTTTCTATAATTTTAGATTTGATGAATGCAAAGTCTTTCTAAAAAGTTATTGTGTACATTCGAGAGTTATAATGAAGATGTAGATACGTATATTGTTAATTGTAAAAAATAATTGTTAAAAGAAATAATTTACTTGAGTTATTAATTTGAGTTTTTTACAAGTAATATAAAATTATTTAATTTATTCATTATTACATTGCAACAAGAGGTATTCAAAAATACGTTGCGGAGTAGAAAGAACTCTAGTACACGTAAAAATCACGCACCACACACAATACCTTCCACTTGGTCGAGGCTACTCTTCGACAGTGAATTTAACATTACATTTTAACATCATGACATATTTCACTTGGTCGAGGCTACTCTTCGACAGTGAATTCAACATTACACATTTCACTTGGTCGAGGCTACTCTTCGACAGTGAATTCAACATTACACATTTCACTTGGTCGAGGCTACTCTTCGACAGTGAATTCAACATTACACATTTCACTTGGTCGAGGCTACTCTTCGACAGTGTAAACCACATTGTAACTATTCAAATTTAAACATAGCATTACATAGCATGCACAATTATTCGTATTACACCAATATAACTTTTATTGTTATGAATAGTAAAAATAAGTTGATAAGATTAAAGATTTCACAACACCAAAAGGAACTTATAATAATTGTTTTGCTAATGTACAAGTTCTTACTATTTTACGTTTATGAAAAATATGTGTGGTATATAATTGCTTGCGTAAATATAATTTTTTATTAAAGAAAGACATCAAGTAAATAATTTTCTCCTGTTGAACATAAGTTTGGTTTCCTTGGAAAAATAACCAAACAAGTGATTTAAATAAATCGGATTCATTTATTTTATTATTCTAATATAATGATAGTATGAGATCTAAGTTTATTGCAGTTCATCCTTTTCATAGTCAAATTCAAGGTGACAATTCATTAACTAGATCATTGTTTTCATGAAATTGCTGTGGAGTTAACCATTTATCAAAGTTGCTATAGAGTGAACCATTGATCAAAGTTGCTATGGAGTGAACCATTGATCAAAGTTGCTATGAAGTGAACCATTGATCAAAGTTGCTATGGAGAGAACCATTGGCTAAAGTTGCTGTGGAGTGAACCATTGGCTAAAGTTGCTGTGGAGTGAACCATTGGCTAAAGTTGCTGTGGAGTGAACCATTGATCAAAGTTAAAAGGTATGTGCACTGAAAATTTTAAACTCAATTTTAACAGTATCGATTTTAATTAAAAACTGTGGAGTGAACCACTGAGTAACTGTGGAACTAACCACTGTAAAGTTTCTATATTAGGTATAAAGTAAGAAGCCCAGGTACAAAAGACACTGTTTTCAGTGTTTCCAATTTAAAGTTTGGGTTAAATAATTAAATGAAATTTGAGAAATTTGAATTAAATGAAATATTTGAGAAATTTGAATTAAATGAAATATTTGAGAAATTCAAATTAAATGAAATATTTGAGAAATTCAAATTAAATGAAATATTTGAGAAATTTGAATTAAATGAAATTTGAGAAATTTGAATTAAATGAAATTTGAATTAAATGAAATTTGAGAAATTTGAATTAAATGAAATTTGAATTAAATGAAATTTGAATTAAATGAAATTTGAATTAAATGAAATTTGAATTAAATGAAATTTGAATTAAATGAAATTTGAATTAAATGAAATTTGAATTAAATGAAATTTGAATTAAATGAAATTTGAATTAAATGAAATTTGAATTAAATGAAATTTGAATTAAATGAAATTTGAATTAAATGAAATTTGAATTAAATGAAATTTGAATTAAATGAAATTTGAATTAAATGAAATTTGAATTAAATGAAATTTGAATTAAATGAAATTTGAATTAAATGAAATTTGAATTAAATGAAATTTGAATTAAATGAAATTTGAATTAAATGAAATTTGAATTAAATGAAATTTGAATTAAATGAAATTTTAATTAAATGAAATTTTAATTAAATGAAATTTTAATTAAATGAAATTTTAATTAAATGAAATTTGAATTAAATGAAATTTTAATTTAATGAAATTGGAATTCATTAGAATTAGATGACATTTGAATTAGATGACATTTGAATTAGATGACATTTGAATTAGATGACATTTGAATTAGATGACATTTGAATTAGATGACATTTGAATTAGATGACATTTGAATTAGATGACATTTGAATTAGATGACATTTGAATTAGATAACATTTGAATTAAATGAAATTTATTGAATTAGATTAAATGAAATTTATTGAATTAGATTAAATGAAATTTATTGAATTAGATTAAATGAAATTTATTGAATTAGATTAAATGAAATTTATTGAATTAGATTAAATGAAATTTATTGAATTAGATTAAATGAAATTTATTGAATTAGATTAAATGAAATTTATTGAATTAGACTAAATGAAATTTATTGAATTAGAATAAATGAAATTTATTGAATAAGATTAAATGAAATTTATTGAATAAGATTAAATGAAATTTATTGAATAAGATTAAATGAAATTTATTGAATAAGATTAAATGAAATTTATTGAATAAGATTAAATGAAATTTATTGAATAAGATTAAGTGAAATTTATTGAATAAGATTAAATGAAATTTATTGAATAAGATTAAGTGAAATTTATTGAATAAGATTAAGTGAAATTTATTGAATAAGATTAAGTGAAATTTATTGAATAAGATTAAATGAAATTTATTGAATAAGATTAAGTGAAATTTATTGAATAAGATTAAGTGAATTTTATTGAATAAGATTAAGTGAAATTTATTGAATAAGATTAAATGTAATTTATTGAATAAGATTAAATGTAATTTATTGAATAAGATAAATGTAATTTATTGAATAAGATAAATGTAATTAATTGAATTAGATAAATGTAATTAATTGAATTAGATTAAATTAAATTTAGTAATTATTTGATTAATGAAATTGAGTGAATTCGATTGAATGAAATTGAGTGAATTCGATTGAATGAAATTTAGTGAATTCGATTGAATGAAATTTAGTGAATTCGATTGAATGAAATTTAGTGAATTCGATTGAATGAAATTTAGTGAATTCGATTGAATGAAATTTAGTGAATTCGATTGAATGAAATTTAGTGAATTCGATTGAATGAAATTTAGTGAATTCGATTGAATGAAATTAAGTGAAATAGATGGGATTTTAGACTGAAATGGTAAAAAGTGTATCTAAGACATTCTGCCTTTCTAGAGGCATACAAAACTTTCGAAGCTGTGTTATAGTTTATATTGTGATAGTTTACGATAAATCGAAATTCGACTCGTGTTTCTTAACATTGTATTTTTAATAATTAGCATTCTTGGAAGCGATAAAGAACTTCTTGGCTACTGGACCATGTTAAGGTTCTTAAATTCGTTTATAGATGTCAAGTCTTTACTGGGGCTTAAATAATTTGAATTTATTTCCTGGAAGAGTGGTTCGTGCATTTGCTCCTAGTAAAAAGTATTCAGAATGTTTTTGTTAGAAATCAAAAAACGCTGCAGTGAATATCCAATATTATTAATCCTGAAAGTTCATCATTTACCATGTCAATATTCGTATTATTGTAAATCGAGGTCAATTTCATCCATTATTAAGTTTTCGAAAACAATATTTTACGTATTTTATTTATTTAGGTACTTAGCTAAAAGCCGAGCTTTGTGAGGGCTCGTGTCGTCACACCTTGACTGACTGATAATAATACATCTAGTACATAGGTATAAAATATAAAATGACTATGTTAAAGCACTTACTATGTTAAATACACAAAGCAATAAGTGTGATAGTTTTCCGTAAAGTGTATCACAAAATGTAAAGGTTGTAGGATATACGTATTAGGTACTATTATAGGGCTCGCTTCGCTCGCCCTGGTTATTGCCAAAGTTATGTCATCTGCAAATGACACTGCTTTGTGATTGACAGCGTTAGGAAGGTACCTAAATGAATCTAATTAATATATTATTATGTAAAAATATTTTCTCGTATCGGTGTTTGCGCGCGAGCTCCTCCAGAGCGGCTAAACCGATTTTAATGAAATTCTGTATATGGACATTCGTTGGACCTGAGAATAGATTTTTATCTACTTTTTATATTGATACTATAAACAATTTATACGGCAAAAAGTTTGCCGGGTCAGCTAGTAGTTATATAAATAAAAGCTGAAAGAGATTATCTAAGAAACTTCTTTGAGGTACGCTAAACTTATTGAGAACTATAACGATTAAGAATTATTATAACTCTACTGGAACATTTTTGAATTTTAGATATTTATTATTTTTACATATTGTAAACAATTGGATGAACAGTTTTTAAGTGAACTCTTTGCTTTACCTTGTAAACGGTAGTGTCAAACTTGAAAGCAATGGTAATGGGAATTAATGCTATTTTTACCAATACTAGAAAGCAATCAGTTATTTTAAAAGCTTTAAAATATTATTATGTTAAGATTATGATTTATGAATAATATGGTAACAAATTAACAATGGGCTGAGAAAGTTCAACTGATACTGATGTGATCAATTACTAAGTAAAGATTCGTTCCTTTTTTAAAATAATTATTATAATTATATTTTATTTAAGTCTACTTCGGACTATAAGATTAAGAAGTTTAAGGGTTGGCTTACATTTTTGGTCCATACTTTGACTATTTTACTTTTAAGATTGTCAAATTCCTCTGCATTTATCTTAGTTTAAATAATATTGTTTTTTTATAATTGTCGGTTTTAGTAGGTATTTTGGTTATTATTCGTTGAAGTAGAATTAACAAAGCTGCTATCGAAGTATAATTGATTAATTTGTCAATGGGACGTTTTCTTTTAATTCGTCAAGTAAAAGTTCCACATGGTCGCTAGATGATCCCAAATGTAAAACTAGACGCATATTAATTATATTTTAATGAATATTGACTTTTGAAATCTCAAGTTTTACTTGTAATAGTTAAATATTATGATTTATGTAATATCATACTTCACCTGACACAAGTGTCAAAATATAACCCATCTCTAATTTGTGTATGTAACAAAATTGTGATGAAATAAGAAAATAAATTATAATTAATATATTATGTAACAAATACATCACTAAGGTCAAAACTCACTATTATTATTAGTGCTTACTTGACAACTAATGTATTTTACGTTTATTACGATTTAGATTAGATACGAAGCGAAAACATAGAAATATGATCAATATTACAGTTTTACGCCTGATCTTGAGCCAGTGGAATCTAGATTTATAATATTGTGATTTATGTTACATTGAATAGTGTTAATATGAATTATGATCAAGTTATGATATATGTTTAGAAATATAGCCCATGTGAAGTTAGTCCCGAATTATTCCGGAACCGATAGAACATCTAGGCATGTATCACCGATCACGTCACTCTGGTTTAGTTGATTAGAAGAAAGTCATCTATATCTAATAATGATAATTAAATTACTCACTAATAGTCCGGTAATTTCTGGGTATTATTTAAAAATGTATCAATGCCAGTTTGTGTAGTCTGTAGGTATAGTCACAGATTTTTAATATCCCATGAGTGATCCCACATTACTTTTGTTTTTATGATTATTTATAGTTGTTATATTTTTGCAGTGAATCTTATTATTTGCCCTTGAACCATTGCCTTTTGATTACCATAAGTTTATGTTAAATAAGATTTTCTTCTAGAAATGTCAGCAAAGCATAGTTTATAAAGCAGTGTAACAATTATTATGTTTCGTAAAATGTGTTAAAGGCAATTATATGAATAAGTATGCTCTTTACTGCAGAAAAGCTTAATTTAGACATGAAGATGTATGGTTTTAACAAATTTGTTAATTTTGGGTAGTCTTGTAAGTTAAGTGTTCTAATCTCTACATACTTAATTTTTAAAAATTACTTGATATTAAAAAAAATATTTAAATACATAATTATTATAATATTAGTTCTAGGAATATCAGATGATCACAGATCTATAGATACAAATGAACTACAAATACAACTGAATTTGTAAATTGTAATTTTCTGGAAATAAAATTATTTGTATTTTGTATTTGTAAGTAAATGATAAATAAAAACATTAGAATCGGTGGAATCCATACTAGTAAAAAAAAAAAAAAATTAGTGGAAAAAAATTGTTAAAACTTCCAGAGGTCTGTAATGTTTATCCAAAGTGTTTATCGTTTATAATTCCTCGCTTTTTATCACCAGCGACAAAAAGTATCCAAGATAACTTTATTTTGTTGTGTATTATGTTAGAAAAGTTACTTTTTGTACCACTGCAATCGTTGAAGGTCTTGTGTGCGAGAAGTTATTATTTTAGACTTATTTTTAATATTCCTGTTTGTGATATTTAATTTTATTTTTTTACACTCGTGTAGTTTACAAAATTTAGATTGTTGTATTTCTATGCTGTAATTTCAGTTTTACATTTAAAATATATATGCATAGATTACACACCATTTTAGTGTTAAAACTTGTTTTTTAATTCAATAATTAATGTTGTTACAAGACTCGTACACAAGGTTTTTTATCTTAATTTTGGTTTTTGCAAAGCAATGATTGTATAAAAATCTTATAACATTAGTTTCATGGTTTCATCAATGTTTGTAAGTATATTGTAATATGAATATGTTATTATATTTTATCCCTCTAACGGTTTGTAACACAATACAAAAAAAAAAAAAAGAATTGTTTTTCTACATGTAAGATTTAATTTGATCAGTGTATTTAATAATACTAGTATATTATATATACTTAATAGTGAAAATGTATAGATTAAGTACTAAAATGCTTTATGTATTGCATTAATGATTAGTTATGTTATAAGAGTGCATCGGGACGCTGCACGTTGTCGGATGGCCGAATGTTATGATTTATGTAATGTAGAACATATTTCATTGATTTTAGAATACTATATTATCATAATTTAATTATCTTTACTAAATTAGATGGTAGTTTTAATTTTGAAATCTGGCCACACTGACAATGTGCAATTTCCCTTCTACCGTCGCGCCACTTGTAGTGGGGATTGACGGGTAAAAATTGTGTATAAATACCCGAAGAGCTCAGTATGATGTAGATTTTGACAGAGGAACAATTGTAAGAGGAATCCCTGCCCGAAAGTGTACTATTGTATAATATTGTAGAATATATGTAATGGAAAGTCAATAATATGTAGTTTCTTATCAAAATTGAACCAACTTGCCACTCACGGCTGCCTGGTCCAAATTTGAATGCTTCATGTTAAAATGCATTGCATCTATAATCTATATGCGTCACGTTGTAATGTAAAGTGAGCCTAAACGGTTCACCAACGTCATAGTAAAGTAATGCACAGCACGTAGTACAGGTAGGTAGTTTCCCGTTTGTTTAATTATTTTCATTTGAATAAATAGCTGTACTGACGTCACTATTGTTCGCTATGGTGACGTCACTGAAGTAATAATACGACACGAAGCTCTAGTACAACCACAATATTCATGTACACAGTAGAGCAACTCCATTGTGTACTTGAAATCGAACTTGCTTAGTCGATACTTAATTATTTTGCGACTGTAATTTTTTTCATAGATAAAAGTATTAAGGTGGAAAACCCTGGGGGAGGCCTTTGCCCAGCAGTGGGATAGTATAGAGTATATGCTAATAAAAAAATATTAAACATTATTTCCATTTTCCTGCGACTCAAAGTATCTCGAACATCAATTTTTATCAAAATTGCTTAGGCATAATCACAGGTAACTGACAGATAGACAGACCCTTTTAACTTTAAATTATTAAAATATTAGTACCCATGAATTGCGGCGCAAGTGTATGGGAACTATACTAGCCCTTTTATAACTGGATCTCAACCGGACATCATACGGTTAACTCTCAAAGAAGTCCATTATAGTTACCATAACCGCGAAAACCTGCAATGAATATAACGAGTGGTGGGAACAAAACAATACAACAGGTTTGTTGCTAACTCCGATCCTCTGGTTGACATTAAACAATAATGAGCTACTCCACGCGGCTTTCACCGGACACACTGCTGTGGCGAGTGCACAACAAATACCGAAAACAGAGGACGCAAAGCCAACAATAACCGTACGAATTTTGCAAACAAAAATTTAGGCAGTTTATTTCATTATTCGCATATTATGTATTTTTTTCTTTTAATGCTCTAAGATTTTTTTCTTTCAGCATAGTAAATATGATTGTTATATTTGCTTACTAACGAACTAAATAAGAGAAATCAAGGCGTCGTTAGTAATAAAATTATTATCGGTTCTAAACGCTGAGCAATTTTTTTCATGAATGAGAGATCGTTTTTGTTTTGATTTTATTATAATGCTACAATTTTAAGTCACATGCGAATTCTTTAGAGAAAATGTATTTATGCAATAATTACAATTGCTAATAATATTATAACTTGTACTTTGAAGTTTAAACTTTCTAAAGTAGGAAATAAAGGAGCAGAGAGCGCTACTAGCACAGACAGTAAATAATCCGACCAAAATCCGGCATTTTTCACACGTCACAGAATATTGACAGAAATGTTGTCAAACATCGAACAATATTTTTGTTCACTGTCTCTGCTGGTGCAGCCCTCTAGCATGTAAACATATTAATTAATTATATTATATTAATTAATAATAATATTAAGTACTTTACCTATTAAATACATTTTCTTATCATTTCAACGAGTTCAGTTTATTTATTTATTCGGTGAGAGCTTTCGAATTGAGGGGCTCCCAATTTGTCGTGTGCTCGCCAGCAGGCTTAGCATGGCTACAGAAAAATGCGAAAGAATAGAAATGCTCACAGTTTTTGCGGATAAACTGACCTTTCTATAATGGCCATGCCTAGCCTGCTGATGTTCGCTGTGTTTATCCGGCAGTGTGTCACGCCGACCGGGGGCGGAGATAAAAAAGTATTGCTTTCATGTAAGCATTAGAGTTTTTGAGCGCCGAGCGATGACGCGTCATTGCACGAGCGCCGCCACTCCAGCCTACTTTATGATGTAGTTACAGCGAATTATTGTGATTTGTCTACTTCTGTAGAACGCTCGTATGAATAAAAAGGTGAATTGATATCATGAGGATTTGTATAAGGAGAGGTGGCTTCTGGTTACGAAGAATCAAAATTTTATAGACCGCACGAGGTGTTGCCCGAACCTTAGCTCCGTCAAAATTTGTTATCGCGCGAGAACTGTAGTTTTTTTTGGATGAAAATTACCCTTTTGTTGTTTTTCGGTATGCAAAATATCTTCAAACCAAATTAAATCCAAATCAACACATTGTTGCGTAATAAAAATCACGCGATACCTAGACTGCGAGTATCTCGGTGGATTAACCTGTGTCGCATTAGGATTTTTCAATACTGTTTGTCACGAGTTCTGTAAGCCATGTCTAAATAAATCTCTGGTTTTCCTCATGGTACGGTTTGGTCACATACAGCGCGTTAATATTAGGTATGGATAATTTGGCTCCCTCTTACGAAAACCGCGGTCATTCACCCAAGTAATGCAAAGTGAGACGAATTATCTTTAGAAATGCTTTGGCACGGGCAGATGAAACAGATAGCCGTACTAATGAAGCCTTAGGTAATAGTTGCTTGCACGCTTAGGCCGGTATAAATAGTCAGTACTCAAGATGCATCTCGGTCTCAAGACGCGGTTCGGCTCTGTGATTGGTCCAAATTTTGACAGCCAACCAATCACAGAGCCTGAACCGTGTCTTGAGACCGAGATGCATCTTGAGTGCTGACTATTTATACCGGCCTTAGACTAAACCGCCAGTGTCACTCAAATACTACCTATTTGCAGTATTTACATCAGAGAAATTAAGTTGTAGGCAGATAATGGAGAGATGGAGAAGACTAACGCTATTTGGCCGGGTTGCCGACCGACCAAATTACGTACGTCCTAAATGAATCAATAACTCGTATAGTACCACTGTTAGAGTAAGTTGCATCAACCTACTTTAACTATAACATTAACTTTAACCATAACAAAATGTGAAAGAACTGTCAAATCCCTAGCAAAAGTCGCCATATTTGACGATAACTTTAACCTTAACTTTAACTACGCTTCTGGTGCAATCACCCTTAGAGTGGGTTGCACCGGCTTACTTTAACTTTAACCATAACAAAATGTGAAATGATCTGTCAAATCCCTAGCAAAAGTCGCCATATTTGACGATAACCTTAACCTTAACTTTAACTACGCTTCTGGTGCAATTAACCCTAAAACTTCTATTCTCCATCATTCTTCCTTAAACCAAACCTCTTTTAAGTTTTTAGTGATCGTAGTTTGCGAAATAATGTTTTTTTTTGTAAATGGTATAATTATATAATGGTATATTAATATTATAATAATATGTAATATGTATATATCGGATCTCAAAGATATAATATAATGCACGAGTAATCTTTAACCCTAGAAAGATAACCTACGTCGCAGTCGCAGAAGCAGAAAGAAAATTTCAAATATTTGTTGAAAATCCTTTTCTGGGAAATATTTATACGGTCTCAAAGCGCTCCTTAAACTCTAGGACTGGACTTTGAGCTAAGTGCATATTTACTTGTATACATTGCATACACATATTACCTACACATACTTACATAATATATTTTTCTCAAATAAACATTAAATAGATTAATTATTCTATGTTCCAGTCATAATACAGTTCTTAAAGCATTGTGCACAACAAAATATAAAAAATATCTTGCAATGATTTTGTTAGTCTAGATAATAATTAATATGTTTGGAAATCTAACTGTATACTAGACAGAGCTTGTGGGGATTTTGTTTGGCTATCGTCAAGTTATTATTATTATCTGTTCGAAGATATTAATTGTTTACTAATGTCTAACACCCTAAATCATTTTACTGCAATACGTCATACACAAGCACATATAGTAGCCAGCTAAGGAAACAGTTAAATAATACCATAAAACAATCCGGGCTAGTCTTCCCAATTAGTTCGATCTGTCCAATTAACTGATAACACCTGTATTAGTGTGTGATGCCCCGACGTCCAGACGGCGCGTGGCTGCCGGCGGCGTTATCTCGGCCTCCAGGCTGATTGCGACCACATTACACTGTTTATCCTGAACGTGGGAGAACCCTGACTCAGCGTAGGATTGGTTGTACCATCAAAGAAATTGATTCATAGGCAGATGGCGGACTTTCGTATTTTGATCGCGACGATGACGACGACGACGCCGACAGGGCTTGTACCTAGAAACCGTTTGGAGACTCAAACAATCGAACGAGAATGCCGCATCCTACTCTAACAAACGTGAAATGACGTTGTTAGAGCAAGACACGGCATTCTGGGTCCGAATGTTTGAGTCTCAAAACCGTTTCGTGGTATAGGCCGACAGATGACGACATGTTGACAATCCCAAACCGACCAAATGACGTAGGTTCATCGTCTGTCTATGAATCAATTTCTCTGATAGTACCTTACAGATTTACAGTAATTCACAACATAGGCCGTTGGAGAGCCATGCTTCGGCACGAATGGGCCGGCTCGACCGGAGAAATACCACGGGCTCACAGAAAACCGGCGTGAAACAGCGGTTGCGCTGTGTTTCGTCGAGTGAGTGAGTTTACCGGAGGCCCAATCCCCTACCCTTTTCTCTTCATTACCCTCCCTTATTTCCTTCCCTACTCTCCCCTATTCGCTTCCCTCCCTTCCCCTACCCTATTACCCTGTTGCCTCGTAAAAGGCCGGCAACGCACCTGCAGCTCTTCTGATGCTGCGAGTGTCCATGGGCGACGGAAGCTGCTTTCCATCAGGTGACCCGTTTGCTCGTTTGCCTCCTTTTTTTCATAAAAAAGGTGTTTGAATATCGAATAAGTCGCCGCTCGACTAGTCGAAAACGTTTGCACTGGGGTCTGGAAAATTTGTAAACACAAAATGACTACAATAACTGCCGACGCGGCACTGTTAGCTAATTTTTGCGTACGTGCGAGCGATTCAGCGGTGATTTTAACTCGTGCCTGGTCGAGCGCCGATTAATATTTAATATGTTATGAGAATACTCTATCTTGCGCTGGATTACCAAGTAGATTTCCTGAACTAGAGATAAATTTAATACAATTTACTAATTATATGTCCGGTTTTAGAGGTTTTCATAATTTATCTTTTCAACAGCTTTGTTGATTGGTTAACGTTTTGACAGTGGCCTGTCTAAAAGCTAGTTTTGCGCTTATCAATAAACCTCAGAAATCAACCAAAAGGACTTACCAGAAATTGAGAAAACCCAACGTTTTCTTTCGTTTCGATCATTAAAGCAATAGTGAATCGTCATAATGTCAGAAGTAACAGGAGTATAACTTATATTTTATGTATTGATAGTGGACCGTCGCTGACACCTAATTTACCCAAAAATGTATAAAGGATATCCACCACCTTTTGTCGAGTCGGATCCATTATCCTTCACTTCGGAATCTTCTCAGGCTATTTATTCCCTTTGGCTACGTATTTCGACACAAAATCACTGTAGTTTAGAGCTAAATTATTAACACGAAACATTAAGATCTTTGCATTTATAATTATTCAGGCCTACCCCTCGGATACAGCGATCAAACTGAGAGACGAATGTTTGACGTGTAAATTGAAAAAGTTTAGGGAAAGTGCCCCTCGGAGACAAAGATAGATGACCGGCAGATAAAGCTATTTGTTTACGAATTACAACAGGTACACGTCGTTATGGATTCTGCTGCAGGGCGGTTTTTACTGTGACCTTTCCGTAATAGCTAGCAGAAAGTTAAAAGATTTACCTGGGCGTATCTCTTTCATGAGTTTTTTTTTGAAAGAAGTTTATATACAAGGATCTATTCAACGGCATTGATGATTGGTTAATATTTTTACGTTAGTCAATCGAATACGGCAGTGAATAGATAAACTTCAGTCAAGAAATGTCAGTTATGGCACTAAAATTATATCTCTCATAAATATTTTCTTGTTATATACAAGATGTATGTACATCTTTTTAGTTTTAGTTTTCTTTTCTGCCATTTCCACTAAAATAGTCTAAGCTAATTTTAACTTTGTCCGAACTCAAACCAAAAGTAACGGCAAAGTTCTGCAAACCGCAAACTAAAGTCGGTTAAATGCCTACGCCTGCTGCTATTACTTGTTACACATTAGGTGCGTATCCAACTAGCAGACGCGCGAGGCAGTCTCGCGAGGCAAATCCTCGGTCAACTGGCCTCGTGCGAGGTATCCACTATAAGTTCCCAGGAATTACTTACAAACGAAACTACGCCTTTGTTTGCAAAGGTCTTTTCACAGCTGTTTCGTTTCATTTTTACTTTAGTCGGCACTCCCGGAGCTGTTTGTGCATCCATATTTACTAATATTATAAATGCGAAAGTGTGTCTGTCTGTCTGTCTCTCTGTTACCTCTTCACGCCTTAGCCGCTGAAACGATTCTACTTAAATTGGGTATGGAGGTACTTTTAGTCCCGGGGAAGGACATGGGATACATTTTATCCCGAAAAAATGTACGGTTCCCGGGCAATAAACGCATAATGGCGCAAAGGAGTTGCAGGCGTCTAGCGTATTATAAAATGTATAAACCTAACCTGTAGCCGTGCATAAAAATCAGCCCCACTTTAAGGTCTGGGTGTCCCAAATTATACCAAGTATGCACGGTAAAGATGTCAAAAGTGTAGTAAACAGACATTACCGTTTGTTGACACTCGACAATAGGACATGGACTCCCGACCGTGACGGCGCGGGCGGCTGTTCCGACCGTCACGTCACGTACTTTACCACACAAAAACAGCCTTTTACTGCATTATTTTCAGGATTGTTACTGTAATAATATACCATGTCATAATTGTATCAACTAGATGTTGCCAGTTGCCCGTAACTTCGTTTATTGAGCGTTAAAGTTTAAACGTACCTGCTAGTAAACTAGCATATAACGAAGTGCCTTTACATAAAATTTTATCAAAAGTTGTTTTTGCGGTTTAAGGACGCTATTACAAATATCAGCGATTTTCCGGTACCCTATTAAAGAATTAGGAGTCAAACTGCGAGGATATTTTGGTTTCAAATGAAAGATAATATATTCATCTTCACGACTGTACCATAAAAATTCTATAGCCGCATACAAAATTTTCACATAAAATACGTTTTAACCATCACAATAATCGCAAAATATGAAAAAAATGGGGTCTGATTAGGTACCTTAATATCTAAATACACTGAACTGAGGAAAATAAATATACTTACAAAAAAATTTTTGCTTATTTAGTCCTCTATAAAGTCCGCTAAAAATTTTATATAAAAAGAAACAACTTTTCCAGTTATAAGAAAAATAAGAAAATTTCTCAAATTTTTTCATACATTTTCGCCATATTAAGAACGCGGCGAGCATCGTAACCGCCACTGTACAAGGCGCGCTAATATGAATCTTATTTTAATGTCATTAACGTCGATATTCGTACTGACAGACATCCGACCTGCTAATTAAAAAGTTGGAGCATTCTTAAATATAAAGATGTTAAAGACAGATTTACAGACAGATAATATTTGCTAATTATTTATTTTTGTAGCACATTTTGAAGCTTTATTATTGGGTCTGTAGAGTATTCCAAGCTTATATGGCATAGCTTTCTAAACTATTTTATTTTAATTGAAAATTTAAATTAATTGAAAAAATAATAAACAAAAAATGATAATAACTTAACTCCATATTTGTACGATATGCTAGATATCGTACAAATAAGGAGTTTTTCCGAAAGATGGTCAGTGGTCACCTATCAGATTAGATCACTTGTTGCGACGTAACCGAGTGCGTACAAAAACCACAATTTCACAAATTAAATTAGAGGTGATGTAACGTGAACGTGTCCAGACGCTCGCTACAGACGACACCGACTACCACATAGCTCACAATTAAAAAATTGTATGCACTTTATCCTACTAATATCTTAAAAAGAAAAGTTTTTAAGGATCAGGACATCCTCATTGGATGTTTGTTGCTCTTTGACAAAAAAACTATTGATGAAACATACATATCAGAATAACACATACATATTATATTTATTATATACTATTCATAAAGATATAAGTATGATCCGATATCACCACGCTTGTAAAACCGTGCAGCTAGTACTATATTGAGTTAAGGGTTTGGAAAGCAATCAGCCGATTCATATGGCGTATAATATTATGATTCGGCTGTAAACCTTGTGTATGTGGCTGTAAAACTTTACAAGTGATGCATAATTATATATTTTAATGGAAGTTGAAGTATCACGTACTTGTGCGTAGACAACATAAAATATTTTTAACTTAGATTAGTTTAACTACATTTAATTTTTATCCCAAAATGTTCACAAAATATTTACCTTCTTTCAACACTTTTTACAAAAACTTCCTAGACAAATAACATATAAAACCTTATGACATTACTTCCACTTTTCTATTCAAATCTAGCGTTGACTTCGATAGATTACTTTCTTTTTGCCGCTCGAACCTTCACGCGAGTTAAATCGTCCACGGAGTTAAGTAAACACTTAATTAAGTACACTTCACGGACATCATTCGTGACACATTTCATTGGGCAAGTCGCAAAATTTTTAGTTTTACTAGGTATAAATTGATAGATATATAATAGAGAAGAATAAATACTTGTTATTAGATAGGTTTAAAAAAAACTATAGAGACGGGCTCGATGTTTGTTTTTGAAAATCTGCGTGTATACTTACATTATAATATTTTGATCGAACTGAAGGACTCTTAGCTTAAAGTACACTCTATGTTATACAGACAAACAATATTATATAGGATAAAAAACTACATAATTCGGAGGCCAATCTTTAAACTCTTTAAATAGACTACATGCAGTAGTGTATTTAAATTGAAACGATATCATAACGTGGTCTTTCTACACGTTGTAGAATTTTTATAGATAACTCGACATTTTAACACAAAATAGTTTTATTATAATAAAAGTACTTACATATTAATATTTTGGTGGCTTTGAAGCTAGCTCAAATAAAGTTTCATCAATATTATGTAATTGATTTGTATAAGTATACGTTAGTAAGCGTTCTGAAACAATTAAAATTATTATCAAGAAGTTATCATATTTAATTACAAAAAAATAATGCCACAAAGGAATACATTTGTGACGGATGGATGGATCTATCCATACTATGCTAGCGTCCCGCGTCAGGTAAGAGATGAGCGAGCCGAAGTATAAATAATTGTAGTGAGCTGCCGACCACCAGTCACCGGCGCGTCTCCGTCGCGGTTCGATCCGCCGTATTGTTTATAAATACTTACAGTTATTATGTTTCAGTAAACAATCATGTTGCCAATAATATTCTTGCTGATCTTTATCGTGGCGAAAACTAGTACCCTAAGCATCGGCGTGAAGGAAAACGATATGATCAAACGTGAGGCTATCGGGGATTTCTTTCCCGACTGGGTTCCTTTTAAAAATAAACATGGCGATGAGCTAGGGGAATTCATAGATGTCCCCAAACCAAAGCCGAAGAAGAGGCTCGCTCCTCCGATGAACTTTATGTTGAGAGTGGACGATAAGGAGGGTGCTTATGATGAGCGAAAGGAAAACTATGATGAAGACTACTATGACGATGTCCACACACCGGTATTAGACAGTAATTCAAAGAATATATCCTATTCGGATATAGCGGGAATTGATAGCATTGTAAATATCATCACAAAGCCAAGTGATAATCTTTTGATAAAGCCCTTGGTTAACCTGAGGCGTTCGCGTGATAAAAAACAAAACGAAGAAATTGATAAAAACTGTGACGAAAGTAAAAGTGATATTTATGGTGACAATAGTGAACATGTGAGTAAAAAAGAAGATAGCATAAACAGTAAAGAAGAAAAGAATGATGCAGACGATCATAGAGGGGATGATGATAATAATAAACATTATTCTAGTGAGTCGAATACGCAACAAAATGTCGAAGATGAAAAAGAAAAAATAGACGAAAAATTTATTAGTCATCAGAGAAAAGATGAAAGAATTGAAAATTCAAACCAGCGTATTGATAGTTTGGCACCTCCAAGTAATGAAAAAATTTGTAATAATAATAAAGAAGACACAGTGAACGATAATGATTGGGAAAATGCTAATAATCAAGATGAGGAAAAAGAGGATAACAAGGATGAATACTATGATCAAGATAGTGTGGAAGAAAAAAAGGAAGACAATGTTAGGGCTATTGTGAAAGAAAAAAATAGTAATACACAATACAAATCAGATGATAAAAAGAAAGACAAAGAAGAAACTAGTGATGAAGAATCAATAGAAACAAGTAGGGAAATTAAAGAAAAAACAAGTAAGGAAGAAAAATCCCAAACTAGGGAGGATGACAAAGAACACACTAGCAAGGAAGGACAAGCTCCAAATAGTAGAGAAGAGAAAGAAAACACAAGTAAAGAGGAACAAGCTCCAACTAGTGAAGAAAATAAAGAACAAACTAGTAAGGAAGAAAAAGAGCATAAAAAAGACGATGAAGGAAGTGAAAAACAGCGTCTGGAGGATGAAGCTAAAAAAGCTAAAATCTTAAGTAGCGTCGATGATCTTAAAGAACGTCATGCAAAAGAGCAGAGAAGAATATCTGAACGAGTCAAAGACGAGGAGATGATACGGGAAGAGCGTGTCCAGGATAGGTATCGATCAGATGAAGATGATGATAAGTATGGCAAACGAAGCTACTCCCGCTGGGTAAATGCACCTATCGAAGATGATGAATATCAAGAGGAAGAGGATCCAGACTTTGACAAATATAAAATTACATCCTCCGAGTCAACATCTACTACTACTACTAAAAAGCCAGTAAGAACTAAAAAGAGAAAATCGAAAAATAAATCTTCTGGTAAGCTTTCCACCTTCCGAGACGATGGCACTTACTTGTTCGATAATGATGACGATAAAATATCTCACGATTCAAGGTCTACCAAGGTAAGAAGTCCGAAAAAATTTTCAGCTCGATACTCAGCAACTACTACACCCCCGCCGGAAGACGATAATTTGAGAATATCGTTGGTACCTCAGGACATCGACGACGATGTAAAAGTCTTCTTCCGTAAAAAATCAAAAACGAAGCGCAGAAACAAAACAACGCCACCGCCTGAGCTGGACACATATAGTTCGTCGGAGCCGATTTCTTTCCCTAGTGTGACGGGCAGGGACGCAGATCCATCGGCATCAGATCCATTTTCTTCCATATCCAACACTGCCCCATCGGCCCCCGATGTAGTGTCCGTCAACTTTGCTCCCTCAGCATCAAACACTCTGCCATCGGACGCCGCTCCCGCGCAGTCAGAGACGGCTTCATCGGCTGCAGCGGATACCATACCTTCCGCCGCGGAGACGGGACCGTACGCGGCAGAGGCATCAGACTCCACCCACGCCTCCTCGAACAAGAAAGTTGAGAAGAAATCTGAGGACTACCACCATGAAAAAGGTAAAAGCTTTTGCTCATTTGAGTACTCTATTAAAGTACATGTTTTATTTCTATCGCAAAATCTAAAATTACGTAACAGTATCGATTGAATATTTTATAACACTCTAAACTCGTGGTCATATCCAAAGCAATTGTCGCTTAATTAAAAACCCATGGTTCAATTTCTAAAGCCTTCGATAAAATAGGATGGCCGGTATCAGTTATTTTCATAAAAACCGTTCACACTCCGCTGCGCGCTTTCGGGGCCTATGAGTTTTTCCCGAGCACAATTTGATTAGATTTATTGTGATGAAATTTATCTTCTCGAAAGCCGTGAAGGTCAATAAATTAATTATTCCTCAAACTGTTGCTGATGAGAACTAATTTCAATTGATGTTGTTGCAATGCAACACTGCTTTACTTTCTCCGATAACATTGTTTTCTGTTTTTCGAAGCTGCTTTATCGTGGAGTCGATATTGTACTTTCTGATACAAAATCTATATTTTAGGGCTATATACAAGTTTAATACATGTACTAATTTTGATCACAAAATATCAAGTAAAAAAACTAAATGAAAATAAAGACCGCCCGTATCCACTTAGCACTTAAATGAATAAGTAGGCCTTTAGAACTTAAGATTGTCTAAAGTTCTAATCTCTGCGTACACTCGCGATCTTAATAAAATATATTGTCACTTGACCTTACTTTAAATTATACAATATTTCCCAAAACTGACCCGCGGGACGCATAGATAAAATTTGTGCGAAGTAATTTTGCTAAAAATGCCAACAATAATAATTTAAGTAATTTATTTCCTAGTTGTTTAGCGAAATGAAAGCTAATCTGACTTAATTCAACATTAGATCTAAAATTGTCGGTGTTTCAATTGGAACAGAATTTGAATGTAGCCGCAACATTAAATTAGAATATTTTGCGGTTTTGTTTCAATTCTGCCACTCCGACAGAACTGGACTAATATATTTTAATAACATATGATATTGAATGTACTGTCACTTCTTGGTGGAAATTCATGTTGAATTAAATAATTATACACTTTCCTTGCACTTATTCCACTTTATTTTAATAGATTTATTACAAAATTATAATGTACACGACCGGTTTCGAAAAATTCATCATCAGGTGTACTGCAGGTAATTTTAAATTTTTAAAAAATTTGTAAACAAAAAATGGGTTGCCAGCATCATGAAATATTTCTACCATTCAGTTCTATTTTATACCAAAAAATAATATTTTCTACCAAAAATCACAAATTAAAATTTTAAATGCATTGAAACCTTTATAAATTAAAAACAATAATTACATTAAATCAAAAGCAAATCAATTAAATGTCCTATACCAAAATTAATAATATTATAATAACAGTAATTAATAAAATGTCACAATCTTTATGTAATATATAAGTAAAAAATGTCACAAAAATAATAAATATTTCATGATGCTGGCAACCCATTTTTTGTTTACAAATTTTTTAAAAATTTAAAATTACCTGCAGTACACCTGATGATGAATTTTTCGAAACCGGTCGTGTACATTATAATTTTGTAATAAATCTATTAAAATAAAGTGGAATAAGTGCAAGGAAAGTGTATAATTATTTAATATTTTAATAACGTCTCTTCTCTCGTCTTACTCTATTAATTAAAATATTTAATACCTTTAATAATTTACAGTACATCAAAGCCAAATAATTTATTATAAAATCGTTTTCGAGCGCGAGAGGTTTATTTGTGTGTAAAAAAAAGATAGTGGACCAACATTATTTGGTCGGGCTATGTTAAATCAATGTTAGTTATATTAATCTCTTCACTGCGTTTGAAATTTACCCGATAATATTATAACCTCCTCCTTTTTGGAAGTCGGTTAAAAATGACGCAGGTCAATTCCCTTGATGGTACAATCAATAAACTATTTAGTAAGAGTAAACTGCACCTCTTTACTGAATAAAATCTCAGATCTTCTCTACAATTTCCTAACTGTTGAGATTGCAGTTCTCGAGGAGTGTTTTTGCGAATATTGCGGACGCCATTGTGTTCGGAGAGCGTCTCTAACGTGGTGCTAATGTAACGAAATAAAACGGTTGTTTGGCTCACAAATCAGCTACCTTAAGGTGCACATTATAAAGTAGTGCAGCGGAGCTTACCACATTTTTCATAATTTTATATGACCTTTTGCGGATAGTTAAAAACGTAATAATATTGGAAATTGGCCTACCCCGCACCATGTCATAATGTGCCCAAACCTTTAAAGTATTAGAGCCTTAAGGTGACGCCATGTTAAAGTAAAAAACCGTGTTGGATGTGCTTTAGATTGCTTGTTTTCTATGCGAGGCTGGCCCGGCCTCTCATAGAAAACAAGCAATGGAACAGCAAAAAATTGAAAGGGCGTAGCGACAAAATTGTTTTTGTCGCGTAATTTATAAACCATAAATACATTTCATAAAAGCTATGGACAAATTAAAGTGTATACTAGAACCAATTTATGTACAAATTTTGGAAGCGTATATCACTCTCCTCTGTTGGCAAAATGGGAATCCCTTTTTTTACAGAGGTCTTTTTGATTGATTATTCTGTGTTATAAAAGTTGACCAATCGTGTTATGCTATGGGTAATTCAAAGACAAAGACATGATGAATACTGACAGTGAACTTTAATTTCTTAGCTTTAGTCATTGCTGAGAAAAATGGACATCGCTACAGCTAAATTATCAAGGCGTCATCTTAACATACTTTCGTAAATTTTTTGTATGAGTTGGTATGATATTCAGAAATTGCTGTCACCATAATATTGTGTGCGTCGTGCCCACACGTTTGACAAAAATAAAATATTACCACATTACCATTTACCATAAACTGCAAACAGCATACGACTCTAAAATCTAAATATGGACTTTCAGAAAACGTAATAAAATATATTAAACATCAGCATCGTAAAAGAACTACAAAATGGATAAAAAAATACAATTTACTAAAAGCTTGTATTATTGTGAGTACGATGCTCAATTTGGATAAAATATTATCATTTGATTTAAAGTTATGGGTAGCGAAGTAGAGTTACAACGGGAACCATTAGTTTTAATATTTCGGGATATTTTTACACTCTTGCAACATTAAAGGAAGTTTTCATACGTGGATCTACAGCTCCACATTAAAGCTTTTTATACATTTCTAGCTTTTATCTTATTAATTGTCTCTTGTGGATGCAAAAAAAATACGGCTTGTATGATAAATTCAATCATACGTCAAGATGCTTGAAGGGCATTAGATGCCCGGTTTTACTATTAGTATTTGCTAGCTCTGTAATATATTGGCTACAATGCTTAAACTTTAGCCAATCAAGTTAAAAGGTTAAAAGGATAAAACTCTGATCACAAACAAAACCTTAGGATACAGGTCCGAGTAAACCGTGTATTAGTAGGTTAAGTTTAAACTTTAAACACACATATTTAAAAGCCCTTTACTTTTGAAACTATTTTTGCCCCGTCATCAGAGCCTGTAGCCAAGAAGTTTTCTTTATCGCTTCTTTATAAAATCACCGATCAAAATGTATGTCTATGTCAATGACTAATGTCAATTCCATTACAAGGCGAGTCGAACGTCAATTTCGTATTTGGACGCTTATGCCAATTCCAAATATTTAGATCGGCGATATTATGAAGAAGCGATAAAGAAAAGGTTTTGGCTAAAGGGCTCGTTTACTTAGATCTGGCGTGTCGGGCCCCGTTTAATCCCAGTCACATCTTCGTTTAAAATCAATTTAACGGTCGGTTATATTACGCCATTGCTCCACAATTATTGGTGGACGAAGATGAAAGTGTAACAATGGAAAGCCCTCACGGTGATTTGCCGGCTCCGGGGGAAATTCGTGAGAAAATTCATAGTTTTTCCACGGATTAACCGAAATTTTGGTAAAATTTAAGCATCTAACTTTTGCATAATGCATGTATCTGATTTGAAGTAGGTACTATCAGAGAAGTTGATTCCCAGGCAGATGGCGGACTTAAGTAATTTGGTCGCGTTAAGTCAAACCCATCCGACCGATCACAGTTAACATTGAATTGACATGATATGACCAAATGACGTTGGTCTGTCAACTGCTTAGGAATCAATTTCCTCGATGGTACTACTCTATATTTTATCTAAGGCCAACTTACGCAGATCTGGGTTAAAGTTAACCCCGGATTAAACGTTATCTCTTTAGTTAAATATATAAAGAATGTCAGGGATAAATACTATTTAACTCGGGGTTAACTTTAACCCAGATCTGTGCAAGTGGGCCTTAGTTTAGTTTTGTAAGATTAATATAGAAAGTGATATGCAAAAACATTAGGGACGCGGAACGAAAGAATGGTCCATTCATTTAGCCAACTTATCGCTGATAGATTCACACGCGCTTGAATAAACCTATTGCTATCTACAGGTAGTTTCCAACTTTCCAGACACAAAATAGCGTGACTACATAGCTAAATACTTCATAATAATTTCGTTATCATTATAATTGAATCGTCTTTTAATATTATAAATTCCCTAGATGATGTCCTCTGTTGCACCAAACTTCATTTATCATGCGGGAACCGTACATTTTCCCGGGATAAAAAGTATCCTATGTCCTTCCCCGGGACCCAAAGTATCTCTATAAATGCCTCCGTGGTCCAGTGGTCTAGAGCGTTGCTCTTGACTCGGAGGTCGTGGGTTCGATTCCCGCGTTGGAAACATGTTATTTCCAAGTTTGGTTAGGACAATGCAGGCTGATCACCTGATTGTCTGACAAGTAAGATGATCCATGCGTCGGATGGGCATGTAAAAAGTCGGTCCTGCGCCTGATCTCTCGCCGGTCGTGTCGGTCTGCCGTCCCACTGGGTTATGAGAGTAAAGGAATAGAGAGTGCTCTTGTGTACTGCGCACACACTTGGGCACTATAAAATTACTCCTGCGTACCTGGCCTGGTTTCAATGAAACCTGCCACCGTCACCGAAACCGGTGTGGGGAGTATTATACCAAATTTGAGTCAAATCGGTTCAGCGGCTTAGGCGTGAAGAGCTAACAGACAGATACACTTTCTCATTTATAATATTTAGGGCCTGTTTCACCACTTCCTGATATGTGCCGAATAGGCTATCCACCACTTAACTTGACAGATGAAGTATGGGTGAAAATCTGTCAAAAATGTTGTGAATAGCCTATTCGGCACTTTATCAGACCGTGGTGAAACAGGCCCTAAGAATCCAGGTAATTATGATGGAATGCATAATAATTCAAATTCAAATTTTTTTTCAAAGGGCCCTAGGTAAATAATGATTAATTATGTATTGAGCAGGTGGCGGCAAGCAGCACGACTCCGAGCACGAGGAGGAACACGAGGAGCACGGGAAGAAGGCCTATGAGGTGAGATGATACTATAATAATAATAATAATATCTATGGACGCTTCACACCAAGTCAGTCTGGCCCTGTGGTAAGTACCTGAAGGACTTGTGTTACCGGTACCAGACAACGGAAATATATTTAATACTTTTATATTTTTCTCTATACATAATATATTTAAGATTTTTATTATATGATACACATATTATATTTTAATACACATCCGTGACCCAGGAACTTTGAAAACTTCTTGTTCCGTCGGAGGGATTCGAACCCGCGACACCCGGCTTGAGCTACCAACGTGCTCACCAACTGAGACACACAGGTCGTCTGCTGCTATATACTGCTTGATTGCTTTGACGACACTCAGCTTATGAGAATCTTCTATACAAAGCAAGGCCGCATCCGTTGTGGATGATTTAAATACAGTATTTTCAGAGCGACGTAACCAATCTTTAAGTACATGTAGTGCCTGGGAGATGATTTTGAATGTCCGTATGGTTGACAAAGCGCATACGGCATTCTCGCAACAATAGTCGGCCTAGTCCAGAGGAATGAGCAGGTCAATACGTCTGGGACCAACCATGTGCGGGTTTCCTTACGAAGTTTTCCTTCACTGTAAGAACGTCCTTTATATCGACGAGCGTATCATCTATACAGATTATAGGGTGTAATAAAACGAAGTAATAATTCTTTAGGGTGTGTATGTGTCCCTTATAGAGATCTTTATGAAGCAGCACTGAACGAACACATTTTTTTGTGATTTGCATGGTCAATCGGCCCAACGTCATATTATTGAGTTTGCCCATACAAAAGTAAAAAAAGTTACTTTATTGAATTATTTTAAGTTTTGCTAGTCTCGCTAAAACCCGAGAACGACTGAACCGATTTTGCGCATATAATTACGTGCATAAAGTCGTGGGTATCCCTAAGATTTTACGCTAACTTATTCAGCTGACTCTACATTTATAATTCTTTCTTCTACAGAGCTATAGTCTTCAACACTATCGCCGAAAACTTGATCCCATTTAGTGCTAAAATACGAAACAGTCGTAAAGTAAATTAAAAACTGTCACGCGCATCGTCCGTCATAAGTCGGCGCTTTACGAGCCTTCACTGCCCTCATAAATAATATATTTATTGTACGTGAGACGCACTGACCTATGGGCTGACGGCCTCCGGCTATAAAATGTTAGCGGTAACTCTAGACGCCAAGACACCAGCTGTGATGTTTTCCAAATAGAACTATACGATTGTCGTAGTAATTTTATACATAATCTAATACAATAATTACTAAACTAGTAAAATAAAAGTAACAATAAAAACTAGTAGTATAAAAATTAGTTACAACAGTTTAAATATAAAAAAGGTTGTCATCCAGACTGCTACCCTTAGGGAGAGTGCCCAAAATGCTGGCGACATTGCCCCGCTGTAAAGCGAGGCTCAACCGCTGGCCGAAGTACGACCCAGCCCTCTGGTCACCTGTGCGTTCTATGAGGCGGGATGATATTAAATTGAAAACCTTTTTCATATCATCCCCCCATGGGCCTAAAGTTTCAAACGTTGTCGTAGTTAACTTGGACTTAGTATAGGGAATATTATGCCAAGGTCGGAGCAGAGGGCTCTACTAGCACATACAGTAAATAAATTGACGTAGGAGAGCCATGCTTCAGCCCAAATGGCCGGCTCGACCGGAGAAATACCACGTCCTCACAGAAAACCGGCGTGAAACAGCGCTTGCGCTGTGTTTCGCCGAGTGAGTTTACCCTCCCCTATTCCCTTCCCTTCCCATCCCTACCCTCCCCTATTACCGTATTCATCCTTAAAAGGCCGGC
Organism: Plebejus argus; assembly: GCA_905404155.3. Lineage (NCBI taxonomy): Eukaryota > Metazoa > Arthropoda > Insecta > Lepidoptera > Lycaenidae > Plebejus > Plebejus argus. The sequence continues at coordinate 19,150,790 of FR989930.1, read as the reverse complement.
AACGCACCAGCAGCTCTTCTGATGCTGCGAGTGTCCATGGGCGACGGAAGTTGCTTTCCATCAGGTGAACCGTTTGCGCGTTTGCCCCCTTATTTCATAAAAAAATCCGATTGAAATCTAACATGATACACATTGCACATGCACACGCACACGTCATATCAGAATATTGACAGAAACTTTGCCGCTGGTGCTGCACTCTATCGTGAAGACGTTGCAGTCATATCCATATATACTTAATATTATAAATGCGAAAGTGTGTCTGTATGTCTGTCTGTCTCTTACCACCGATTTACAGATTTTAATTGCGTAAGACGTCTTGCAAATCTATCAAAACCATACTTTAGAAATGCATCTCGTCGCGTTGCGGTAAACTTGTGTTTTCGCAGCTGAACGCGGCGTGCACTAACGTTTGCGGTACGGTCACCGAAAGTCACGATTTTGAACTTTGTTACCTGGTACTACGGTTGATTATAGGATCTGTGTCTTATAATACATAAAGTTAATATACCTAGCGGAATAGAGAAACAAAGGCCTGAGCAAGCGAGATGTCACTATCAGTAACACTGCGTGGTAAAAAGAGATAAGACGTGTGATACATGACAGCAGCACTTTTTTTTGACGTCCAGTCAACCCGGATTAGCCAGTTGACAATTTAATCTCAATTATCATAGAATTCATGTTCAATCATGCTTGTATAAGAGTATACGTATTACGTACACATATTTTTCACACAGATGAAAACCAATTTCGGTTTCGTTTGACAGCTCGAGTTTGTTGCTCTATTCCGCTTGGTATATTAACTTTATGGTCGTATATAGTTTGCTCTTGTCAGAAGTTGGGGAATAATTTATATACGTAATTCGTGACTACGTGACGTTCCCAACTCCTGTTGCTCCGTCTTATGCGTAATTAAAATTAATAAGGAAAGTTAGCTTTAAAAGCCAAGCGTCCTGAGTTTCAGACGGGTGCTAAGTAGCCAAATAAATGTATTTTACAATCCATAATACAGTATAGATGCAATATACAATTATATAATACAGTATAAATGCGAAAGTTCACGCCTCCTCACGCTAAGACCGCTGAATAGATTTTGATGAATGAATGAATGAATGAACGAACGAACGAACGAACGAACGAACGAACGAACGAATGAATGAATGAATGAATGAATGAATATTGCATTTACACACATATGTATTATACAGAAATTCAAACTTAGTAAGTACTATTAAAATAAATACAAAAGGCGACTTTATTGCTATGCAGCAATTTCTTCCAAGCAACCGGTAAGGAGGAAATTATTATTATTTTATATAAAAATCAAACATGCAGTGTGCAAAAACAAACTACGACTAATTACTTAAATCTAAAAAAATGTAGCATGGAGATACTTTGAATCCCGGGAAAGGACATAGGATAGTTTTTATCCCGTAAAAATTTGCGGTTCCCGCACAATACACGAATTTCGGCGCAAGAGAGTTGCGGGTGTTTTCTAGTCTTTAGGGTTCCGTAGTTAAATAATGTGTATCGGATTTAAAAATAATATTAAAGTTTTTGGTCTGAAACAAAGATTTCACAGTTCAAAGCGGCAGGGCTCTAAGTAAACTTTTCGTCTCTCCGTTCAATCATTATGCACTTCTATTGTTTAATTCGAATGGATCGTAAGAATTCCAAGCCATATTCATCACCAACTATCGTTAGTTACGTTGTTCTTATTTGAGCACATTGTACATACTACTAATAATACTCCCCACACCGGTTTCGGTGACGGTGGCCGGCTTCATTGAAACCAGGCCAGGTACGCAGGAGTAATTTTATAGTGCCCAAGTGTGTGCGCACTACACAAGAGCACTCTCTATTCCTTTACTCTCATAACCCAGTGGGACGGAAGACCGACACGACTGGCGAGAGATCAGGCGCAGGACCGACTTTTTACATGCCCCTCCGACGCATGGATCATCTTACTTGTCAGACAATCAGGTGATCAGCCTGCATTGTCCTAACCAAACTTGGAAATAACATGTTTCCAACGCGGGAATCGAACCCACGACCTCCGAGTCAAGAGTGACGCTCAGACCACTGGACCACGGAGGCGTTTTTAACATACTACATTGATTAGTCAACAAGGAACGAGCTTTCACGAAATCGGTGCAAAAATTCATCAACGTTGTTAAAATAGAAATTTTAACAACGTTGATGAATTTTTGCGCCGATTTTATTCCGATTAGATTTCGAATTCCCTTCCTCCTGGATCGGGGCAGAAATTCATCCACTTTTTGTGGCTACTACAAAACTAGAACATCATTAGCGTCGTTGGAATATTCCAGTATTGTCGCTACTCGCTAGCTCACTGTAATCACAACAATAACCCTGATGGAACTGGTCGCGAATTTACAATAAACATTCCGCACTGAATAGCAAACAAACAAGTGAATAGGCATTGATTGCCCCTCCCCACCCCCCAGCACACGCCACCCAATAGAATAACTAACACGCTGAATACTAAACATATGGCTAAATCTTGTTAGTATGATAATCCGTTTTTTTGTGGGCATGTATCCATAATCCATACAATACTTTTGTGAAAGTACGTCACCTTTCCACGCGCAAACTGAATGAAGGATGGTTACCGCGAAATAAACAAACAGCTGGCAAAATGTAGTCTTCAATACAATTCGGAAATTTGTTTTTCAACATTTAATATGAAATAATACAAATAATTTATTTCACGGAAAAATTACATGTACTTACACATCAGCTGCTTAGGACTGTCCTTTGGGGCCAATAGAAACATTAATTTTACTCTACAGATTTTACATGTTAGCATTTACAATCATAATTATTATTATATAATAATAACTGCGACCTTTAAAAATTTCGAGTGTAATAATAATCATTAAATTAAATCTCTCGTATTTTCTACTCGATGTACTATCATCTTGTTCGTGACCTTTTCATATACCTAAAAATAAAAGAAACTTCCGCAATAAAATACACTTCAAAACTTATTATTATGAGAATTGCAACCAAGTTTATGTCTCAAGTTTTATAACTGCTGTCTATTAGTTTTCTCAAGCGTTATTATAGTGTAACTTGTATTATCTTGTGACTAAAGGAGAGGTCGAGGGCTACAATTTAAGTTTATACCTATTAAAGTTCTCTTCACAAAGAGTATTTTCATAAAGAGTATTTTTGCGTGACTGTTTTATAAGATCCATACGATATCAAGTGAACATGAAAGAATATTAACTTGCAAAAACTGCTTAGTAAGTAATTTATGTATTTTGTCGTGTTGCTTTAAAAGCACATTGTAGTGACAAAAAAGGCTCTATTTCTTATTCTGTGTTGTCTTTAACAATATAAATGAAAAATGTTCTAGAAGACTCTAATAAAATAAGACGTATGGAGTGTATCAACTATCTTAATTCATTACCAACGTTTCGATATCTATAAGTTGTCCAATCTCCAGATATTTGCCAGAAGTCCTTACTTCGTCTCACTGTCTACCATACATAATATGTCATGTACAGTCCATTCAGACTTAACTCACCTCGAACTTTCAATGGGAGTTATCCTTAATATCATTATCATAAACGTTCTATAAGAGGTAAATTAATTTTGAATGCATACTCACTATGTTGTGTTGGTATAGAGAGCGGGTCTCAGTTATAACTTTAATTCATGCAAATTAATTTAACGTGTTCAAACTCGTACTAGAGGTTCTCGATTTAAAATAGCAAATAAAGACACAAAACAAAAATTGAAAAGTTACAGGCACCAAAATTATCCTTGCCTGCAATTTTTACAAGAACAGCATGGCGTATCTCTGCTATAGTAGAGATTAGTAATTAAAATCTTTGAAACCCCACTTCTGAGGTCTTTTCTGAGGTAGTTTATATTATAATGCTTTTAAAACTAGATTAACTAGAAAAGATAAACTAGATTTTCATCGTGTAGCAAATATTTAATTTCGAGAACAAATGATAGGAACATGTACAGAAGTTGACAAATCAATTATAATCTCATCAAAGCGGAGAACTCGTGGTGGCCCAACAACAAACTACGGGAACTCATTGTACCCAAGTTTACAGTAATGTAATAGCTCCCACACCGGTTTCGGTGACGGTGGCCGGTTTCATTGAATCCAGGCCAGCTACGCAGGAGTAATTTTTTAGTGCCCAACTGTGTGTGCGCAGTACACAAAAGCACTCTCTATTCCTTTTACTCTCATAACCCAGTGGGACGGCAGACCGACACGACTGGCGAGAGATCAGGCGCAGGACTGACTTTTTACATGCCCATCCGACGCATGGATCATCCTATTTGTCAGACAATCAGGTGATCAGCCTGCATTGTCCTAACCAAACTTGGAAATAATATGTTTCCAACGCGGGAATCGAACCCACGACCTCCGAGTCAAGAGCCGCGCTCTATACCACTAGACCACGGAGGCGTTTACAGTAAGAGCAGGACACAAAAATGACATAATTATTGGTAAAGCCTATAACAGAGACTACCTACTTATTACCCGGCGTCCACATATTTTTTGTGTGATAGTAAAATATTTTATAATAGTAGGAGAATATAACATGTCAATGTTAGTCGTGATATGGCCGAACTTGATAATACCCTACGAAATTACGTAGCCGCCATCCGTACAGCCGTTATAGGGCCAATAAATTAATTTATCTGATTGTTTGTCATCAAATTAAACTAGTTTTATGGTTCAATATTTTATAGTTCTTTCGAGTCCTGTCACAGGACTCCTGTGACCGTGACCGAAACGTACCTAAACTCTGAAATTAACGACAGAATACTACGATATAATTTAATTACGATTTACTAGATAAGTACTTTTCTACCTCACGCCAAAATATGTAAATGTAGGTATTTTATGTGGGTATAAAATTATGTTTTACGAGGTAAAACGTTTTTCAACAAATTATCACTGTCGTCTTGACTGCATAGTTACTGAATGACTTGAATGTTTCAGTAACGGTCCCACTAAAAGACATTCATTAATGATGATTTAACTTCAATTTAATTAAGAATTTGACAGAAAAATATGTATGGGGGCTGGGGCTTATGTCAAAATCTTAATTTATAATAATTACAGTTAAATAATAATGAATATACGTTTTTGCGTTTCTGAGTGCAGCAGTTAGCATGCTATTAGATAAGTTTAGCTTTATCTAAATATTCATATTTATTACGTCGTAGTCAGATTCCAGGTAAAAAAGATAGGTACCCTTGATTATCACTACTATATTATACACTTCTAGCTATTATAACATAATGAGCCGATTATTATCGGCCATAATAAAGATCAATGTGTATTGTATAATATAATAATATATCCCATGTTCCAGGGTTTTCGTGGTTGGTTACCACGGTTAACACAGGAGTTGCAGTGGTGGGAGTGTGTGGTGGGCCAATTGCACGTTTTAAAATTTAAAAAAATGTTCCAGGGCATTCACAAGGAGACGAAGACCAGGAAGGGTCACCACGACAAAGAGGACCACCACGGCAAGTACGACGACCACGGCGGCCTCGACAAACACCACCATGAGGAGGACGGCCACTACGGCGACCACCACCACGAGGAACACGGCAAGAAGTTCGCCAAGGTATTACTTGAGTCTTGAAAGATATTTTGTTCAAACTTCGAACACTGTTTAATCTATAGGGTGTAACTAAACTAGGTGATAATACTTTAGGGTGTTATGTGTTCCTTATATGGAGTTCGATGTGAAAGTAGCAGCGCCTTATATACAGTTCACAGTGAAAGTAGCAGCGCTGAAAGAGCAAATTTTCAAAAACTTTTGTATGGGCAAACTCATGACGTTGGAGCGCATGGCCAAACAAATCACAAAAAATTTGCTCTTTCAGCGCTGCTGCTTTCACTGTGAACTGTATATTATAAGAAACACATTGTGTATGTGTTTCTATTTTTATTTATTTACACACCCTGGTATAGGTAAATGACCGCTTTCTTTTATGAAAGACTGGCGCACGTACACTTATTTATGTGTATTGAAGGCTAGACAATGTAAGACATTAGTTTCGATTCATGTTATCTAAGTATATTCTGAAATATTACTTTGACTGTTATCTGCAAAAGAAGTGATGAAATCTCTAGAATGAAAACGGCGACTCTACAGTTTTAATGTGAGGCTCTACAAATGCGAATACAAGCTTCCTTTCAGCTTGAGTTTGCATTCGCAATTAATTTAGATTGTCTTCAAGACCCAATGTGTTTGTACTAAAGCTGATTGCACACTGTTTGCCATCGTTTCATATGTGTTTAAGTCACATACACACACATACATACTTCGCCTCACGGTAACTTGTCTCACTTTTCAAAGTATTTAATATAAGCAACTTCGCGGGCTACTTCGTAGCTTAACTCTGCGAGTATTGTATTGGACACTTAAAGTTAATTTGCTAATCTTTGTCACCTGATTATTTTGTCAGTGAAAAAATATGGTTTTGATACTTATATCTATTTTAAATGCCAGCTCGTCAAAGAATCTAAGGCGGACTTGCGTAGATCTGAGTTAAAGTTAACTCTGTATGTGTATAACTGTATCACTCACTTGATGAGTGAAACAGATGACGTGATGTTTAACTCAGATCTGCGCAAGTGGGCAGATCTGAGTTAAAAAGTATCTAGAATCTAGAGCTATAATTTGTGGATAGTATTACTAACAATGTCCTTCTAGTACGAGGAGTCAGGCAAGCACTCTAAGGGACACAGCACGAAGGGCAGCCACGACATACACAAGAAGGATGAATACGAGAAGAAGGTGGAGTTCTTTGAGGAGGAGGGAGACTCCGCGGAGGAGGAGAAGCATGGCGGACACCACGATGAGAAGGGACACAAGTCGGTCAGTATACTTTATAATCAATTTGAGGGCAGGATTAAGACTACTTGATGGTAAGGCAATTGCTTAATTTAATTAAGGTGACGACACGTTAAAGTAGAAAAACGTGTTGGATATGTTTTAGATTGCTTGTTTTGAAAATAAGAAATGGAAAAGGCGTAAGCGACAAAATGGTTTTTGTCGCGTAATTTATAAACCATAAATATATTTCTTAAAAGCTACAAATTAAAGTGTATACTTGAACCAATCTATGTATGTACAAATTTTGGAAGCTTAAATCACTCTCCTCTGTTGGCAAAATTAGAATCCCTTTTTTTATAGAGGTCTGCTTGATTGATTATTCTGTGTTATAAAAAGTTGACCAATCGTGTTACGCTATGGGTAGTTCAAAGACAAAGACATGATGAATACTGACAATGAACTTTAATTTCTTAGCTTTAGTTAATTGCTGCGAAAAATCGATATTATCGCTACAGCCAAATTATCAAGGCGTCGTCATAAGGGTTAATCCGTGTTTGAGGGTAAAGCTTAGTAGTAAAGTCTTCTGCAGCTCTACATATTTTTAAAGATGCGCTAAAAACAATTAATTGTAATATCTAAGTAGTAAAGTAAATACCAGCATTAAGCTTTCACAGTATGTAATGGTCTTAATTGTTTTTCCAACAATACAAATGGAAGACGGAGTTGCGGTGCCCTTAGCTTGTTGCGGCGTCCCGAAAGAGAGCGCATACCGCACAGCCTGAGAGCAGGGCCCGATCTAAGGGGGGCGAGGTGGTTATTTGTCCAGAGCGGCAAAACTGACTTATTCCTATCTTCCAACCTAGCTATGACCACCTAAGTTTGAGAACTTTACCTTACAATCTACCTACTTCAAGTTGGAAAGTGGAAATACATTTATTTGAGTATTATACTTAGATAACCCCCCCATTTCCAACAAAACTAGCTTATGACTTATATAGCATAAGACTTATATTATGGTTTTCTGTTTGTCAAGAGCGGCGAAAATTATCTTTGCCCGGAGCGGCTAAATAGCTACAGCGGGCCCTGCCTGAGAGAACTTTTAGCTTGGTACTTACTTGGCAAAGCCCAATTGGTACATCTTCACTGATAGTTACTAAATGATTTCCCCGTGATTAGCGAGACTTTCGTTTAACCTCTAGCCCTCAGCCCGCGGTGTCGTAACCGGCTCGTCTCGCTCGCCACGCAACAATCAATCAGACCTCCAGATTTCTACTCACCACAAAAAATATCGATTAATCATCCTATTTCAACTTATTGATTCTATTGTCGATCGGATCGATCTAGTTTTTTTGGATATATCAGATTACGTAAACCGTTAAAGTGACTTTAGAATTTCCAGTTTTATTGTTGGGAATTTAATTGTTCGATGATCTTGTTTCGCAATTTTTACAAAACTTTTGGGATCTCATTATTGGTATACATGGTATCGATAAAAAGTTTGACAACAACATTCGGTAATTTCCTGCTAAAGTTAAAAGTATCTATATTCTGCACACTCTACTCGCATATAATAATCGTAATTACAATTTTGTATATTTGTCGTAAGTATATATTTCAAAAGTTAATTTAATGATCAACACTTTATTTAACTTTATGTCGTTGCGTACAAGTTCAATTAATAACCATCTTCTTTTAGATCTAGGTCAATTATAACACTAGTTTTCTAGTTGACCTTCAAATTTCTTGGCAAAACACGTGCAATATAACAATAGTGGGCAAGTTTGAACTAACGACAATTACTTAGTACATTCCAAGCAAGGCTCATATTACTCAGTAGTAACGCGAGGTCGTTTGGCGAGCGGTGGTCGCCACGCCGTAAAAAACCTCATTAAAACAACTTGAGACGCAGGGACTAGATACTAGAGTCTGCTGCAAGATATCATCAGCAGACTATTATACCTCCAGTGTGGCGGACCGAGTAACGCTACGATTTAAGATCGCGCTATCGAAGTTTATCAAGCTAATTTCTGATCGACCGTACCTCAGTTAGTCTGATAAATCTCCTACACAATTTTATATTCTCATTATACCTGATATTCTCATATACTTACTATACCTAATTGTAATATCATTGTCTGATAATTGGGATTTGTTACCCATTAGACAAAGTAGCGCAAAATGTTGTAGACCTTAAGTCTTGAATAAATGACAATTAATAAGAGATTTATTATGTTATGTTTAAAATTATAGTATTTTGTTTACAGGGAGGTCACTACAAGAAGTCGAAGCTGCAGGCCGACCACAAAGGGCACCATAAGGGCGAAAAGGGCCACTTCAACAAAAACGGCTTCACCCACCACGAAAAGGTACGCATTCCGCCCTTGCCACAAATCGCGAATTTTCCATCCTTCAAAGCTTAAAATATTAAACAGGTAACGCGTGTTTTAAATTTTGATAAACATATTTATTATTTAACTTTTAAATCTCAAAGGGTTATCCAAAGTATAAGGTATACTTAAATAACCCAAATAACGAACACGTGATTCGAGTCGCCACCAGATTCATTCGTACTATTTTTAAGAGCCCTTTTTCTGTATTGATGAACTTAAGAGTTAAGAATAATAAATTTATACCTGCAATAAAAAGTACGAACACAAAATACATAATAGTTATTTTACGCTTTTGAGGGTATACTTAAAGTGCACATTTTTTACAACCCAATCTCGTTTAAAGACAAATTTTGGACCTCACATACTAGTACAGAGTTGTACCTACGTGGTATACAACATGACTGGTGAGACATTACCGATACTTATGGAGAGTACTCTGTACTCGATTCTCATTACAATTATGTAATAAAATTAGGTACTTAATTTTTTTCCGAATTTCCCAAAAATAAATGAATCGTGGATACTAAGTAACTTACGCGGCTGGCAAGTAGGCATACTATGCGGCCGGTGCAGAGGCGTGTGCTACCAAAGAAACACCACACAACTACCCTTCCCGCGCACGGTGTCCACGCGTTGGGTAAATAATTATTTAACTTTAAGCTACGTTTACTCAGTGATCAATTGATATTATTCGTTCGGTTCGTCGGTGACTGTATATTAGGATTTTTCTTGCATACAGTAAGGGACATGTCCCTTAATTATGCACTTACTGTATGCAAGGTAACATCTGTGTTTTTTTTCTGACAGTAAATCATGTCAATTTCCTCCCAGGGCCACAAGTTGTCCGGCGGGCACGACGGTCACGGCCGGCACGCGCACGCGCACGCGCACAAGGACGCGGGCGGCGGCGGGCGCAAGTGGATCTACCACCACGGCCACCCCGCGCGCACAGCCAACCTCGTCGTCATTGAGAAGAGGCACGACCTGCAGCACGGACCGCTGTACTACGGGTAGAACTTAGGAGATTGCTCAGGGCCCTGATTCACAATGATGATTCGGAAACTCCATCGCGCCATCCAATAAACGCTCGCTGCGCCAGACATTGACCAATGACCACTCGGTAAAGTTTCCAAATCCATGTCAAACAGGTGTGATTGTGAATCGCCCTGCAGGTGTTCCAGTATTTTAGTCCATTAATTCTAACCTCTATGGTAACAGCCATGTTGTACCTTTGGGGAATGCACATTTTTCAGAATGTAAATATAATCTAATGTATTTTCCCAGGACCCGATCTAAATCGGTTCAGCAGTTTAAGTGAATACTCAGATAACAATTACTAGGCTGAAGCCTCGTAGTTTAGACCCTATTCACAGCGCGCGAGCTCAGGAGTTTTGAACAAAAATGAGGCATTGAAGGGTGTTTTGTGATGGTCGAACGCGGACCTTAACTGCCCACACCTCAGCTTCAAATCCTCAGCTCCTAAAATAAGGGAGCAAACGAGCAAACGGGTCACCTAATGGAAAACAGCTACCGTCGCCCATGGACGCTCGCAATATTAAAAAAACTGCAGGAGCGTTGCCGACCTATGACATAATAAATCTTGCGTCGCTAGAGGACTGACTTCGGATTGATTAAATTACACTAACTTTAAATACTGGATACGTGAATTTTCTACTACCTTACTGTGGTTTATAGATATTTGGAACGAAATACCAACGTATTAAACGAGCTGCAAATATTTGGCAATACGAAAATACTGTAAATTAGTTGTAACACCCCGGGGAAGGCGTTGACAGACATCTAATTAGTGTTAGCCGATATACTATGTAATAGTTTGTCTAATATTGACAATATATTTACATTATTGATACACTAGCAAACTCGATAGATAAATTATATTAAGTAGTAAATTTTAGTAAATAAATATTAAATTTATAACTATAATTCGTGGTTTCAGATTGTTTTTAGCGGAGAATAATAGTTTAACTTATAATAATGATGATTGGTACAATATCTGTTAGAACTATATTGCACACAATCATTAATTTTTTTAGAATATGCTCATGTGAACCTCGAAGCACGCTTGATATAAAACATAGTATTTTCTTAGTTTTGCAGAGGCGTGATGGACTGTCTTCATGTGTTCATAATTACTATAACTTTGTTTATTCTTGAAAATATTTCAGCAGTTTTCAACACAGTAACTCTACGTCTCTCCCACAGAACTCCAGGGAATATTTTAGTAGTAGCAAAATTCGCCAACTTAGGTACTTAGACTAATTTTATTATAGACGAGCTTTTGCCCGCGGCTTCGCTCGCGTTAAGAAGTATTATTATATACAAACTTTCATCCCCCATTTGAACCCCTTGGGGTTAGAATTTATCAAAATCCTTTCTTAGCGGATGCCTACGTCATAACAGGTGCATGCAAAATTTCAGCCCGATCCGTCCAGTGGTTTGGGTTGTGCGTTGATAGATCACCATGTCAGTCAGTCACCTTTGAGTTTTATATTTAAAGATAAGTAGTAGTTTTAATGTTTTGTACTTTTTTATAATAAATGTCATATCTAGTTGTTTTGTAAATAAATGTAAATAAACACTTTTACGTACTTTATTTTGTTTTAGTTTTTCTTCTTCCTATATACATTTTAAGTTAAATAGTTTTTTCACTCACTTTTTCCTTATTCTATTTTATCTAATGTAACGTAAAATGTTAATAATTTGGTTTACCTATATATTATAATATTGGCGGTTTTGGCTTCTGCCTACTCAAATAGCGAGGTATCTGTGTTAAAATACAGCTATAAAATTAATAAAGGCACGTCGACACTCCCACATGCCGTTCCAATTTAATTTAACTAGGTATAGAATATACGAAATTTATAACACAAATATTCGGTCATATTGTTCAGATAGGCAATATTTATAATTTTATATAAACATTCGATATGAGGGTGATAAAGTCACACTCACACCTGGGCAGTGTTGTGAATAATTTATTATTTGTGAATCAGCATGGAATCAGCGGACTTAAACCAATTATTCTTTGAAGTAAATGCTTTTTATTAACTGACTTCCAAAAAGGAGGAGGTTATATCATGTTTGAATTATTTTACATTTGTGTTCGGATGTGGATATACAGTGTGTAACAAAAAATATAAGTGATAATACTTTAGGGTGTGTACGTGTTCCTTGTAGAGAGTTCACTGTGTAAGTAGCAGCACTGAAAGACGAAAATTTTTTGGAACGAAGTTCCTTATCTCGTGTTCGGCGTAAATCTGAATTTTGACGGCTAGACATTGGCTAGACAGAACGACATTTGACCTTGATTTGACCTCGACACTTTTTTATTAGTACCTGCATGTTAGGGCCCGAGAGTCACGAGTTTCCCCATTCAAAAGTGAAAAAAATGTTAGTCTTTCAGCGCTGCTACTTACACAGTGAACTCTTTACAAGGAACACGTACACGCCCTTAAGTATTATCACTTATTTTTGTTACACCCTGTATAATATATGTATTTTCATGTATGTTCATTCTTGCTAAAAATAAGTATATCACTTAAGTATAGCACAATCTATTGCATGTTGTTTCGGGCAAAGTTGGTAGCATCGCACTACGATGAAAACCGCTAAACAGCGCCGTTAAATCAGACATACGCACACACTGTATGATGATATACGACCCACGTGTTCATAATATATTTTATAAGTACATGAAGATGCTGTAATTTATCTCGATAGTATCTTCAAATATTTTAGACGTCTCACGAGTTTAAAGGCAAACTTTTGTATGTTAAAGCAATTCAGTCCCATTTTTGTTTCAGTAACAAAGTGCACCCTGTATCTGTGTATGAGAGCGAGGCATATTAGTTAGGAGCCCTAACTGCACCGCGTATGCCACTTACGGCAAATAAGGCTCTCGTTGCCACCCGTTATTTGTTATGTCTAGCGGTTATGGACGGCGGTATGCGATGTAGAGCCGGCGTGTGTGATTTTAGGCCCGTTTAAATAGTCAGTACTCAAGATGCATCTCGATCTCAAGACACGGTTCAGGCTTCAGTTGATTGGTTGGCAGTCAAAATCTGGACCAATAAGAGCCGAATCGCGTCTTGAGACCGGTTGTTTTAAAATCAAATGACTAAGTAATTTTTTGGCAAAGAAGAAGCATTCGTAGATCACTTATTAGCCTCAGCTGTGTTTTTTTTACAATTAAAATTTAAAGATTATTTTATAGCACTCTCTTGAGTGTTATGGAATTATAACTAAATTTATGAGTTATAAGTTATAGGAGACTGAAAAAAATACAAACTCGAGTTTTCACTGCGTTTGGCAAAGGTAAATGGAGTAATTCTTACATATTATAATATATATCGCATTTTGATGCTAGTAGGTTATCATCAATAATATCAAAATACAATGATAGTCATACAAACAAAATGTGTGATGAATCTATTGGGTTATGACTTATTATCATGAGTTATGACTTATGATAGGTCATACCGAATGATGCGGTCCAAATGCAGTTGTTTGCAGGCGTCGGCTTCCGTTTACAGGTAAGGCGACGCGGCCCGATGCTACCGGACGAGACCTCACGCCATCCGACGCCACCCCACGCGATCTGACACGATCCCATGCCACCTGACGCGACGTGCCGCGAGCTATGCACTTAATAAACACCTCCACACTACATAAGTGGGAAACTGCTTTAATATATCGCTCCTTTTAGTTAAGTTCATATTCTTTGCAAAATAGCATAAAATAAACCCCTGAGTTATGTAGTTATTACACTATATACCTAATATATTGTGGCATTCGTACTTAGCATTGCATTGTTTATGTGCGTCGGTCGGTACGAGATAAAATTAGCATATTATCTAAGGGCTTGTTTCACCACTTCCTGATAAAGTGCCGGATAGGCTATCCACAACTCATTTGACAGATTCTCCATACTCTATCTGTCAAGTTAAGTGGTGGATAGCCTATCCGGCACGTATCAGGAAGTGGTGAAACAGGCCCTTATACTATTAATTTTTGTCAGCTACCTTCTCGGTCATTACAGTAGTTGGTGGTATAAGTACGATCCTAAATCCTGGAAGGAGGTACCTATGCTGACATCAAGTTCTACTGATTTTGAATTGACTAATCAGGTTAGATATCACTAACAAATTATGTATATTTTTAGATTGTATTTCTAGTGTTAAATTGTATGGATTAGTTACAGAATATTATGTTTTCGATCAAATAAAATTGAATTCGAAGTGGATTTTCAAATATCAATAAGACATAAACAAGAATTTTTGGACGAATTTATTCAATCCCATCACTAAATATCTACAGAATAAAATTGTATTCGTCGAGATATTTCCTGTGGGAGTGTGGAGTGCGGCTGTGGTCTTACGAAAATTACAACTTCCGATATTAAAAGTATCGAGACTCTGAACCTTGTCTATACAGTGTGTAACAAATTACAAAACTAAGTTTTATAACACTCCTAAGGTATTATTACTTTAGGAGTGTGTAGAGTTCGCTGTGAAAGTAGCAGCGCAGAAAGTCAATTTTTTGTGATCTGTATGGACAAACGCCCCAGCGTCACGAGTTTCCCCATACAGAAAGTGAAAAAAAAGTTGCTTTTTCAGCGCTAGCGAGCGAACGCAACGCGGGACTCATACACACCCTAAAGCATTGATTTTCAAACTAGGGGGCGCGCCCCACTAGGGAGGCGCGAAGACATGATAAGGGGGGCGCGGGCGCCAGTGGTGGTTTTACTCCAGAGTCCAGACGCCCGCGCATTCCCGCGACGTACGCGAATTGGAAATCTTGTCAAAAACATGCAAGCTCACGTCACATTGATTCTTCTTAAGAGGGCGACTAACCCAAAAAATCAAACATTGTCCTTCTCAATAACTCGATAAATATACAACATTTTAAAAATCCGCTAGGTCGGTTTCTCAATGATAGAATTTTTACAATGTGTTAACATATTATATTAACTGAGATTAATACACGGCTATGGCAATATATGAAAAATTCGTGAAAATTAGATGCATCTTTGTGAATTGCGATTTTTTTTCTATCGAAAAATTTTAAGATGTCGTGTTTTTGCTCAGATGGGATTCTTGGAAATATAATGTAGTATTTAATTTTAGAAAATGAAACAATTCGGAGCTTAATTTCAAGTATAACAATGAATTATAAAATCGTCAATCTTGGGTTAGTGGCCCCCTTAAAATAAGTATGTAAAAGCATATTTTTACAATGAAACATCTGAAAATGTATTTTTGGTCTTTATTATTTTAGTTTACAATAGCTTGGCTAGCCCACTTGCTACTACTTGCTGAGCCCTGGGCCGAAGGGAGGCGTAAGCATGTTCATTTTAAGCAGTAGGGAGGCGTGATACTTATAAGTTTGGGAACCTCTGCCCTAAAGTATTATCACTTTTGTGACAACATTCATCATCATCATCATCATCACTATCATAAACCATTATAGAACCATGTAGGTATCGTCCCGTTTTGACCCTATTATTGGTACTTACTTATCGTAGTCTTTTATTAAATTATATCACTTAAACCGCGGGGCACAGCTAGTTGTAATTAAATTAATTAAAAGGTTTCACTCTTTTATGACCGCAAGATAAATACAAAGTTTTTTACAATCTGGATAACTTACTTAAAAATATAACTTACTTCAAAGTAAATTAAGAGTTTACTTTGCGAAGTTGTTAAGAGCGTCCACTAGGGCCGTTATCCCATACAAACGTTGTCCCAGCTGTTTCCTCTCTGGATAATGCCGGTAGGGTTATAATTTTTTTCCTGAATATCTATGGCCACTATTAGCATGTCCATAGGTTTTCTTTCTTTTCATTATTTTATTATTAAAAAGATATGAACGTTCAAAAGCCCGAAAAGTGAACAGATTTTCCGCTGTGTTCAAACATCCAGAAAACAAAGTCTGGATTATACAAAAAATAAAATATAAAACACAGGAACACAGCTCAAGCCTTTCCATAATCTTTAATGAAAAAAAGTACTTAAATTAGTTAAGTTTTGGAGAAGAAATCAGGGGACAACGAATCGTTGATTTTCTGTTCAGATTTTCACTTCAAGCTGTACCTATAGTTGTCTCTATCGCGCTCTGCGGAGGGAAGGCTTGAGGTAAGGAGACAGCAATAGATTTTACAAAGACTTGTTTTTCATTTCTCTAGCCCTTGGTGTATCCTCTTAATGGGCTTAGTTTGGGGTTTGTCGAATCAACTTATTATCGGTCGCGTCTATGACAATTACCTCTAATCCCATCAATTTGGCCTCACTACCATTCTACCTTCTATAATGTATAAAAGAACCCGAAACTACCCGACTTCCGAGAAACTAAAATAAGGATATGAAATCATCTAAAAAAATACTGTGTGGCACTCGGGGACTGCCGCGGTAAAGCTATTGTATGGCAATACAAATGCATACAAATACCGTGCCAAAATCTGACAACGCCGCATCGCATGGCACAGCGGTGCGGCAACGCTGCAGTGGTGAGTGGTGTCGGTGGGTGTTAGGTTTTTTCGTTACTTGATTCCGTCGCCGCGCTCAAAGCCCGCGTTAAAAGCTTTGCAATAGCTTAAAATGTGTGGTGCTGCAACTTTTACCCTTGTTCTAGTTATCATAGATACTAACATTATTATTATTAATATTGATTAATCCATGCTAAATGCATAATTATACACAATTACTGACAATTCTTTGAGCGTTGAACGTTATCAAAATAGATCCCGCAGTTTTACGGTCTCGCCGCTTGCGGAAGCAAACGTACAAAAATATTGTATCTTTATATGTACCTAATGTATTATATTTTATTCTTAGGAGAGGATTTCAATGCAGATACCTAAATTACATATGTATTGCGTCTGTAGCTGGTCATGACTTATGTCTTACTAGATGACGCTCGCAACTCTGCGCCAACAATCAACATTCGTTTATCGCGCGGGAATCGTACATTTTTCCGGGATCAAAAGTATCCTATGTCCTCTCCCGGGTCTCGAAGTATCTCCATACCAAATTTCAGCTAAATCGGTTCAGCAATTTGGGCGTGAAAAGGTAACAGACAGACACACTTTCGCATTTATAATATTAGTAGAATGCCGTAGGACTAGGTAACTTATAGACAATAAATAACAGCTTTAGTATGTAGTAAGGAGTTTGATTTAGTTACGTGTTGTTGGTCACGGGCTGTTACTAGAAGCACTTGCGCATTCTTATACTTGTGGGATTTACTTCGTTACTTTGAAATATGTTTTATTAAACTTACGATATTTTCTACAAGGCACTTTTGTGCTCTATAATAATAGATAATCAGCTCACACCAAAACTCACATCCAAAAAGGAGAACGTTTTATGTTCGGCTGTATTTTTTAAGATAGATAAAAATTTAATACTAACTGATAACTGAGCTATTCAAAACGCAGCTTAGTATCTCGTGAGTCTCGTCTGGACGTGAACAATAACCACTCAGTATAGGATGGTATAGGTAATTTTCAGAATTCGACTCCAGCTGGAATTATAATCCAACAAACGTAATATTACCTCTTACCAACTGGCATTACCTTGGAACTGCGTCTCTGACATTGCGATATGAAAGTCTCGTAGTAATTTCCGCAGCCATCTCCGCGTCACATCCTAGCCGGCAGCCCTGAGGCTCCCGAGATCGATCGCAACTTCTCATCAAGCCAAGACGTTTTCTTTATAGCTTCTTTATGGAATAGCCGATCAAAATGTATGGAATTGACGTTACACGAGTCGAACGTCAACTTCGATTATCGAACGCTTATGTCAGTTCCATGCATTTTGATCGGCGATTCTATCAAGAAGCGATAAAGAAAACATCTTGGCTAAAGAGCAAGAAGAGTTTTTGTTTCTTTTAGAAGATAAAAGGCTTCATAATGTAATAAACTGTCTTTAGATGTGATGAAGGTAATGCCGAAGTCGCTTTGCAGTCTTTGGAATCTTTTTGACGTACAGCCCGAACAAAATGTCTTGAGACTTGGCTAGCAAACTTTTTTTGTTAAATTTCCTAATTTTTTGACCGGGTTGTACTATAGGCTATAGCCAACTAGCCGGAAAGGGTGGGAAACACTTGTAAACGTAGAAATCTTGTTTCTACAACTTCGGATCTTAAACATTCCTGTATGGCAGGTATATGACATCATATCGTTTTAAGTAATTAGATAGCGGATCTATCGTATGAAGGATGGTGTAACGAAACAACGGTCAAATTTAAATAATTATATTCCTGGTCTTATGTCGTACAACATGCATCCATATAACCGCTAACACGTAAATAAGCGTATTTAACTACAAAAAATCTACAGTTAGATACAATAAATTAAACATAATATCAAAAATCCTAAAATTAAACTGCCGTTTCTTGTTTCACTTTGTGCAAGTGTGTGAGTACCCTTATGACTGCTACACACGTCACAACAATAACATCATACTTTTAACTGTCGCCCACGAGTAAACTTATTTTGTAATCTCCTTACTTTAAAACCGATACACTTTACAATGTTTTGTCTTTGTTTGATAAGTTACAAAAGTATCTGTACAGGCAAAGAGAAAACATTAATGTACAGCATATTCATTGCGTTACTTTTTTATTGGTAAGGGAATTCCACTCGATGCCTAGTTATCTATTGTAGATTCTGCATGTAATATTAAAAAGTTTATTCGTTAAGTGTGCAGCGGGCATAACGTACTGCAGCGTGGGTGTGCGGTCACCTTAATACCCTAAACGTTTATAAAACCACGCCGACGATTATTGCCTTAATTACTTACATTAGCCTCACTTTTACAGGTTCACTATATTTAAATACATTTACAACTTTTTTAGAAAATTAACGTGAAGCAAGAAACGTTCGACGCCGCGATCGAGACTAGCGGAGCGGGCGGCGAAGCGGGCAGCGGGAGCGGTGATCTAAAAATATTTTAAAAAAATGCGCGTAATTATACGTTTTACATCTAATTTATCCTCCTTAGAGATTACTCCTAGCCGGCGACCGCGGTACTTTGTACAAACATTAATTGACTTTTCAACACAGCTTGGTTTGTGAGCTTGAGATTCAACTACCTAACATTGAATACCTATAACACATTTTAAAAAAAGAAAAGAAAAGTATCATGGTATAAGCACAAAAAAA
Source organism: Plebejus argus (assembly GCA_905404155.3). Classification (NCBI taxonomy): domain Eukaryota; kingdom Metazoa; phylum Arthropoda; class Insecta; order Lepidoptera; family Lycaenidae; genus Plebejus; species Plebejus argus. Next base: position 19,131,372 of record FR989930.1, on the reverse strand, counting down.
AACACATCTCTCTTACTAATAAAAATATTCACACAGCAAATAACTGTACGAAGTCTGCTTGTCTTTGTTTGGTACATTGGAAAAGTTACATGACAAACAGAGAATGAATATTGGACAGTTGGGGTCAATTCAGACCGCAACGCGACGCGTAGATGCATTTCTAAAGCTTAGGCCAAACCTACGCGACCAACGCGAAAGCGAAGCGGAGCGTCAAGTTGTCAAATGTTGTCAAATGTGTGTTTTGTATTCAAAAAACACATTTGACAACATTTGACAACTTGACGCTCCGCTTTGCTTTCGTGTTGGTCGCGTAGGTTTGAACGAAGCATAAATTTCTATTGATTTGACAGATTTGCAAGACGTCTCACGCAATCGAAATCTGTCAAATCAGTACAAATTTAGAAATGCATCTACGCGTCGCGTTGCGGTCTGAAGTGACGCATACGCTGCGTCAATATCTTAATTATCAAGATGGTATAAATATAAATTAAATATCACTTGAAGCACCATAGCATGTGATATGTCGCTACTCGCTCCCCGCTCCGCTAGTCTCGGTCGCGGCCGGTATGGCACAAGTAGCTGTCTAGCTGTGAACTCCTCGACACGTCATATAAAAGCTTACTGTGTACAATACTACCCACCCGTGCTATATCCGTGAGTATTGTTATATAACCACAAACGGCCCACTTAGAGACATTTAACGAACCCTTAACTTTAAAGAAATTATGTGCCCGAGCTGCGCCTGCGCAGCGAGGTGCCAGCGACGCCGCTCTACGTGTCGCGCCTGCACAGGTCCATGACGGTCGAAGACTACATCCGCGAGAAGACCACCTACACCTTGAGTGTGGAGCGTCTGCACTCTCGCCACAAAGTGAATTTCAGTTCCTTTGTGGTGATAGTGCCGACACAAGTTTTATCCATCTTCGAGGTGGAGGAGTTCTGGCCCGCCTGAGTAGTTTACCGGAGGTTCCGGGGGAGGCTCCCGAATGAAGCGCGCATCACGTCGCCGAAAGAAACCTTACGTGATAAAGTGTAGTGTGTGTGAATGTGTAAATAATATATATTAGGATAAAATTGTTCGGCGTGCATCCGTTTTCTGATTGCCATGATACAAGTTTTACTTAGCATGGGATTAGACGACGTGATGTACGCTACCTTGCTTTTATACTATGTATATTATTGTATGTTAAATAAAGAATTTGAATTTGAAAGAAATGAAGGTTCAGTCCAACTCTTCATTAAATTAAAGTTCAGTAGTCTTTAAATGTCTCTAAATGAGGCCGTATAGAGCGCTTCCCTCCACTGCTAATATACTCTGTTCCAATAAATTTCGATCTGAACTTTAAGAAAATACTATATATATAATCCTGTCAATTTAAATATCACTGCTTGAGAGTGCAATAAAAACAGTCATGATTTTTCAAAATATGTTTCCGTTCAGATTAAATTGAGAGAACAGAGTATAACATGTAGCCGTGGCAGGGAGTGCATTTTACAATAGATAAAAGTCTGTCTAGTTAGTGCAACGTCGTACTAAAGGCAACATTACACCTACGTTACAATCTATTAGCATAAAAATAACTTACAAAATCGCTCCGACTCGCTCTAACGATCTCCTGTCGCACCTCACACTAGTGGTTCGCAAACTCAAAACATAGATGGCGCTTTAGAGAGCACATTGAGTATTCTATTTTATAAAAAAAAGTTACCTGGTGTCTAAGTATTTAACACTAGATATCTATTTGTTAGCTCTTTTGAAAATATGATTAATGTCAAATTCACCCCAAAAACTAGGAACAGAAGTATTAGCTAGAAAAATGGCAGTTTATAACACTTCAGAATAACAACACTTGAACACTTATTTATATTTAAAGTTTGAAGTCTAAACTGACAACTTTCTTGCTAAATACAGTCACATACAGCTTGGCAAAAAAGAGTCTGGATTAAATGAGGGCGCTTTTCTTATATTGTAGGCAACCCTACGCTACGCTTTTGGCTTTTGACACCTAATGTACTGGTGTTGATTGGGTGTTGACTCAGGTGTTGACAAGTACTGTAAGGTTGCCATAAATAAAAAATGTTAGTTCCAGCTGTCACCACGTCAGACTCTTTTTTGCCAAGCTGTAATGCTAGTAAATAAGAACTATATCACAAAAATAATATATAATATCACAAAAGTATATTTTGAGTTTGCGAAGGCTTGTGCATGTCATCGGGGTAGTGGGCCGGCCCACATACCTAATGCCGTATACTATCCGTTACATCCGTCTTTGCTTTGAGCACATTATGTGCATATACAATGTACACAGGTCGATAACAAACCAAAAACACTTGAACGTTGCTTTATATGTGTATTAATCTATTTTCAAGCGTTTTTCTTGTTGCGACCACCACCAAATTCTACAATTCAGCGACAACTTGTGTACAAAAAACACAAATATATTAAAAATGTGATTATATAAATGTGATTGCATCAAAAATATTGCACAGATAAGTTAGGCCAAAATATAATACAAAATAAACCTAAATTAATGGCAAGAATATCGAGTACAAAAATACATCTCATCGACGCGATGACTAAAACAAATATAATGGAATGCGTGGCGCATCACACGTTAGGGTCGGCGCACACTAGCGACATCGCTGCGGCGACAAACTGTACTCGTCGCTAGTGCGAACCGCTACAACCAAATATAATATCAGGTTAAATACAAGCGATTCAAACAATTTTACGTCACACATCTTTACATTGACAAACATTTTGTGACAAGTGGGACGAATTTTACGTATTACCTTCATCCAAACGAGAATTTCGTCTTTTCAATGATATATCATTTATAATGACATCTCCGAAACTAAACTATACCCTATCAATTTCAATTCGTCGACGACGTTTACAAATAAAACCGTCGCGTTTATAAAAAGGGCAGTATGCATGTCTTAGTAAAAAGTTCCTAACCGTTTGAGTTAAACATTCGTCATATTCTATACATTATTTGTTTTATTTCATCGGTTTGACCCTTAGGAACTTTCCTTCAATTTGTAAATGTCGAGCCACATTAAAATTAATCTCATATTGTTCACTACCAAATTTTATCACTGCATCTCACTATTATTACAAGTTATCGTAAATCATTTTGAGATTCGTCAGTTACTTCAGACACGACTAGCACGAAGCTACAGTCTACATTTTGGGAACCACAGTTACAAACATTATTCTACATTAGTGTACTCAAGTAGTATCACGTTTAAAATTTATGAAAACATTTTGATCGTGACAAATATAAAAATCTGTTGATTTTACTGTAATATTATACAAAATCCACTCGAACCCCAGCTAAACTGGCTATACATTCGTTACGCTACGATTCTATTCCATCTCATTATTCTTCCATCTCACTCGCACTGTTGTCTTCTCGCTCTGGCGGCTACGTGATGAGGCGCGGCGCGTGTAGTCCGGCGAGACGGCGCGCGAGCGGCGGCCGGTGGCGCGGCTCGCGGTCCGCGCGCGGCGCCCAGTCCTAGTGAACATACACCTTTATTCATCTTCATAGTGAAGTATAAAAAAATTTAAGACTCGCGTCAATGGTTGAAGGTTGAATATTTTTGAAAGTGTTATGTACTATCGGAAGAATGACAATAACGAAGACTAATAGTAACGAAGCCAAAACGGAACGGTGACGATATTGTTTGTAACACCGTAGCCCCTTAATTATTATGTCAAATAAGTACTATTTTTAATATGCTTAATATAATATTATTAAAGCTTCACTTGTAACTATGTATGTAAGAAAAACTTGGAATCTTGGACGGTCTTCAATTAGGATGAAATTTTGCACACGCTCATTACAAATCCAATATGGCGGCCTCCACAAGAGGGCGGACAGGCTATTTGAAAAGATATGGTTATCAAATGAAAGAGAATGCTGTCAGGCATAAGAGAAAAATAGTCACGTGACTTAAATCCAACATGGCGGACATCCAAGATGGCGGATTAGCTTAGTGCATGCTAAAAGCGTGTTTTTTAGTTTTTTAAACGATTAATTATTTACTCTCGATTATAACTACAAGAGTAACAATTTCCACGAAACTATTTATTTACCTGTAGTCGTGCGCCAGCGGCTAGTCTGTGCGTGAGTCGATGCGCGATGGAGAACCCGCCGCTGCCCTCCAGCTGCGTCAGCACTATTATCACCTGCCTGCGAAACACATTAATGATTAATACAAAGTTCAATATGTATAATATGAATATTGAATACATTACTACGCTTTTATGAGTGGTGATATCCTTATAATAATATGTGATCTTAAATATTTAAATGACGCAAAATGCTTTACGCAGTTTGCTTTACTTTTAATCATAATTTAATAAATATACAAACGCAAAATATTATATGACTGCTTTCTAAATAATCACTGTACGTATTTCTTAGTCTGAATGTCTAGAAGGCAAATGTTAAAAACGAAAGTGTTCGTTTTTAACATTTTATCGCGGGCTTCGAGCGTGGCGACCGAATCAAGAAATTTCGTAACGAAAAACACCTAACATTCGTGTAACATCGTTTCGATTCGGCAGACTTCGGCTCGGTGTGTGTGTGTGGTACACGTCGGTGACGCGTCGCCAGACTTCGGCACCGTGTTTGTGTGCGAACGACTAGACGTGTGTAAGTTGATAAATAATAGTATGCAATTATAGCTTTATCGCGGCAGTCTCCGAGTGTCACACGTATTTTCTTGACAACCCCCCAAATCACTGCTACTCGAAGCAACGAATACCTGTGCAGCGGCGGCACGGAGTCGATGGTCTTGAGTTCGCCGCGCGTGGACACGACGTTGTAGCTCTCCTGGCAGTCGCACTTCACGTGGATCCACTTGTCCGTGTGCCGGTTCTCCACCATCACCACCAAACCCGCCCAGCCCTGGGTATTAGTAATTAGAAGAATGTGAAAAAAATGAGTTGTCTGTAAAGTCGACTTACGGACGGTAGTTTGACGTGACGCCGTCAAACATTACAGTCGCTCGAGTCTAGTTTTTATTATTCGTAGCTCGAGCCGATCATTCCTCTCTCTCGTTCGTGCCGCGCTCTCGCTTGTAGAACGCAATAATGAGCGTAACGGGACAATGACGTCATCTTTCAGCCTCTGGGCTGCATGCACGAAAAGATGACGTCGTATCGTGTTATTAGACGTCACGTCAAAATGTCATGAAATAATTTTATATGCTGACTTTTATAATAATCTGGTGATATTACGAGTCTGATGAGATGTTTATTCTGATTCAGCATAGACATCAGATGATCACCCATAAACAAAGTCAGATTAAAATCGATATCACATTTTGCAAATATCAAAAAACGCTGGGAAACCACCCTATAATGCAGTAGGATGTCCAAAAACTAGTAATTTAAGGAAATGATTAGATTTTCGATTGTATTTGAAATAAGGGGCCAGGACAGTTTCGAGGATTGGTGAATAGAATGAGGAGTACAGAGCAACAATCGGCACACAGCCCACGATTCCTCAGAGCTCGCACGCACTATACTAGCTTACTAAGGTATCAATCAAATCTTATTGCGTCCAAGCTTACCTTCGTCAAATAATACGCCGTCATGCCCTGTCTTCCCTCATGTCGTTGTCCCCTCGCCAGCGTCAGTCCAATTATCGCATCAGCCAGCAGATGTGGATGTAAGGGCGGGCGCTCCACCGCTAGCGGTTTGGACGAATGCGCCGCTAGCACGTGACGCGGCCAGGCGCTAGGGTCGTTCAATTCCAGTCCAGTGTGCCAGTGGTTGAACGCCAGACAGACGACTAGGTAGAAGCCCTTTTCCAGCATCTTGTGACAGCCCACGAAGCCTCGGACCTGAAGTAATTTAACGTCACATATTTTATAGTTAAGAACGTCGTACACGTAAGCTATAACGCCTCTAGTACACCGACGCTGGGATACGCGAAATATCTGCGAAACATGAATAGAGCGAGATGCCTTAATCCGTCGATTGTTTTCGCGGCCCACTTGGGCCGTTCGGGGTTAATGGGTTAAAACGAATTGCCGTGTGGCGATTCAGACAGCAAATCGGTTCGCCGCTGTTTCGCGTTTCGCAGCGTCGGTGTACTAGAGGCGTAAAGCACGCAAGCCACAAACTGTCACCAGCAGTATTTTCGCACCAATACGACCTGCAAACCTTCAAGAGAGCGTATTCTCTCTTAAAAGGTTATTCTTTTAATGATACAAGTGTGACCAAAAATATTAGAAAGACGTAATGTTTCTAAACGATTTACGAAGTGAAGCTACATGCAATAGCACTTATACCGATATTATGATCAAAGATCGTTGAGTACTCCTTAATAGTTTATTATCTGGAGCGTTTCAGTTGATATTAAGCAAAAAAATGATATATAAAGCTGTCTACACACCAAAGCCGCCGGCGTGGCGGCATAACCCGCCGGGTAAGGTCGGCGGCCTCATTTTGAAACAAGTTTGCCGGCGGCACACTGAAGCCGCCGGCCCGGCGGCATAACCTGCCGGGCAAGGCCGGGCCTTCACACTGTCACCCGCCCCATAGCTTAAACAAACTTGATACAAAATTGCAACATTCAGCAGCCGCCGAGTTCGCCCGCCGGCATAAATCCGCCGGGTCGGCGGCTTTGGTGTGTAGTCAGATTAATGTGAAGATGATGATGCCTACCACGTCCCCACCAGTGTTCAGATAAGTACTAACTAACCTGTCTCTTGCTGTGCGCGACGAGCTTGCCGACCTGCGCGCTCGGCCCGGACTTGGTGCGGAACACCACCACGCATAAGTCCAACTGCGATCGCTGACTCTTGGCCGAGTTCCTGGACAATATTACATTCAAAATAAATCCCAGTTTACGTTAACACAAACAGACGTTATTGTATGTATCGCTTTTTTAAGTATACCGACGACTGAAATATAGAACTGAATAACGTTGCAAGACAAAACATTTATCTGAGATCCAAATGACCAAAACTGTTGCCCAATTCTCGTAACAAAGCCGTAAATAAGAAAGATTCGCTCCTTGTCCTCGCTTACGCTCGTTGTGTAGGTAGGACTTTGCGCGAACATTATAGTATTTTAATAAACGCGTATGGCTATCTTAACAGGGAACAAACTATTCTGGAGGCACTGTTGAGCTTCTGGAATTCGTTAGTTCGTATTTGTTAGAACAGTACGCAAATGATGCCGGTCGCTACTCACCTCTGACCCTCCTGGAAGAGCGTGAAGTCGACCTCGGTGGGCTGCGCGGCGGTGAGCAGCAGGCAGGTGAGGTGGCGGGGGGAGGACAGCGGCGGCAAGATCCCCGCCAGCCGCACCTCGTGCCACCCCGCGCGCACTTTGCAGATGTCGATGCAGTCGAAGTATCTGGACAAGAAATTAACAACTCTAAAATTAACAGATAATATAAATAACAATAAATGTAAGGCGCCTAACGATTGGTTGAATACAATCGCATGAGTTTTTACTTTTTAAGTCAGTTTTAAGTCACAATACATAAGCAGAAACCTACACAGCAATCGGGGCGAGATTAAGGTTTTACGGTGCAGTGTGTTCGTGAAAGTGTCGCACTGTAGCAGGCCAAACAGTGCACAATCCTGAATAGCGCACTGCGCAATCGAAGATTTAGAAATCGACGCGACTTCTAGTACATCTCAAATGAGTATAGTCTGATTCGACATGACCGAGCGTAGCAATCCTGCTCACTCGTAATATCTTCCTTTATACCCTGATGGACACTTCCACAACAGTAACAATATCACAAAATACGTCGCGTACTCACTTGAGTACATCATCGAAGCTGATCCAGAACACGCCGTGATCGTCATCAGTGGGCGAGGAGGGCGGGGCGGCGGGCAGCGCGCGGCGCAGCGCGTCTGTCCACCGCGGACAGTTGTTGGCCCAAGCGCCGCGCCACGTGTAGTGACCCCAGGGGTTGCGCAGGCGCAGCAGCCGCAGCGGCCGCGCGCCAGCCACCTCCACCACGTCGAGTACGGAGTACGCGTGACGGGGACGCAGACCGAGACGCTGGTATTCTTCTTCGTCCACCTGTCCATAGCAGTAACAAAATATATGATGTTGTCTGTAACTCTATTAAACAGGATTTTTTTATTTCCTAGTTCACTGGTTTAAGCGTGCAGAAGTATCAGGTATAACTAGGCAGACAGACGAACAGACTTACGCATTTATAATGTGAAATAGATTTTTGCCCGCAAATATTATCGCACAATGAGTTGCAATTTAAAAGAAAAAATCAAGTTTTTTTTAATTCGACTAAACGAATGCGTCTTTATTCGTTATACTTCTTCATTGCACAGCGATTTAACAAAGTAACAGCAATTTCTTGAAAACATAAGCTCCTTTAACTGTATGTAGATGTAGTGGAACACTCACCTTCATATTGCCGCCGCCGCAGCTGGCGCCCATGAGGAAGCAGGCCTGGCGCGAGGACAGCAGCTGCGCCCACACCAGGTCGCGGTCCAGCTGCTCGAGCGGCGCCCCACCCCCCGCGCCGCCGCCGCCCGCGCCGCCCGCCTGCAGCGACACCGACTCGCACGGCGCACCCGTCAGCGTGCACAGACCTGGGAACATGGAATATCTATACATATAATAAAATCGTAGGAAAGTCAATTCTGTACATTGAATATTTTTGAAAAATAATACTTGGGACGTGATCTACAATCGATATGGAAGCCAAAAATATAGTTTTTAGAATTTTTGTCTGTTTGTCTGTGTGTCTGTTTGTCTGTTTGTCTGTTTGTCTGTATGTATGTCCGGGATAAACTCAGAAAGTACTGAATGGATTTACTTCAAATTTTGCACGAATATTATATAGAGGTCGGGTCAACACATAGGCTATATATTATGACGATATCACCTAGGGCGGGGGGAGGGGCTCAAGTTTCAATATTTTTAGTTTTTTGCTCATATCGCTAAAACGGTGCGTTGTAGAGAAAAAATGTCCGTACGTAATGAAAGCCCATAAAATTTCCTACAAATTTCTCCTTCACACTTTGTATCTATCTTCACTCCTTGCCATGCTATGAGCTTTTGTCTATCTTTTCTATACAAATTTCGAGTGTCGTTTGATTAACATGCTGGGAGCTTTGGCATCGGTCTTTTCTTGGGGGGAAGCCCCAAACCCCCCCCCCCCCCCACCTCCCCAAATTTTGCTTCAAACAAAGCGGTGTTGCGGCGTTATACAAAACCCCCCCAAACCCCCCCCCCCCCCCTTATTCCTCATGAAACTTTTGTTCATAATTAAAAGGTATCGTGGAGTTTGTATTGCATCTTAATTATCCTTTGTAGGAACAAACTAAGTCATCTATACATATTGTAATAAAATCGTAAGAAAGTCAATTCTGTACATTGAATATGTTTGAAAAATAATACTTAGGACGTGATCTACTATACTAACGCGGACGAAGTCGCGGGCAACAGCTAGTCCACAATAATATTATAAATCCGAAAGTGTGTCTGTCTATCTTTATGTCTGTCTGTTACCTCTTCACGCCCAAACCACTAGTGAACCGATTTTGTTGAAATTTGGAATGGGGATACTTTAAGTCCCGGAAAAGGACATAGGATACTTCTTATCCCGAAAAAATGTATAGTTCCCGCGCGATAAACTACTTTTGGCGTTAACTTTGTAAAGCATAGCCTCATAATATACGTTGAAATTAAAGGGTTTATTGAGACTATAAAAACCTACCTTCTATGGCTCTGCCGGATACCAACGCCTCGTAGCAGCCATGCAATTTAGCAACAGCCTTTTCTATCAACGGCACCCATAATTGTTTCCTTTTTGCCTGTAAACGAAATGTTAATTTAGAGCCAGTTTGACATAAATACATATGTACTTAGAAATTGGTTCATTGCTAATCGCCTGTTTCCCAAGCATATAAAATATAAACCGCGTTTTCTTTGTGTAAATAACGGTAATCTCTTTAAGTAGTGCTAAAACAATGTATGTGGAAGGTATCTTAATCCTATCGAATCTCTATGCTTCACGGCCGAAGACAACAATTACTAATTGACATTATAAGAAGTGACGACCCATGACGTCACGTACCTGCGAATACACCAGATGTCCCTTCTTATTGCACGGCAGCAGGTCATCCACGGTGACGGTGAGCCAGCGGCCGTCCTTACAGAGACGCAACTGGTACGCGCCACGAGCGGGCTCGGCGCGCAGCACCACAGAGCGAACTAGCGCCGACCGCTCCGCTAGCACCGCCAGCGCGGATAGCAGCCAGCAGTTGCCTAGCACGCCTGTAGATATCAAAATTCAGTGTCAGTTAAAGCAAGCAAAGTTGACACTATGATGCTTAACAAGGCATTTGAAAAGGCGTAAGGCGTAGGCGTAATAAGTAATAGTTAAAAAAACTAAAAACACGCTTTTTATATAAAGGGTTACAAACAAACATACAAACATACAAATTGAAAAATGGAATAATTACATCAAATTAGTGTATTGTCATCGGTCCTCGATAAATCTACAAAGTTTGAACGAAATCTGGCCGTTTAAAGTGGGTCAAAATCGCGCCCAAAGAAGTCGGTTACAAACATGTTACAAACAAATATACAGGTGAAGCTAATAAAAAGTGTATAAAAACATGACGTAAGGCGTTTCTACAAGAGATGTGTTGTGAGGAATGTGTTTTTAAGATCCAATAGAATCGCTGCGCTGAGCGAGGTCACGTCAATGAAGCGATTCTATTGGTTCTCATAAACACATTCCTCGCAAAACATATCTGGTAAAAACGCAGCCTTAGCGCTTAGAAAACATAAATTATACTACTCAAGTAGTTTAGGCACTGCGGTGGAACGAACACCACACACCAGACACTCGTTTCAAAATTTCGGTTAGCAAGCTATATTAATGTTTTGTCCTTACCTGTATAAATTGGAAAGACGCTTTATAGACCAGGACAAAATATTGTGTTACGTATTTATTGCATATTCATTGCGTAACTATTTTATATAACGTTATCTTTAAAGAACAACTTACCTTGGGATATATCCGACGGTCGTGGGTCTCTAAACACCTGCCACGGCAGACGGTGGTCTGCGTCCACGTGTATCTGGTGTGGGCGGAGCCAGCGCGCCGCGGCACCGCCCTCCGCACCCGATCCCGTGCCGCCGTAGTAGAGAGACCGCGCGGACGCCGGGAACGACTCGTCCACGTACATCTCGCCAGTCTATAGGGCAAATGAAGAATAATTTATAGAAATATCTCCGATAAAATACAAGTTTTGTAGATACAATCACTTCAAACCACTGGTCAAACTTTCACGCGACAACTTACGAGTGGGATGTGGCAACCGCGACCCGATGTCATGTTTTGGCGCAAGTGTTAAGTGGATAACTCATGTTATTTAAGCGTCATTTATACTCACAGTGGCGCACTGAGCGAGCACCTCCTGCCACTGCGTCCACGCGTGGCTGTCCTCCCGTATCCGCAGGATCTCCATCGGCGTGCTCTCCTGCCGCTCGCTGTCTGAGCCGTCCGCTGAAATAGTAACGTCGAATTTAACAAAATACAACTGATTATAGTACTGAGTATAAGCAGAGTAGACAGGTAGTTATGTCTATTATGGTATAAGCTATAGAAAGAGTAGTTCAATAAGAAGCATACGCTTTTGTAGGTGTCAAAGTAAGCCAGTCTTTTAATTTATTTTGATTAGTGACAGTGACCCATTTCTACTTGCCTCTCTTACTCGCCCATGAATATTATAATATTGCTATTGCGTTTGCACACGCAATAGAAGCGTATACATATGAAAGCTTGATAGCAATACACGCTTACTGCCACCGTAGCTAAATAAATAAAGTACGCACGGGAGAGGTCTATGGCGCGCGGGGGCGGGGCGGCGGGCAGGAGTTGCGGGCGCGCCGTGGCGCACATGTCGCACGCGCCCGCACTGCCGCTGTTCACGAACGTGCACTCGCCGCACGACCACTCCACGTTCTCGCTGCTGGGGGATAACGTTATACTAAAAACATACTATAACAAGTAATCGATAAATAAAATAAATAAATAGAAAATTAACACACACATACTTAAGTTACGATTGTGTGTCTTTAAATAAGAATGTATGCCAAGCGTTCTTAGGTAGTACATAAAGCAACATTTAATATCATGTACTACTAGTGGTAGCCGCAAACTCTAATATATTTATTCATAACGCGACAAAAATTATTAATATGAAAAAAACTATTATTCATGTAAGATTAATGCTTATTGCGCTATAGGTTTGAGGTCTTAGGTTCCTCGCATTTACAAGAGATAAGGCAAATACTTTATTGACAAATTATTAGCAACAAGCCTTGCACCTTAGCCTATGTGTGCAAAGTATACTGACTTGGTATCTGGGGGTGGGCTTTTATGTCTGGAGCCGCGGCGGGGCAACGCCGGCGTGTGGCGCGAACGCCGCGGCGACGGGCTCCGACCTAAAAGGAAATACGATTTTTTTATATAAAATAAGGGGGGCAAACGAGCACACGGGTCACCTGATGGAAAGCAACTACCTTCGCCCATGGACACACGCAACATTAATACGAACAAAGATATTATTATATTGTATGATAGACGTGTCATACATAAATCATAATATATATTTTTTGTTGTTATGAGTTTTGTTGCAGATTTTTGCGATGTGATGCGAATTCAGTTTTGTGTGGGAGCCCTTAAAAATATAATATTATGTAACACGTACCAGCAACTTGATTATCGTTAGTGGTAGGCACGGCGTGCTTGGGCACCGGCGGCGTCTTGCACGCCAGACACAGCGGCGCGGACAGCGGGTTGCGCAGCGTACACGAACCGCACGACCTGATAACCAAACATTTATTATCGATGTGATGGATTATATGTAATCGATTTGAATTTTTGGTTGATAGCGACCTTAATCGGAACTTAGTATAATTATTATAATCTGATTTTGTCATTATAAGAATAATTCTGAAAACACAAGAGTTGTTCTTCGGACACGCGTCATAAAATCTCACAAAAACAACTTTATCGAACGCGGATGTGGTACTTTAAGTCAATTAAAGGTGATCGCACATTTATCAGCACGCACGCGCCGAAAGGGCCGCATTTCAATGATTTCATGCACTATACGGTGCGTTCAACGCGTACGGCGTCGGAAATAATTGTGATTTGTGACACATGAGTAACGTACAAAAACAATATTACGTTCCGCGAAACACAACTCCAAAATTTTAAATCCTCACTGCATTTAACCGGATGATACAGAATCAATGGACCAAAGATTGTATCTCTAAAAATTGAAATTAGAACTGCCTACTATAGGTGAAATAAAGGATACTTTACCAGTAGTTGTCAGTGTTTGGGCGGGAACCTGCGCACGCGGCGCACGCTGCGGCCGCGCTGTCGTTAACGAGCGTACAGCGCTCGCACGACCACGTCTCCACTGCTGGTGCCGGCGTCGATTCTACAATCAATCACAATCCATACTTTACTAATTATTAATACTATAAATGCGAAAGTGTAGCTGTCTGTTCGTAATGACCTATTCACGCCCAAACCACTGAACCGATTTTACTGAAATTTGGTATGGAAATAGGTACCTTGAGTCCCGGGAAAGGACATAGGCTGCTTTTTATCACGGAAAAATGTACGGTTCCCACGCGATAAACGGAGTTGCGGGCGTCATCTAGTATGATTATCTTTCCTATGTTTCGACACGAAAGAGCCGGCGCGACCGGACCTTACGGAAAACTGGCGTGGAATAACACTAGAAAATTATCAAGTACAAGAGGTGTAGACTGTAGCGTATGTCTATGGGTAGCAGCGCTTACTATTAAGCGATCCATCTGTTTATTTAGTAAAATAAAACATAATTTCATGACTATATTCACGTGTTTGATGAAATGTAAACATTTCACAATAATGACTTGAAATATATAAAGTTATACTAACCGACTGCAAACAACAGTTCATCACTATTGAGATCGTGGTCGAGCGAGGCGATGGGCACAGTCAGCTTCTTGGGCGGCTCGTTGCGGTTCGGCTCCGGCTTCGTGCCGCTCGCTTCTGATGATGAGTTGTTTCTACAAACATATAGGAACAGATACTTAATAAATATAATAAATAATATTATCTTTATCTATAAAAAATTAAAATGTAAGTGATCACACATAGATGTTGAGTTCAATTCTTATAAGTAGTGTGTACAATGTGCATGTAGAGAAAAAGTACTTATATAAATATAAATAGCAAAGCGATGAATTTGTAACATACAACACATACAATATTATGTAGTAGGTATTACAGAGCTTTTTATGAATTTAGCAACAAAAATTTGTCAAGCTCCCTTCCCGTTTACATTTCTCGTACCGAAACAGAAGTCACACGTGTCAATAAAACTAAAACAACACTCGTGAGTCGTACCTTCAGTAAGGGAAGCGCATGAGTGCTAAACATTTTCAAATAGCACAAATGCCCTTGTCGTATAGAAAGTATATACTGTAGCCGCCAAGTTGTGTGCGTGCGTGTACCTCGTGCGTGGCGGCGGTGGCGCCAGCGTGACGGCGTGCGGCGGGCGCGCGCTGCGGCACACGTCGCAGCGCGCGCCCCACGCGTTGTACGCGAACCAGCACTCGCTGCACTGCCACATGCGCGCCGCGCCCGCACCCGCGCCCGCACTGCGTGCACACAAGCGTGTACGTGTATATTTAAGCAAGTCTCTTATTTAAAATTGTGAGCGTCAAAGTTATGCGTGAGTTTATTATATAAGTTATTAGCATAGTATTTGTATAGCTTAACTATATTGTTAGCAGCAAAAGCAGTACTTACGAGTTTTGTTGTTGAGAAGGCACTTTAGTCTGTTCCCGTGGGTTGTGCGACACCTTGCCGACGGAGGGCAGCATGTTGTAGACCTTGTCCTTGGGCGCGCCGATGTGCGTGGTCGGCAGCACCTCGGGCGAGACGCAGTTCTCGGTGCCGAGCAGTTCGTCGATGCGCGCGTAGTCGTCGTCGACGTCGTTGGCGTACAGCGCCTCGTTGTGCGAGTTGCTGACGGCGGCACTGGTGTCCGCCACCGACACGTACGAGTAGCGCGTGCCGCCCGTGTTCACCTGCAGCTGCAGATTGCGGTCCTTGTACCGCCCCTTGTTGGGCAGCGCGTAGATCACGCCCTCCGCGTTCGTGTCCCAGCTGCACTCCTTGTCGATGGACTCCAGGTGGGACTCGTCCCGCTTGTCCTCCGCCCTCGGGGGCGACTCGCAGGAGCCGGCGAGTGACCGCCGGTACTCGTTCAGGCTGCGCCGGCTCGACACGACCTTGCCGATCGGCCGGTTGTCGTCGTTCTGCTCGGAGAAGGAGCGGCGGTAGGTTGGGCGAGTCTCCGGCGAGTTCTGCGCGCTGATAGACCTCGAGAGGGCTGCTGGGCCCGGGCCGGTCTGGGGCCAGTCCCTCACGGTGATCATGACCCCCCCGGAAGAGGGCAGGGAGACGGCGCCGTCGCGCCCACCGAGCGTCTCGTGGCGGCCGAGGGTGGTGACGCTGAGACCGCGGGCGGTGGGGATGCGGGCCAAGGGGGAGATTCGGGGCGACAGGCACGCCTCGCAGTGGGTGCGAACGCCAGAGTTCTCGAGCGTGCACCTGCTGCACGACCACTTCTCGAGGTGGAGGCCGCGGCTCTGTTCGCGCTGGTACTCCTTGACGTAGTCGAGTTCCCAGTTGGAGCCGCTCTCGGGGCACTTTTTGGGACGACGGGTGACGGTGTGCAGGCTGCGCAGGAAGGATTCGCGCGGGTTGCGAGCGGTGCCGTAGCGCTCGGCGACCATGAGCGTGGCGGGGCGGCTGATGGCGGCGGGGGGGCCGGCGGGGGGGCGGGGCTCGGCGTCCCACCAGCGGGGCGGGGCGAGCACGGAGCCGTGGGACAGGGAGCGCGTGACGCCGTGCGCGGTGTCGGCCAGCTGCGTGGGCGACAGCCGCAGCGACTGCACGTCGAGGTTGAGGCGCCGGTCGGGGGACAGTCGGGACGAGGGCTTGTACGACGGGACTGCCAGAGTGTTCGATCTTATCATACTGTCGTCTGGAAATTGGAACAATACATAAAAACTACATAACACTCCTATTTATTTGTAATTGTATGTCATTACTCTAAATAACACATTAAGGAAATGGTTCATAAAGTATTGAATATCCGAAAACACATTCAGAGGACGAACTCATTAACGGTGTATTAAGTAATTAAAAAGAGTAGCTATTCTGTAACTGGTTGAAAGGTTAATTTAATAATGTGTCAGTGTTGTTACTGTATGTTGAATAACTATGTATTAAAAAAAACTGTAGATTTTTTTTTAAAAAACAACAGTACCTTTATCAGACTTATCCTTATCAGTCATCCCTGTAGACTGATCCTCGTCATCGGAAAATCTGTAACGTGTAATGTGAAGAGTCAGTCCGCTACCCGCCCACACAACAATCAATACAAAATAAAAATTCAGGTCATCATGACACACATTTCATATGCATACATGATACATTTGATAGTTATTAAAAAGGCAACCATGTGAGGTCGTATCAATCATCAGCAACAACAATTTATGCCGATGCACTATATATGTAATTTGATGATATTAACATGATATTATGTTACAAAATGTCTTAGTAATTTCAACATCCTATTTGATATCAAATCAAACTATAGGAAGAGCATAATATAATAAGATTAAGACAATTCCCCAAAATAGTGAAGAAGATCTATATCTAAGAGTAAAAAACTATATATATATATATATATATATATATATATATATATATATATATATATATATATATATATATATATATATATATATATATATATATATATATATCTCTAAGAGTAAAAAACTGTATTGTATTCAGAAAGTAAAAGAGATTTATTAGATTTTTTAAATAATATTTTTATTAACCTCAGTCTAAATATTCAATATCATTCTTTTTTTTTTTATTTATTAAAGATATAATACCAATAACATATTGTGCCAACATTCATGATTCATGATTAACTACAGTTTTGATAAAATCTAATGCGTCTTTTACATGTATATATACAACTGAACTACTTTTGTGACTGACCTGTAGACAGGAGCATGGGGAGCAATGACATCACAGGCCGCACACCGCCACGAGGCCGACACGTTCCGCAGGCCGCAGCTGCAGCGCCAGGCGCGGGTGGCGAGTGGCGCCGACCCCACGCACGACCATCCACTGGAATAGTCTCCTCAGTCAATATTCTTGATCGTTATCATAATAATAAATTACCTTATTTAATAAAATCGGCCAAGTGCGAGTCGGACTCGCGCACGAAGGGTTCCGTACCGTTATAGAGAAAAAATAGTCCAAAAGTTGTGTTTTTGTTTGAGAGCCCCCTTGAAATTTTTATTTTATTTTAATTTTATTATTAATTATTAAAGTACACATAAAATTGAGGATTTTGTGAAAATTTCAACTGCCTGCCAGTTGTCATAATTGATATCAAGCAAAAAAGGCCAAAAAAATCATGTTTGTTGTATGGGAGCCCCCCTTAAATATTAATTTTATTTGGTTTTCAGTATTTGATGTTATATTGGTTGCCGCTATAACATCAAATACTGATTAATTATTGAAAATTATATTATAATTATATACAATCTGTAAAAATTTCAGAACTCTAGCTGTAGTGGTTCTTGAGATACAGCCTGGAGACAGACAGACAATGAAGTCTTAGTAATAGGGTCCCGTTTTTACCCTTTGGGTACGGAACCCTAATAAAGTGGTGTGGTATTTTAGGATTATAGAGTAAGAGAATGTACTATCCAATTAGTTGATTCATAGGCAGTTGGCGGACCTATGTATGTTGGTGGTGTTATGGCAAACCTAGCCGACAGATCATGGCTTATAAGAAGTAATATTGAATTAACATAACTCAACCAAATGACATAGGTCCGACAACTGCCTATGAATCAATTTCTTCAATGGTACTTTGGGTTGGGGATTCCTATCGTGGGTAACATAGGGTTCCGTAGAATAGAGAAATCCTTGAATCAGTAGTAACTAGTTAAAGTAGTAACATTAGGATACAACTTAGTTGGAGTTCATCAAAAGGGCTATTACAAAACTGACAGTATTGGTAGTGGTGGCATTAAATGTTGCTACTCTACTTAGGTGATGAAGTCTTAATTCAATTGTAAGAGTAATAAAACTGAGCTATAACTCTGTCAAATCTTATGCATAAGTCACAGACAAATAATTAAATAATATTATATTATGCTTTGATAATTTTGTTACTTATATATAACTGACAAGACTAAAATTTTTAAAGGTATTGTAAAAAGAACTGAAAAAAATAATTTCGAACCTCCTCCGGTTTTCTTATCGCTCAAAAATAATCATAAAAACTTTTCAAACTATACACTTTGGATATCATACATGGTTTCAGTATAAGAGACAGTTTTTAATACAAAAATACAACATACATTCAATAAAATTTATAAGTTGAGAATATTCCAATTCATCATGGAAAGTAGTTATTAGAATTTTTATTACTTACCATTGATACTTTTTATACATTTTGATTGCTTTCTATGTAATTATGATATTGAATGATTATCTATCGTCGTCACAAAGGATTCTACAGTTAACTATACATTTTATAACAATCTCAAGTACTTACTTGAAAACACCAACTTTCTACTCACATATTATCACATAAATACTGACACAACCCTAACCCAACTACTCTACAAGTCTGTAGACTTGGGGACGAGCCGCCAATACCCTCGGACAAGAACTGAATACGGTTCGAATTTAACCTAAATATGAGCCAGGAAAAATCGATAATCATTGAGACAGGTAACAATGCTAGGAAATGACATGTCAATGTAACTAGCGTACCTTTTGAAATTATTTGTCGTCGGTATAACAATAGCCTCCGAGCCGGGTGTCGTTCCGCCGCTTTTTTCAGTGCGAGAGGCGTATTCGGAGGAGGAATCTCCCGTATAAAAACGTTTTCGAACTTCACTGTCATGACCCGAGACTCTCTTTGTACCACATTTTAAACACTTTACACTCTCTGTAGGGTTAATTTGACCACACGACTGACAATGCCACTGCAGCACAGATGCGATTGAACCCATTTTAATTCATACATGGCTATGAAACCATAACAGCACGTCGTTATAGAAACAAATAATCTCGCACGAAAAACGAAAACAGCTGATCCACCATGTTGTTTGTATATTAACTTTTTTAAATTTGGTGTTACTAGCATGAACATGAAGCATCACACTCTCTATAAAAAATTGCATCAACAATAATATTTAATATTTTAATCAACTTAAATAGATATGGAAGATTTGATAACGAGTAAACGAATCGTATGTTTATTTCAATTTAATAAATTAGCTCTTGAAGAAAATTAATAATTATTGTTATGCTTATGTATTTAGCGCCATCTGTTAGGAAAATACTTGCATTTAAATGTGATATATTCAGTATCACTATCAAAATCACAGATGTCACTAAATTTCTAGTGTGGTTTTCTTTTTCTTTGAGTTTGGCCAAGCTGTAAACTTTCTGATTTACAAATTGAAATTATAATATTATCAAATATTAACTATAATAGGTACCGTACTATTTTAAAAATGAAACTAAAATAAATCTAGTTTATTTTATTGGTGAAGCCGGAAAAAAGTTTCTCTTGCCGAAAATATCTATGTTTTCTGCTTAGCTAACTGCTAATTTAACTGGTTAGCTTCGGTTAGATAGATAACGATTAAAAGCGGAAATTTTTAATTAGCTTTTTACTCTGAATTCAATCATCCATAGGGTTTGAAAAATAATAATTTAACTGAGAATATTACAGTATCTAAGCTACTAACACTCGTTAGCTACTAGAACTTACCTAATTAGGTAAGTAATAGCCATAATGTGTCTATTCTGTACAAAATTTAAATACAACGATCCGAAAAATACAAAATTCTGTGCTGGCTTCCATTTACAAAATAAGTAGATAGCAGTTGAAAAACCTCACCTGCCTCACATCTTTTTTACGTGCACTTTACAATTTGTATTTAGAACGTTTTTGATCCAACCAGCTAAATTTGAGTCTATGAGAATATTCCAGAAATAGCGTTTTAAATTCATGTGTAATGAGTTTTCGGCTGGATACTTTTCTAGTTTGTTGCCTCGTTTCATTTCCTGAAAAATATCAAAAATGCTATCGCTATATTACGAGAACTGAGAAGCTGCTTTTATTCCTGCAGCTATCAACAGTTTTTTAGTGTAGCCTGTTTTTGTTTGGCGTTATTTCTTGGCTAATGGAGCTGTGCTGCTCAAACAGACTAGGTATACAGACTACTGCAGCAGGCTGCAGGGCCCAGGGGCTCCCAAAGTGTGCGCCGTGGAAAGGCAAGAGGGGCGCCGTGACTAGATCCTCCATCCTTATCCGAAACCACAAATATTATATCATGTAGGTATAAAATAAAATTATAATAACTATTAAATTATTAATATGTAAAGCAGGAAGATTATTAAGCACTTCAAAATATAATGATGGACAATCTATATGTTCTGCATTTAGTAGGTTCTTTGAAAGCGTCTTCACTCCTCCATCATCGGACTGCCCTGACCGTTACCATCATGACTCACATGACACATGCTCAGATTCAATATCCAATATCACTGTCTCCACCGAAACAGTATTGAAATTATTAAAGTCATTAGACAAATCTAAAGGTGCTGGCTGTGATGGTATACCACCGATTGTTTTCAAGTCATGTGCGGACAGCTTAGTCCTACCTATTACAATTTTGTTTCGAAGATCACTTAAAGAATGCATCTTTCCTGACATATGGAAGAAAGCACACATAATACCAATTTTCAAAAAAGGAAGTAGAACATCAATTTCTAACTATAGACCCATATCTATCTTAAACACGCTAAGTAAGGTATTTGAAAAATTAGTATTTAATCATATTTATCCAGTTTTAGCCAAAGGAATACCTATCACACAACACGGATTTTTAAGAAATCGATCTACGATTTCGAATTTATCTATCTTCTCTACTTATGTCTTACAAAATATGGAACGTGGTGGGCAGGTGGACGTGATTTACACTGATTTTGAGAAAGCGTTTGATCGTGTAGATCACGGTCTCCTGCTCAATAAACTACAGAGACTTGGTATACACGGTGATTTGTTGCGATGGATAAAGTCTTACCTCTCTAAACGCTCACAAGCGGTCATTCTGGGAGGGTTTAGGTCTGATTATGTTGTGATACCCTCTGGTGTGCCACAGGGATCGCACCTTGGGCCATTATTATACAGTGCTAGTATATTTGATATTGATAGGTGCCTCTCTAATGCTAACCATTTACTTTATGCCGATGATAAAAAAATATATCTCTTGGTAAAAACTCGATCAGACTGTGAACTCTTACAGCAAGATTTAAATAATTTTTTCGATTATTACCGTAGAAATCATATAGCAGTCAATATTAGTAAATGCCAATGTATCAGTTTCACACGCAAAAAGAATGTTTTAATTTTTCCATATAACTTTGGTGGCGTACCTATAGACCGTACTAATTTTGTACGGGATCTTGGCATTTATTTTGATTCCAAAATGCTTCTTACTATGCACTATGATTATATCATCGATAAGGCTCATCGTATGCTTGGTTTCGTTCAGAGAACTTGTAAGCCCTTCAAAAGCACACATTGCATTAAAGTATTATATTGTGCATACGTTAGAAGCATTTTGGAATATGCAAGTCCAATCTGGTCTCCGTCGTATACTGTGCACAAATCACGTATCGAGAAAATCCAAAAAAAGTTTCTTAAATTTCTTAATTTCAAATCGGGAATTATACTTCCATCAGATTATGATATTCAGTGTCTTCATGGTAAACTATTGAAACTATCTGATCGACGGGAGTTATTGGACATGTGCCTTCTGCATGACATTTTAAGTGGACACTTAGACTGTCCCGATCTCCTGAAACTTATTTTTTTCAATACACCTCGACGTAGAACACGCAATACATCTCTGTTTAATGTCCCCTTTCAACACACCAACTATGGCAAAAACAGTGTTCTCACCAGAATCTTACACACATACAATAAAAAATATTCCACGATTGATCCGTTCATAGCCTCGAAAAATACCTTTAAGTCTAAAGTCATATCAGAGATTACTGCTAACGCATGAGCCTGTCTCAAAGTAATGAGAACCATCGTATCATTTAAGCTGTGGATGATTGCAGCCCGTATTAAAATTTTCTGTAAGTGTATTTACAGTTTCAGCAGAGCTAAACTTATTAAGTATCATTGAGCCCTTTTACTCATGTATATCCTTATGTATTCAGTTTCTATTTATATTTCAGTATCTATTTATATCTATTTTTATTATAGTAAGTATAGTATTCCACACTCACACATTCACCCAGTGTGACACCCTAGTAGTCATTATGACTGATCCCAAGACTATGTCGTAGAGCTAGGGGGTCTATCTGTCACTAGTACACTTTACATAATAATATATATATATATATCTTATAATTCCTTGATTACACTAATATCTTCTTTATCTGCATACTTATCTACCGAATGGTTGATACGATTTTCTCCTTAATATTTAAGTTAAACATTGTAATTTGTAACTGCCTTTTAATCTAATACAATAATTATTGTTTTCTTGTATCTGTATTGTAAACTCACTCCAGTATGTAATAAATGTAACTTAACTAACGTATTTTCGTACGTATAAGTTTGTAATATTAAGATTTTGGAGATACACACACAAACTTTCACCCAGTGTGACACCCTAGTAGTCATTATGACTGATCCCAAGACTATGTCGTAGGGCTAGGGGGTCTATCTGTCACTAGTACACTTTACATAATATTATAATGTTTTTAATTCCTGGATTAACCGAATGGCTGATATGAATCTCTCTTTATCATTCAAGTTAAATATTGTAATTCGTAACTGCCTTGTAATCTAATACAATTTTGTTTTCCTGCATCTCTATTGTAAAGGTAACTCATACTTACCAATTATAACTTGCTTTTACAAGTCACTCAATTCAGTATGTAACTCAGTATGTCTAAAAATGTAACTTATTATATAAGTTTGTACCACTCAGATTGTAATATTACCTATATAAGCTTGTAATATGTTAACCTTTTAAGTCACTCACTCTAGTATGTATATAATTTAACTCAATTAACTTATTTTCTAACACATGTTTGTAATATTAAGTTTTTTTAATAACATCTATTTAAGATTGTAATAAGTGAACAACTATTATTGGCCCTACTTCCTACTGATAAGTATCTATACTACTATTATAAAGAGGAAAGATTTGATTTTTTGTTTGTTTGTTTGTTTGTTTGTTTGTTTGTTTGTTTGTTTGTTTGTTTGAGTCGAATAGGCTCCGAAACTACTGGACCGATTTGAAAAATTCTTTTGCTATTGGAATCTTACATTATTTCTGCTGAACATAGGCTACATTTTATTTTGGAAAAAAGTAGGTTTCCGTAAGATATTTGAGTTTTTCGGACGCAAGGTGTAAAAAATTAGCTAGAAAAGTTACTTATTTTGCGTACGCTGCCTAAACTATAAAAGATAGAACCATAAAATGTTCTAAGTAATTGTAGATCTTATAAATATCTACAAAAAAGTCCGCGACACACTATACCTATCTATGTCGAGTGAGGCACAATAACCATTTATTTATTTAAAAATCCTGAATTTTTTTTGGACTACATTTGAACGGATATATTTTACTCACGCTATTAATCCTTATCAAAATAAATTATTTTATCACTAAGTACAGTTTATGTAGATAATATTTGGTCTTTGAATGATTAAAATTGGACGTTTGGTTTTGAAATTATGGCGAAATTAAAAAATTACGATAGTGGGCGTCACCAAATTCTGTTGTAGAAATGAAAATTCTGTACATAAAAGATATGAAATGACACCCGAAATTACACCTTTGTCACTACATCGCTATAGAATACAAAAATGTGGTTAGTTTTTTGTCTGTCTGTCTGTCTGTCACTCTTTCTGTCTGTCTGTATGTTTGTTCCAGCATCACACGAAAAATACTGATCCGATTTGAATGTGGTTTTCGCAGATATATTTATCTTCTTCCAACTTAACATCTGGTGTATAAAATTTTTCCCCCCACCCCTCTAAGGGGACAAAAGAGGGGGTCAGATTTTGTATCAAACTTTTTTCTTTAACACGAAAACTACTGATCCGATTTGCATACGGTTTTCACAGATTTGCATACGGTTTTCACAGATATATTATATTTGTCTTCTTCCAACTCAACATCTGGTGTATAAAAATCCTCCCCCCCCCCTCCCCTCTCAACCCTCTCTGGGGACCAAAGAGGGGTCAGATTTTGTATACAACTTTTTTCTTTAGTGGACTTACTTCATATTAGGTATTAACTGTGTTTTTCAACTTAACATCTGGTGTATGACCTTCCCCCCCCACACCCTCTTAGGGGACAAAAGAGGGGGTAAAACATGTATCAACTGATGATGTAGAAAATATACTTTAAATGGCAAAACAACGTTTGCCGGGACAGCTAGTAGCTTATAATTGCCTAAATTGTATTAGAGCTTACAAAATAACATTAGCTATACCTACAAGTGTCATTAGTAATATAAGAATGATGGCTGTTGTTGTTCCTAATAAAATAAATAAATAAATAAATAAAGATTATTAAACATTTGTTAATTATTATTTACCCGTTTAACCTAACCATAATATTTTCAGCAACGGCTGTTATAGTGTTAAAAGCTTTTTCAAATTTTATGTCTTCTCTTTCATTCATAATATGAAAAACGCAAGAGGTAACGTGATACTAATTCAAGCATTAACTTATACACTATACAGCCGTTGGTGAAATTGGGCCCAAAGGTGTTTATTTATATTATGTATCTTTTTAGGGTTCCGTACCCAAAGGGTAAAAACTGGGCCCTATTACTAAGACTTCGTTGTCTGTTCGTCTGTCTGTCTGTCTGTCTCCAGGCTGTAACTCAAGAACGGTAATAGTCAGAGATTTGATATTTTCACAGATTATGCATATCTGTTGCCGCTATAACAACAAATACTAAAAATAAAATAAAATGAATATTTAAGGGTTGCTCCGAGGTTGCTCCCATATGTACTTATAACAAACGTGATTTTTTTGGCCTTTTTTGCTGTCTCCAGGCTGTAACTCAAGAACGGTAATAGCTAGAGATTTGACATTTTCACAGATTATGTATATCTGTTGCCGCTATAACAACAAATACTAAAAATAAAATAAAATGAATATTTAAGGGGGGCTCCCATTACAGCAAACGTGATTTTTTTGGCCTTTTTTACTCTTAATCAAAAATGGCAACAGGAGGTACTTAATTTTTCACAAAATCCTTAGTTATAATTATGTGTACTTTAATATTTGATAATAACATTAAAATAAAATAAAAAAAATAAGGGGGCTCCCATACAAAAAACACAATTTATGGCCTAATTAATTTGCTCTATAATGGTACGGAACCCTTCGTGCGTGATTCCGACTCGCACTTGGCCGATTATTTTAATAGCTAAATATTGTAACGTGTGTCCTGTAATAACACTAAAATAAAATCGTAATGTTTGGCTTAAAAATTTTTTTTTATATTAAATACTTAGGCTTACCTACTTACCTTGTGTAATTAGACTAATTAGACAGACGGACGGACAGCAAAGTCCGTTTTTACCTTTTTACTAAAAATTATGATTGATCAAACACTAAGCTTATACTGAACGTAATATGCGAACTTCTTTCGCTATGAAAGTTACGGCTTGATAAGAAAAGAAAAGACACACAACTTTTTACTAACTTTAAATTTTTCTTTGTAAGAAAATAGTAGCAGGAGAAGCTAGTTGTATCAGCATTATGTAAATGGCATCTAACCAAAATAGGTTTGCGTATATTGTTCACATAATAAAAGTACCTGTCGGCGTTAGTCCTGATGGATGGCTTACCTCGTGAGGTAGGTACACTCGGGGTAATGTAACTTTAGCTCGAAGTATCTTCATAGCCCATCCACTATGCGAAAGTATGTCTGTCTGTTACCTCTTCACGCCCAAACTGCCTGAACCAATTTTGTTAAGATTCGGTATGGAGATACTTTGAGTCCCGGGAAAGGACATAGGGTACATTTTAGCCCGAAAAAATGTACGGTTTCTGCGCGATAGAGGATTTTTGGTGCGCTACATCTGGTGACATTTGGTTACACCTGGTGACATCGGGTGACATCTGGTTACATCTGGTTACACCTGCTGACAGCGGGTGACATCTGGTTACATCTGGTTACACCTGGTGACATCGGGTGACATCTGGTTACATCTGGTTACACCTGGTGACAACGGGTGACATCAGGTGACATCTTGGTTACATCGGATGACTGCGGATAGAATAATACGTTGACAACCACCATCTAAATTCCTTGAATCTTTACGTAACTTTATTAATTATTATTCCTGATATGAATTTTAACTAACAAGTTACTTCTAAAGGCGAGTGTACACACGATTATCTAAAACAAATGCAATGCGGAATAAAAAGTTGGGCAACAATGATCGGCGATCCATCGATCTCGATCGCTCCCATGTGCACCGACTAATCCATCACCACCTGATGTTTACCGACCTACATACCTGCTGTACATGGATCTGAAACTCATCGTTCTCGCTGCTCGCATAATAGCAGATCTGCCGGCAGTTGACTAGTCCAAAATATTATACCTACCTACGAGTAAAATATCACGCCTAAGCTAGAGAGTTTAGGCGGGATACTTTTATTTATGAAATAAGGGGGCAGACGAGCAAACGGGTCACCTGATTGAAAGCAACTTCCGTCGCCCATGGACACTCGCAGCATCAGAAGAGCTGCAGGTGCGTTGTCGGCCTTTAGGGTAATAGGGGAGGGTAGGGATGGGAAGGGAAGGATTAGGGGAGGGTAGGGAAGGATATAGGGTAGGGATTGGGGCTCTGGTAAACTCACTCACTCGGCGAAACACAGCGCAAGCGCTGTTTCACGCCGGTTTTCTGTGAGAACGTGGTATTTCTCCGGTCGAGCCGGCCCATTCGTTCCGAAGCATGGCTCTCCCACGTATAAAAACTTTATAACCTAGATCTATACTGGACGTTGCCCGTAACTTATTTATTCTTTTGGAAGCAGAAATATTCGACAAAATATAATTTTAAAGTTGTCGAAGAAAACTATGGAACTTCCCATATTATTATATAATATATCAATCTAATATTATGTTTGATATCCATTGACTAAGTAGGTGACAAATTAATATAGGTCTGATTTCTTTTCAGTAGGCATATTATAATGTGTTGAGTTCATATATTTTTCTAATCGGAACAGGAGTTTAAATCCTAATACTTCGTACCTCGGTGGTATCGCGTTAATACGTGTCACATAAAGCAACAATTTGAAATTGCAAACGAGGCATGAAACTCTACTTCTACACTATTTAACTCTTCTAAAGCCCTAAATAAAAATTGCTTTATCTTTGTCATTGATAGCTGCTCTGTCGTCTACATCCATTTTAGGATGAAGTAACTCCAGCTAATAGGTACCGATCTCCACAAGCGGCGGCATTGTGCGCGAACAAATACGGTTTGGACACAATCGCTCTACGGTGTTCAACAAAGCCTGGGACGTACTGAGTTTTACTTTGATCAATTCTGACTTATTTTGCCGCCTACATAAAAGCTTATAAGAAGATGCCATAATTCCTCTTAAAACGTAGTAAGAACACTTACAAAATTTATCTATATGGACTGTAGGCTTTATGTACCATTGAGGAAATTGATTCCTAGGCAGTTCACAGACTAACGTCATTTGGTCGGATCATGTTAAGTGTGATTTTCTGTCGGCTGAGTTTGACGTAACGCGACCAAACTACATGGTCCCCCATCTGCCTAGGAATTAAATTCTCTGATAGTACAATAAAAGGTTAGAGACTTTCAGGTGATTTAAGTCAAATGCAAAAATTGATCCTTTATACGTCTAGTACCTACTATGTGTATGTACTTACCTAATCATTGTTAATGTTACTGAGTGCAGTTTAGGTACCCAGTTAAGTTATATTGAGTAGGTATAACATTATCCCTGTATTCTCAGTGTGTCTTCCAAGCCTAAACGTTTAACTTAAAGGAGACTGTATCAAAGGAATATTTTAGCATAATGCGTGCTCTCGACTCGTGTTTAGAATGCATTTTCTGGAGCCGTCAGCTGTATCTAGATTTTGGACAATGCCTGGAAACATCAAACTGTCTACTCTTGGTACCGTAATTTATGGTTAAAATCTATTTAAAACTTCTAATTATAATACTAGCTAAAAGCCGAGCTTTGTGATGCCTTTTTCTGCGTGGTACTTTAAGGCATTTTTTATATTATAACAGTAACCAAATCTTGACCGACCGATGATAACACATCTTTCAAAAAAATTAGTACTATGTCAAAGCACAAATCAATAGGCGTGATAGTTTTTATTTCGTAATGTGTACCACAAAGGTGCTCAGGTTGTGGAATATACTAGGGATCGCTTCGCTTGCCCTAATAATTAGATGAACATGCAGAAAAAGAAAATATGGAAATTTGGCTTAGAAAGTAGTTGCACTCGACAGCCTCTAGGCTCTGGGTCACTTCGCGGCGGTATATCAGTTCAAGTCTAGACAGAATTGAAATAATTATATTTTAATCTACAACCTCCTACGGGAACACTATAATAATATCCCGAATCCTTTAATTATCGAGTGTTCAATAGTTTTTTTGTAGGATAATCCATCGATGCATCCTCATAATATTACATTCGTAGAAATTTTAGTTATTATAATATAATAGTTATAAAATATTTATTATATCAGTTAAAAATAATTTTATATGAAAAAGTATAAAAGTATAATTATTATAAATAAAAAATAATAGTTTATTAATGATCAGCTAAAAAATAATTTTATATGAAAAAGAGCCACATATATCTACGATCAAGTATCGGCGCAGGATGTTGGAGCCGCCAGCACACGTCCAGCTGCCGGATGTATGATTATAATATAATATGTGTATAGATATGATTCCACACTATGGAAAATGAAAATCTGGATACGCCTATCTATAAGGGCGGGAATAGACGTCCGATTTTGCTTCCGGTTGTCTGATCAGACAACCGGATCGGATTCACTCAATACACGTCCGATTTTTGCGTCCGATTTTTTCTGAACTCAGTCGCTCTCGAGCTATCTGTGAGCTTGCACGGAGCAGAAAGACAAGATTCACCCTACATGATTCCGTTTATTTTTAGGGTTCCGTAGTCAACAAGGAACCCTTATAGTTTCGGTCTGTCCATCCGTCTGTCCGTCTGTCTGTCTGTCCGCGGTTTTGCTCAGAGACTATAAGACAACAAGTTATTGAGTAATAGTCGATCAACTTAAAAATGTATTCGGCGAAGTATAAAGGAACTTTTCGTTCAAATTCCTTAGAAAGCAACTGAGATGGTGTTGTTAGTGGTGCAAAACATGATATAATTACCTAATGTACATTCATTGACCATACAAAAATTTTCAAATACTAGCGGTACTACGGAACCCTATATTGCACGTGGCCCGAATTTTACAAGTAAAAGGCAGTCCGAACAACAACCATGCGAGACGTTCGTTCAGTATCATGCTAGAGAATAAAGGCCGTCACAGACTTAGCTATAATATATTATACTAGCTTTCCAGACAGACAGACAGACAGACAGACAAAAAACTAACCACATTTTTGGCTTCTATAGCGATCTAGTGACACCCTCCGCTTATTATTTTTTAAATATCTTTAATGTACAGAATTCACATTTCTACAGTTTTATTATATGTATAGATTAATAATATGTTTATAGCTAGGCATAGTAATATATAATATTTTCTATACAATTTTCGCGTGACCACACACTCAGCTATAATTAATATATTTCTGGTCTCAGTGTGTTTAGTACGGTATATTAATATAATATATTATAGCTAAGTCTGTGACGGCCTTAAACTGGCAAATCGGAAGAAATAATCGGACGTCTATTGTGTCTCCTTACAAAAGTATGCAGACTGCACCTTCAGACAATCGGAACGGCAGTAAAATCGGAAACGCTTTGACGCTGTTTCCGATTCTGACGTCCGATCCGGTTACCGGATCGGACGTGTATTATGTATTCAAATAAATGTATGGCAAGAGTGCCTTCAGGTAGTCTGATCAGACAACCGGATCAGACAATCGGATGAAAAAATCGGACGTGTATTGTCGCCCTACGGAGTGTATACTTTTTCTATGGATTAATTTATGTAGGTGTATGATTATTGTTATAATAAACAGATAAACGTGCTGTCAAGAATTGGCATTTGGCACCCTTTATGACAACTATCTCAAGTATGAAGTAAAGCACTTAGTTTATTTTTTAAAGCGTTTGCTTCAACAAAACAAAAAAAAGCTGATTTCATCTTTCATTAGAATTTTAACAGGAGTCATAAACCGTTTCTATGTTTTGCACAGTCCGCACGACACAATAATTCATTGCATAGTGTACAGTGTAGACAACTAGACAATGTAGACAGTTGAAATCATAATATTCTTTGTGGAACTGGTTTTCCCGCGAGGCGTAGCATACCTACTGCAAAACCCATACCTAATTAGTGTCTACTGCAGTCTGACAGCGGGGTTTTAGTAGCGACAGTCTTTTCACAGCCCCGGCGTGTACGTGGCTTATGAAGTTATGATTTCAAAGAGTTTATATACTGTTAATGTTCTATCGCTTTGTATATGTAGCAGTCATCTGGTTGAATCTGCTTTTTGAATGAATGACTAACGATTCATTCATTCATTCATTACAGTTGAAGATTTGACGAGTTGGCCCTAAGTCTTAAGACGTTAAACGTTAACGAGTTGCCGAGTTGGCCTTATACCTAGTCATCAAATTAAATTGATTCATTCAATAAATTCGCCATTAAATAGCAGATTCAACCAGGTGACTGCGACTTATTTATCACCGGGAAATGTTGTTTAAATTCACACATAATCTGTAACTTCGACAGCAAAACAAATAATGCTTACAGACATTTAGAAAATCGTGCAACAGATGATTCGTACAAAACATTTCTACGTTTCACACTGACTTGCACTGTTGTGTACCTTATTATACCCTGGGGAGGTATTGATTTTTGTATAACATTTTGTTGTGAACATATTGGGGTAGTATCGCAGGGGAAATGCAGGTAATGCAGTTGAGGCGCGGGGATGCACGAAATACGGCCTCGTAAACGTCCGCGTGATCCCCTAAATCGTGAGGGGAGCTGAGGATATATCAGCGACTCTCAAAGTTTTTTAGCGTCGGAATCATTTTGGAAAGAGACATTTCAGACGGTACCCGAAAATAAAAGAAGAATTACGTGCATTTTTAAATTTACTTAGATAATGATAATAATATCATTTGTGTAGATATGAAAACAATCTAATGGGATATAAGAAACTGTTTCTAGTTCTTCGTTGAAATAGATATTCAATGAATTATAGACTATTTCAATGAATCATTACCAAATACCAATTGAATCATGAAATCATTACCAATTCCGCGGCAAAAAAATATTGACATTATTTAGTAAAGTAACTCCATGATATCCTAGCTTCTACTGTAAATACTAGTATCGCACTTGTAAATGCTTTGCAGAGCCCCAAGGCACACTTTGAAAATAGCTGGTATAAATGATGGTTCTCGTGAGCGCCGGACAGGGTACCCTTAGTGTAATGCGTTTAAGAAGCGTTTTGTAATATCCTGGTGGGGACAGATGTAAAATATTATGGCGAGCTATGCAGGAGAATGGGAACCCTTCGCGCACTTAATGATTAGTCTAATATGCTTGAATATTTCAAAGAAAACATGACTTCTAACGTAGTAAGTTACTAGAAGGGTTCAGTATACAATCAAGTACGACATGCAAATGCGCAACATAGTTAAACTGTAAAGAATTATCGAAAGTTAAAAACCATAAACCAACGTTGCGTCTTCTCAAGACACATCCACAATCCATAGCAAAAACCCATTTTATATTTTATAAATTCAGGGGTGCCGCGGTGCTATAGCGAAATGCAAATATATAAATTGACAATTTATTTATAAGGATCTGATTGGTAGCTTAGGCAATAAAGTACGTGCATAATATTATACATAGTCTGCATAATTATTATGTTGTGCATTAACTCTTGCGCCATAGGTATACCTAAATCATGAAGTTTACGAACCAGTTTTAACAAAGATTTGGAAGTGTATAGAGAATTGTATCAAACAACGGGTTTACGGGATTAATTCTGAAAAGGTTTTTGCATCCGCATTCTGCCCCACAAAGGCTGTACATACGATTGATTTTGTTATTACTGTCCGACAGCCCGCAGCTTCTAAAATAAATACTAAAGTTGGTTAGCGGAACAAGCGCGCGGTTTGTTTTCCATTACGCGTTTGTTTATTATCAAACATGGTACACGTGTAACAAAAAACGCAATCTCTATAATTCGGACTTTTTTTTTTGTTTGTTTTCCCGGAGGGGGAAATGCATTACGCATACCACCCAGGCGCAGGGGGTGACCCGAGCGGTGATGTGGGACTCCCGTAGCTAGACCACGGTATACCCACTAAAACCCCCCCCCATCTTCCGCCACGCCGACTTTTGACGGGGCCACGGGAACGATACACACATCCGCGACCCCGCCAGCGGTCCGAAGACTCCACGATGGGCGCACAACACGTGCGCCCTCCTCCTCGGCCCCCACCAGGGCTGTAGCAGACGCCCCCCGAGTCTGCTACTTGGAGGCCATGTGGCAGATCAGGTCTGTGGCTCTGCCACCGACCACACCTCGGCCGCAGAGGATAGGGCAAGCGGCGCACCGCAATACCTACTTGCCTGTTCCTCTGCGGTCCCACCAATTCCGTTCAAACGGAACGGCCAGCTCGCAGGGGGGGTAGGGAAAGCGGCAACCTACCACAATGCCTCTCCCCCCCGCGATCCATCCTCGGCCGCAGAGGATAGGGCAAGCGGCGCACCGTAATACCTACTTGCCTCTTCCTCTGCGGCCCCACCTCGGTGCGCATCCGCAGCGGACTCCTCCAGTCCGCTGGGAGCGCCCTCCTCGGGCCAGGCGGCGACACCGGCCGGCCCTGGTTGCCTCTTCGCTTCACCGCGGTTATAATTCGGACTTGTTTTACCTGAGTTTACTAGCAAGTGACGCTTTTAACTTTAGCATAAAGGTTCTGTTGGAAGTATTATAAATCTGAATGGACTTGTATGTTATACCAGCGGCTGATCGAAAACGGAAAAAGTAAATAACACGAGATGTTATGTTCTGGTACACGATCCTACGCCTACTGAAGTTTCTGTGCCTACGTTTAAAATAATATACGGATAAAATTAAAATAAACCAGAGAATTATATATATAAATATAACGTTAAAGCGGTCCTAAGAGAACATAATACAATCGCGCTATGGAAATTTCTGAATTCGTTTCGATATACCACATCTAAAAATACATTCATACAAGATTCGCGCTAAAAACATAAACCTTCCTGGCAGTCGGGTAATGATTGCAGTGGGTTCCGGCCTGGCCCAGAATTGCTCGGTCGGAAGATCTTCCTTTGGTGTTCTTACGCACATTCCCAAAACGTGATTCGTCTGCTCGCGCCTCGCTTCCTGTAACTTTATTGATTAGTCCTATAAAGAAATACTAATTCCTTTATAGGACTAATGCCTAAATCTTATAAATATTTTTAGTACTTACGTTATATTTCTGAATCTTAAAAATCATTTAAATCCTCCTGTTTGTGCACGTGAAGGTTAAAATAATAATATTCGACTTTAAAATAACTTCGCGGCTGCATTAATATTTTCGTTTCAAATATTTTTGGACTGCGGTGACCGGTATCTCGTTTCCATATTTTCTCGTTGAGTTTTGGTTTGGATAGATCATCATCAGGTGATGCTTGTCCAGGACCAGGCTATAACAATAATGTTAACTATATTTATACTAATGCTATAAATGAATTCGGAAGATGTTTGTTTATACTATAGCTATAAATGTAATCTCTGGATACACTGAAGCCTCTGTCTGTCTGTCTGTCTGTCTGTCCGTCCGTCCGTCCGTCCGTCCGTCCGTCCGTCCGTATGTCACAGCCACTTTTCTCCGAAACTATTAGAGCTATACTATTGAAACTTGGTAAGTAGATAGTCTGTGAACCGCATTAAGATTTTGATGCAAAAATTGAAAAATTATTAAAAATTTTAGGGGTCCCCATAGGTGAAACTGAAACAAAAAAAATTTTTTTCATCTAACCTATGCGTGTGGGGTATCTATGGATAAGTCTCCAAAAATCATATTGAGGTTTCTCATATCATATTTTTCTAAACTGAATAGTTTGCGAGAGAGACTCTTCCAAAGTGGTAAAATGTGTGTCCCCCCCTCTAATTTCTAAAGTAGGGGCATGATAATTCTAAAAAAAATATATGATGTAGATTACTATAAAAACTACCAACGAAAATTGGTTTGAACGAGATCTAGCCAGTAGTTTTTTTTATACGTCATAAATGGTAAACCTTAATCTAAATTTCATTAAATCGACTGAAATATAAAAATAAATCAAAAACCTTTTAATTTCATAAAAATAAACCTTATTGCTGCTGCGGAACTTGTAACTCGGCATCTCAGGCATAATGGATCAAACGTTTTGTGAGATTTACGAGGCGGATTACGCAGCCATATTGTGACGTCACACATTCCAAACCAATCTTGATTCGAATCAATCATAAACTTTTTTCGGAATTCGTAAGATCGATATTTCTGAAAAAGTTTATGATCGTTAGTTACGACGTAAGTACCTATATAAAATTGTCTTTTATTGTTTTCTATACTTATTTTCTAGCAAATAAAAACACTTTACAGTCACTACAATTATTACCTATTTTTCATTATCCAGGACCGAAAAGTTTTCCAAGTTGACATTTTACTATTAAGCATAATATTTTATAACACAATTACAAACGACACAGTGCAGATTTTCAGTAGCCCTCCTGGTCTACGTAACAACTGATAACTTTCGACAACTTTGATGGCTGTCCATATTAAAAAGAGTTATCAAAGTTGTAGTAAGTAAGTATAGACTTCTTGCTTATGGACGCTACAAATCCGTTCAGGGTGACCATAATATTAGGAACTATAAAGATAATCATAACATCTTCATATTATTTATACATAGGTTCTTCATCAAACAATCTGTCTAATAAAAATTTATTCAAATAAAAAGATTTAACTAAACTTATTGGTATGTTATTAATATGAGCATTGAGCGTAAATCGTTTTAAATTGATTACCTTTTGAAATAAGCAGTTCCTTTGTGTCGTCTTTCTATGTCAATGTTTATGTGAATATTGTCTTGTGTGCAATAAATGTTAAATAAATAAATAAAATACGTAAATAATGCGTGTGTAATCTGTTGTAACAAAACACGGCGATTACCATTTTCATAAAATGATTTGAGATGCTTTGAACAAAGGCAAATGCGTAGCATTGCCCGTTTGAAAAACAGTTTTAACTAAATGAAAACATCTAAAAATATGTTTCACATTTAGTTGGTAAAAGCTTAAAAGATTTTTTATAGTACATAAAAAGGACAAACATTATTTTAAAATAATATTTTACGACTTTATACAAAATATTTTGTTATATTTTCGCAACTTCGATGCGCCAAAATCAGTTTATCGCTCGGGAATCGTAAATTTTCCGGGAAAAAAAGTATCCAATGTCCTTTCGCGGGACCCAAAGTATCTCCATACGCAATTGTAGCAAAATCGGTTAAGGACACTATTACAAATATCAGCGATTTTCCGGTACCCTATTAAAGAATTAGGAGTAAAACTGCGAGGATATTTTGGTTTCAAATGAAAGATAATATATTCATCTCCACGACTGTACCATAAAAATTCTATAGCCGCATACAAAATTTTCACATAAAATACGTTTTAACCATCACAATAATCGCAAAATATGAAAAAAATGGGGTCCGATTAGGTACCTTAATATCTAAATACACTGAACTGAGGAAAATAAATATACAAAAAAATTGTTGCTTATTTAGTCCTCTATAAAGTCCGCTAAAAATTTTATATAAAAATAAACAACTTTTCCAGTTATAAGAAAAATAAGAAAATTTCTCAAATTTTTTCATACATTTTCGCCATATCAAGAACGCGGCGAGCGTCGTAACCGCCACTGTACAAGGCGCGCTAATATGAATCTTATTTTAATGACACTAACGTCGATATTCGTACTGACAGACATCCGACCTGCTAATTCTCCGGTTGGAGCATTCTTAAGTGGTTTGGGCGTGAAGAAGTAACAGATACACTTTTGCATTTACAATATTAGTATGGATTACAGTTTCGTGGGTTCTCGACAATCCCACGGAAACCTGCGAATGTCCTGCGTTATACCAGCCGCGTGGTCACCGTGCTGCTCAGCGGGAATAAACAGGAGGAGGAGGAGCGGTAAGTCGCTCTTCAGACTGCCTGATGACGTCATATTCTCTGCGAAACACTCGTCAAACAATGTCACTATTTAAAGCCTTAAAATTTGACGGTATTTTTGCTGTCTGCTCTCTGCATGTTTTATTAGCATATAGATAGATTTTTTCGCGAATGATAATTATTTTATGTCTACCAGAATCTGGTGGCAAAAAGTGTGAAAGTAAATTGACTAGTAATACCGAGAAAAATTAAAATAAAATATTTTGATCGTTTTTTATCCTTTAGCGGCTGATTCTGAGTGTGAAACATGCAAATATTTAAAATCCAATGATCAAGGATATTTTTTGAAAATCTTCTGTCAAAATTTGCCATCAGCTTCTGGTAGACGGTAGACCTATAGAATTGATATTAAAATGCATAGTCACGCTATTTTAGGTACTATATTATAATATTGACATAATATCACCTAGCGAACGTGAGCAATGTAGGTGTGCCGAACTTATAGTGTTGTCAATCCAAAACTTGAGCTCAGTAATTTACTTGACGTTTTTTTATAAAAAAAGGGGGCCAACGAGCAAACGGTCACCTTGAAGTGGGCAAGGTCCTCGCAGGAGTGCGAGGGAGATATCTTGCCCGAACTTTAGTTTTAGAAGGTGCGAGGAAAAAATAACGTACTCGATGTTCAAGCAAATGACAAAATGACAAAATCTATCAAAAAGTAAGTAATACCGTCGCCCATGGTCACTCGCAACATCAGAAAAGCTGCAGGTGCATTACTCGCCTTTTACGAGGGAATACGCTCTTTTCTTGAAGGTTTGCAGTGTATCTTGCAGCCACCTATGGTTTCTGTACATTATCTTAAAAGGAGAAAGCGCTGTCAAAAAGCGTGAGTCTGAAACTTATGTGCCTTCACTTGACATGGCGTGGTTTATAGTTCTTGTCCTATAAATACAGGGTGTAACAAAACTAAGTGATAATACTTTAGGGTGTGTATGTATGCCTTGAAGAGAGTTCACTGTGAAAGTAGCAGCGCTGAAAGACCATTTTTTTGTGATTTGTATGGGCAAGCGACCCAGCGTCACGAGTTTTAAAATTTGCTCTTTGTTTAAAAAAAACAAAAAAAATTGCTTAAACCTTCCTGCCAAATTTTTTCCAGGGCTTAGGTATCAGTAGGAAAGTCCATTTAACCAAAAAAAATTGGGTGTTATATTTTTTTTATTAACATATTTTATCCCATTTAAAATCGTTGCAGAATGGTCACTCGCGGCGCGGGGGAATGACCGGGGGTAACGCGGGGGGGAAGTGCGTGCGCGGGGTCACATCACGCGCGGGCGACGCGTCGTGTCCATTAATTGTAGTGTTTTTTAGGATAAATTTCGGAAGCTATTTCTCAACATTTTAGTACTGAGTGATTAAAAAAGAAAAAATACGTGTTTTTATTTTTAACAAGGATCAATATAATATTATTAAAATTTGGCAGGAAGGTATAATTGCACCCTGTATATACGGGACTCATACACACCCTAAAGTATTATCACATAGTTTTGTGACAACCTGTAATTATTATCTTATCGTAACTTCACGTAACCTAGAGTAAACTCAAGTTTCAATATTGTAATACAACGTAATAAACGTTAGACACAATATATTAAATTGCATGTCCGAATGTGCATCTGTAGTTAGGACAGGCGGTGACCAAACTTCCCGCGCCGGCTGAGACTTACGACACAGGTGCCCGCCACCGCACTCCAAACAGATATTGTTGTCATGTCACAATACAATATTATGTAATAATTAATTGTTAGTATAATACATAATGTTACAGTTAGAATGAAATCGAAACTAGACGCTGCAGGCAAAGAGTGGCCAAATACAGCGAAGCTCCAAGGATAGAGATGTGTGAAAAAAGAAGAGGAGGCCTTTGCCCAACAGTAGGACACTAATGGCTGTTAATAGTACAATGCACAAAATACAAATAGTCCGGTTAACGAATGACTCAATATAGTATAGAGTGCGTGAGCGGGAACTTAAGCGATTTCTACTGGAACTTATTCAGGGTGATTAGGGACAAAACATACTAAAAGTCCTGACGTCTCGGAGGTGAGCCGGAGGGAGGGGTGGTGACAAAGGTCTCAATTTTTGGTTATTGGCCAATAACTAAAAAACTATGCGTTGTAGCAAAAAATATTCTATGATGAACTTAAAGCTTATTAAATTCTCTATAATTTAGATTCTATACAGTTTTTCCAAATTCTCGTCCGTTTTCGAACTACACGCTCAGTAAAAGTGAAAATTAAAAAAGCTTTATTTTTACAAATACTTCTAGCTTCTTAGCTCACGCATTCTACAAATACTTTGTTGACTGAGCTAAGGTCACTGCAGCAAAGCGACGCTACAGAAGCTACACGCCACGGCCTAACTACACACAGACACACAGACACAACCACTAAGGAGGACTTGTGCAGATCTTAGTTAAAGTTAACTCTGAGTTAAACATCATGTCATATCTTTCTCTCACTTTAAAG
Organism: Plebejus argus; assembly: GCA_905404155.3. Taxonomy (NCBI): domain Eukaryota; kingdom Metazoa; phylum Arthropoda; class Insecta; order Lepidoptera; family Lycaenidae; genus Plebejus; species Plebejus argus. The sequence continues at coordinate 19,092,231 of FR989930.1, read as the reverse complement.
AGTGATAGAAATGACATGATGCTTAACTCAGAGTTAACTTTAACTCAGGTCTGCGCAAGTGGGCCTAAGGGGTTAAAAACTTAATTTTTGTGTGACATGAGATAATGGCTCCTATTCTTCTAACGACACAAGATAAGCCATGAACTGACAGTTTATTATATTACATCGTAGTACTACGTATACTTATTTGTCTTATTTGTTCTGTTAGGTATTTATCAGATTATACTATCGTTAAATTTGCAGTATATAACTAAAATTACGTTAATTACTTTAACACATTAGAGATAGTTGCATGGTGTTATCGCCGTTTAATACGACCACATTATATTATACAATGGACGTAATATCCAAAATTAATAATAGAGCGGTGAAATTGTTTATAATAAACGATTTAGGTAATAGCTACAACACGCAAAAATGATCTAGGCGACTGATCCATAGTTGCAGTTGGTAGATCTATATTAATGTTCCCACTACTTACCCAAACAAGAGTGGAGTACCTCGCACCTGGGGACACCCACATACCCTGGCCGATGTCCCCAATGCGTTCGAGATTCAGAGATTTTACCGTGTAAATATTAATTGTATTTTATTTTTGTATTAGTTGTTAAAGCAGCAACAAAAATACACAATCTGTAAAAAAATCAGAAGTCTAGCTGGCGCGGTTCTTGAGATACAGCCTGGAGACAGAGAGATGGACACAGGACAGACATCGTAGTCGTAGTAATAGTGTCTTATTACCCTTTGGGTACGGAACCTTTAAAAAGCATTAGTTATACACCAGGTTATGATTATAATTTAAAATTATTATAATGTATAAGGCACTAAAAATGTCGAGTACTATTTAAGTTGGTGAAAATACTGTTAAGTGGAAAAATGTAAATGGCGGAAGAGCATTTATGTCCAGGTGTAATTGGGTGAGTCTGGCACCACGCCATGCCAGCCCCGTCTGCCAGCCTGCCAGCCTGCCAGACCTGCCAGAACGTACTCATTGTTCTTATTAATTACACCTCTCCAGCGAGGGAATTTAAATATTCTGTTAAGTTGACGCCGTAAAATGAATCTCAATTTTAAAGATATGGCAAGTACTTAAATATTTTAAAAACTTCGCAGCTTATTATATTTTCATCGGGGCTTTTGAATTATTGCACATAATATACAAACTTTTCCTCTGCGGTTCGATGGATATAGTTTGACTATCTAGGAATTAGGATTCAGACTAGATTCTAAGCATTAGGTAGGATGTTCGTTTAATTCCAAGAAATGGATAAATGAACAAAATGAAGGGCTCATTTAAAATTGCGTCTCATCGCTTTGTCACTAATTGTCAATAACACCTGTCCAGTGGTTTAGAGCGTGGCTCTAGACTCGGAGGTCGCGGGTGCGATTCCTGCGATAGAAACGCATTATATTCAAGTTTGATTAGGACAGTGCAGGCCGATCTCTCGATTGTCTGACAAGTAAGGTGATCCATGGATGGGTATGTAAAAAGTCGAACCTGCGCCTGATCTCTCGCCAGTCGTGTCTGTCGTCCGTCCCACTGAGTTATGAGAAAAAAGGAGTAGAGATTGCTCTTGTATACTGTGCACATATGCGCACTATAAAATTACGCGTAACTATCCTGGTTTTCTATGATACCGGCCACCGCAACCGAAACCGGTGCGGAGGGATAATATTCTTATCAATACCAGTATTCCTTAGTTATAAATAACACTCTAAAACAATTAATCTTATATACTCATATTTCATAATAATATGTAATTAGATCACTTTACAGCTGTAAGTAACCTGGATTGACTGTTTTTCGATAAACTAATCTTGGAGCTGTCATAAAAACTTTGATAGGCCATCCTCGGAGACCGAACGATCTGCGGGCGTTCGTAATATTGAAACGAATATCATCAACCATTTATAATAATATTACGGCGGAGATGTTAAGGCTTTAGGGTCAGGCCTGATCGAAACGTACCGTTTTGTTGTAAATGAACAATATTATTATGTACTATCAGAGAAGTTGATTCATAGGCAGATGACCTACATAATTTGGTCGCGTTATGACAAGCCCACCTGGCAGATCACGAAGTCAATATTGAATTAATATAAACCAACCAAATGATGTAGATCTGCTATCTGCCTATGAATTAATTTGATCGATGGCACATTATAGTCTAAACAACCCACTTAGGTACATATTATGTGAGTAACCTTATGAGGCTCTATCCTACTCAGCAACCTTAAGAATGCTCCAACTTTTTAATTAGCAGGTCGGATGTCTGTCAGTACGAATATCGACGTTAATGACATTAAAATAAGATTCATATTAGCGCGCCTTGTACAGTGGCGGTTACGACGCTCGCCGCGTTTTTGATATGGCGAAAATGTATGAAAAAATTTGAGAAATTTTCTTATTTTTCTTATAACTGGAAAAGTTCTTTATTTTTATATAAAATTTTTAGCGGACTTTATAGAGGACTAAATAAGCAACAATTTTTTTGTATATTTATTTTCCTCAGTCCAGTGTATTTAGATATTAAGGTACCTAATCAGACCCCATTTTTTTCATATTTTGCGATTATTGTGATGGTTAAAACGTATTTTATGTGAAAATTTTGTATGCGGCTATAGAATTTTTATGGTACAGTCGTGAAGATGAATATATTATCTTTCGTTTGAAACTAAAATATCCTCGCAGTTTGACTCCGAATTCTTTAATAGGGTACCGGAAAATCGCTGATATTTATAATAGCGTCCTTAAATGCGACAAGTCATTAAGGTTCTTGATCGTACCAGAGCTGAGAGAGAAATAAGTACATAATATGCAGTATACACACTAGAAAAACATACTTCATCCTTCTTATGGTGATCGGAAAAAAGTTTCTCATAACGAAATAAATAAAGTGCTCTCAGAGAAATCAATAATTCATATCAGGATTTTCCAGATAATTTAGTAGGGTTATGTCAATCCCGAATAAATAATGTAGGTTCGTCATCTACATAATATGTGAATCAATTTGTCTCGGTGTGAGACGATCTTTATGCGTATAATTTGATGGCGAGGTATTAAAGTCGTTAAGCTATATTTGCAAATCATTTCGAAGAGAAGTAATCTGGTTATTGTTTCAGAAGCCATCTTGTGCTCAGTCAATACTTAGCCAAATGATGCTACATCTCAACACTTGGTAGGTAGTTGTACTACTTAAGTTCCTAGAAATCCTAGACAGTCAACCGTATACTAAGCCGAAATAAAAAATTATTCTATTTCTTTCCTAGGACCCAATTGGGAATTTGAATGGATATGAAAATACTTTAAAGTATTTTCATGATGGATATGAAAATACTTTAAAGTATTTTCATATCCATTCAAATTCAACTCAGCTATACGAAGGTAAAGAGCTTTATTACCGAAGACCAGATAGAATGACAGGCACACTTACACATTTTTATCAGTACTTATTTAAACAACAACCTACATATTATTAACTGCGCAGAACGCATCATAAAAAATATTATATTATATTATTTATTTGTAGTATCTGTCATTTTATCTTACAATGTGAAAATTAACCTTGTTTCATATAGCTACGTGAATTAAACACAAAAAGAAATATTGGGAGTAGGGGCCTATTTGTATCTGAAATGTCGTCGCCCCTCGGCAGTATTGTGGAAATATGCGACACTTAAATATGACAAGTTTATTCAATTTGTTGGACTTTTTATGCGCCATATTTTGTTGCGTCATATTAATATTAAAACGTTGGTCTCTGTTTGTTCTTCGCGTTAAAACCCTTGAATCAATTAACATGAAATTTGGTATGGTGGTGTCTTGAGTTTTAGAAAAGAAGATAGGTTTTACCCTTTGTTTTTCTGTCTGTTCTAAGGTGATACTTATTTATTTATTTAACATTTATTACACACAAGACAGTATTCACATAAACATTGACATAGAAAGACGACACAAAGATACTTTGAGTTCTAGAAAAGAAGATAGGTTTTATTCTTTGTCTATCTCTATCTATTCTTCACTCTTAAGTCTCTTCTTCACTCTTAAGTTTGTCTATCTCTATCTATTCTTACCTTGAATCCTGGAATAGACATAAGATAGGTTTATTCCTGGAAAAATGTACCCGCGATATACGAGTTTTGGCGCAACGAAGAAGCGTCCGATAACTAGTTATACAGGGTGTAACAAAACTAAGGACAATACTTTAGGGTGTATACGTGTTTCTTGTAGAGAGTTCACTGTGAAAGTAGCATGCAGCGCTGAAAGCCCAAATTTTTTTTCACTTTTCTATGGGGAAACTCGTAACATCGGATCCTTGCCCATACAAAAGTTAAAAAAAATAGTCATTCAGCGCTCCTACTTTTAAAATGAACTCTCTTCAAGAAACACGTACACACCCTAAAGTATTATCACTTATTTTTGTTACACCCTGTATAATATAACATCACCCATAGTTTTATGTCGCGGGTTCTTCTATCTGATATTGATATTGCCGGCCATTGTTCTCCAAATTGGGGCAATAGTTGCAACCTTTTATGATATAACGAGATGGTTCGTGACATCCATACCCAAGTTATAAATGCGTAAGACGAGTCTGTCTGTCTATTTCCTCTTCACGCTTAAACAGCTCAACCGATTTTTATAAACTTTGGTACGCCGATACTTTCAGTTCCGGGAAAAAAATGATAGTTTATATTGCGGAAAAATGTACGGTCCCCGCGCCACAAATCTAGTAGAACAATATTGATAAGACAATTTGCCGACAAACTTGAGTAGCTTTACGATTTTGTAGAGGTGCTACAGCGGGTAGGCTGCTACGTCCTTGCTACGCCAAACCACGCCAAACCTTGAATGTATACGTAGAGAACACACTGCACACTTTCTAAAAAAAGTGCGATTTAGGATTGTAAGTAGGTTGTGCTTAGTTAAAGCTACAACGTTATTTCGATGAAAAAAATGAACTAACCGGGTCTAAGAATCGGCCAACATTTGGGAAAAAATTTCAACACAATCAATCCGGCCGTTTTGGAGGATTTAGCGACAGACACTGAGACACGAGTATGTATTTGAATATAAGAATGATGATTGTGAGGGGTCTAAACGCAATTTATTTTCAAGTCTTCAGTGTTATCAGATTAGTATTTACAGAAGCAGCATTAGTATTTACAGTATATTTATCCATTAATATTCAGAGCTAGACTAGTCTTTTGAGACCACGTTCAATAACTCGTTATATTAAACGTATTATTACCCAATGTTTAGATCGCTTAGTATTCAAGTCACACCCTAGGGCCTATATCTTACCCAATAGTTAGGCTTCTGATACTAATCTACATAATTAGGTCTTAGACTCAGTTGTCTACTTCAGCAAAGCCTAGATTTCGTTACAATACAATTTTGTACTATAATAATAATTAGACTTGTGTCTAAAAAGTTTTTTATTTTAGTAATTTATTTTTGTTAAATTATTAAACTTTTGAAATATTAATAATATCATAATAAATTTTAAATATAACAACGAATCAGACAAACAAAAATTATAATAACCGATTCAAGATATTACATGAGTATAATCGGGCGATAATGGACGCGCAATGGATATTACTTACTTCATTATTTTTGACTAGGTATTACGTTACACCAGTTTACCATAATAAAATAAAAATAAAATATCTTTTTATTCAAAATAGTTATCATAAATACTCTTTTTGAACGTCGTGGAATGAACGATGAAACTACGATGCCTACCACCGGTTTGGGAACTAACCCGGCTTATGAAATATAGACAACATAGATTCATATCCATTATATATTATAAACGTGAAAGTGAGTCTGTTTGTCTGTCTATTACCTTTTCACGCTTAAATCGCTGAACAGCTTTTTGATGAAATTTGTTATGGAGTTACCTTGAGTACCAGGAAAGGACATAATATATTAGGATAGTTTTTATTCCTGAACGATGAACAAAATGAAGTTTGCAATATTTGCATGAATATTTGTGTTATGATAAAAATATTTTGAAAATAAATAACGTTAAAAGTTGAAAACCTGACTTTTTACTAAAAACCATCACGTTCTCTGCAGCTTACAGAACAAGAACCGTTGTAATGAAATCAGCTAACATTGTAGTCTGTGCTAAGTTGCACTAGTTAAGAAACCACTAATTCGCCAACACACGTGGCTGGCCAGAACTGCTGAACACAGCTATGTCCACATAGCGTTATAATGCTTGCAGGAACCGCTACATAATAACAAGATAAAGTTTTGAAGCCACATGTTTTGACTTTGGTGTTGAGTTTGCAAGCTTTTGACATATAGAGATAGGTTCTAATTTAATTCAAGTGCAAGTTTCTTGGTAGCAATTATATGAAAATGTTCTCTTATTTCCATAAAAGCGGATAGTAAAACAAGGCTCTTTTTGCGTATGAAAAATCAGAACTAGCGCTGCCATATTATTGTAAATGTCACCTCAGAAACAGCCATTTCCACTTACATTTATATTGTAATTTTTACAGTATTTCCACTATTTATTAAAGTTATAATTCTCACCTGCCACTTGAAAAGTAATAAATCCATATCCATACTTAATATTATAAATGCAAAAGTGTGTCTCTCTGTCTGTTTGTTACCTCTTCACGCTCAAACCGATAAACCGATTTTTCTGAAATTTGGTATGAAGATAATTTGAGTCTCAGGAAAACGTGATATATGATAATTTGCATCCCGAAAAATACACAGCTTTCGCGCGATAAACGATTTCGGGTGCAACAGCATTGCGGGCGTCATCTAGTTCACAATATAGAAGCTATGTAAGCGGGTGTGGAGAGCGCTGACCGAGTTGATCAGCTGAGCGGGTCATTGATTTGCCGACCGTCCACCGCCGCCTGTGACTGCCGACAGGGCCTGCAACTACCTTTAACCGATTCCTAGTAAACACTAAATTCAAATTCAAATAATAAAAACATTAACTGTATTTAAAAAAAAATAATACTAAGCATTTGTACTATTTGAATATATAAAATGATAGTAGGAATGTTTAATTAACGTCAATAATTCGAGCATGTACACAGGGTAACGTTCTGTGATGTCTGACAGTCAATATTAGATGTATGAAACCAGCGTATTTGTTCCGCGCGTGTCGTTTCTAGACGAACATGTTAATAAATGCGAAAGTGTGTCTACCAGTCTGTACGTCTATCTGTCTGTCGCCTCCGTGGTCTAGTGGTACAGAGCGCGGCTCTTGACTCGGAGGTCGTGGGTTCGATTCCCGCGTTGGAAACATGTTATTTCCAAGTTTGGTTAGGACAATGCAGGCTGATCACCTGATTGTCTGACAAGTAAGATGATCCATGCGTCGGATGGGCATGTAAAAAGTCGGTCCTGCCGCCTGATCTCTCGCCGGTCGTGTCGGTCTGCCGTCCCACTGGGTTATGAGAGTAAAGGAATAGAGAGTGCTCTTGTGTACTGCGCACACACTTGGGCACTATAAAAATACTCCTGCGTAGCTGGCCTGGTTTCAATGAAACCGGCCACCGTCACCGAAACCGGTGTGGGAGCTATTATCTGTCTGTCTGTTTGCTACCTCTTCAGGCCCAAACACGGGACACGCGTCCCGGGAAAGGCATAGAATACTTTTTTCCCCGAAAAAAAAAAACTATTTCCGCGCGATAACCGTATTTTGACTTACCGCTTCATGATAAATAATCATTGTTTTTTCTTTGCCCTTAGGGCTTACGTCATGACTGTTCCTGGAGTAAGGTTAGAGACTAGGTATATCGTATAAGACAGTGAAAATACTTACATCAATTCAGGCTAAAGTTGAAATATCTTGGATAAACATTATGTTTGAAATCATCTTTGAAAGTTACGATTACGTATATGGAGTTATGGACGTAAGTGGGGATAGTGGTAGAAACTATTAAATATTGTTCCAATAAAATAGTAATCTTACGTTCATTTTACGTGTAGAGCAGGTTTTTTTACATATGATATTAGACTTCGTTAAGAAGCTCGTTTATATCGCCAGAAAGGCTAATCTTCCTTGATTAGACTAGGTCTCCCTTTTATAACCCTAAAACCCAGCATTGGCCTGACCTCTAACTTTTTCACGTTGACCTTTCGGATTATAACTATACGTACTAAGGACCGAGAGCGATAATGTAATTTCATCGTCAAGTTTTTATCTCCCCTCCCCTCTCCCTATTAGGGCGAGTTCACACAGCGCGTTGTATCAGCGTTAGGTCAACGCTGTCGCTCACTAAAAACTGTTTGCACACAAATGGTTTTACATACCACTACCGCTTATACGGTGCGGTGCGTCAACGCAACGCTTTGACGATGAATAACGGACAGCACACCAAGACAAAGCAGGAGTGGACCGGTGACGCCACTTAGTGTCACGATCAATTACGGTACAGTCGGTATTATGTAAAACAACGGAGTGATAGCGCTACGTCAACACAACGCTAATGCAGCGTTTGTGTGGCCGGCATTATGTTAACATTATATATGCGATGCGTCAGCGCAACGCTGCACTGACTCGACCTTAGGGTATTTAAAATACCATAAGGTCGAATCGAGGTATTTAAAATATCCTAAGGTCAAGTCAGTGTAGCTTTGCTTCGATGAAGAATGCTCAACGCGCGTTTACAACTGCATACATTTTTTTCGCAAAAACACAATATGTTAGCATGACTTGTACACTGTACACTGTACGGCTTAAAAAATGTATACGTACCGTAGCACTGCTGCAGTTGTAAACGCAATAAGCGCTCATCGCGCGTGGTTCTCCTTGGTGTCATCGGAGGGTGTAGTGCGAGTTTTATTCGATCATACGCATCGAGCACGTTAACGCGAATTTGTATGGGATCAAAGCAGCGCCATCTACTGGCTTACGTGGATATTGCTTTGATCCCCATACAAATTCACGTTAACGTGCTCGATGCGTATGATCGAATAAAACTCGCACTACACCCTCTGAACATTGTTCAGTGAACAACAAGGGTCAATTCAGATACGACGCAGAAAATATCATTTCTAAATTTGTACCTACTGAATTAACAGATTTCGTGAGCGTGAGACGTCTGGCAAATCTGTCGAATCCATACATCCACACAGAAATGCATCTACGCGTCGCTTTGCGGTCTGAGTTGACCCTAAAAGGCCTCCCCACCTCCAGGGCCCACGTCATAAAATAAATTGGGCCCATTAATCATAAACAAAGGGACCCGGAGCGGACGAGTTGCGGAAAAATAGTTAGGTATTCATTAATTAGTGACGTCACTTTGTTAGGAACGCTTTTAAACATCATTGTGATAAACTGAGATTTTGAGGGTATTTTACTGTATAATATAGTTAAAGTTGAAGGAAGATTTAGGTGTGGCATTTTACCAAATCTAAATAGCCGGAAAATAGAGACGACGAATGCCCTTTCTAAGTTTTAGATTCCATAGGATTTTTTGACTAAGTACATTTTATTAGTGTGTACGTTAAAACTTTAACCAATCAACAACTCAAAAGATACGCTCCTGTCAGAAAACCTAAGAAACAAAGCAAAAACCATTTTTTTTACATTATGTGTAAACAATATATATTTGATCTGCGTTTGGCTCGATCGCGATCTCTTGACGAATTTCAAATATAAATGATATACAATAAAATATGCCTTATCTAAAAAAACTCGTTTTTAGCCACATTGCTAAGTCGCTCAAATGCGAAGTTCAATGTTGAATGCAAAATGATATGTGTTAGTTCGACACAGAGAATAATATATCACATAGATCCACTAATTCCCATTAGCACAATTAGCAAATGGATATATACTGTCGACTGTCAGTACCTAATGATAAGTTTTTGCAAAATATTATCATTCGAGTTAAATATAAAAATTGTTTTGCCCCCTATAATTATTAGCTACCTTAAAATACCAAATTAGTTGGTATAATATTATTTTTTCATTTCATAGACAAATTAAGCAGATCAATCAAGAACAAGGTATTTGGTGGCTTTGAGATGTATTTGCCTATCGTTTATTTCATAAAACACTAACCAATTTCCAGTCCTTCATATTTTCAAGGAGCTGTTTTCTGTAAAGTAATTATTTAGCGACAAACTTCAGCTATCCGAAAGTAATTAAAGATATTAATCATGGAATAAGTGGAATTTATGAAGTGGCCCGGGGCAGGCACGAGGCAGGACAATTCGTGCCGATGATTTACCGCCCCAGGTCGCCATTAAAGTTTTAATAAGAGCCCGTATTGGCAACATCCTGTGATTCAATGGGACCTTATGAAAGCTGGTCATAGTTAACATTTAGGAGGGGTGCTAGGAACCTTAATTTGTATTGTAGAATGAGCTAAACGCACCGAAGGCGCTACGTTCGGCGTATACAGATCTGCTACGTAGAAACAACGAAGTAGGTAACTATTTTACTATATATAGATAAGGCCTCGCTAAGTAGAGATGTAGGGGCGTTTTGTAGAGTTGTGGTGCCGCTACCTTTCTACGTAGCGGTGCATCTCTACGAGCATGTATCTTCGCTACGCAGAGATATGGCTGGGCGTAACTCCGTTATGTAGCCTGGAGCTGTAGGCCCGCTACGTAGAGCTACTTTTTTTAACTTCACCCCATAGTTTTTAATGTAAACAGTTCCTTGATCTTCAGTCTCTTAACTTTGGTTACATACGGTTTCTTGTCCATGGAACCTGCCCGGCTTAGCTAGACCCGGCGCCGAGGGGAACGTTTTAGTTTGTCTAAGCGTTCCCTAACTTGGTGGAAGTCCAGTTCCTTGTGAGGTAGACCGGCCGGTCGTGGAGGGAGTCTTGTGTTAGACAGATCCAGGATATCCCTTCGTATACGGCTGAAGGCAAACCGCAGGCGGTTTTAGTGGGTAAACCGAAGTCGGGAGTCCCACATATCCCCGGGGTGCTTCAGCTTAACTGAGGCACATCCCCAACCCAGGGCACCCGTAAAGAGTTTCCCCTGCGCATCAAAAAAAATTACTTGTCCATGCGTTGTTATAATATTTAACAAGAAGGTTATTTTAATTAAATCACTTAAAAGTTAATATTCGTATTTTAGCTTGATATTGGATTCCTGACCTAAGTGCACCCTGTATCAGAATAACAGACGGAGCGAAGTAATAATGTAAAGCCTCATCCATGAATAAACGTAGTATCTCGCATTACTAATGTTCGCGGCTTATCCTGATCCCGGCAGGAAATTCAGGATTCACGCAGGGACAAATCCGTTCTCATTTTAGGCCCCAAGTACCAGGAATTGGGACACCTTGGCTACAAGACAAATTATATTTACTATGCAAATGTATTATTGTAACGAGATACGTACGTAGCCTATAAATTATTGTTGCCATTTCTAACGTCTGTCAGGGACAGCTATTAATAATATTATTGCTATTACTAATATTATAGTATCAGTAATATTATAGTAGTGGACGGGTTCATTTTCAGACTCAATTTTATGGTGGCAAGTGGAGTCTGAGCGTCATGGCTTACAGAAAACTAACGTGACGTTAGACGTACCCATTTAATGTTGACCGTCCATGATAATAAAGGCTAGGTTAGCTTTTGGTTAGCATAAAATTCCGTTCCGTTAGCTTATTTTTCGATCCAGATGCATAGGTGTATCGCTGGTCAATTCAACAGACCTGGTTGCAGCAGTTGAGTCTCCAAAAAGAGTATCACACCGCACACGAAGAACCACTTAGGATACTTCCGCGCCAGAAAAAGTCAATCTCAGAACCAAGAATACAGTAAATCATCTTCATAGTAGACCCTCGGGGGATCTACTATCAGGCGCACGCACACATTAACTTGATTTCAGATAACCATGAGTAGAAAAATACTCTGAGAGCCTGTTTTACCATTTTCTGATAAAGTACCGAATAGGCTATTCACAACTTTTTTGACAGATTCTCGATACTTCATCTGTCTAGTTAAGTGGTGAATAGCCTATTCGGCACTTATCAGGAAGTGGTGAAACAGGCCCTTAAAGCTGTATATTTGTTGAGCGAATTTTATTTCAAGCTAGTTTTTCTACTGTATGATATTGCGACTAAGACGACAGATTAAGGTCATGAAACATTTAAGTCAATTATGCCGCCCCAGAATGTTTTAAGACGGAATAGCTGATACGAGTGAAGTGTGCCATCGGCTGAGGATTGTCTGCGAGCCAATTCTCTTTGTGCTTTGATCTATTATTCTACTGTATAATTGTTTTGTTATACTTTAGCTGGCTTTGATCGTCGCAGATTCTAATAATAGGCTGTTTAACCTCAAAGTTGTTTAATAATAATATTATGTCTATAGCGTTTTTCGTATCTATACTAATTTATAAATGCGAAAGTGTTTTTGTCTATCTGTTACCTCGTAACGCTCAAACCACTGAACCAATTTTGCTGTGGTATGGAGACTTTGAGTCCCGGGCAAGGCCATAGAATAATTTTATCCCGGAAGAATTCCGGTTTCCGCGCGATGATGTGAAGATATTTACAAAATAATAATATCTATGGACGCTTCACACCACGTCAGTCTGACCCCGTGCTAAGTACCTGAAGGACTTGTGTTACAGGTGCCAGACATGAGACAACGGAAATATATTTAATACTTTTTTACTATACATATTATATTTAAGATTTTTATAATATCATACACATATTTAATACACATCCAGACCCGGGAACATTGAAAAGTTTTTGTTCCGTCGGCGGAATTCGAACCTGCGACCCCCGGCTTAAGCTGCCACACACTCATTACTCAACCAATTGAGCCACAGATGTCGTCAAAAAAGCGGTAGTAGATGCCTTATTTTTATCATGCTGATTTTATTATACCTTTAACATACTAATATTATTATTACACTCCGTTCCAATTGATTCTGATCGAAATGTAAACAAAGCTGATTACGGGTGATGGATTAAAATTGGCAGCCAATTTTAATATCATACAACATACGTATTAAGCGTCTCCCAGACAGACGCGCGCGGTTTGCGGTGGCGGCGGCGGTCAGTTAGATGACTTGAGAGTTCTAGGAACGACGCAGACACACGCGGTGGCGGTGGCAGTACAAACAACTGACCGCCGCCGCCACCGCCACCGCTGCGCGCGTCTGTCTGGAAGACGCCTTATGTTTTATAGATCTGAATTAAGTAAAACAAAACTTGTTCGAATACGAAACTAACAAGATTGACTAGTTTCCAATAAGACGTGTAAAAATGTGATATGTAACAAACTATTACCTAGTTAGTATGATTTCGCAAAATCGTATTCCAAAAGCATTATAAATAAATATTTTCACGATATCAATAATGAATAGAAAATGAAGTTCATTTAAACAGCCAGTATCGTTTGACATATTTTAATAATCTCCTCCAAATAGCCAGGATGATGAAGTTTTATATTTTTGATTAGATTTATGAAACTATAGTAAATGGATAATATTATATTGAACATAAATCTAAATACCCGTCTAAATCAAGTCGTCAAATAATATTCTTGAAACTTTCATAATCAATAACTAATAATTAATATACAACCAATAAACAATTATCAATTATTGTTATCATCAGTCAGCCAAGGTGTAGCGACGCGAGCCCTCACAAAGCTCGGCTTTTAGCTAGTATTATAATGTATTAAGTGTATAAATTATAAATAAATTGAAACAAAGCATAGTAATAGTGTCTTATAATAAACATAATGTAGACTATCGACATATCAGCCACAGTAAATTTATTATTTACAAAATTAATAAACAATAAATAACCACACGTGAACCACCTCCTCATACAAGCCTGTTGAAATAACTATTAAAATGCCAATGATATTAATTATTATCTATAGTCGATACATACTTTAAAACTTAATTAAAATTAATATTAATTTATTTTACTTGTAAATTGCCATGAATGGAATTCAGTGATATATCATAATTCCAGGTTCAATTAATTATTTCACAGAAATTGGGATTAATATACACTTCTGGATACATAATCATGTAACGACTAAACTGGGTACATAATAAATATTATATATTAATCCTCATCGCTTAGTTTATTTTTTATGATTATAAAAAATAAACTAAGCCAAACAAATGTACTAAGTAATTACGACTTGATTTGTCAACAAATCTACCTACAACATATTTCAATGCAATATTTATGCAGTTGATTGTTCGGATTTAGTTCATTAATTCCTATATAAAACCACGTAGGTGATTATAATATTCACAAAATACAATTATTCTACAGCGTGTCAAATACTATATTAAAGTGTGTACTATGTCTGTGTTTTAAAAGAGTTCACTGTGAAATCATATTATACAATCACTTGAGGTTGAGGGAGGTCGTAGTTAGTCACATTACTACCGTCTGGGGTTTTCTGCTGTCTGGAGCCATCCTCCGCGTCTTGTTTCTTCTCGCCCGATAGAAGGCTACATGCGGTTTGGTCTTTGGGTATGACGCTAAAATAGTAAATTTTTCTTTGTGATAAAAACTTTTTCAGTGCTGCTGTGATTTTACTGTAAAATATAAATACAGGTGACTCATACATAAACCGAATGCAAATCGGATTAGTAGTTTTCGTGTGATGCTGGAACAAACATACAGACAGAAAGACATACAAAAAACTAACCACATTTTTGGCTTCTATAGCGGTGTAGTAACACCCCCCCGCGAAATGAATGTGAAAATTTTCATTTCTACAGTTTTATTATATGACGTATAGATTATTATTAGAAAATGTACATTTTTTGCAACAATGTCGACAGCGGTTTGTGCACATGAGTCATAATATTAAACGAAAGTACCCGTGGCCAGCCATTTTCATATAATTGAATATTTTCTGAGAATTTCATCTCACAACAATTCCGAATATGAAAGGAGAGATTTATCATGTCATATTAAAGGGAGGCGAACCACGGGCGAGTGTTGCTACTACTTAAATTATTAAACTTGAATATACCTACAAGGATGATTCCACGAGGAGTTTTCCAAATAATAATTAATACCTACTGGTTGCACTCGGGGACTGCCGCTATTAAGCTACGCATACGTCTAGTCGGACGCACACAAACAGCGTGCCGACGTCTACCAAATTGAAACTATGTGAGACAAGTGTTAGGTTTATTTTCGTTACATACAGGGACATTTTTTCACGTCCTTATGTAAAAAAATCGTAAATATACCACACCTCGTAGCACTTCTACGAGTCTCGTAGAGCTGCTACGAGTATCGTAGAGCTGCTACGACAGCATTTTAAACATGGAATTTGATGAAATTTTGTAATGTAGTTAATATATTTAGAATGATTATAATTTCATAATGGTATAAGTATTATTATTGCAGTTGATTTTCATTCCAAATGTTGTTATGACTTCGTGGTCTTCGGCAGTAATTCAACTGTGTATCGTGATAACTAATAATTACTGTGCAATTATGTGCAAGCATGGAAATTGTTCAAGTATTTTCGAAGCCTATTTTATTATATTCTACAAAAATAAGCGGAAAAACACAAAAATCTATACATTTCTTTTCTACCAAAATTAAAGTCAAACTATAGATATTCCTTCCCATAGGAAGCTATAATATAGTATATAGCGCTAGTTTACAAGTGCACATTTTCCACATAACGAGGCATTTAAAAACTACCATTGACCTATTTCACAGTCCCTGTAATAATTGAGTGTGTCGCAGCGGCGTAAGTTGGCGATGTTTGTACAACTAAGTGGGCCACCTCGATAGCGCTACCTTACGCCGCCAGTGTGCGCCGAGCTTTATGTGTTGATGGTTTTTGGCTACAATAACTACTATGATCATCGCATATTACACCGACTTCACTCCAACCCAACTCACAGAATGGCATTGAATTCTCAGCTTTATGTAGTGTTACTTTGGAGTTAATTTACTAATGACCGAACAACTAGCTGTTCACGACGAGTCACCAATTAATTGGCTGTCCACTGTCCACGCGGTGTGAGTTAGGCAAATTTTGCTCTTATGCCCTAACAATATAGCTCACATTTCCATGCCATGCTGTGAGTCGGGTTGGCGTCGAGTCGGTGTAATGTGCGATGACCTTAATTCTGTTATTTTCGTCTAATACTAACCCAGCTATCCAGTTCTAATTATGTCAACAGCAAATAGTGTTCTCTTATGAAACAAACGTCTTATTCATACTAATATTATAATATGCGAAAGTGTGTCAGTCTGTCTGTACCTTTTCATGATCAAACCGCTGAACCGATTTTGCTGAAAGGTATGGAGATACTTTGAGTCCCGGGAAAGGACATATGACACTAGTTCCAAAAATCTAAAGGTGGATTTCCCATTCTTGCCGCAAGCGACCGCGATTGACAAAATAAAAAAAAAACTTGAGAGGTGTCAAGGGTCACCGATGGAACGAATTTATTTCTTATGTACAACAAACAAAAAAAAAAAAACAAAAAAGGGAGAAAGAGAAACACGCACTACCGCACGGCTTACAACTATCATTTTCGCTCTAGTTGTAATGTACCGACACTTTTGTGTAGCGTCGTCCGTCTAGCCCTCTTATGCAACGTGCGATAAGGAACTTCGTTTCAATAATATGATTATCTAGTACTCCGCTGTACTTATACAAAACTGCGGATAAAAGCTAGTATATCTATAATCTAGTTTTCAGAATAAGACGCTCTCAGAAGACTCTATAAAAGTTCACTTAAAATTCCATTTCCTGACGGCATTATAAAATATGCGCATTGTTCTGTAATAAACAAATAAAAATATCCTTTATGCCAGTGTTGCCAGGGCACGTTAAACAACAAAATTAAACAAGAACAATGTATGAACATACATTTTTACAGCGAGCAACACGCTACACGAAAATCTTAATTACCTTCGTTCCAGAGTTCTAGACATAATTATGACTCAAAAATTGTATTCTGTGTGGGTTTATTTAGATTATTATCAACATAAAAACACTAAGGGTCAGTTCACATCGAAATAACATGAATCGCGGCGCGATGTTGACGGTGCATACAAACTTCGCCACTGGACTCCAATCCCCATAGTTCATAAAATTTTTTCTGGTACATTAACTTTCCTCGAACTAACATTTTTCAACTCTTTTGTTTATAGAGAAAATTTTCTTTGCACAAAGAAATACAAGCTACGATTTATATGAAAAGATTGTAGAAATAATTTTGATCAAAATAAAAAGATTTCTTTGAGACTATAATATTATAATGTAGCGCTTAGGAAGTTGCCTAAACGGTGAATGATAGTGGGTTAAGCTAGTTCTGAATAATTCATTGACGGAGCGGACGTACTTAGCCAAGAACTTGAGTATGTGCTCGTATGCATACGAGCTATATGTATGTGTGTGTGATTGTTTATGTGTATGTGTATGTAGCCGCGGCTGGAGCTACGAGTCTGCGATAATAAGTCTGGGCCCCAGTATGAAAGTCGTCACATAGCTCCTCGTGAATTTGTGATGCGGTCCCCCGCCATGCAAGTTGTATTCTATTTGCCTTGGAGCTATCACTATCATCTATGGATTCTTGATAGTCTAGACCAGCCATTTTTAACCGACTTCAAAAAAAGGAGGTTATCAATTCGACGCGTATGTATGTAATCTTTCCAGAACTGCCCAGTTTTTGTATATCTTAATCTATAACAGCTTCTGAACAAATGTGCCAAATTTCAAAAGTGTATGTATGTATGTAATATGTATTGTTGTATGTATGTTTGTTCACGCATATCTCCGGAACTACAAGTCCGATTTAAGTGATTCTTTTTTTGTTGTACTAGGTATTGTTCAACTTAGGGAACAGTGCAAGTTTCATCAAAATCGGTTCAGTAGTTTTGGAGATAGGAAGTTTTAATTTTGAAGTCGGTTTTATCTTTTTAAAATACAGTTATCACAGCCCGGAGCCTTGGGGCTACGCAAAGGCTTTGTACGGGCTTCGTGAGCAATACATAAATTGTTTTTAGAATAAATGTAATCAGCACGGATACAGTACCTAATTCATTCAACAAAGGCAAAACATTTTTTTTGGGTCCGTAAAAATATATGTTAAAAGGGAGACTCTAAATTATAGACTCTATGTAGTATACTCTGGGGCTTAAAATAATATAATCTTCACCGTATTTATAATTTACTTTGTATTAAATACAACGGAGTCTCATTATTCATCCTTTAAAATGAAACAATACTTTCGGTTCATCAAATTGGAACTCAAAATGTCTCATTGGCAAGGATTCACAAAATTATTCGCGTAGGCATAGTTATAATTTTTAAACTTAATATAAAACTGCGTAACTATATACAAGTTCTTATAAAATTAAAATTTCCAGCAACCCAGGCAATCGCTATTAAAATATATAAATAGAGTAAGTTTAAACGCTATAAGAAAACAATACCGCGCTCCCTGGGCAGCCGTAAAGAGAGACGCCTTAACGTCTGTATCTAGGTGGGGCTTTTAACCCTAACTGTTTCGCTCTGGAATACTCTGGATAATAGGATCCAATTAGCATCTTGTGATAGTGCTTTCATTCAAATGTAGATAGGATTTGTTAAAATGTCTGTTCGTATGTGGTACGCAAACAGTTTACTAAAGTTGAAACGTTGAATCGAGGCCAAAAACTTCATATTTTATAAATATAAATAATATTAGATTATATTACATGTGCCTCTTTATTTTGTTTTATACCTTAGTTATAACAGCTGTCTATACGATGTGAGATATTATATTATGTAATTATATGTCGGTCATCGAAATTCACCATTCACCAATAACAATTTTGAAGTATCCTCCGAATTGCCCACTAGAACCCTATGGTGCTCCACTCCTCGCTTAAGGCAGAGTTGCGGGTACGAGAGAACCTACCGCAACTCTACCAGAGTGAAAATGAACCTGGCCTAAGTCGTAAGCGTCATTGAACTATTAGGTCATGCAATAACGCAAACAGATACTTAACATTGCTGAATGACCTTGTAAGATTTTACAAGGACATAATTGGTACGTTAACCTGTGAGGTTGTGTCCTGTAGCACCTGACCCGCCGGTGACGAGGGTGGACAATATTGTCGCCGCTGTCAGCCCTAAGACATCCTGAACACACATACTAATGGCTCCGTATACATACCACCACAAGAACCTTAGGTGAAAGAATTTGTAAGGGTTTCCTAAGAGTTTTGTTGTAAAAAATTTAAGTGTACAAGTTTTATTTAAAGGTATTTACTAGTTGATAATTAAATACACATGCAGAAAAAACTCGTTATTTTATACATTATAATATAAGAGCCTGTTTTACCACTTCCTGATAAAGTGCCAGATAGCCTATTCAAAACTTTTATGACAGATTCTCCATACTCTATCTGTCAAGTTAAGAAGAAAAGTTTGAGATGAGCATATAAAGATTACTCTTAAACGAGCTATCATTTCGTATATATCTCACAAGAAACGTCTAGTCCAGTCTGCATGTCATAAAATTGGCAGTTTCGTCGACCTCACGCCCTTTATTCCAGATTCACACCCTTTTTCGGAGGGGCTTTGAAGATCTTATAATATTAAATACCAATTCCGCAAAGTACATCGACACAATCGAAATCCATTTCGGCGTGTTTCCCAGGGAATATAATGTTCGAATAAATAAAAAAGATTGAAAATCATAGGGGCAGGATGTGGAGCACGCCCCGCCCGCGCCGTTTGAACAGAAAACATCTCTTTATATTACACGATTGTTAAATATTCAAAGGAATATTTTTTCGGCGCGGAGCAAAAATAAGAAATATTGTCCTCGTTTAACAAGGGCTGATCTTAGGCCGTTTGTCCACTGCCGCCGTCACCGTCACCGGGACGTCACCGACAAAAATTCAAATAAAATGCCAATTCGTGACGTAGGTACAAGTGATAAAATATTGTCACTTGTAACTGCGCTGCAGGCTGAAAATGATTGGTAACCCCTGACCTGGGCTACAGGACATAGGTTTCATTTTCTACCGAAATTGGTCAACGACCAATACCGCCGCTGCATTGTAGTGGCGCGGGCGTAGACAAAAATGAAACCTATACAAATGCAAATAATAATAATATAATATCTATGGATGCTTCACACCACGTCAGTCTGGCCCCGTGGTAAGTACCTGAAGGACTTGTGATACGGGTACCAGACAACGGAAATATATTTAATACTTTTTATACTAAGATTTTTATTATATTATGATACACATATTTAACACACATCCATGACCCAGGAACTTTGAAAACTTTCTGCTCCGTCGCGTCGGCGGGATTCAAACCCGCGACCCCCGGCTTGAGCTACCAAGTTACCAACGCGCTCACCACAGAGCCACAGAGGTCGTCAATATATTTATTATGCAGACTACTATCATGGTCCATTGGTTAGTAATTACATACATTAAATTTTTTAGGGTTAGTTAAAAAAACATATAGCCGTGTATGTCATAGAATGGCATTTTATTAGAATGTTTGTCGTTGACGTTCCGGTAACGGCGACGATTGACGAACGCCCTAAGGCGGCGTTATCCCGAACATACTCGTAACTGTATTTCACTAATTGGATTGCTGTTTATTATCAGTCGGCTTGTTATTATCGGCTAATGGCTGTGGTTATTTAGGTACACGTTTACAGACCACTTTTATAAAACGTACTTTGATGATTTCTCGCGGTCGTTTCAAGTCTTTGATGTAAGTATCTATACTATTTGTTTACATGTGGTGCATATTTGTATAGTTTGATAAAGGACTTTTGCATCAAAGAGTGTTCAAAAGTATCAAAGAAATGACATTGGAAATATTAAAATATTTTATGCTAATTTTCGTGCGGCAAATAAAATTCTGTAAAAAACGAAAATTTATACAAGATAAAGTTTATTGAAATAAGCCCGTGATTAAATTTATCCAATATGTATTTAATTATTCCAACAAGCGGATTAAACATGCAGACGTAAAATACAGACGGGGTCGCTTTCGTATTGCTTATGTTATTATATAATTAATAATAATATTAATAATAATAATAATAATCTATTAATATATATAATTGTAGAACAAGTGGCAAATGAGACTGAAAGTGGATAGAATAGTTGAGTGCGAGCTGCAGTGAGCTGCGACGAGTTAATGGCGTAATGACAACGATCAATTTGCCACTGCTACACTTTTACTGTAACTGCAGGCTTGTTGCATGGCCTCTTCTCTTGACCCTAGTATAACTTTCTAGTTATTCTAGGGTCAAGAAACTTCTGTCAGAACTGTTAATACCATTTTATATCTTTACGCTTTTGATCCCCAACTCCTGAGTACTTGGTCAAAAAGTATTCGCTACTTCAAATGAGTCAAAGTTAGCAATATCGAAGTTAAAATAATTTAAAAATACAAGTATGGGATTTGACAGCTATCTTCGTTATCGAATATAACAAATGAATATTTTTGAGCATGGGCTCTGATTTCTGAAGCGTTCGCGTGTTTATTTCCGTACGTATTTACATTAACAATGCAAGGATTGGAAATTGTAAAGGAATAGGAGACAAAGTTAAATGTGAACAGTAGCAAGCATTTGGTCCGTAAAAGCCCGTGTCGGCGTCCAACATTTGTGAGGAATTTTGTGACTAGTCCCTTGGTAACATAGTTATACCAAACTAGACGAGGCCCTCTATTCCATTGCGCCAAAATATCCCGCGGGATATACAGTTATCGCACGGGAACCGTACATTTTTCCGGGAAAAGCCCTCTTAGTATCTCCATACCAAATTTAATTGAAACGGTAAAAGATATTATGTTACAAACAGACAACAAAACAGACAGACACATTTTCGCTTTTACAATATTAGTACGGAAAGTATATATCATTTTTCGTCAAAAGAGATCCAAAGTTTTTCGCTCGCTCGCTCGCAAATTAGTGACGAAGGATATATACAGACGATTAATTTTGTTAAAAACTTAAATATGTATGGAAGTATATAAATGTAAACATTATTGTAGTCGCTAATGACCTTAGCTGTTAAAAAGCGACTTAAAATAAATAAATTAAAAAAAAAATATATAGATTCGTCTTTGAGCATGTAATACTCAAAGACCAATCTATAATGTTTCATTACACGTGAATGTTCCCGGTGAGGGAGCACCATTATTTAAAAAATATAGCTAATAATTATAAAACACCACCTTCCTTCTTGATTCATTTTATTAACTTCTTATAATAATTATTATTGTCTAATTTTAATAACTTCATAATTCCTTGTTATGATTTAACTTTTAATAATTAACGATGTACCATTTTACCAGGATAAGTTTTCACTCATACTCATAAGTCTCGTGGCACTTAATCCGAAAGAGCTTTTACAGTATTAAGTACATAAAGTTGGGGTAAAGTTGAAGGGCAGTAAATCGGATGATCCCTCGGAAGGCTGTGCTCGGCCAAGCAGCGAGATAGCTCTCACGCGTTGCCTGACGAACTACTGACACACATTGCGGGGGGCATGATAGACGTGGAACTGTCGTATTGTTCGCGAACCTTAAAGCCAAATCACATGGAATTTACGTTGTATACCATAAGATGTATGTAGATGGAGATGGAGTCACAATAGATCCTTATAGGTCGCAGTGACGTCAGGGCTACAGCGACCAGCCTTCTTTAAAAAAAAAAAAAATAAGATGTATTACACACTGAATTTTGTATCAGACCACGATGCAATGTTGTATTAATCATGCATACTTGCCTCGCATCTCTAAAAATATGTTTACATAAAAATGCGTATTCTTTAACGTGATGCCAAAACTGAAGTTTGTTTACTACACAAGATACAATTTGACAGACATGCCGCGCACAGTGTATTTTCCCTGCCTTGCGAGTTGCGACGTTTCAATGTTAATTTACCTTTAGATTTTAACAAATTTGTCTTTAAATAAATTAAACTAAACGTTTTGAATAAAGAAACTTTCATTTGATAATAACATAATGTAGATAGCAAAAACACATTTAGATGTGGCATTCGCAGTACTAGTCGTCTTGTGTGACATGAGTATACATTTCTCCGTAAATCACAGTTCACACACTGTTATAACATCTCACAAGTTCTCATTATCTCATATTTCACAAATAAACTGAATACCTCCATCTACGGCAGCAGTTTCTCGAAATTACGCTGTAGAAAACTTAGCTATAGTCTAAGCGTGCGACAAATCGCTAAACTTTATATTGACAAAACATTTCTGAGAAGTTACCTGCGAATCTTACTGTTTTGACCTCATAATAATAATATGATGTGAATTAATTTACGAATTGTTTTGTGATTTCGTTTAAATAAATGAAGTTCCTAGAATAAACAACATTAGCTACGTACCTATGTACAATATATATGATACTAGATATTGACCGACCACAAATTGGTCTGCGTGGAAGCTATCACTGAACCGTACTTTTTTCAGGTCGAAAACTGTTCTGAAAAAAGTACGGTTTGGTTCATTAAATTGGAGACACTTCAAGCTCCGAGTAGGATCTTCCGAGTAGGTCTCCAATTTAATATTACGTTAATTACGTTAAACATTATCAAATCTATGATTATGGTTAACGAAAATAAGCTCAGCAGTTTATGCGTCAAGAGGAAACGGACAGACACATTTCAGCACAACAAAAATTTAATTATAGATTTAGGTTTCAAACCGATTAATTTAATTTTTTTTGCAATGAAATTTTGTACAACAATAATTCCTCCCATTCATCATATTATTATTATTATAATTTGCCTTACATGAAGTTACAATGTAACTGACAACACGACACGACCAACTTTTGCAGCTCGTTAGTATTTCACAGTTCACACCACACTACAACTACGCCCGCCCGCACCGCCCTAGCCGCCCACCTTTGACGCGCCGCGAAGTATAATGTAAATACTCAGCTCAGGATAATGTTACGTTATAAAAAGGCTGTTCATGATTTAGTTTTTATGTTTTGTGCTATTTATTTGAATTGTATTGTGAAGCTCCCTGTTCAAATACATACAGTATTAATCAAATTATGATTAATAATTAATTATTATTCTCTCACTAAATGATGCCCGAAGCTCCGTTGCCCCAAAATTCGTATATCGCGCGGGAACCGTAATTTTTTTGGCATAAAAGTATCCTATGTCCTTTCCTGGAACTCAAAGTATCTCCATACCAAATTTCAGCAAAATGGGTTCAGCGTTTTGGGCGTGAAGAAGTAACAGACGGACAGAGATTATTGCTTTTGTAGTAAAGGTAATAGTAGATACAGTTTTGTTTAGAATTTTAGAAATAACTTTTGCATTTTTGCATTGCGAATCATTTCATTGCATCGCATCGCCTGGCTTCAATGTATTGGCGACCATTCAATGGTTAATACATTAGTTCCAACAGGTGGCTTACAGGTGTTCAGTGATCTCTGCTCAGAGCACCCCGCAATCTAAACGCAACAGTGTTGATTAAAGTCAACAACTTGTGTAATACAACTTATTACACAAGGGATTTGCTATTGTGTGCAGTTTCGAATTCACTATAGAGGTAGTATGTATTTTTATTACATGCAAAACAAGATAACTTGATATACTTATCTATATACTATATTGGAAGCTACAGTTTTTGATCGTAATAATCAACAAATAAAGCCAAAGTCATCCAAAGTGGTAAAGAGCTTTCTACCACTTTTGCGTTGTAACTTGTAAGTTCGATAGAACATATAGGTTCTATCGATAGTATCGAATATATATGAGCATAATTCGCAGTTGGAAAAGGCATGCGACGGATGACAACACTCTCACGGTAATTATACGTCTTCAACTAAGAACTTACTGTAAATACTTCCCACGCCACATTATATTTCCCGAAGTGAAGTCGGGGTCGGCAGATGGATGGCGGTGCGGCGACCACCGGCACCTCCGCCGATATATATCCATTAGCCACCTAGATTTTTATTTAACTTTATCCGCCACTTGATTTATCGGTCGAACTTGCGCCGGGAAATATTGCTGTGAAACCGACTGAGTGTGTGGCATGTCGCTTTTCGTACTTACCTTCCTACAAATATACTTTAAAGTTGGTGTGATATTATTCAAATAATGACTTTTTAAGATCCCATGCCGTCCAACTGCTGGAAAACTTCTCCACTCCTCTCGTCTTAGCGCTACCGCAGTGCTCCAGTCTGGCTTTAGCCACCTCATCTCACCATATTTTTGGAGGCCGTCCAGGGCGGCGTCGACTATAGTCTAGTACCAGGTTTTTAGTTCCTTAAAAATATAATGTTATCCACAGCCCAATAATATATTATAACCTGTTTATTGGAAGTCAGGTAAAATTATAACGTAAGAATATCATGTTCGATATAATTATGTTATTAGTAAATGGTAATGCTTGTGCAGCATTTATCTTTAGGAAATTCATTTTAGATATTTAAAATTAACAGCCCCATAACACTTAATATTCATAATTAGATTTAGGGCCTGTTTCACCACTTCCTGATAAGTGACGAATAGGCTATCCACCAATTAACTTGACAGATCAAGCATGGAGAATCTGTCAAAAAAGTTGTGAATAGACTATTCGGAACTTTATCAGAAAGTGGTGAAACAGGCCCTTAATGTGCTTATCCACCCTATCGTGTCATAGACATCGGACTCATATTCCGTTAACATAAGAAAAGCATTAAAAATAATGAGACCGTCACTCAGGGACCCACTGACCAGTGACCGCCGAGTGCCGACCGACGACTGACGAGACGCGAAAATAAAATATTTAGATAAACGACAAGCCATGTTACTTTCAGTGAGCTGAGCTTATGGTTTGTTTCATAGGAGATATTGATATCTTTTACCTAATATCTAGTAATTATTAAATTAATTAATTAGTTACACAATTAGTTTTTATGTTCACTTTTGTCCTTGACGCGTCTTTTATTGCAAGAGGCGTTTATAAGTTTCATCCGAATGAACAATAATGTGAAATAGATTATAATATATAGGTGATCCTAAGCAACACTGAAACTTCGTTTGAGTTAAAATTATAATATAATATGTGCTTCGTATGACAAAGTATTTTGTAGTTTATATTAATTCAGAAGCTTTATATTTTGCCATTTCTGTTTACTGTCGAGAAATGTGAAAAACTACGTAAAAAAGCAACTTGATAAGTCGACATTTGAATAAACGAAAGGAAAAGAACGTCTGAGTTGATAGTACCTGGAATATAGTTTAGTACAAAAGGGTAAACGACGTAGAACCGAATAACAAGATCGTCGTAAACTCAGCGCGAGGTGACGGCTGATACCGACTGACCACGGACGACAACAGGGCTGCCAACCGTCACATATATATTATATATTTTTTTATTAAATATAAATAATAATTTTTTATTAAAATAAATAGTAATACAAATACAAACAATATTAGAAATGCGAAAGTGTGTCTCTCTGTCTGTCTACAAGTTACAACCTCTTAACGCAAAAGCCGCTGAACCGATTTTGCTAAATTTTGGTATGGAGATACTTTGAGTCCCGGGAAAGGACATAGGATACTTTTTGTCCCGGAAAAATGTACGGGCCTGCGCGATTATCGAATTTTAGCGCAATGGCGTTACGGGCGTCATGCATGTAATTGAGAATAATGCAGTTGATGTAAAGTTCTAAATAATAGTTAGTAGCCTACTTATTAATAGCACTCAAACAGATAGATATTTACATTTTTCTACCTAATGATACCTTTGTAGCTGTCAGAAATCTAAAAAAATGTAACTGCTCTTACTTCTTTACGATAAATGCACATTTCTAAATTCTAATACACCACTGCATGGCAATAATGTAGTAAAGCAAAGACTTGCCTTATATGTCAAATTATTATTATTATTATTATTATTGGCCCACTGTGTCCCACTGCTGGGCAAAGGCCTCCCCTCTTTTCTTCCACAATTCGCGGTCTTGTGCTGTTACAGGCCACTCTTTGTCGAACGCATCCAGTTCGTCGCGCCACCTTTTTTTGGGTCGGCCTCTATTACGCCGACCAGTCGGTAGCCACTCCGAGACTAGATGCGCCCACCTTATTTTATTATATTATTTTATTATATGTCAAATAAAGTCAAATAAAATTTATTAGCTGATTATGAGCTTATGACTGAGGTCATTATCAGCTGAAAAATTGTCTTTATTTGACATAGGGCAAGGTCTTTGTATTCTTAAGTCTTTGTTTATAACTTACAACCCGGATAACGAATATTAGATTTAATCAATAGGCCACTAAACTCATATAGCGGCATAATTATTACCTAAAATAGGTTAATATGATGCCACATTTCTTAGGCCTCGTGAATATTATAATAATGAGAATTGGTGTTATCGCTTAGCTGGTACCGGAAACACGATCGAGCAAGGATTTGTGCCGATTTTTGTGATTGATTAACTTGTTTTTTTCGCGAATATTCAAAAGCGCGGTAATTCTTGTATAAAGGGAATTTAATCCCGGGAAAAATATTTATTTTTATGAATAAAGCTGCCGGGAGATATAAATGAAAATCATTTATAAGTAAGTAGCTTGATTACATTTTATTAAAAAATCTTTTTTATTGTTATTCGAATAATTATTACACTATCACTTACCATTAAAGAAACCGAACCAATAAGTTGGAAAAAACACAAAATAATTCATAGGAATTCGAGTACGTTGACTAATAAGGACAAGGTGTGGTGGTGTGAAAATGAATAAATGAACAAGTGTGAGTAATGTATAGACATTAAAAAAATCTCCAACAAGCACTATACATATTTTTTGTTAGGTTCTCAACATGAGATATTCTTCCCGTGAAATCTGCTAGCGGCCAGATTTCACGGGAAGAATATCTCCCGTGAAATCTGGCCTCTAGTTCCTGTTAATTTCAGGGAGGAGCGAAAGTTTTTTAATATCAAACTTTATATTTATGACATGAGCCCTTAAAACTTATGATATTATAAAGTTCATATTATTCTAAACGTGATGCGGACGTGTAATATAGAACTACGAGTATGTTGTTATTATTATGAGAGGGATTTTTGTCTGATATTTAGGCTTTGAACTGTGAACTTCATCAAAAATCTCATCATCTGTGAGCTTACTTGGTAGATACTAAACGAGCCCCCGTAGACAAGTGGCAAGCGAATAACGCTACGCTAACGCATAACGCTACAAAATGTATGCGATTTGACATAAGTCATCGCTTTGCTAGCGAATACTAATGTCCAATATCTATGTCCACAGTATGCAATTTCATCTTCAATTTTCGTCACCTCCTTTTTATTCAACATCCGTTAGGCATATTCAATAATTGAATGCGTCAAAATCCACTCGCGTTGAAAGAAAAGTGTCATAGCGAGCGCTACGATTTCAGCGCGCGTCACGGGCATGCCTCACGTTTGCTGTTGACGCGCGCTATAACGCATGCCCTTGATGAACAAAAAAGGGCACAATGTGGACAAAGCTAATCCCATACATTTTGTAGCGTTAGCGTAGCGTTAGTCGCTTGCTACTTATCTAGGGGTAACTAAAGCTTGACCGCTGTAAAGTCGACCCTCGTAGCATACTCGCGTAGCATACTAAATGTATGCTACGAGTATGCTACGAGGGTCGACTTTACAGCGATCAAGCTTTAGACAAAGCTTTTTAGAGATATCATACTTACCACTTACCATCTCAATAAAATCCAAATTGCCACTGCAACATTGTCTTCTTGATGCCCCGGTATTTGTTTTCTTTTTGACAAACGGTTATCCATTCAATAACGTTTTTAATTGGCTAACGTCAAACGCGAACGATAAGTTTTTTTCAACAAATTACAAACCTCGTAAAGAGGCATTAATAACCAAAATTTACTACTAAGTATAGTAAGTAGGTATAGTATATTATTTACTTATTAACTTATCTTTCATATTGTGTATGTATTTTGATATGCAATAAAGAGTTTTCTTATCATTACTATTACTATCTAAAGTCTTTATTGCTATAACTTGTACGTTTGTTTTCGTAAGTTTCCTTCAGTTTAATAATCACTGCACAGTATCGTCTAAATCACGTAACTCCGTCGTTTTATATCCGGGTGTGTCCCAAATCTCCCAAATCCGATATACATGTAACATGTAATATCGTCGAGCATAAAACTTAGCTTTATAGGAAAAAGAAAAATTCTGCTCGGATCCCGGCGTTAGGAGTTAAGCCTCCCTCAGTATGCCGCGCGTATCTCTGCACTATATTGAAGACAATGTAATAATATATTATATTATTACACGCGTATTATATTCATATTTTTTGTGTACTTGTTTTATTCATTGTTTTTTCCTTTGTAAACGGATATTCGCTTGTATTTTGTATCTGTCGTATATTGAAGTCGAAAATTGACGATGTGTAGGTATTAAATGGATCAACAATCAACATTCAATACACATCCTCAATCCGTAACAATTATTATATTATGCAGTATTTAAATCAGCTTACTTCTTAACACATGTCCATTACGGTATTTACAATATTATTATTATTAATATGAGCCATAACAGTCCCACTGCTGGGCAAATGCCCCAATTTAGGACTCTCTCTCCTGGTATGCCTCCAGCTCATCACGTTATCATTCTTTACATTAATTTAACAAAAATATAGCTAGCAAGCTGCTACGGTTAAGATTAAGCCTAAGATAATTTAGTTATTAAGGAAAACTAGTTTGTGTCAGCCCTAGAGCTGATGTAGCGGGTATCGGCGGCTGGGCAGTAAACCACAATGAGGCCGAGTTTATGGCTCATGTATCAGGGTCGTCACATCAGCTGCTGAGGTACCCCACTCCACTCCTTCGACTTCGTATATCCCTCATTATTGACCTCCTTGCGATTCGAAGCTCTAACTAAAAACATAACCCTCCCCCAAAAATGTAATGGAAATCCGAAATTGCTGTTACATCATTATCGATAATGATTAATGCTTTTTGCGTTTTATGATTAAAGGAGCAAATAAGTGGAAAGGAGCAAAATTCAAAAGCCATCCTTCGTTTATTCTCTAGGGCTTTAGTGAGGTTCTATTGAATTATTTTTTCGATAATTGACTTTAATTCTTTTCATCTTTTCTTTGCTATAAAATTATGATGCCGGTTTACAAAACTTTAATAATATTATAGCACTCATGTTAAGGAGTTACTTGTTGATTTTTTTATTTGTATAACAGCTGTTTTGTTACAATTTCATTCGAAACAATATTTTTCGTTAATAACCACAAAAATTTAAAAACAAAATCTCGATCTTAAGTACATCTAGATTAGCAATACACCGATTGCGTCACCTGTCAAATAATAAAGGGTAAAAGGAGGTGTGAAGGTGTCGATATCTGAAACCGGGTGTTGTAGGAAGAGGTTATAATGAACATTGTGGAGGCTCGATACGGCGACGACTTCCCTACCGTGAAGCACCTGCCGAGAGACACTTCGGTATCGGAAATCCATTACTTCGACCGATCTTTAAGGTGATTTCACCTTTATTCATAAATAATTATGGCCCCCGTCGTTTAGGACGGCGGTGTGAAGAGTTATCGACTATCGGGTGCTTTTAATTTATAAATTCATGATCAGCAGATTTAGCGAAACGTGTCAAGTTTACAAAGATTGGTTTCGTGCTGAACACCTTACGTGATAAAGGATATCGAAATAAACAACCTTTACTGAAATATAGCTTTAATCACTTTAATAATAATGATCATATTTACATGTGGCGCTTAAAACTAAAGTAAACATTGTAAAAATGGTACAGTAGTACTATATAACCTTCGAGCACGTGGACGACACTCGCCGAGCGTCCCGTCGTAGGACGTGATGTTGGGGCTACGTCGGGACTCGTACACGTCGTAAACGGCGCGGCGAGTGCCGTCCCAACTACGCCAGTTAAAACGTCCGATAAAATCATTATGTACAATGCAACACATTTCGCATCGACCGAAAATTCATACACCTCGAGCGCGACGCTTTGGTAACTTTCCAATAAATTCCTCGAGCGTCGTAAAATATTCCCGTGTAGCGAATGCATACATAACTTATATTTCGCGATTTATGCGCATGATAAGGATCTGAAGAAACTAAATAAATGTTAGGTTCGCTTGTGTTTATGAAAGTTCAGTCGATGCGAAGTGATATAAAATTTACGCTAGTCGATAAAATGAATGATACACATGATCCGATCCCCGACATGTTTTGGTTTAAAATTGACAGCTCCTCGATTCCCTCATCGTCCGAACATCCTATCAGTCCCCCGCGCGAACCGGTCATAGACGTTTCGCGCACTCGGGTAGTATTGAGTACAAAAAATAAATAACACTCAAACTTCATACAAGTAAGCACCAATAGCTATGTTAAAAATACAATACAATATATGGACACAAAACGCACCATACAAACTAAAATATACGGTCTCAGTGGCTACCTGGTTCTCGTTTGCAGAAATTATAGTCGAATACACCGTGTACAACATCAAGTCATGCCCTAACCTGAAAATATTATAAGAACCAAGTAATTGTACTTTAATCTATAAAACTATCGAGTACAAAATAATTAAAACGGTTGACTTACAGTTTTTATTTTAACTCAACCTCTATTATAATACGACCACCGTCAAATTGCAAGCTGCGACGCAATAGCAAAGTGGTCATATTACAACAGCACCTACTAACATTTGGCAAGTACAAAAAATCGCACGTTCTTATCAAAAATTACACGCAAATTAGGCCAAATAAACACGTTGGTAACAATAAATATCCTAGCGTCACCCCATTGTTTAATGGTTGTAAAGGGAGGATATTCAAGACAAAATTGAAATGGGATGAAACTAGGAGTCACATCTGACGCTTATAAATCATCTTACTTTAGACTTAATATTGAAATTAAAGGTGGGCCTTTGATCTTATTGGAATATTTTAGGAACTATATTTTTGATAATTAATATACATTCAAAGAAAAATATAGCTCGAGTGTAAAAAGCGCATGTAAGACCATGAAATAAGACGAAACACTTTTGTCATTTCTTAAAACAGTCTTAAATATCTACTTAGCTATTTTACATGAGATAATTTATTACGATAAATAAATTAGCCAAGTTCCTTTAAAACTTAATCTCCGATCTAAAAAACGCAGTTACTGGGCAACGGAAGTTCATAGATTGGCAAACAAGAGATCCTATCACACTTTAAACAAATTATTGACCAAATCAATAACTTGAAAGCTCGCAATGTCTTTCGTAAACCAGGACTTTAAACGTGGGCATTACAAAATAAAGCTGCAACAATAAAACTGGAATCCATAGAGGGAATGTAAACGAGAAATTTAGAAATATCAGTCTTGGAAATCGATTAAATACGCCCAAACTGACAACACTCAGAAATCATGATTGTCATAAGAATAGCACTAAAATAAATACTTAATACGCTCATTTTATCATGCACTCTGCGTATCCTCCTCAATTTTCATAGCATGAACTAACTACACACTTACAATAGTAAAATTTGCAAAATGGTCCATAGTGTACTTCCACCATATACGCAATAGTAAAAAATCTAGCACAAGGTATTTACACGAGCACCGCGAAATGATGATATATACGATTGCACTTACTCACTGATATTCCACTGTTATCACTACAAGCTCGTTGGCACACAGTTCGTCTACTCGCAGAGTGTTGGCTACACTTCCGTACCGTCTTCTCCCTCGTCTTCGAAGAGTGGTTCGTTTGGACTTAATTCTGTACTAGGCTTTTTCTTGGGCTTCGGTGGAGGTCTCGGTGGTATTTTCCCGCTTCTTCCCATAGTGCCGGATTGGTTTAGCGACTGATTAGTTTCGTTTTTGTGGGGATCCTCCTTCGCTGGAGAGCTGTGCTCGTCCTTAGTCTCGCTGGCGAGGTTTCTCCTTAAAGAGCCAGTCTCCGGTTTTCCCTTTCGACTTGATGGGCTATCGGTAATTTGGGACATAGCGTTTTTCTCCATCATCAGTTGCTTCCTAGGTTCAGGTTGGGGTGTTGATGTATTTTTAGCCGTCCAACTCATTCTAGGATTCACCGGTTCCTGAGGGCCAGGCGTTGACATTTGATTTGATATTTGCGAGCTGATACTATTTCTAGTCGGCGTGAAGGGAGGTGGTACCGGAGACGGAGCGGGCTCCTGCTCCTCGATAGGAGCATAGTAAAGCTGATGTGGATTCGGGTAAACGGTAGGAGTAGCCGGAAGCGGCCTGTTTCTCATTGGAGAAAATTGCTGTTCTACACCAGCTTTGTTTAGTGATAAAACCGAGCTTCCGTCGGCGGTAGTTCTCAAGCCTAGGTTGTCGTACAAGGGTTCCTGCGCTTCGGTGCTCGGAAGTATTTGCGTACTCGCTGTGCTCGACCACGATGGTACCCTAGGTCTTCTCGGAATGGTCACGTAGCCTTGTCTAGGAGTCACAACCGTCGGTGTCATGGGGGCAGTGAACGGCGATTGAGATCGCGAATATGGCAGTGTTCGGAATAGATTTTGATTGGTAGTCATGCCGTAAATTGGTGAATGAATAGGGCTAACCGGGTTGATAGCTAGCCGGCTGGTATCGGGCACAGTAGACGCGTTGCTCGCTGCGGGTGATATCTGAGCCGCCCTTGCGGGGAACGACAGTAGGTCAGGAGGATACGCGCGTCCATCTGTGCGCCCATATTCAACGTTCAGTGCGTCTTGTGATCGCTTAGAAAGTTGTTCATAATCAAGTGACCGCTTTTCATCTTCGTTGTGAGCTGAAACAAAGAATTTTTTTAATTATAACTTAACATTTTATTATGTAGAAATATGAAAAAACTGTCATAACTCATAACTAACTATAAATATATCTTCATAATTGAATGATTTATAATTATTGTAAAACTGAATTGAAACTTTTAGATTAAGCATAACAATTAATTACGTGAAAATTATTATAATTAACTAATTTCCCAAGCGCCTATGTTGTGACTTTTTATAGTTACTGATAAATTGTATAATACCTAATGATACGATTACGATAATAATAATTATAAACTTACCAAAAACTGAGTCATTATCAAGGAGGTTCTTGTTTAGTTCGGACATTTCCGTACCACCGCTCGTGATGGAGGGCGGGACATCGTATCTCCTCGGTGGCTTTGTCACAGGGTTAACAGCTGTGATGAGGCTCTTCTCCATTTCGGGTATTACGGATCCTTCTATCAATGCTTCACCGTTAGAATTATCTGCCTTCTTCTTTTCTAAGCTACGTCTTCTGCAGCAGAAGTAGCAAATGATGATAAGAATTATGAGAAGAATCGCTGCGGCACAGGAAACTCCGATCAACATAGAAAGCATACTGTTATCCATCCCCTGCGGCACGACCACCCCCGGTGTGACGTGAGTGATAGCCAGCGTCAAGCTCCTCTCCTCCACTCCACCTGCGTTTTTAGCTACACACAAGTATTCTCCGTTATCCGAGCTGCCGGCGTCGACGATCGTTAAATTAAACCATTTGCTATTATCAGAATTACTTTGGGTCACATAATATTTCTGCTCGCCCTGATATCTATACGACCCATCGATTATTTGCGCGTTTAATACCCAATTAACTTCAGGCGAGGGATTGCCGTTCACTTGGCACGAAAGGGTTACGTTTGTGTCCGATGATCTCAGGGTAGTTTTTGTGGAGGGGTAAATAATGCTCGGCCGGCAAGCAAAATCACTAGAATCCAGTTCCTTCCACAATTTTCCATGTACCTTCGGCGGTTCGCTGCACGAAATCGGCGACGTGTAGAGATTTTTACTGATGACCCAGTTTCTAAAAGACTGCAAGTAGCAGTCGCATCGCCAAGGATTATTGTGTACTTCTAAATTAGACAATGAGGCCAGTGAACTGAGCGTGTCCGTCTTGAGGTACTCCAATTTATTATCGTTAAGCTTCAAGTTGTTGAATTTGGGTAAATTCATAAACGTCTTTCCACCGATTTGAAGTATCCTATTATTGCTCAGATCGACTTTTTGGAGGAACGGTAGATTATTGAAAAGGCCGTCCTCTAATTTTTCTATTTGGTTATCGTTCAGGAGGACCCATCTTATTTTCACAGTCTCCTTGAAGGTATCAGCGTGAAGCGATTTTAGGTCGTTTTTCGATAGGTCCAGTTCGATCATAATAGCGAGACCGCTCAGGCCGTTCTTCTGTATCGTTAGAAGTTTGCACTCCTTTAGGACGAGCTTCTTAAGATTTATAAGCTGGACATCCTCGAAGGCGTGTCTCGTTATTTCGTAGAGCTCGTTGCCGGTCAGGTCCAGGTTCTGGATGTCGGGGCTGAGGGTTTTCGGTATCTCGTGTAAGCGCGCTTTCGAGCAGTTCGCCTGCTTGTTGCCGCTGGCCCATACACATTTGCATTCTTCAGGGCAGTTCGCCGTGAAGTCTTCCGTGACGACTGCGAGCACCAGGCTCAGAAGTGCGAAACACTGAAGCTTCAGCGCCATCGTGACCAGCAGTCTGAAACAATGAGAATAACACGGTTCAGACACGTATTTAATTACATTAATAAAGGTAAAGGAGCGTGTTGAACAAACATAAAATAGGACGCCTAACAAAAAGTGAGTACCACAACTTAAGCCTTTTGTGGAACTTTTAAGGCAGGTAACAATTTACGAACTTTATCCTGGTATGCGCATAATGGGCTCGTTATTGAAATTACAAGTCGGCTGATTTATGCGGCGACTCCACCTCCCGGCGATAAAATCTGCCGAACTCCGCAATCGGCCTCGGAGATGAAGTCATTAGGGAACAATTAATACACCTACTCCCACAGGGACCGAATATGGTTATAAACTTGAGACATGCGAAACAAAGCAGTAATATGCGTAATTTCTCGCCGTGATAATATTAAAGCGGAATTCATGGCACGATGAACATTTTCGGCGAAGATTTCGAGAGCTCTCGCCTGAAATCAATGCGTTTGAGGTAAGTTCTTCAGTGCTCCAAGTTTTTGCCGCTTTTTAAAGAAAATATTTTTTATTTTGAACACTTTATTTAGCTATTAATAATTATATAAAAGAAATACGCATTTTATTTTATTTTATTTATATTAGCCTATAGTGTCCCACTGCTGGGCAAAGGCCTCCCCTAGGATCTTCCACTGTTCTCTCTCCTGCGCCACCGATAGCCAGCCTGGCTGGTATGCCTCCAGCTCGTCACGCCACCTTTTTCTAGGCCGGCCACGGCAGCGGCGTCCATCTTCGGGTGCCCACACTGTTGAGACCCTTGCCCAGCGGTCGGGATGCATGCGGCTAACGTGACCCGCCCACTCCCACTTCAGCTTGGCCGCCTTGACACATTCGTCCTTGATGCCCGTTTGGGAGCGCAGTATGGTGTTTCTTATTTTATCGAGAAGCTTTACTCCTAACATACTGCGCTCCATTGCTCTTTGGCATACCCCGAGTTGGGACCTTTGCGAATCGGTCAATGACCATGTTTGCGCACCGTAGGTTAGGACCGGCAGAATGCACATGTCGACGAGTCTTCGCTTCAGGGAGATTGGTAAATCCCCCTTCATCAGCGTCTTCATGGACCAGTACGCATTAGTTACTTATATTTTTAAACAAATATGTTTAACCTTAGTTTGACCTTCAATGACGTCAACACTGGAAAACATAACGTTAAATAATTAGCAATAAACTCGACCAACATTACGTTGCGAAGTTTTGGTAAGTTTCTAGAATCAGCTTTCAGGCTTTCACATAAATAAGAGAACGAATTTGACGAACCAGCCATTATAAATACGATTGAAAGAAAATTTTACTAAACAAATATAAATAAACACGAGGAGGGGACGTAGGGACGGAAATATACTTTTATCGTCAAATATGTCGTATGACATAGATTGAATAACAAGCAAATAAAATATGCTGTAAATATTTTTAGCTAAAATGCTCCTTGGCGTAGAAATATCTAACTATATTAAGCTAAAAAGTGAAGCAAAAATATTATAATCTTTTACTCTTAGGCATAGGATGGTGACACAAAATTCTTGGTCACTTGTACCAGGCTGGCGGCTCTACAGGGGTCTAATTACGTAAAGGCAAAAAGGAAAATGATGGTCATAGCGCTCGCACTGGCGGCCCAAACGCATGGGCGTTAATCGAACGCTTCGGATAAATAACGAAATCGAACGATTTGTTCCACAAAAATTCTGGTATTTTCAGATAGTCGAAAAAAATAAGTAGGCGGTAGCGTAATGCCATACTTCTCGGGTGTAGCTTACAGCCGGCCATATCGACGCGAATACATTAATTTTTAATAAAACAATTGAACCATTTATACCAGGCTAATTTTTGCATAGCTAATCATCGTCGAGTAGCCATTTATGAAAATCACCTTGCCATACTTTTCCGACAGGACCCAAATGGCCGCCATACCACTTTGTAATTTTAAAATTACAACTTTGTAGTGGTATGGCAATAACTTTTAAACTTTTGCGGCTAAAGTATGTCTGACAAAGTGTAGGCGACTCTCCGGGCCGCTTAGAGCCAAAACCGAGCCCCGACACGAGCCGACACGTGGAGAGACAGTACGGCCATTATTGCGCCGTAAGTGTGCCCATAAAAACGCAGCTCACTTAAGTAAATGTGTTTTTGGAAGCGCTATAAGGGCAATAAAAGAGCGAGCGCCGAAAATAGATATTGTAATAACCAGTCGTGACTCCTGATGCCCGCTTCAAAGCGGTCGAGTTCACTTCCAGTCGAAATGTAAAAGATGAAACGGTCGTAAACAAACCGGGTTAACATCGTCCGATTGTTTGTCGACAGATAAAATATATCAAAACACACCGTTAATATGAACTACATACACTCACCGGTATAATTTATTGTCTTCGCTAGTAGTCAAATATTTTTATTACGTTTGTCTAATAAAAATGTTTGATGGCCAGAAAACAAAAGTGGTTATTCAGTAAATATTATAAACAAACGCTGGCTGAAAACTTCTCTATTCGAGGTGCCCATGGTACTTCGAAAAACTTATAAATCTTAACGAGCAGCAAATATTTTGTTCTCGTTTTACAGCAGATTAGTTCGTAACTGAAGCAGCTCGAGAAAATTATAGTAATTTAAGTATTGGAATTTGCAATATCTTATGCATAGTTTCGAGGCGAAGTTCGTTGGAAAGTTTGAGTTTGTTGTAGCAACAATGTTTCGCGAGGAGCATTTAGGAGTTCTAATAAAGTTTATTGAGCACACGGCGCGATCGCTCATTAGATCGCTATTACCTCCAGCTTTCATAGCGCTAACTAATTTTGACTTGTTTACCTTAATTGTTGCCGAAAGCGATGCTTTAATGAGAACAGTATTAAATGAGGCCGCGATGTTTGAATGTGCTGTCAGGAATCCATTATTTTTTGCCTTCATCTAATTCTTCAATTTCAGCTCATGTTATAAGCTAAGAATTTTGCGCATAAGATTTAAACAGCACGTCGCACGGCGAGTGCATTGCTCCTCTAACGGTATTATATCCTGAAGTTATGTTCTCATTAGTCACACTGCACAGTGTGATAAAAACCTCAAATTTGTTTCATCTCGTTTTTCTTTCAAAATACTATAGTTAATAGCTATACAAACATTAGAGTAGAACTCCGAGATCGATATTATTTGTAGTTTTTTTGTTAAAGAGTATCAAAGTTGGCCTTTATCCGGGTCATAAATTTGCATAAAAATTGAATTAAAAAAAAACTAATCAAGTAACATTAATTTTGTTTATACCGATTGAATAAGCACTTAATAATATACTTTTTCTCCAAAATTGGTTAACCTACTGTGATCAAGTAGGGAGATATTAATTTGTTTATTAATTTTAGTTTTTCATTTTTAATTTCCCCATTAGATCGAATTAGAAAAAGTTTTAAGCATGACACGATAGAGTGAGTAATCCTTTATCAATATTAATAAAAATCATATTCTAATGACGTCTAAATCAAAAGTTACAGAGTAATTAAAATTTTTGTTCAGGGTTACCACTTTTTATATCCGGATGTAAACCTTTTTTCATGCGCGTGTGAGATATTATCTGTTTTGGTAAAATAATAAAAGTCATTTATATTGATGAATATAAATTACTATTATTTCAATAATAGTCGTAAATAAAATGATGATTTATGGTAACAATTATGGTCTTGTTATTTGTTATTCAACATTGTACATTTTAATTTTTTATGAGAAGTACATATTTCAATAATTTATGTGAGTTGAACTTATTATTAATTAATTCATGATATTTTGACAGAAAATATAATATTATAACAATTTATCTTTAAATAGACAAAAATATTACGGTTATTGATACTTTTGTTACAAAAAGTATAGATATTAATTTCAAATCGAATGTAAATGTACTTCTTCGAATAAATATCGTTATAAGTTAAGTTTTTAATTAGTTTTACCAGTATTTCAGAAGTTTTCTCATTTTCATAAATAACACAAAGTTATTTATGAAAATGAGAAAAAGGTAAGTGAATTGTACTTGTAAAGTATTGAAGTGCTTGTATTAAAAAGTGTAATAAATTATGTTTAACTTACTGGTGTTTATGATTTATACAATACTTTTATTTTGCAAATTAATGCCTTTTCTTACACGCGCTTTATTAAAGGGAATGTTTACCACTATAATATAATTAATAATAATTGATTATTAATTTATTTAGAATAAATATTGATTAATAATAATTTATTATTCAATAAATATGAATGGATGGTTGGTTGGATGTTTCCAGTTTATCAATCCTCATTGGCTAATATTAAATTTTCCTCCTCATTGTCCTCCTGATTTTCCTCCTGATTTTCCTGTTCGGCTTGGTAGCCTATATGCAAATTATCAAGATCACGTTTAGGCAGGTCTAATAAAAAAATAATCTAAAAAGTGAAAAAAATATAACGTACATCAATTAATTTATACGCTCAAACAGTATCTAATCACCTTCTGAAGTAGTCGGGGAAAATAAATTATCAACCGGATAAATCAAACAAGAGACTTTTAGTGACAACCCTAGGTCACTAAAAATCCGGATATAAATTGAATTTGATATAACTTCTGACACAGACGTTATTAGAATGTGATTTTTAATAACATTGATAAAGGATTACTCACACTAACGTGTCATGCTTAAAACTTTTTCTAATTCGATCTAATGGGGAAATTAAAAATTAAAAACTAAAATTAATAAACAAATTAATACCTCCTTACTTGATCACAGTAGGTTAACCAAATTTGGAGAAAAAGTATATTATTAGGTGCTTATTCAATTGGTATAAACAAAATTAATGTTACTTGATTAGTTTTTTTTTAATTCAATTTTTATGCAAATTTATGACCCGGAAAAAGGCCAACTTTGACACTCTTTAACAAAAAAACTACAAATAATATCGATCTCGGTGTTCTACTCTAATGTTTGTATAGCTATTAACTATAGTATTTTGAAAGAAAAACGAGATGAAACAAAATTGAGGTTTTTATCACACTGTGCACTGTTTACCGACTTATAAGTCTAGTCACGAGGAGAAATTATTTAATTAAGGTGCGGTTTCAATGACTACGGTCTAGAGTCTAGATGCTTCTGTAGATTTAATTAAAAATTAAACTACAAATGTCGGTATAATATGTTAATCAAATTAATATATTATATTATATATAGCTGCTTACAAAATAATTGCTGTTTATTCTGCAAATAAATAAGTCTTGAAAGAATTAACATAATAATGTGTTTGGCCCAGAGAATAGCACCTTTATGGTGATTTGCAGACTTCATTATGAATGGTTTCAGCGGAGCAGCATGGAGACAGTCGGATCGAACACGATGCGGTTATTAAATTGTTCTCAATCATAGATCGTCACGTCGAAGGCCGACCCCGGGCCTTGTGTCAACATTTTTATTAAAAAACTTGCTTTATTTCTCTTATGAAATTTTACTCCTCGAGTGTTCGACGTCAGAAATAATAAAAATATCAAATTAATATAAAAACACGGCCGCTTTTGATATCGTAGCTGACGGTTCGCTCTCTGGGCAATTTAATTTCGGCGCGGGCTTATGTCCTACAATGAAAATGGGTTACAGTCGCATTAATGTTTTTATTGTGGAACAAACATGAAAAAAGCGACACAGAATTGACGCGACTCGACCCGGAGGAACCCTCGGGAAGGCTTTTTGTTAGTGCTCAACCGGGGCCCTGAGCGGGGACTATTTCGTAAGAAATTTTAATACCCGCTACATAATGTATTTTGTGTCTATGCTGCCTAGAAACACTATCATAATACGATACTGTTCCTATTATGTCGTCACGACAAAATTCATTGGATCAAAAGCTTTGTGAAAAGAACAAAATGTACCAAACAAAATAACATTTGTATAGAAATGGTAGCATAAAAATTTAATTGGGCAAATTTGAACAAAACAAACAGTTGTACAGTAGCACTTGAGTTTTGGCATATGACGAGAGGCGGAGGTCAGTGGGTCGGCGCGCGACGTGTTTTCTTTGTAGTTTAAATAACTGGACCGCTTATGAAAAATAAACGAGGCTTTTTGTGATTCCTCAAAGCTCGCCAGCGGGCTCTTGCGTGGACTAAATTACTAATTTTACGACTCCGACTGCACGAATTAACCTTTTAGTTCCTGTAGCGGTAGTTTTTTCGGAATTTATGGATGACAAATTGGAAATATTTTACGTTATTGTTGTTCATTAAAGCTGGTTAGTGCTGAGATTGGTTTGAAATTCTTAGCGTTGACCTATAGCGCTGTACGTTTCCAAATCCGTGTCAAAAGGCATGCCTTTACCTAGGGTCTGATTTAAAAATATTATGTTAAGTCAATGCAATAGGTACTAATAATTATTCTCCTAAAGACGATAGAGAGCAAAGGATATATTGAGCAATGAGCAGTAATATAGCCCTAAAAACTGAAATTCGACGATTGTGATTGTCATTATTACAACACATAATATTTGTTCGCGATTCCGATCGCTCGTTATAATTTCGTTTGAATATTTACAACGTCATCAATTTCAAAGTAACTAAACAAAACCGTCTGTAATTAATGGCGTATTCGTCGGTATTAGATGGATTGGTTTCCTGGAATCACTTTACGCGACAATTCCACTCCTAATATACAATTCCGAGGAAAAACTTCGTCGTTCCAATTACACTGAGATGTGTACACCGATTTGCTTTCATAAGGGTATGTGCACACAAGGACGAGGCGCAGCTGGAATTGTCGATACACTTTTTAAATTTTACGACCGATTACGAATAAAACATATTATTGTACAGAAAATGCATTGTCATGCCAAACCAGTTCAAACCTGTATTAATTTTACATTAGATGAAATAGAGGATCGGCGCGCGGGATGCACAAGAGACAAATTGTAAAATCAAAGGCAGCGTTCAACTGTTGTTCAAACCAAGTCATCTCGTCAGTCATTTCGAGCACCTTACTCGTGGAATGGTCGAGACATTTGTTCTAATTGTCAGTCAGTCAGGCCTGCTGGAGGCATTCGTCAAACGACTCCCAAACGCCACGCGAACAAACAGTTTAAAGTATTAAATCTCTCCGCTACGTGATCAGAAACCAGATGGCGAACACTCTGAATTAATGGGATTGTCGACTTTTATATTTTATATAAAGTGGGCTAGCTGAGCGCTTGATAGCGGAAATAATATGAAGTACTTTTATAATGAAACTTGTTTAGTTCGTGACGCCATGCGCCAGCTGCAATCAGTAACGTCCACAACTAGCTATTATATATTATTATGTAGTGAACTATGTGATTTTCACAGCTCTCTACGGACTCGGGCTAACAGATAGCATGTACAATTTACAGTATATTACGGTAGTTCTTGTTACCGAGCATCAGTTTGTATCAGCACACTATTCTGCTATCTTGATTGAACAGCAATACAGCTTTTTATCTTTTTTTTTTTTTTTATTTTTTTTTTATTTTTTTTTATTTTTTATTTATTTTATTTTATTTATTGACACACAGAAATGAATATACAGTAATAAAGTATAACAGTGTTAAAAAGCCCCTACTGGGCTTGTGTTAACACGGCTTCACGGGATA
Organism: Plebejus argus; assembly: GCA_905404155.3. NCBI lineage: Eukaryota > Metazoa > Arthropoda > Insecta > Lepidoptera > Lycaenidae > Plebejus > Plebejus argus. Next base: position 19,049,125 of record FR989930.1, on the reverse strand, counting down.
TAATATTGGAACGCTACAGTGGACAATTAAGTAAGTAACCTACATCTAAAATATTCTAAGTACATATTTTTTATTAAATAAGCATTCACCTGTTCATCACACTGCATTGCCATTCAAAATACTTGTAATTATTCCATTCATACAATGCGTGCGCGCGCCGCGCGCTACGCCCGCAGAACTAGTGCAGCGGCTGCGCGTTGCAATTTGCAATAGGCATAGCTACTGCCAGTAAACCAGTTTCGTCGGTGTTGCGCTGGCTTATACAGGACGATAGTAAATGTTACACATTAACTTATATATAAAAATGAATTTTCAAATGTGTTGGTCGCGTTAAAACTCGAAAACAGCTGAACGGATTGCTTGGACGGACTGATTTTAGTCTTAAAATATTCGTAGGGGTCCAGGGAAGATTTTAAAGTGACACAAAGTTCACCGGGACAGCTAGTTAATTTATAAATAGGTTGTATGACTGCATCAATTTATGTTTTTATGGCACACATAGGGTATTAACTTAGGTTATTTATGTTTTACGTAAATTATTACCTACGTAAACACTCAGAATAGTGTGTTTTCATTATACGTTTTATATTAGTTTCATTTAATTTATTTAAAATATCTTTCGGTATTTCGTTATAAAGTCTAGGAACAATATATTCAGCTGTTCTTTCTCCGTACTTATTAGTACTTCCTATGGTAGCTACTTTTTTGTGGGTCATTTTTCGTAGATGTATTTTAGCAGTGACAGGTTTAATAATTGTTTGATTATATAATATACTTTCTGTAAGAATTAGGTATTTAAATTTTGTGTGTATTGGCAGTATTTTGCAGTAACCAAACAGCTTATCGTAATTATCTTTGTGTTTGTTTTTTATTTTTTTGGGGACAATTAGTTTTAATAGTCTTAGCTGTAATGTGTATATTCTATCTAAATAGCTTCTAAAAGTTCTACCATAACTTGTAAGTCCGTATGATATTATTGAGTCAGCTAATGCATTATATAGATTAATAAGAACATTGTAGGGCACTTTGTCTTTAATTGTATAAAACTTCGTTAGCAACAGTCTCAATCTTTCACAAATGTGGTCAATATGCGGACCCCAGTTAAAATGATCATCTATCAGGACTCCAAGGTAATTTGCTGTATTAGTTTGTTCTATGTTTGGGCAAGCACACGTCTGAGATCTCGTATGTAGACATAGGTGATTGTGTGCTATAAGTTTAAGAGATTGTGATATCGATTGTCGCTTATAGTTGATATGTATGAGTTTTGTTTTTTGAGCATTGAGTACTAATCCTACATCGTGCGACCACATACTTAGCGCAGTAAAGTCCTCTTGTAATTTTTGTAAGGCTAAATTAAGGTTTTTATCGGAGATAATGAGACATGTATCATCAGCATATTGGTATATAGAGCAGTGTTTGATTACTTTCTCAAGGTCATTTACGTAAGACAAAAAATGCACTGGCCCTATTACCGAGCCTTGAGCTGTACCAATTGTAACTCCGATCTTTTTACTCATTGTGTTGCCTATTTTAACAGTATAATAACGTCCTTTTAGATAATTTTCACACCAACTTTTCAATTTACCTCTTATGCCCATGCTGTCCAGTTTTTTTATTAGAAGTTTATGTTTTATTGTGTCGAACGCTTTGCTAAAGTCTATCAAAACGACTATGACATGTTCTTTTTTATTTAGTTTACTATTAACTTCGTCAGTAAATTGTGATAATAATTGTGTTGTATTTTTTTTAGGTCTAAAACCAAATTGTTTGTTTGTTAGTATATTATGTTTATCATAGTAATTAAGTATAAGTTTGCATATGTATTTCTCGAAAATTTTATCTAAAATTGGTAGTATAGTGATGGGCCTATAATTCTCGTAACTGTCCGATTTTCCCTTTTTATAAATGGGCCTAACTATCCCTGTTTTAAGTTCAGATGGATATATTCCTTTACTTACGCTGCAGTTAATTAGATTGGCAATCGCTCCGCATAGATGTTCGCTAGCAAGTTTGATATCAATTGTGCGGATACCATCTATGCCAGGGCTTTTGCTTATGTCTATGTTCTTAATGATTTTACTGACCTTAAATGCAGTAGCTTTTCTGAAATACATTGATTTGTCAATATAATTTGAGTAGCTGTTCTTATTAAGGAGGGTTTTGTTACATTTTGGAGCCACTACATCGACTGAGTTGCGAAATGAATTTGCAAATCCATCAACAACAACATGTTCGGTGTTTTTATTGATATTAAATGATTTATATATTGTTTCTTCTATTGTGTTTTTTGTCCTGCCCATCATATCGTTCAGTATTTGCCATAATTTTCTGGGATTATTTTTATTATTTAATATTTGTGTATTACAATATTTGTTCTTAGATTTTCTGATCATTTTATTTAATTTATTCCTTTCATGATTATATTCTGACCTAAGTATTATATTAGTGGGATCTTTTTTACATTTTATATACATTTTATTTAATTCGTTACATCTATCCTTTATTTTACGCGTGACCCATTTTTCTTTATTTCTCTTAGATTGTGTGTTGATTTTAATAGTTTTAGTAGATTTTTTATACGCATCTTTAAAAGCCTGTTTTATGAAGTTATATATTTCTTCAGGACAATTCATTGAATTTGTTAATTCCCAGTTTATTAGTTTTAACTGTTCGTGAACGTTTCTTGTGTCAATAGTTGTGATATTTTTTACAACACTCTGTATAGGCGGTAAGCCCGATAACGCTATACAAATGGCTCGATGGTCCGCCAGTACAGTACCGAGCGCTGCGGTGTAAAGGTCCTCACTGTAGTTTCTGACAAATATATGATCAATACAAGATTGAGTTATTTTTCCGTTATATTCTTCAATTCTTGTATTGTCAGAAATACCACAGAGAAGACCCGCCCCCGAGAGCATGCTTAGGTACCTGTCTTTAATGCTATTTTCAGATTTTAAGTCTATATTTATGTCGCCTATGAGAATGAAGTTTTTAACCGTGTGGTATTTTTTAAGTATACGTGACAATTCAGTGCTCAGAAACAAGTGACTACTTTTACAAGGCGGTTTATACAGTGCACACAATGTTAATTCATAGTTACTTGATGTAGTAATCGTTCCTATGATGTTTTCGCAGTATAATGTGCTATATGTGTTAATCTTTATATTATGTTTTTGTTGTACATATATAATAACGCCGCCTCCTCGTTGGTTTTTTCTTAATTTTGTGTGCATTGTATATCCTCGCAGCTGAAACATTGAGCTTATATTATCTGAGATATTTGGTTCTGTTATCACAATGACATCTATTTTATTTCTAAAGTCATTTATGCAGCATTCTAACTTACAAAAGTTTTTAATCATTGATCTAATATTAATATGTATACAAACAAAATTAAAACAGTTATTTGGTAAGTTTGACAAGAAGCTACCTATATTAGTGCAATTAAATATTTCTTTAACATTTTGGTCCGGATTATCCATCAGTAAAAGTAGCAAAATTTGGTTACAAAGTTAATTAATTTAGGTATATTAGGGTTAGTAACATAATTTAGGGTAATTTTTTGAGGTCTTCCTCAAACCTGATAACATAGATTTTACTGTTCTCATCTTTTCGCACCATTATCTTGCCGTCTTGATTAGCCCATATGAATTTATATTTTTCGTTCAGCATTGTTTTCGCTTGATATAGAAGAGTCTTATTGTAGGGGGTAAGCGAATGTCTTATATAAATTTTAACGTTGTCCTCATTGCCGACACTAACCTCTTCTTTGAAGTCCCTCAATGTCGGACGTACTTTACGTCCAGCTTGAACCCATTTATTAGCATCAGCATAATTTTTGAGCTTTATTAAAAGAACAGAGTTGGGTTTACCAAGCTTTTGTTGCCTTTTTGCAGACTTAATCTGGCCATTGTCCATGTCTAGTTTCTTGGCCAGGTTATGAGTGATACTTGTTAAGTTTTCATCTTGCTTGTATGGTATACCAGCTACCTCGATGTGGTTGTGTAACATCTTCTGTTCTAATTCGCTATATTTTTGTTCTACCGCCATTAAATTATTTTGTAAGTTTTTATTGCTGTTTTTTTAATCTATCATCTAGTTCAATCAAATAGCAAAATAGTATTCTTAGCGTCGAACAAACGTCAAACGAACGATTTTGGAAACCAATCGGAATTCAGAACCCGTTTGCCTTTAGTTAAAATACCTGATATTCAGTTCGGTTTGGTGTCGGGTAAAACAAACTGTCGCGTTTGCATCGTCGCCACTAGTCAGTTCCCTGTGTGAGAGCTGTCAAGTGTCGGGGTCGTCAGGTATTCCGGGGGATATTCATTACCAGGGTTTACGGTAATGTTGCAGCATGCGCCGCCGGGAGACGTTCCACTTTGTGATTCGCCTCTTACAATTGCTGGGTGTGGTGTGAGGGATAGGCTGAAGGCTGCTTTGATAATGGCGTACAATTGCCCAGAAAAAATAATGGTGGTGTAACTCTTTGATTGATACAAAAAAATAGCTGTTGCACTACAAGAGTGGCGGCAGAAGGGACAACAACAAGAAATAAGCACATTTTTGCTGACCGATAGAATGAGATGGGGATACCGACTCCCCCTCCGTTCGGTCACCTTATATATTGTGTTCTGATAACATTTTTACCCATCACAAAAGAGTGCACAACACCGCTAAAGAACATTTTACTAAGAATAATAAATTATTAAGTGTCGACTAATTCTGAATTTGTATTGACTTAATCTGAACGTTTAAGGGCCCGGGGTACTTTCTCGTACGAAAATATTTAACATGTTTGAGTAAACTTTAAAAAAATATTTTTTATTATTTAAATATTTTGTAGTAAATTTACTATTTATTTATATATTTTTTAGTATTTTTGTCTATTTTTTGGTGTTTAAATATTTAGTAGTAAATTTACTAAAAATATTCAAACACAAAAATTTTTTTTAGTATTTAAATATTTTGTAAAAAAAATTTATTCAGGACCCTAGGTAATTACTATCTTAAGCTGAAAAATAACTCAAACATGTTAAATATTTTCGTATGAGAAAATGATTTTGGTATTAAGAATGTATGAAAATTTCGAGGGTACCCCGGCCTCTTAAGGCCAGTGTGCCGAGTGTGAGTTTTTGTTTCACATTCGATCGTGAACGCGTTTGGCGTTTACTAAGATTTTGTATGGGATTTGTAAATTGTGGCGCTGTACAATTTACATCTAGTGATGCTCACGGGAGTGAGCACCAGCCCAGTGAGTAATCCCATACAAAATCTTAGTAAACGCCAAACGCGTTCACGATCGAATGTGAAACAAAAAAAACTCACACTCGGTACACAGTACCCTGTGACTTGCAGCAGGGGACTCTAAGAGCTCTCTCCGTACGCAATACGCGCGTGACGTAACGACGTAATTTCACGTTATTGGGACCCCGAAAGGCCACAGAGGGGAGTGGTGGTGTGTGGAGGGGAGAGTGAGGTATCGGCGGTCATAAACGTTAATATGTTGTGTGTAATCAGAGGAAGGAAATATAAATTACACGCGTCACATAAAACTCAATTTATCCGTTTATATAAACGTTTAAAACAACACGAATGTTGACGGGCGCTCGTCAGAGACATTTATGATAAATTGATCATAATTGATAACTTATCTTTCATTTAATGAAACGTAGTTTACACCAAAATCTTCATGAAATTAAAGTTAAGTAAGCAATAAATCTTTCTGAGTTCAGTGCTTAAAGGTTAATTTGCACTAATCGAAATGTGATCAAATATCATGCCATTTCTTTCATAAATACAATGAAAGAGAGAAATAAAATAATATTTAATTCAGAAATATCTTTAACCCAGACTGGCGCGTGTAGGCCAAATTATCACAATTCGTCACTTCGCTTTTAAACGATTTTGATGGAACTTTCGCTGGCTAAGTTGAAGGGAGTAACTTATGCATCCACTTTATAACAAGGCTTAGGAAACTTCAGACTGCCTATGTAAGTTAAAAAGGGGAAATTTTGTGAACATTTTCAACTCTTTCCGTAATATATTCTACTCTGTATGTAATACATTATATAGACTAGGTACAGGTAGCTCACAACCACCACCCACGCTCCATCTGGGTAAAATAATGGATTCCACGGGAATGTTTTTTCCCCAAAGAAGTAGCCATAGCTATGAGTGAAATGGTATCTAAGATCCTAAACTGTTTCCTTTCTGGTTTGATGATGATCTTGTATCACTGGGTTTCCAGATGATACAAGATCATGTTATCATCAGCCAAATACCTACTTATATGACAATGTAGTGAAATTCAATCGATAACAAAGTGGAGGCGCGGTGGACATAAAAGTATGTTTTAGTAATACAGAAGCAGATAAAACGTACTCTACTCTCTAACTCACATCGGTAAATATTTGGCGTTTGTAACACGAACGGTAGTGCAAATACTACGGAATAGTATTACCATTTACCAAACACGGACAAACTTTTTATGGACATTTCATACATCCATTTGGTGTGTATGTAGCAGAATCTATAGGTTTACTTGGCAATTTGATATTTTTTTTAATTCAATGCAGATTGAGTTAAAGTTGCTGCAAAATATAAGAATTTAACTCCAAGCAAACTGGAATCCGTTCTTAGCTGTCCTTGAAAGTAAACAAAGTTTTGACTTACCCATGTAAGTACAGAGTATGCTTATCGTCCCTGTTCTGAGATCAAAGCGACATACGGGCTCGCCTCGTGATAATGTTTGTCGCGGACTTCTAACGCGGTATGCTGCGATGTTAAGAGAGTAATGCAGAGATTTGAAGTAAGGATGAGTGCATAGGAATAGTTTCCAAATCTCAAAACTATAAATTAACATTAATCTTTTGACATCACATTATTTTTGTATTTCGTTTTTACTCATACTGATATAATAGTTAACAAAAAATCGATTAAATAATACCATAGCATTTTATAATTGCGTAGTTAATAATGTATCATTTAAATTGATAGCATAATAAACACCTTGTTTTGTCTTCCACGACTTTTGTCGTCTACGAAACTTTATGTACACGGATTATAGAGTCTCGCAGACAAGTTGTTTTCGTTGGAGACATTTTAAGAGAAGATGTTCTCTCTTCAGGCCTTAGCCCTTACGATGATAATTCAAATGGAATATTGGCTATCGAACAAGCGTGTACGTGATTTGAGATAACAGATATAGTCGAAAAGGATACATCGCGTCGGAGATAACATAAAGTATAAACACTTTATTATATTCATAGGTCGAGCTGAAATTGTCACTCCGAAGTCCGAACACGTTTGGGGCCAGGGTTTCAGATATCTGGGCCGTTGCATTGATATTGCGGGTTTCCTGTTATTGTTTTCTTGAATTTTGTGAAGATATTGTGTGGTTACCTTATTATTTGACTGGAACAATACCCAAACTACTTGTGAGGGTAACTGATAAGTTTTGTTTAAACCTTATTTATAAAATTAAAACTTATGTGTGGCATTCAGCAGGCGCCGAGTTTTAGAGGGTCGGGCTCCATTTACCATCTTTTCGGGGGCAGCAAGACTGTCTGCGATGAGACACGATTCCCTGCAAAATGCAGTTTGGCATTTGTGGACCTTAAAAGGTTTGGTGTAACTCCCAACAAAACTCGTCAGTGTGATAAATCTCTTAATCCTGCTGTATTTCATTCACATTCCGCACTCTACACGGCCGATGCGCTGGATCGATGCGTTGGTCCAAATCCCAATGTGTACAACGGGCCTAATATTGAAGATAGAAACCTTATTGACACTGCATTATGTGCAATATTTGTGTAGCCTTACGCGATAAGCTATCAGGTATCAGTGTTGACTGGAGCTGAGTCACAACTGAACAAAGAGCGATTGCAGGCATGGTTTACTGGTAAGTCACGCACAGACCTCTGGACGATAAGCAAACGTAAAATGTTTAGTCTATCGGATCGAATAACTTTGTAGAGAGAATGTCAGTATATAGCCGAACTTAGAAACTCCGTTTTTTGGAATTTGGTTAAAGAGGGCAAAGGGCAGGGTTTTGCTATTAATCTATACATCTATACATAATATAAAAAAACTGTAGAAATGAAAATTCTGTACATTAAAGATATTTAAAAAATAATAAGCGGGGGGTGTCACTACATCGCTATAGAAGCCAAAAATGTGGTTAGTTTTTTGTCTGTCTGTCTGTATGTCTGTATGTTTGTTCCACTATCACACGAAAACTACTGATCCGATTAGAATGCGGTTTTCGCAGATATATTTGTCTTCTTCCAACTTAACGTCTGGTGTATAAAAAAAATTCCCCCCACCCCTCGGGGACGAAAGAGGGGGTAAGATTTTGTATCAACTGATGAAGCAGAAATTCTTTAAATGGCAAAAACAATGTTTGCCGGGACAGTTAGTGGAAAGTAATATTATGTGTACGAATATCACGATAATTGCGGGTCACAATATTTCGCGGTCATTACTTAGCAAATAGCAATATAAATTCTCGATAAAAGAATTAAATAGTAAAGACAACTACTACTGCTATCTTACTACCCACTACTCCCAGATTTTCAAGGAACGACGCGACGTCTCATAACAAAGCTGAGTTTTCTCACAACATTTTGTTAAAAGAATATGAATTTCGCAGCAATTGGATTATGACGCAAAACATTGGTGGTGTATCGGCGTACTGAAATCCGATTAAAACGACCTATGAATATGGACAAAAAATATTGGCCATTTCTGCAAAAAAAGCATAAAAAAGCTTTTTGTTTTCCAAATGTAGGTATATAATGTTTCAATCTGTGCAATTTTTTCGATGTAGAGATTAAAATAGAAACAAACTGAAACAGGCTATTGTGGAATAAACGTAGTGTTAGAGCGAAGCTTTGACTGACTGTCGATCGCTAAAAATTCAAATTCGATATCACGTCCGAAGCTGAAAAGTACTCACAAATGTCTAAAATAATCTAAAATTCTATTGTAATTTTTGAACCATCACAAAATATAATAATGAGAATAGAAATTGTTTTGTTCCTATAATTAATTTGGAACTAATGTTTTCAGAATTGTTCTACCTATTGAACTACCATCCTTAGTTCGGAATCTAGCCCGGCTAAAAAACCGACGACTATTTTTAAACTCGCAGTCAATGTGGAATATAGTTCCTCAAATATTTTTACCGAAAAATAGTAAAAAGGACGTAGAGCATAGGTCAAAGGTTAGGTTGACATGGCCGTTAGATGACTAGAAAAATCTATTTTTGGCCAAACTAACTGTAGGGGATGATGATGATGAGTTTACACGCGGAATGCATCGACTCAATAAACAAAGAACGTCATTAACAAGAGTCAATGAGATGATTCAGGAGGTTAGCTTTAATAAGTGCTCGTTGTGGGGAAAAGCGTGTAGCGATACTATAGGGACATGCTCTGTCTAGACTGTATAGTGTTCTAGAGCATATAGGACATAGGTACTACAATGTAAAGATGAATATTTTGTTTGTTTGCATTTAATCAACTACTGGTATGGTTTGAATTAAATTTGGTACAGATAAGACATAAACTTACCTAACCCAAAGTGTAGTTATATGGCTACTGAGATATGTAATCATGAGTAAACATAATAATATTTGCTTTGTAGTACTTTTTTCAATCCCTTTAATTCAGATCAGCACAGTTTTGCTATGCATATCTAAAGTAAGTATTGATGAAAATATTTTTTGTCTCCTGAGGCAAGTCATGCAATTATTCGCTTGCATAGTACATAATATTATGTAAAGTCGTATCCACACGACGCTAGCGCTGGCACGTTAAATGAATCAAGTCCAGTGATTGCAGCGCGCTGTCCCCAATTACTTTCATCAGGAGCTGTGTCCCTAAGGACAGTTGTGACTTGTGTACCGCAGCTTGGGTACCGTATACTTGTAGGTATTAAGTACATAATATTATATGAACAATATTTGATATTTCTCCTGGTTCAAATTCCAATATGTAATTCAATTTTTCTTGTTGTTGGGTAGTTATGAGGGGTTGTGATTTGTAGTGATATTTATATTATAAACACAGTAAGCCTTATGAAACATCTAATATTAATAGTGTTAATAGAAATTATTAAATTGTATTATTTACTTAAATTTTTTTTAAGAGTATTCCTTACAAAGGCGTCTAATTTACATAATAAAGAAATTCTCTTTTGAAGCAGTTCAAGGCATGTTGATATCGTTTTAATTGTAATGTAATGCAGGGTGTTTGGACAGCAGCGAGCGAAACTTAAATACTAAACTAGACAGTAACACATTTTCATGATGGCTGATGTTTAAACGCTCATTTACGCTAAAATGGAAAAACCTAGATTCTAGACAAAAGAGTTAAAATTTTACAGCAAACAATACTGTTTAAGTAAAATTGTGTATTATAGCTTCGTATATAAGCTGTGTAAAAGTTAAAGATCGTTTGGCAAAAATGGTGTAAAAGGCGAAAAGTTCCAGTACCTAATAGATCTCTTTGGTGGGGCGAACAGTCAGAGGGACGGTGGCGGTTTTGGTCGTTACTACGTCATCTACGTACGTACTAACGTACATGTGCAGGTAGATATTTTCTACGCCGTACAAAGTGCGTATTAACGCTTAGAGTCGCACACGGCCTACACGACATGTTGTAGTACGTACGTATTTACAGACTAAGCCCCGATTTCTGCTGCCTGCCAGCTCTAAGCAGCATAACCTTTCTATAAGATACAAATGGGATCTAAAACATTCCAGTAACCAACAAAACTCATTAGTGGTTAAGTATAGTTTTTACTTGTATCGTGTATCGACTATCGACACCTTTCTGCCGCTTCGCCGGTCAGGCGTCAGCTCCGAAGGGTGACCTCGGAGCACTTTCCCGTAAACATTTAGATTGCTCCAGTCTAGGAGGAACAGTAAGGAATTTGGGGAGAAAATTGTCTTTGCCATTTACATTGCAATTGTTTTGTAATAATAATTTGCTTTCTAATATAATAAAATTAAAGCTTCTATTTTACTGCTAATTATTAATTTATGCTCACATGTTTTTTGGGAGTTCTTATAAAAGTAAACTTCAATATTTGGCCGTTTTACTTTTGTTTGTTTGACTTAAAAACCGTAGCGTTGTAAAAAAGTAACCATTACGAGTACTAGGTGCTCAGTTTAAGTTGGCATACCGTCCTTCTACCCTACGACCAGAGGGCGATAAAGGAGATTATTGAATAAGGTTTTTTGTGAGGAATAAAAAGGCACTCATATAAAGAGAATCGAAAATATGAAGCCATGATTCGCCCTTCCACATAAAAGGGCCAAGCGCCAGACCTTGTTACAAATTGATAAATTATGTTGCTTGTTCTTCCATTCAACAAGCTAAATATGAGAATATTATTTTGGAAGAATTTTGCTTTAAATACAATGTAGATTTAGAAAACTATACTGACCGTGTTACAAAAGCTACAGGGGGGCTATTACGACCTCTTATATCCAGCCAGTTTCCAGCCAGTTTACAGGCCGTGTCTATGCAACGGCCTGTAAACTGGCTGGATATAGGAGCTCATAATAGCCCCCCAGGCATAATATCACGACGAACTTTGACTAATATAACACAATGCAATTAGAAAATGCAATATCGTCTACCGTCGTTCGGGAAATACGACCGTTGCCGAAAAATTTCGAAAATTTCTATGCGCATTATCACTTTGGGAGCACTGTATACGCGGCGTTTTCCATGATACCTTGATATCACATTTTCATTGTGTATTTATATGTTCATCATTATTATTTTTTTCACCACTCGTAGCATAGAACAGCGTTTCGGGCAATAGGTTTAGAGCGACCGCAGACTTACAATTTCAAGTTGGCCAACTACAGTCAACTACAATTTTTAAATGAAAAAAATAATATGAGAACTTTATTAATTCGAGATAAAAATGTGCAAGGTGACAATATTTAAAATGTAATAAGCGTTCTCTGTAAAAATACAAAGAAAACAATACACCTTTTAAGCGTGATTACGTTTAGAAAATTTTCCCGCCTGTCATGACTTTCTTGACAGACTGTAAGTTGGCCAACTGGAAATTGTAAGTCTGCGGGGGCCCTTACTCTAACGTAACAAGCTCTGGTTATTATCAGGTATTATGGCAAAGTGGGCCACTTAGCACCAGCCACCAGCCCACCACGTACTGTGAATTGTGAATCATAGTATTCGTAGCTCCGATATGCAAAACTACATGACGCCCGCAACTCCGTTGCGCCAAATTCGTTTATCGCGCGGGATCCGTACAATTTTCTACGACAAAAACTTTCCTTTGTGTTTTACCGTCGCGTCTCTCAAAGTTTCTCTTGTTTTTTTATAAATCCGTACAGATTTAAACTGCGTTTGAAGACTGAAGAGATAACAGACCAACAGACAGATACCAATACGCGTTTATTAGATAGGCTTAATTGTACCGCATTCGGTAACAAATGGAATATTGCTAAACGAGACAGTGTATTCAGTAAGATTCCACTGATAGCATATTATGTCAGTCAGTTATCAGGGCGCTGGCCGCTGGCTAATGAGTAATGAGTAACGACGGACGGGGTCGACTCGTGCACGTCATGTGTTTAGGTCATATATAATATGTCGCAGTCATCTAGTTCAATCTGCGGTTCGATCGATTCGTTCGCGTTCAATGAATGACTAGCGCATTCATTGAATGACTCCATTCAATTGAATGACTCGGCCGAACGTTGATTGAACAATCGTCACTCAACGTTCAACTAGTTAGCGATTTTTAACATAGCCCTTTGAAAAGAGCGGATATGAAATCAGTCAGGTAATTGAATGTATTTATTTTTAACGGAATAGGAAATTATAACAACAGTATATAATTCTTAGGTAATTAATAGCAATTATTTATTACTCCGTCTGTCCAATACGATTGGATTTGGTTAGGTTAGATGGCAAGGCGGGAGCGTAGCGCAGCGAAGCTCCCGCCTTAGCCATCGTGGTTATTTTTTTGTAAACCACCCAGAAGTAGCCGTCGCCTCATAATTGAAGTCAGTTTTTAGATTAACCTATTATTACGCCACCAACAAATACTTAAAAAAAATCATAGCATTCCATTTAACGACTTCACTATGATGACGTTTAGTCAAGACGTAAAAACGTTACAGTCAGCGTCTTGACTAGTTGTCCTTCAGTCATTCAATAGAACGGTGTCATTCAATGAATACGCTAGTCATTCAATCGAATCACAGATTGAACCAGATGACTGCGACATATACATTATGGAACAAGTTAGATCAAATTTAAACACTTCACTTATCTCTTTCGTTTTGAAGATCCAAAATCCTAGTTGTTTATACAAGCTAAAGCTCCCTTAAAAATAACTAGTTTTGCCACTAAACAAAACTATCACCATCTCGTACATTGTCAATTGAGACACAGCCGTTTGTAGCATACCTATGTCGAATGTGGAATGATAATGTCGTCCAGCTATCATATCAAGCAATTTGTAAGTCATTGGTAATCCATCTCAATGAAAACAGTTTCGCATTTCCACACCCATATGACAATGTCATCTCGCGGATTCTCGCGGCGCCTAAAATATCCTTTGTACTTGCATATTGACCAAGCATAATGCTTTAGCTAGGTCTCTAATAAAGCGATTATTTTTTATTATTATTTGCCAAGAATACTAATGTAAACGATAATATCAGTCCAATAATATTTTTTGTCCAATTTCCAGTTTCCATTTCAATTATCGACTATGACCAAAGGGTTGTGGTCAACGTAATCTATACAATCGATGGTTCCCCGAGTCCCGACCGCTCGTCCAGCTGGGGATATTCGGTTGAATCTGTCGTATTCGGTGTAATGTGGCGACGTCACACCTGCTGCGGGTCCGTCGCCGCTCAACCGACAAATGATGTGTGGTTTGACCATTACTAGGAATGCGCTACGATTATATCGATAAAATAAAGTAACTGCTAAACTTGGCGTAATTGCGTCAGGACAGACGGATCATGATTGATATAATCCGTCCAAATAGTCTAGGTCTACAACAAGCAGCTTAGATTTAAGAAACATTTAACTACGGTTCATATAATTATGTATTGCATTGAAAACCATCACCAATGATTACACTTCTTAATCTAATAAATAATAATAGTATTTTATTTAAAAAGATTAAACCGAATTCAAAGTTGTACGTAATTGAGAATTACAATTCCGTATCTCAAAAACTACTGCACCGATTTTAATGAAACTTTACCCTAAAGTTAAACAATACCTAGTACAACAAAAAAAGAATTACTTAAATCGGACTTGTAGCTTCAGAGATATTATGCCACAAACATAAAAACATACTCGTACATACATACACTTTTGAAATTTGGCACATTTACTCAGATGCTGATATAGACTAACATTAACGAATTGTAACCTCCGTTTTTGAAGTCGGTTAAAAAATAACACATGCGATATTGGTATGGATTTTTCGGTGGTCATGTGCAGACACAGTGATTAATATCTGCATATTTGGGAAAGAATAACGGGCTCGAAACTCGAAAGTATTGGACCATCAATTCCCGTAATGCACGAAATTGCTAACATAACGATCGGTGAAACAAGCTTTCACGGGGTTTTGTCATTCTCAATCATGAATATTAAATATTGCATGCATTTTAAAGTTTTATTGAAAAAAAAAACTATATTATATCAAATAATTTTATTGTACCTACAATAAGAGCAATTGATTCATATTATGCAGATGGCGGACCGCGGACCTATGCGATTTGGTAGTATTATGTCAAACTGGTATTTACATGACATAAAACGACCAAATAACATTGGTCTGTCATCTGGGGATGAATCAATTTTTTTGATTGTACTATCGATATTTAAATATTGTGTATCACGAATCTCTATTTTTCGTAAAATTAAAACTGAATAATTAAGTGTAACATTAATCTATCGAAAACTGAATATTATGTTACTTGCCCTATTTGTCACATATACTCCATTAGAGCTAAATTTTTCGGTTTAAAAAAAAAACAAAGTTTCTAATTTTGTTTCGTTCAGTTTTGGGACCACCAGGTAAAATATGAGTAATTCGTGTCATTTTGGTATATATTGCTTCCAGAGATAATATTTATGTTTCATAATAGGCCCTTTGGTCCATGTTACCTCACTTACTGATTAGTGATTAGTGCCGAATAGGCTATGCTATGTCTATGTCTATGCGGCACTTATCAGTAAGTGGTGAAACAGGCCCTAATACCTCTAATATTTGGAGTATTGCTTGAAGAGGCATTTTTAAAAATCTCCTGAGAGATAGCGTTTACCCAACCAAGAGGTTATCGGGCTATTTTTATTCTGGAACAGCTCCATTTTCTTATGTTTCCACATAGTCTACATAATGAAATTATCCGTCGACACGAGGGACAAGGAGATTGAATCTGCTGTCATAAAGTAAAAAGAAATTCCCTTTAAAAGTGTGTTACAGCGACCCCGGGGAATCCCCGGCCGTATGTAGCGCGCAAATTGCTTCTGTATCAATTATAATATTTATAAACTGAATACTTAAAAGGATTGGGTATATTTTTGACTACAACCTTGTACGGTCCACTATTGTTTTTAATAGCTTTTTTACTTTATGGTAAAAACAGTATTCCACGATAATCGTACCAATCCCTGGTTTTATAATTCGTCTTTTTTATTGGTGTACTTTAAATTCATCATCATCAAATCGGCCGCGGAATCATATTCGATGTCAAGAAACAAACTTTTTCTCTTTATAATTTGGTATAGAATAAAATGAAAATCCATCTTTCTTTGAACTGTCGATCTTTAAAAAGATAATTTCTACGTTAACATTTCTAAGGGCTCTCTCATTTAGACCCATCTCATTCTCATTGAACTCATCTGTCTCACTCACGGAGACGTAATTGAAACTGTTAATTTATTACGGCGAATGTTTAGTTTGAGCTGTCTGTTGACGCGACAGCCGGGCCGGGTTACGTGCAACTAAACGGTACAACAGACGGTTCTATTTTAACTGACGGTTAAATGAACAAATAAACAGATCGCGCGGTGAACTGCTCGATTAACTTCACACTCGGTATGTTGATCCCGAGTTCATTCTTAGCGAGTTACTCGACTGAAAATAAATTGATAATGTTAGTGCTTGCTAACGGCCGGGACAGAAAAACACGATACGACGTCGTGTCGTGGGAATCCACGATGAGCGTCGTAAAAAACTACGACGCGACATCGTGACGTGCCACGATATACGGCACGACGTCGTGTCGTAGAAACTCACGATGCGTCATCTTTGAATTTCTACGTGAGTTTCTATGACGCGACGTCGCGACGTGCCGTAGCCCGTATATCGTGGCACGTCACGATGTCGCGTCGTAGTTTTTTACGATGCTCGTCGTGGATTCCCACGACACGACGTCGCATCGTGAAACGACGCCGCGTCGTGGTACGACACGACGTCGTATCGTGTTTTTGTGTCCCGGCCCTAAGAACGTTACGTCGTTTAGGCAAATGCCTTTAGGCATTTTCTTCCAATCAACCTTTGGGTAATGTAGGCACAAGATGAGCGAGATACAAAACTTTTATCTAAAGACTAAACTAAAAAAAAATGGGATCACGAAATATTTTAGGTTCAAAATCATGTAGCCCCAAATCTAGATGTGACTGGACTGCACAAAGTATAAACTAACCATGTAGCATGGCATTCTGTCAGCAGTTCAAGGAAAAGGAATACAATATGAGGGTTGTAACTTGTAACAATACGTAACTTCAAACTTTCGCCGTTAAGACATTAAGGTCTATGGTTGTACGCGGATTATCCACAGGGGTGAGCAACAGGTTCTATACATACATACCTACATACAACGTTGCATTGCCTCTGTCTTGCGGCTTGCCACTAAATGTAAGTTGTAACCCTTTCTCCGTTCTTTTAAACTTGGGGCCAGTTTACAGCAAAACGATATGTATAATAGGGATTTCGGTGACGGTGGTCAGTTTCATTGAAGCCAGATATTCTGACAGCCGGAATGATTTTCATAATACCTAAGAGTGCGCAGTACACGGGAGCACTTCTTGTTCCTATTTTCCGGTAACCCTACACGACTGGCGAGGGATCAACTATCAAGCACAGGACCATGCAAATTTAACAATCATGGATCATTGACAGACTAATATAAAAAGGTAAAAAGCCTGCATTGTCCTTTCCGAACTTGGAAATAACATTTTCCTAACGCGGGAACCCACGCTCTTGAGGATAGAGCTACGCTATAAACTACTGGACCACGGAGGCGTTACACTCAACTTTAGTCATTAATGGGTCCGTCACCATGTCGCGGAGTAATTAACACCCCAACATCTCCCCGCACCCCCTGACGGGTTTAATTTGAAAAAAGTACCGCGCCCTGAATAACAAACACCCGGCCGCACAATTTTGTTTTGTTCATTAATTTTAAATTCCACCCCCGATGGCGTTCGTTGGTTAAACTTAGATTATATGTTTGAGTTAAAATTAAAAGCAACAAAAGAGAGAAACGTTCTGATGCCTCGAATTGGACTTTATTAGGACAATTTCGGTCTTAAATGGTCTGAAAAATGCTGTAGGAAATTCATAATGACGGTTAATGAAAAACACAATATATTGTATTATTAATATTGTGTTTTTCATAAATAAAAGTAGATCATCAATTATCATAATGAGCCGTCCGAATCGGTCTCACGTAAGCCACGATTACAGATAGGAAAAAAAAAGCATGCGGGTTAAACTTGTCTCTACATTAAACGAGTTTGCTATCATGATAGCTAAGTTATTTTTTTAAAGTTATTCTAAAGTAGTTGACACCTGTAATTCTGTTGCGCTAAAATTCGTTTCTCGCACGGGAATCGTGCATTTTGACTCAGCATCAGCGACCGGGCTGTAGAGGTAATAGACAGACAGACAGATTACACTATCGCATTTACGATTATTATTAATATGGCATGGAAGTAAGGATATTTCAAACACTAGGTGCGCAATGCATTCTGCAATAAACTATGCAAGCATCCTTCAAAGACATCACATACAGCACAGGCGAGAACAGCCTACATATTTAAACACAATCTCTGTAGGAAGACATTTACATTAGCTCTGTATACATGTCGACACTATGGTGATAAGGTTGAAAGTGGCACAGATTATGCGCAAGAGCATTTTGGATGGCTGTGGCCGCGAACTTCGCTGTTGCACCGTCGAAATTATTCCAATCTCTGAATATTCTCTAAAACGCACGGTTTCCAGTATTAAATTAACTCAGGCCTCTGCATCCATTGTGGATGCTTTATACAGTATTTTGCAGAGCGAAGTAACCACTCGTCACATACTGTAAGAGCCTGGGACATGATTTTTAAGCTATTGCATAGCTTTTATCGCGGGCTTTGAGCGCGTATAATTCCGTAACGAAAAAACCTAACACCCCTGACCTCCGACTCCGCTGTGCCGGTCGGTGCGGCGTTGCCAGACTTCGGCACGGTGTTTGTGTGCGTGCGACTACGTAGTTAGTGCGACTAAATAGTTTTACCGCGGCGGTCTCCGAGTGCCACGCGTAATTTTTTAATGTCCGTTTAGTTAAGTGTAGAATTAGGCCTACAGATTTATACATACAACGGGCGCCTCTACTATAGGATCCAGTAGCTTAGTAGTTAATTAAGTACCGTAGCAGTAACTCACCGCTTGCCCTCGGAGACTGTACCTACAGAGTAAGTTGTGGGATGAACTTATATGGTCATAACCTCAGCACAAAACTATCGCACTACGCACTACACAACACTACGAACTGGTGAAACAGGCCCTTAAGGGCCCGGGTTACCCTCGAAATTTTCATACATTCTTAATACCAAAATCATTTTCTCATACGAAATATTTAACATGTTTGAGTTATTTTTCAGCTTAAGATAGTAATTACCTAGGGTCCTGAACAAATTTTTTTACAAAATATTTAAATACTAAAAAAAAAAATTTTGTGTTTAAATATTTTTTAGTAAATTTACTACTAAATATTTAAACACCAAAAAATAGTTAAAAACACTAAAAAATATATAAATAAATGGTAAATTTACTACAAAATATTGAAATAATAAAATATATTTTTAAAGTTTAAATATTTTGTAGTAAATTTACTATTTATTTATATATTTTTTAGTGTTTTTGTCTATTTTTTGGTGTTTGAATATTTAGTAGTAAATTTACTAAAAAATATTTAAACACAAAAATTTTTTTTTTAGTATTTAAATATTTTGTAAAAAAAATTTGTTCAGGACCCTAGGTAATTACTATCTTAAGCTGAAAAATAACTCAAACATGTTAAATATTTTCGTATGAGAAAATGATTTTGGTATTAAGAATGTATGAAAATTTCGAGGGTAACCCGGGCCCTTAATATTATAAACTAGTTGACCAGGCAAACGTTGTTTTGCCATTTAAAGTATATTAACTCCTCCTTTTTTGGAAGTCGGTTAAAAAAGTATCTTGGATGTTGACCAGGTATGTAAGGTATCACCATGCCAAATTTCATTGAAATCAGTCCAGCGGATTCAGAGATTAGCCTGTACAAACAGACAAACAGACAGAGAAACAAAAATTTCAAAAACAGTTAAAATGTGTTCTACTACTCCTCTAACATGCCCCTGACTCGTTTTTTCAAGTTTATTTTCAATGTACAAAAATTTTACCTCTACGATTTTATTATAAGTATAGATATAGATGTTTGGCAACGAAGATCCCAAATATACTTCCCATACGATAATTATTATTCAGTTAATTTCAAGGACTTTCGAACACGACGTGACCTGTAATTAATTAATTATTATAAAATTAAAGACACCCATAATTGGGGCATTATGGCCGATAAAGTAATGAGTTGAGATCGGCGAGCCGTGAGCAGTGAGCACAAACAGACATTTTAATTCCGAAATGAGAGCAAAAGTCATGAAACAAATTGAATTTATACAATTTGCCGTACATAAAACATGATACAGTCGTAATTATAAACACGGATATACGTCACCGTTCTGCTAATTTAGCCAATTTTGTTTTTGACAACTAAAAATATTACTTTAGCAAAGTTAAATGAGTCCATGAAAGTTGACAATGTTAAAGATTTATTAAGAAATATCAAAAATAGATGGATATCTGTACTAATCGTGATTTTACACGTTAGTATAATATCTCACCGTCAAATCACGTTTAGGCTGTTATAGTGCCAGGAAGTCTCCTAGTTCTAGACTTCTAGAGCATGTAAAGAACACGCCTTTAAAATCTGTAAAACTATCAAAGGTAAATAAACACTTAAGTCTCTTTATGTAATGTTGCCTGCAAAGTAACACCCGTATCGCCCAGCTCTACTTGCGAGACTGATTACAATAGAATCGGGCAAAAAGTTTCGCTATGCTAGCTAATTAAAGTTAATTACAGCAAAAACTTTTCAATTACCGTATGTTACAGCACGCTGTATCTAAAAATCATATGGATTATCCTGAAGAATTCTTCAGATGATGAATGCTCTAAATTTTAGAGCATTCATCATGTTTTAGAGTCTAAAATATCAGTTTTTGTTAATGGTCTATATTTTATGTCCTTAAGGTACAGTTCCGACCTACAAAAATTTAAATTTAGTGCCAATTTGCTCTACGCTAATACAAACAGCAGCGGCATAAGCAATGTCAGTAGAAAATGGGGTCGCTTGCGACAAAGATCAGAGGGTCACCTTAACTCTGTCTCTACATATCGGTATAAAAAATAAAAATGAGGTATTTGTTCAAAGATTAAAGAGGAATTTGTTCTAAACTGTTACCCGGAGAGAGACGCCATTGTATACGGCCATAAGCGCGCCACGACTGGTGCATTATCTCCGGAATTCGCTCTTAGATAGGAAATCGAAATAACTTGTACATAAAGCTTTGACACAAGCCACAACTATAATACACGAGTGTATTCTGTGTAGTAAAAATTTTGATATTGTGTATACGCTCATACTCTGTTTTAACTTTGACTTTGTTTCCTCACATTGTAACTGCAATTATTTATATTTATAAAAAAAAAGGTATCGCCCAAAGACCGAACTATAAGACGACCTAAAATAACTTTCTACGTGGAAATTGACTCGTGGTATAGATTGAACTGTATTTGAACAAATGCCTGAAGAAAAATACGTGCTAAGTGCCAAAACTTTTACAACTCTACAACTTCCATGTTACAGCACCGTCACCATAAACAGCTCGATAAACACATCAGCTTTTAACCTGATGCTGTTAATATGTCAGTATGAGATAATGTATAAACATGTAAAACACAATTGTATAAACTTGTATACATCATCCTAGCGCGTGATGACAGACCTACACCATCGTAATTATTGACATTAGCCTAGTTCTATTTACGAGCTACACCTAATTAGATAACACTAAAATATATTAACGATATTCAATATTTTAAAATTTTGTCAAAGAAATAAGGTATTTTTATATTTGCTTGAGGTATATATCTTAATTCCAATATAATTGCTGGTACCACCCCAGGTAAAAAAACTCTGTCCTGTGAATTTAAGAGCCCCGCAGACTGCAGACATCGGCCGATAGATTGATCGGGTTTGGGCTGGTAGCGCGCACACGGGGCCAAATAAACAGTCGGGTTGGTGGTAGGCGCGCACACCAGCCAACATCCGGCCGATTGTTCTTGCACGGTTCTATTCACAGCGATAGATAAACATTTTAATCGTAAAATAGGAATTAAAAAATAATCCGTATACTCAACAGCAAAAAATATAATCTAATTTAACTTGTTACGACCGAGGCGAGGAGGCGGGGCAAAAGCAGTAAATTTAAGGCATCGTTTATGGGTATTCAAATAAGAAGTTAATCTTGTAATTAGGCCGTTCGCGTTATCTGCGGCGACGCGGCGCGTGACTGAATTACTTCTCACTGGGGTTGGAACACAATTCTCAAGATTCGGAGAACAATTTGACCACAGACAGTCTCATGCTGCATCATGCGCAAGTGCGATAGCCCGCATTCGAAGCGAAGTTCGAGACATGAGATTTGGGCTACGGTTCCTCAAATAGCCCTGGATATTAAATTTTTACGAGGATTACTTTGACTAGCTTATTGCCGTTGCTTCGTAAGCGAATTTTCCGTACATTAATGTGCTATGGACAAAGTTATGCATACTTCGACTGAGTCTGCAGTTGCTCACTTTCCCTCTTACTAATAAAAAGTTACACAGCGTGTATAGAGGGTGCATAAGATTTTTTCTACTAATAATCGTTTTTTGACATAAGGCCTGTATAACGATGCTGTCATTTCCATACAAATTTCTCTGTTACATAGACTCTGTGTAACGTGTGTCTAACTTAAAAACTCCTGTTTAACTATTCACACCTTGAACGCATGTTTAAGAAGTTTTTATTATTATGGGGGTTTGTGTTTACATACCTACAAAGATGCCGTCATGTCAAAAATTTTGCAATGTTAGGCTTCGGCCAAACCTAAGCATCAGTAACGCGGGACTCGGGACGAAATCTGTCCAGTATAAATAATTATAATGTCCTTGATTTGCAAATATTCAAATAAGTACACCTACGAAAAGGCTGCTAGACACAGGTAATATCCAACGTAATTGGATATCATAGGGAATAAGGCCAAAAGGTGCGCAGTCGGTGCCGTGGGCGGCTGTCAGACACACCGGTCAGTCGGACAGCTCAAGCCTCCAAGATATTAAGCCTTTATAAATAGAACCTTAAACGGGGTAGGCCAAATTAAGAATCTCATTTTGAAAGTGTGTTTAGAAAAAGGATATTTAGGATCAGAAAATTACTTAAAATGGTATACAACACAATGCAATAATACAGTGAAACCTGGTTAAGCGGGACCTGACCAAATGATAAACCTCTATTATCGGCAGTCTCGGCAACATATTATTTTCATTAAAATAACTCTGGTAATGGTTTTTTCGAATTTTCGAAAGCTTTTAAAACTGAATAACGGCACATATTGACATCTGTGAGTGCCGGCCTCTGTACATGAGACACCCATAATTTCAAACCTGCTCAATTGAATAACTTGATTATTGGGAGCCCTCAATAATTGGTACAAAAGTCTTGGTCCCTTGAGATCCCAATTAACTAGGTTTCACTGTAATAATATTATGTTCTTATTTGTCCTTCTTAAGATTTAACTTCCCTTTAAACTAGTCGATCCGATCATGGTTAAACACTAAAATGATCCAAACTTAGGAATGTGCACCCAATGCTGTCTTGGGTTCTTACTCCTAGTCCATACCTTCCGGCTGCACTCAGACACATTTAGGCCCGTATATGTAGTCAGTACTCAAGATGCATCTCGGTCTCAAGACACGGTTCAGTCTCTGTGATTGGTTGGCTGTCAAAATTTGAACCAATTACAGAGCCAAACCGCGTCTTGAGACCGGGGTACTGACTATTTACACGGGCCTTAATG
The DNA here is from genome assembly GCA_905404155.3 of Plebejus argus. Classification (NCBI taxonomy): domain Eukaryota; kingdom Metazoa; phylum Arthropoda; class Insecta; order Lepidoptera; family Lycaenidae; genus Plebejus; species Plebejus argus. The sequence goes on along the minus strand of FR989930.1, from coordinate 19,025,600 downwards.
ATCACCTAACTTGAGTTTAATGATACATAATTTTTACATAAACTACTTACATTTTCTGTTTAGACTTTAGCTCTTCATCAAATTAACGTAAAATAATCCTTCAATGTCTGAGTATGGCCGGTCTCGTGCGGAATTCTACAAGTTAATTAAATCTCGTTCTATTAGTTTCCAAGTTATAACATACACTGTGCAAATGCTAGTTAATATGACACAATCAATCCGTACGTTTAATTACCCCAAATTTAATATCGGCCACATCCTGTTTGGTTTACTCATTACATATAACACGACCAAACATTTACTTAACTGCAAACAAAGCAAATAAAACACTAGTCGAAAATTTGGAAAATAAACAACGGTAATTATTTAACACGGGTCCAGCCCGCAAGTTTGAAAAAAAAATCATTTACCGCGTGCGAAGGAACTATAAAATGTTCTGTCTATATTTATGTCCTTTTCCGCATGTCTAAATGTTTTTAGCAATCACTTCAGCCGTTTAAGCGTGAAGACTAATTGAAGAGGTAACATAGATATAAGTACATGTTTTCAAAATTAAAATTAGAGTAGTTTGAGAAAATAATAGCAAAATAACTCGTGTATACTATACTAATAGTCGTATAATATATAATAATACTATAGTTTATTTGGGAGTATTGTTAGAATGGGGAATTTTGCTGCCGAAATAGAGAACACCGTGTCTGTTATCTCAAAGTCAGAGCTTTCCGGAAGAGCCGGCACAAGCGTTGTGTTATCCGACTCGTGTCTGGAATGCTGCTCACATCGCCTTTCTGCACTATTGCAAGATTGAAGAAATCCATCTAATGCAGAATCTGGCCGAAAAGGAAAGAGAGAAAAGTGGATATGTTGTAGTGTTTGCTTTGTGCATAGACAACACTATCTCACGCTATCATTTCTAATTGGGTAGTAAAGGACTGAATAAAAGCAAAGGCAGACTTCTCGAATAAAGGGAAAAGGCAGACATAATTATTATTGTATGAACTCTAAACTGAGAGCGGTCAAACTAGGCCTCGCCGAATATTATACAATGTCATTCTTACAAACTACGCCTTACTTCTTACAGCAAAATTTCGCGGTGTGTGGTCATTTGGCCTCACTTTTCGTTTGACAAAACTGTCTCCTTTTAAATGGGTCTGTAACCGGACACTGTCATGTCGACATCCGCACGGTGATCGGTTATTGGAGATATTAGTAATCGATATCGGACCAATAGTCCGCCGGAGAATTAGGCCGGACGTAATTGACTCGTCCGGCCTGTCCGGTGATACTCCACTTCATGCTATTTTGTTGTCACTCTTAATACGTATCCCATATAAGGGAAACGATATTAGGGTCCAAAAATTTGAATCATAATAAATCATATTTTACCAGTTACCACCTGAATCTTACGTAAACAGGTCAAAAATTACCTGAAAAGACAAAAAATTGAATTAGTTAAGCGTTAATAAATATAAAATGTACATAAACAATAAATGATAAAGAGTCAATAACTGAAAGTTATCGCTGTGTCACAAACAAAATATAAAATTCCCAGACATCGACATCAATCGAAAGGAAACCAAATCTTAAATAACCTAACCCGTATGAAAATACCGCGTCCCAGACCATATATCTACGCTAGTTCTAAAACATATCCAAACATTCGCATTTCGCAGTAACATCACCGTAAAATATATTGCAGATATACTTATACGAACAAATGAAATGTCGTCCCGCTAATAGGGTTCAGCAGCTCTCGCATGTGTGAACACCACTACATGAGTAAAAATGCTTGTGTGGGTGTAGATGAGCGTGTATGGATATCATCGAGGATGTGTGAGTGTGTATGTAAACGGGCGGCTTCAGCTCGGCGTGATCCCGTAATATATACTCCGTCTCAGCCCGACCAGACTTTCACAAATATTCGTAAATTTTATTTTTACGGTAACATAAAGCAATGTAGGTTACTCCTTCGTTTCCATATTGGGGATTCCGCGAGCGCCATCGTCGTGTTTTGCGACTTTATTATGTTCAGCATCAGTAGCTACTTTAACACTTAAGTTGTACTGATACACAAGCTACAGGCAAAAGTTTGTCGCTCACAGTTGATGTAGTACGTATCTCCTTAAGTCTCACTGAGTTGATAAGTTTACTTAAGTAGGTTCGGCCAGTACACTTTCGTACATTGGCATCGAAGTTCGAAAATCAGACACAAATACTTTTTACGAGCGACCTTTACGAAATGAATTATGGTAGTTTGTTAGCTGGTCTACCTTATTGTGGTGAAACTGGCTGATTGATATTCATTTATCTTTCGACATGTAAAATAAAGTACCTATAATAATAATATCTCGCCTCGTTAAGAGATTTGACCCAATACTAAACAATTTGATGGAATTACCGCTGAAGGATATCATATCATGTACCTCACCTAATAAACTCCCGCGGGCGCCGCGGGACAGAATTTGTTGAAATTCATCCAGAAAATTTCATCCCAAATGCCGTCTCAGGAGGTTTGGCCCTCCGTTTTTGACAGTCCCGTCAGCGAAAGGGCTAAGGATAGTGCTACGCCAAAGTGAGTTCATTGTGGAAAGTAATAGTGGATATTTTAGAGAAATAAGTGGAGTCTATTAGCATAACTCTGGGAATAGTCGGGTAGGCGATACGCAATATGATAGAAATAAACACCAGACGTTTATGAATCATCAACATCACTATAGTATCTGAATATTAGTTTAGCTTCAAACAAGTAATACTACCTCTAGATGTCTAGAGAGATCTAGACATTTAGAGCTCTAGGTAGATAATTAAACCTCTATGCATACAATATTATTCTACACTGTCATTTTTACGAGTATACGTACTAAACATAACAAAATAATGTCGCTAAATTGTCAAGGTCGTTAATATATTATTATGATGCCCTACAATTTCTACAAATTATAAACTAAAACAGTTATTATGCAAGAGTGTCAAGTATAAACGAATTAAAAAGCAACTTGACACTAAAACCCATTTAGTTAATTTTATAATCGCACTGAATTAATTTGTTTTCTTTGTGAGCTCTCGGGTTTGATATAGCTCGGATTTCAGCAGCTATTTAAATGCTAACTCCATTTTCAGTGAGCGGGATGGGAAAATTTAGAAAATAGTCACTCTTATTAGCTTTTCTGTTAATGTACGAAAAATAAGCTTGGTCTCACTTATGTCACAAATATTTTGTTTACAATGAAACTACATATGTATTATTTCATAAACTAAAAAAGCATTACCGTGACTATTCTATACTCTTAGTGTCTAAACACACTAGGCCGAAGTTACGCCGGCGTAAATTCCGCCGCGTTTGAAACGCATACAAAATACGGACGGAACGCGAGGGACACACTATTCCGTCGCGTCCGTTCGTATTTTGTATGCGTTTGACATTTGCGACGGAATTCACGCCGGCGTAACTTCGGCCTAGTGTGTTTAGACACAAATGAAAAATATTTGCACATTGAATAAAATGCCTGCTAGCATTTGTAGAGTGTTGGAAATATTGTATATTTATTGGGACATTGAATACATGTAGCTATGTTACAGAATACATAAGTATTAGTAACTAGCTATATGCTGCGTAAGCTGCGTTCATAGTAAGATGGTTAAAATAAGCCATAAAAAGTACTTTCTTAAATCATTTTTAGTTCCTCGCATTATGTCATATTTTGTTGCTCAAATATGGCAACTTGTGTACAGGACTGTATTCGAAATATCTCTTTAGTTTTAAGGTTCGGCCTTGAAAGGGCCAAGGGGAGCATATTTCAGGCGCACGTGGAAATTCGGCGGATGAATTTTAAATGAACATCACAAAATTGGTGGATGGTAAACTCATTAAAATTGCACATCACGAGTAATAAAAGTTAGTCGGCGGTCAGGAATCCTTCGTGACCGAAGGGCTGCGTAGCTGTCGACGACAATTTGTTGTACCTAGTGGTTTTATTAGTGGGTTGTGGAGGCACAGAATATAGTGGAGGTAAGGATTACTTACACAATGAATAAATGGTGCCATTCTAGTCAAGACTATGGTTAATTTGCATTTAGATCAAAATAAATGGGAAAGGAGAATTGGTTACATATTAATATAGGTTATCAGTGAAATATAATAATTTTGTACTTACGTAGCGCGTCTTTCCCTCATTATCGGAGACGCATTCAGCTATTAGGTAAATTGATCATTTAAACCGATAATTTGTAATTCTACTGCTCAAAAATCAAAACTGTAAACCATCGGCCAAATTTCATCTTTTACCTAAGTCTAACCAAATTGTCTTAGCTAAATATCGACAAATCGTTCAGACACTAGCTTCTCGATCCTTACTCTTATTCTCGTGTCCCGTCAGGTGAGCGGAAGCAGCTGGCTGTGGCCTGTGAGTCAGTCGTGATAATCGTGATCGGAGTTAATGCGAGGTCACTACCCGCCCTTGAGCCCTGACTTGATCGAGATTCAAGTTTGACAGTAGCGCCAGCCTACGGCTATTGGGTATAGAAAAAGAAAATCACGTGACGCAAACATAAGCAAATGGTACTCTACCACTGCTAGCTACTGTACGTGTTGTTATTGGCAGATATTTTACACAAGCCGCAAAATATGCTGTCCAGTTTCGCAGAAACATACCCTAAAATTATTGTGCGCGGCCATTAAAAAAACAAAAAAAAATCATTCTGCTAAAATATACAAGTTCAAAAATATTTTTAAAGCATTTTTATTTTTTTTAAACTTATATTTATTTTATTTGTAAAAATTCTTAAAAAATAACACAAACTTTAAACATTTATTCGTTGAGATTGTATCAAATTATTCCCCATGATAATATCGACTGCATACGAAAAAGAAAACATTTATTATCAGACTCTCATTTCTCAACAATGTGAGTCGTAAAGATAAGAGATAGTAAGATTCATGATACTACATTTGTCATCAAACCGTGAGTGTTAAAGTGTGCATTCACTATTACTATAGCAATAAAAATATTTACTATCTTCAATCATAATATTAGTCATATTATTATGCAGCATAATAATAATATATTATTGAAGACTAGGTGACGCCCGCAACTCGTTTGCGCCAAAATCAGTTTTAATCGTGCGGAAACCCTACATTCTCCTGGATAAAAAATATCCTATGTCCGGGACTACGGAGTACTATAATTATATATTCTGTGCCAGGACTCCTTTGAGTCCCAGGAAAGAACATAGGATACTTTTTGATTAAATTCTTGATCCAAATTTCAGCAAAATCGGTTCAGCATGAAGAGGCAACAGACAGACACACTTTCGCATTTACAATATTGACAATGGACTCCTATATTATCGTGTTCTTATAGGACAAGTGTAGACTTCACTGTAGGTACATTTCAGAGAAGGGAGTAAAGTTGTAAAATTGAAAATTATATACCCAAGGCGCGTAGAGACGACCATTAAGGGAATAAATATTTTCAATTTATCATATCATGACTCATGAATGGAACTCACCTGTAGGTTGTTTTTAAATGACGAAGGACAATAAGTAATTTGTATACGTGGCTTACATTTTTTTTGCAGTTTACGCTTGGTGGAAGGCTACTTATCTACAGTGTGTTACGGCCGTTCCCAATATTTGATCTATCTCTTACTTGAGATAGGAATAGCTCACATTAGACATTAGCTCCATATATTTTATGTCAATTCTATGTCAGCTGCGATCGGTTGTATGTCAAACTAGAGATAGATTGAATATAGGGAACGGCCATTAGTAAACACCGTTATCCTTGAAACCATCAAATGAGCCCGTCAAAATGAACAACTTTTTCTATGAGAACAATGCTGGGAACTCAAAAAATGCCGTCTTCATACCCATATAGCTATGTCCACATTATGCAATTTCATCTTAAATTTTCGTCATCTTCTTTGTATTCAACTTCCGTTTGGCATATTCACTGAATGCGTCAAAATCCACCCGCGTTGAAAGAAAAGTGTCATAGCGAGCGCTACGATTTCAGCGCGCGTCACGGGCATGCCTCACGTTCGCTGTTGACTGCGCTATAACGCATGCCCTTGATGAACAAGAAAAGGCACAATGTGGACAAAGCTATTCAGATGCCCAGATCGGCAATTCGCTCGGTTCTCGTATCATTTTAAATTTGTTTTTTTTTGCTAATGCACCTGGAATATATTATGACAGCAAAAAGTCACGATTCGCCCTCTGTCTAAACCGATCCTTAGTGTTGTCAGTTGTTTTATCGATAAAATGATGTCGCTCGTCACAAAGACGCGTAACGCGAGCCGCCGCTCATTTGCCGCGCTCACACTCGTTACCGCAATACAACCTTCATCTCTGATATCCCTTATACCCGATACAAGCGTGGTTATAATCATATCGATGATATAGAAGATATTTCCTTCAATAGATTTAATGATAAATCTCGTTATTATGCTCATTGTCACAAATCAAAATTACCTCCACTATAAAGCCTTTAGCATCAGGCACTTTCTTAGATAAGTCGGTCTCTCAATAACACATACATTTCTTCATACTGACAAGCTACGGAAGCTATGAGCATTATGAGCCTACATATTTTATTTATACTTAGATTTACAACCGTCAGATCGATCATCGGCACGAACGTTTTATTACAATTCGCTAAGTCAATACTCCTGGCGTCTGGACTCTGGAGTGAGCCGTCTAAAATAAGCCGCGATAAAACACACCACTAATGCACCGAGCCAATGAACTGTGCGATCCGCTAGGGATGTGCTACATATCGATAATCATGTTTACGACCCATAAAATTAACGTTACAGTCGATACAGATAAAAATAATTTATTGCACTCGCAAAGATATGAAGATTAGTTTCAAAGAGTATCATAAAAAGAAGCCGTTAATTTTAAGAGACGATCGATTGATTAATGTGAAGTTAGTATGTACAACAAAAAATATTCAAAACTTTTTTGTGTATAAAACTTGTAACTTTTAAGCACTTAATAAATTAACTCTTGACATATTTTATCAGTACATAATTTTGTATGGTAGAGAATATAATGGATATCATTGTATGAATTCACTGAAAATTACAAAAAACTATAAGTAAAAAATTTCGATACACCCATCACCATGCTCGAAATAAAGTTCACAAGCATGCACCAAAAGTACGAAGTCTAAAATCATTCCTATCAGTTCGTTTCTAAGCAAAAGTTTGGATAGGCTGTGTCTGAGCTGTTGAAATGTATGAAGCCATTATGGCAATTGTTAACACATTCACGTTATCGTTGAGTTTGACACTTCTCTTAAATGCTACTGCTGTCCAGGAGAAAAACGTGAAAGTAGTACCTTTTGTATTGATATAATTAATTATTCCCGTGACTTCACTGAATAGGGAATATTACGCAAAGGCAGAAAGCACTACGGCCCGTATAAAGTCAGTACTTAAGATGATACAGAATTCTGCTTCATTCAGTTTCATACAAAAGTCCTGTTTGATTCACACGAGCGTAATTTTGTGAGTAATTGTCATTTGTATGAAAAGAAATTCTGCCCGGCAGAAATTACGCTCGTTTGGCTTCACCCTTACTGTCTGTGCTGGTGCTGCCATATAGCTTGAAAACATTGCAGTATATTCTATTTTGTGATAAAAATATTATGCTGACAAGAGAAGCCGACGCGGCGACAACGTGGATATTGTAATCAAAGTTTCACAACAGTACTTTATATAACTCGTTTAATTATAAAGTCTCTTACATAAAACACTACAAATTAGTTCAGAAAAACTGCTAACTAATCAACAACATGGTGATAAATGATAATAATCTGTTCCAGCTGTATTATGTTTTTAATCTGCCACCTCCAGCTTCGGTAACGGATCGCGACATCTCGTTACTAGTCTGGGCATTGTACCGGACGTATCCTTTGATGTTAACACGGTTTAAACGTAATATATAATTTTTAATTGGATGGATTTTCTCTTCATTTGTACATTATAATGTTTAAATTGAATAAAACATGGAAAAACTTTAATGTCTGCCGAATGCCCGTTTTAAAATTTAACATCACGCTATCATGTAACATGAAATTTAACAAACATTTAATATGTTTGTGGGGCACTTGTATTTATCATGATTAATATCGATATGTCAAAGAAATATTAGTTGTCTCAGGTAGATTATTCAAGTTACAAATAGGGTCTGCGATATTCATGGTACTTTTGACACAGCTTCTAAAACATGAATTTAAGACATAAATACTATAGTAGAAATCGATATCGATTATTGTCCCCATCCCTAGTCCAGCGTCAGTATAAGTAAGCGCTATGGCCGGGGAATATTACGGGGAACGAAAATTAATGGCGACGCAATCAATCTCCACGCAAAAAATACTCACAACTTACTATTTAATAGCTTCCGATTTCTCCCGTAGTGCGTTATCTATTTCTAAATTTTTGCCCGCAAATAGATATTTGGAGAAGAGTAGTTGATATGTGAAATAAATAAAAGTGAAGCAACTGCATCTATATTCTATACAAATATAATTATTGTGTAAGACAAACTTTGTCATAAGGGGGCGTCCACAAATAACGTGAGGTGTTTAGAGGGGGAGGGGGTAGAGTCAAATCTCATCTAATCTCACGTTGGGGAGAGGGGGGGCTCGGCAAATCTCACGTAATTTTTTTAACCGACTTCCAAAAACGAGGAGGTTATACGTTCGTCTGTGGATATGTTTTTATTTTTATGTGTTAAAATAATACTATTTTGGTCCATTTCATCCAGATTGTACGTATGCTTAAGATTTTATCGTAAGCGTAATCGTTATAATATTATGTACGATGAAGATCATTTACAAATTCGTTCGAAAGAAAATCTACTGACTGCCAACCACCATATTTGTTTTATCCACCCCGGCCGCGGCCCCCGGGTACAAGTTTTTACCAACATTTGGTAACGTACACCATAATGCTATTTAATACTTATTATTAAACTAGACTATCATATTATTATAACCCTTTTTTAATCCTAATATTGAATTAATTTAACAATCCAACGCGTTTACGTAAGAAACCTACATTTTGAAAAGTCTCACGTGAGATTTTGGGGGAAGGGCGGGGGTTGAATAGAATCTCACGAAATCTCATCATGGGGGGGGGGGTCAAAAAATTCAAAAAAACACCTCACGTAATTTGTGGGCGTCCACAAATTACGTGAGGTGTTTTTTTGACCTAACCTAACGTCTTATACTTAAACGTTTCATCTACTACTGAAAATTGCTTTATACAAGATGTTTAAAAAGGAACCATCAATTTTTTCCAGGAAACATTATGCGACGGACCAATTAATACCACAATCACTCTCTTGGCCCTCCCAAAAGTTCACCAATATAATATAAACAGTCGATGCGATTATGGCTGTTTTGATATTTATTATTTGCTCTTAGAGAACAGCACTGCAGCTTCAGTATATTATATCATAGCTTAAATAGTGTGTGACGTAACGTTCAATCCATCACAATTCCCTCGTCAGTCGCCACATATAAGTTATAACTCAGTGGACGTCACTAACCACACATATCCACCACGACGCCGTCACCGCGAGTGACGTCACTCATTCATAATTTTTTCGACCATAATTTACGGCAGGAAGCTCCAGCAGCACCCCAATAGACTTTAAACCCTAGCACACGAGTAATAAAACTCATTGTTATATAAACGCGGCCGCAGATAAATCTCCAGGTTAGGTTTAATTTAACATGAGGGGGATCTGAGACGATGTGATTCATTACTTGTACAGTTCCAAATCTCTGGCGATATTGAAATCTTAATAATATATTAAATTACAAATGCTATCAATTATTAATAAATAATATTATGTGCTATTAAAACTGATGCGTTAATTTACAAGCTTTACAGTTTATTTTGTCTGCCGAAAAGTTTATAAGGAACATCACACAATTTTTTTTTCAAAAGTAGGACAATCTGAATTTCAAATTTTTAAAACACGAACAAAGAAATACTGTAAAAATTGTAAAATCACAGTCAAAAAAATTAATTAAGTACCATTTTGATCTAAACGAAAATAAAGCTCTGAAAAGCTACACTACCAATTTATGTCACGCCGCACGCGCGATAAAGTTTAAGGAGCATTTTCTGTTTTAACTTTTTGTTAACATCAAAATGAGTACAGCACAGGCGGGCATAAGCAGGCGGTTGATTTCGTAAAGCGGAATCACAGATCCAATCATACTCCAGCACACTCGAGCTCCGAATCTCGGATTATTGCTCTAAAATCCTTCCAATTCCCGATATCTGGGGCACTGTGACGGCTCTAGGGCTGTGTATGACCTAGGCCATGTAGCTTTGTAACCTAGGCTACAAAGGCCTTGGATTATGCTACTAGATGTTGACTTTAGTACGCCGAAATTTTTTTATCGCGCGGAAATTGTTGCCGACCAAAACTATCGTATTTATCGAAATCAGTTCAAAGGCTTAGGCGTTAATATTATTAATGGATCTCTAAAGCTAGGATGATCTAGGCCAGGCGACATAGGGCTATATGCCCTTAGCTACGCCACATAAGCCTCTATTATTTTCTCAAAGCATTAGAAGGCACAAAGAAATGCTTTGTTCTATTACACGATCTCGCTGGTTAGCGCCACGCTGTCTTTGTGCAAGTGTATCCTCATTACAAACGATGCCTTTGTGCCTCATCATCATCAAGTGATCATCGTTATAATCATCACAATATTATCATTGTTTTAGTTACTTCAGGCCTATGGCAAATGCAATTTTTTTTCAAGGCAAACAAAATTTAGTTGTCAATTTTTAGAATTGGCCCTTTTGAAATTTATATTGGACCTTCTTCCCCGAAGACGTCCACGTCCCGACATAAACAGAAATTTTAATTACAAACATAATTAACTTTTTAAGAAATTTCATCTCGCAGTTCAAAAGTCGAGCTTTCCGATATGAGGAACACAAAAACAATAGTAATTTTCCGCTAAGAAAACGAAGGAGTTTATATAAATAAACGATTATTTGAGAATGGAGCGGGAGAATTGTCAGTAGTTTTCCAATTTCGAGTTGGGACGAAGTTGTTTTTGTGCCGTGCTTAATGGAAAAGATATTTTATCAAATGCCCCCTCATCAGTGGGGACTTCCCCCCTTTCCCCCTCTCCCCGGAGTATTAACCGGCCGGTCATACCCAGATCATAACTCTACCTCGAACTTTTAACAAGATTCTACCTGTCGCGGTCTCGGGGCACAACTTTTTCATTTCATAAAAGCAAAATGAATGTTTTCATAATTATTTCCCGTATAATTAAATCTTTGATAGAACGAGGAGTGAAGAGACTTTAGTTTGATAGTTTATATCCGAGTTTATTAAATAAACATAGCTCTACCGAAGTTATTAATATGATGATGCATTGATAAAAGACAAATTAACAAAAAATACGAGGTTTTAGGCTCCGGTGCACCGCGGTATAAAATTTTTAGACGGCAGATAGAAGTACACTAGTAAGTTTAATAGGCAGAGAAAATGTAAAAGGTAGAGAAGGAGGTAAGAACGAAGAGGTAAGTGAAGCTGATGGAAATGGAGTTGCACAACATTATAGCTAGCGGCCGTGAGCCGTAAGGTATTATGACACAAATTGGCTTCGACGCCGATCGAACTGCGGCCCGTATAAGCTACTTTAGAAAATTGTGAACGCTATATGCTGATAGGATCGGGATCGGCACTCTATCTTAAGTAGCGTCGGCATAAAACTCTCCGATGTTTTCCTTCGCCTCCAATATATTTATTACTTTAGTATCCAACTGGAGCACAAAGGACAAACTTTACGTGTCTGCTTACAGCTTCGAGCAAGGCCACGATGTTCGATGCGTTGCGTTTTTAGAATAGTATAAAGCATTGTATGTCTGTCGCATTGCTGCGTTGCGGTGTCGCACGACATCACAATACGTTAGGGCGTACACTGTGTTAGGCGGGAGCACGCGTGACGCGCGGGAAACCGCGCGGGTCTCCGCGCGGGGCCCGTCTCGGAGACTCGACTTACGCAGTGTCACCACTTCACCAGTTCCTGAGTATTTGTACAGTACGATTTCTGCCGTTGGATAGTACATGCAAAATAAATGTAAAAAATCGTATGAATACGATATATTATATAAATCGATGGAGATGCAGTTGGCGCGGGGCCCGCCTCTCCGCGACGGGGGCCCGCCTCTCTGCGACGGGGACCCGCGCGGGCGCCCGCGTAACACAGTTTACAGGTCAGTTAATAAGAGCTGGCACGATCAACACATTTAAACATTGCGCTTGTGTAGTGTCTGTGAATAAGCGCGCGGCGTGACGTCGTACTGCAATGAAAAGTCTGTCCGTCTCTCTCGCGCTCGGTCGATCTTATGTGCGTGAAGGGGACAGTTATTGCTTTTCTTATGCTACTGTTTATAAATACAACGCGGCGTGATGTTACAAGTCAGTCACGTGTGATCGGCGCGCGGCCATTATTCGGAACCGTACGATAATAATTATCGTACAACTACGATAATTTTGTGCCCACGTACGATGTCCGATAGCATAATATTATTTTCGTACGCAGATTATACGATAATTTTTATCATGATGCAAACATATTATATTTTTAAACATACTTGCCAGCTTTAGTTAACTTAGCTATACGCCCTTAGACACAGACTGCACACTGCACAGCGCGTCATTCTACTTCATGGAGTAGAATGACGCGCTGTGCAGTTTGTGTGTGTGTGTAAATCTCTTGTCCTGTCAAATGTCAATACAACGCGCCCAACGACAGATCACACAACGGTTTTGGCAAATCATGTAGTTTCTAACGTTGTCGCTGCGGTCATAACACGACGGAGCAATGTGGCTACTTTCTACCTCACTTAACTAGGTACGTACGCTTTCCGTGACGAGTTCCATACCCGCTTTCAAAGTTTAGACAATTTTCTTTGTCATTAAGTCGGCGATTCCGAAACAAATTAGGTGTCTATTGAGCCATAACGCACGCCATTGGCTCAGTTATGGGGATCATGCCACGCACGCCATGTTACCAAATGCCACAAATACCTCACACTTCATAAACGGGGATAAATATTTTTGAAAAGTCCTTGTCGATGAAATACGGCCGTTTGTGGCAAAGAAATCATCAAATTATTTTAATATTATTTGATGATTTCTTTGCCACAAACTTTAATTATATTACTTTACTTTTAATTTTGTTACATAGCTGTAAGCCATAACATTGTTACATTATTTTATTTTAAAAGATTAATTTTTTCTCACTTTTTTTGGTAAAAAAGTGGGCCCCGTGCGAGTTTCTTACGCCGGTTCTTCTCGCCGGGTTAGTTCCCGAACCGGTGGTAGGCATCGTAGTTTCATCGTTCATTCCACGACGTTCAAAAAGAGTATTTATGATACCTATTTTGAATAAAAATATATTTTATTTATTTATTATTTATTTATTTATTTATTTAATACGACGGAGAGCGAAACTGTCTTGTTTTTACTGTACTCTAAAAAGAAAGATTTTAATTGTTTTACTGTGGTTTATTTAGGCAAAAGAACGGAAAAAGATTACTTTAAATCACCTCCATTATTTTGTCGTCTGTACGAGTCACGATGTATCCTTAAATCAGTTATCTGCATCCCTCGATAACCTCTTCTGGGATCGGGCACATCACTACGTGTTTGTCTAACCTTTCTCCATTGTCACGACAAAATCAACTCCGACCTTGACAGATAACAACGAGGGATGTGCCGTTAAGGTGACGCCTTGATAATTTGGCTGTAGCGATGTCCATTTTTCTCAGCAATGACTAAAGCTAAGAAATTAAAGTTCACTGTCAGTATTCATCATGTCTTTGTCTTTGAATTACCCATAGCATAACACGATTGGTCAACTTTTATAACACAGAATAATCAATCAAAAAGACCTCTGTAAAAAAAGGGATTCCTATTTTGCCAACAGAGGAGAGTGATATAAGCTTCCAAAATTTGTACATAAATTGGTTCTAGTATATACTTTAATTTGTCCATAGCTTATATGAAATGTATTTATGGTTTTTAAGTTACGCGACAAAAACCATTTTGTCGCTACGCCCTTTCAATTTTTTGCTGTTCCATTGCTTGTTTTCTTTGAGAGGCCGGGCCAGCCTCGCATAGAAAACAAGCAATCTCAAACACATCCAACACGGTTTTTTACTTTAACATGGCGTCACCTTAACGATAAAAAACAACGTATCACTATATTTTATTAAAATGAGAAACCTTATTAAAATGTGTTATACTATTCAATGGGTTCTGTGGAAATCAAAAGATATATTGAATATATTTCGGTGGAATACAATTAGCTTTTTGCGACGAATAAATTGTAATTATTGCATTGTATGATTCTACAAAATAGCTTAAGAGGATACACTAGAGCCGTTTTTCCATACAAACGTTGTCCTTCCTGGATAATGCCGTTAAAGTTATATGTTTTTTCCTGAATATCTATGGCCACTATTAGCATGTCCCTATGTATTTTTTTTTCATGTTTTTTTTATTAAAAAAGATATGAACGTTCAAAAACCCAAAAAAATAGCCAGATTTTCCGCTGTGTTCAAACATACAGAAAACAAATTTGTCTAGATTATACAAAAAAAAACCATAGGAATACAGCCCAAGCCTTGCTTTAATTTTTAGATGAAAAAAGTAAGTACTTAAATCGGTTAAGTAATTTTGGAGAAGGAATCAGGGGACAACGAATCGTTGATTTTCTGCAGCTGTTGTCTCAATCGCGCTCTGCGGTTATAGGAGACAGCAATAGATATAACGAGTACTTTTTTTTTCATTTCTGTAGCCCTTGGTGATTGGTGAATCCCCTTAATATCATGACAGTGCTTGCTAAACAGTTATAATATCCATTTCAGTTGTGACAGTAATAACTATTATCAATATCAGATATGTGTTCATTATGCTGAATTCATTTAAATTGTTCATCTATTTTTTGTTGTGAAACGAATTTCATTTCAGCGTTATTTAACTAGTAGCGGACCCGAGCAGGACAACGTTTCTATTTGATTTTATTTAAATAGAAACTTCTTTTGAAAGAAGCTAAGTAACAGAAGAAGCAAATGCATTCTGAAGTAAACGAATAGTTGAAAACATTATATATTTTATCTAGTTAATCAAATAGTAAATCTGAACCATCCTGAAATACACACAGAATATATCCGCGTATAAACTATATAAATCAGTCTAGCCTTTTAGGAGAGTAATCAATCACTAACATAAAATATTATGTTAATAATAAAGATAATATGCATTATGCATGAAGAATATAAAACATTACTTACTTGTTTACTTTAGGACAAATAAAATATTCAACGTACTTACTGAAGAAAATATATTTCTGCGAACAATTTGTCGACATGTCATTTCACTTCACTAAACTTTGTATTCGTGACATAAAAATCATAGTCGATATCTCATGTTATAATGTTTCATATATTATACTTTATGGATTTCTTTAATATTTTATGGAATGCCTATCTTGCTCGCTTCGATACTCTCAATTTTGCTGAAGAGTTCTTTGAATATGGCAGAAATCAGAATGTTACAGATTTGTTACTGATCAAAAAAGTATAGCTTTTATGTTCTGAGACATTAAGATGTAATTAATTTTTACCTTTTCGGACAGCAAATAGGTTTTAGACAATTTTTACAATTTTTTGGTATTTTTTGTATTATAACGATTGAAGACCTAAGGGCAGACTGTGAGTTGTTGTTAATTCTCACCGTGAGGACATAAATTTGAACTAGCATAGGTAAACTGCGCGTCTAGTACTAATATTCTTTACGGCATCATATCTATATTTAAATTACCTACTTAAAATAAATTTTACGCTTCAGTCTTGAAATATTCGTGGCAGCCCAGGAAAAGTTTATATTTGAAGGAAAGTGATACGAAGTTCACCGGATCATATTATACCAAACTTCGATGCCAAAAAAAAACCTCCGGACGGTGAGAATTAAAAAAAACTCCCACTCATCCCCTGAAAGCTACGGTTTAGTTTTTATCTGCATGCATTAAGCTATCCAAACACTCAGAGATGTCCCCCGGCTTTGTCCCCCGGGAGATAAAGGATGTCCGATGTCCCCGGGGGGACATCAGCGGACATGGCCGGGGGCTGCGTCCGGCTCTTGTCCGACACACGGCCTAATCCTGACATGTGCAGCTGGATACTCTAAAATGTTTATACGCAACTAGCGACCCTCTCTTCTTACTGGTGCAAAATAATAATTAGCGAATTTTGTTAATAAAATAAAGAAATCACGGTAAAAAATATGTGTTCCCAAAATTTCAGCTCGATAGCATTTGTATTTTTTTTTGTTAGGAGCCTTCAAAGTTGGATAATCAAGTCGATTTTTTTTCAATTAAATTTCTTAATATTTGTATACCATTCGATAACTCATGCAATTAAAAGCAACTTTTGTTATGAAACCACTTTCATAAACGCAATATTTAATATACCTATCGAACAAAGTTCTGTCCCCATGCGTACAAACTAAGAAAGAGTGACGTCAGTCTTTCGTAGCACTTTGTATGGAGCGTTTTCGGGCAGGTCTATTTTATGAGATGTTTGAATTGTCATATCTCGGTGAATTTTTAAGCTATCAGAGTCATTCTTTCAGCGATGTTTCTATTTTTTAAGGGTCTTTCAATTACCAATAAGAAAAAAAAATAGTCATCAAGCCTATTATACGAAATACAAAATTGTGTCACAAATGTTCTGAAGATGAAGTATCTTCACGCCAATTTTGAGACCCGGGAGAAAACAGGAAAGTTGTCCCAAAAAAGTCCCAAAAAATGTACGGTTCCGCGCGATAAACGGATTTCGGCGCAACGCGACGTAGTGAAGTGCAACATCTAGTAATCTAGATCTCTTGAATCACTCTATCTATTGCTGAAAACTGCATACAAAATTGTTACAGTAGTAAATGAATAAAGAATTACGAACATTTTTCTCCTTTGTTTGCTACCTGTCGAAGTACATTTTGTTTCCACTTTATCATTAACAAAGCAGTGCCGAAGTGTGTCACCTCGTGAACTACTGTGACAGCCGGATTTGTCGCTAGTGTGTCCAACATAAATATCGATTGAAGATTGTAATAGAAACTATTTTATCGACATTAAGACTACATCGATACAATAATATCGATAATCGATTAATTATTATTATGAGCATATTATGTATTCTCTGAAGGCACACGCGGTACTTAATCGGCTTATGGAAAACTGATAATCCCTCCTCTTATAAGTAGAATTATTAAACCTTTCCTGGAAACTAACTAGCTAACTTCTAGTACTGATTCAAAATTAAGAATACACCTGACCCTAAATTGACTACATACTTAAACCTAGATCTCTAAATCTGTAAGGTCTAGAAAACAGATTTTTTTACACAAGTAACTTCAGTTCATGAAGATTAAATGCTCAAGTCGAAAACACGCAAGCTGAAAAAATGCTCGATAGTTTTATTTTTACAAAAAACCTTGTTTTGACACATTTTTGCTTGGACCTTCGAAGCTTGCTGTCTTATCTTTAATATTTTTTTAATATCTTAAAAGGCATTGATAAAACCTGAACTAGCTCAAAATACTTTTTTCATAATCATTTTAGTTCGTCTTGTATTTATAGTAAAACTAATTTGGCGATGATTCCGCGTCGTCCTTTTTCAACTGGCATATGAAAGACGGGCATAAGTGTGAAGAGAGAAGGACGATGTTTGATTTTTTCGGTTAATAGGCCTCTTATTAATGTTGAATTTAGCACAAAGGTGCGGTGGTCAGCCAGGACTCAGGACGGAGGGCAGAATAAATGTCTATTATCTTAAGCAGCACCAATATTTATATTCAAATTGTCTTGAGGCGGGTTCTCGGGACGCTTGGAATAATAACAATGAATATTTTCGTGTACGTATAATATAAATGTTGGACTAAATCTAATATTTACACTGTCTAGGCCGAGAAATTATACATATTACATATTATATTTTTGAGTTGAGAGACTAATATATTATGTACATTATACATGGTGTAAGGAAACAAAGTGAAAATACTTAAGTTTAAGGTGTGTATCAAAAACGGTTTATTTCTGAGTAAATTTGAATCAAATCTTTTCAGAAAGTCCTATGTATTGCCTACCACCGGTTCGGGAAATATACACGGTGAGAAGAACCGCGGCCTATATTAAGAGTTCACTGTGAAAGTAGTAGCGAAATGAAAGAGCTATTTTTATGATTTGTATGGGCAAGCGCTTTAGCGTCATGAGTTTTCCCGTCTAAAAGTTTTTTAGTTACTCTTTCAGCGCTGTTACATGCATACAGTCAACTCTTTTATATAAGCGACTGATACTGCACACCCTAAACTAGTATTTATATATATAAAACTCAAAGGTGACTGACTGACATGGTGATCTATCACCGCACAGCCCAAACCACTGGACGGTTTAGACTGAAATTTGGCATGCAGGTAGATGTTATGACGTAGGCATCCGCTAAGAAAGGATTTTGATAAATTCCCACCCCAAGGGCTTCAAATAGGGGATGAAAGTTTGTATATAATAATAACACTTCTTAGTGCGAGCGAAGCCGCGGGCAAAAGCTCGTATATTATATGATTAAATCGTATAAGCCAAATGCCGAAAGTCTGAACACTCGAGCTAAGATGATATTAGTCTCAACACTCGAATAAGATTTAATTAAACTTGCTAAATACCGCCGATGTTAATAAAGTTTGCATTTCGAGAGCGATAATATAAGCTGAATAGGTGTGCATTACGAGTATTACTTACCTCACTTTCTTCTTAAATTTTTAATAAGATGGTTGACTTTACAAGTGGCCCTTATTATCTCCATACTTCATCTGTCAAGTTAACTGGTGGATAGCCTATTCGGCAATTATCAGGAAGTGGTGAAACAGGCCCTAAGTAATAACTAATAATTGAAATAAATCTAACCGGCTGGCGGCCTCCTAGCCGAGCAATTTCATTGTCAATATCACGTATTGCGTAATATTATTGACCGTCTAGGGTTGATATTGAACATCGCGCACCTTCAATCTAATTGTCAAATAAACTGTTCAATAAAATTGAAGCGTGATATTGACAATAAAATTGCTCGTCTACGCGGCCGGTAACACTTCTTTCTATTGCCATTTGAAAAGCCTTGTAACTACACTTCTTTTAAGATGATAATAATTTATTCTTTGGCAAAAACGCGACCAAATCTTTTATCACCAAAAACGCTGTCACATCACTATTTAGCGTCTACCGAGCGAAATACATTGAATTTTATTTATCGACATCTCGGTCGTTTCCGTGACGTCACTGAGCTTTTGCGATTAGTTAGCGAAATCCGGATTATCAGCTTCGCTTCTGTCTGCCCACGATTTCGCTGATAATATCGATATTTACGATATTAATATGGTAGATTTATGTTTCTTGATGTCTAGTCTCCTTCGTAAAGTTTTACAAATTTACCTTCGACACGATACACATGATAAGTCTACTAGAAAAGAGAGGGTATTTTTAACGTTTAACCGCTCTGCCGAGTTCCTTCCTTTTTCCTGTTTGTTTCCTGTCACCATGCATTTTTCTGTTATCAATCTCTATAATATTATTACCTCTATAGTCTATATTATTAAATACATCCGCTGCTAGTGCAACAGTAGCGCAAAATCAAGAGTCCTCAGAACCGCAAACAAATGCACATTCCTGGGTCCCAATTCTCGAACATTGAATTTCGTTTGCAATGTCAAGCTGTCCTGTCCTCGCGCATTTTCGACGCCTAGCAAATTTTGAGAAAGAACGTAAGTCTTGACAGAGTTATGTAATTTTTTTTAAAGGACGCTTTACACCACGTCAGTCTGGCCCCGTGCTAAGTACCTAAAGGACTTGTGTTACAGGTACCAGACAACGGAAATATATTTGATACTTTTTATACTAATACATATAATATAATTTAAGATTTTTATCATAATATGATACATGTATTTAATACACATCCATGACCCCGGAACTTAGAAAACTTTTTGTTCCGTCGCGTCGGCGGGATTAGAACCCGCGATCCCCGGCTTGAGCTACCAACAGCCCACCAGCTGAGCCACAGAGGTCGTCAATTATGTATCACATAGGTATTACTGTATGTATACAAGTCTGTATTACTAAGTTACTTACCCTACTTCAAAGACAGTTTTGTCGCTCCTGGATACCTATTTGTTTAAGAGAGGTATTATTCAAGTGTTTATATCTTTATGATAATTGATAAGCATATTTTGTATTGCAAATATCTTAAAAGCGTATGCAAACGTTAGGTTCAAGTAAGCGCTCTAAATGAAGCGAGATTCTATGTACGAGAATTGGGCCCCCGATGCAGCAATTTCAGGAAGCAGCTGAAGGCAGCGATTATTCATAGCAAACAGCTTGTTAGCTGTACTAATTGCGAGCTGCACGGTAATCCAGTGCGACATGCGAGCTATACAAGCTGAATTTTTCAAGTGGGCTTAGTAAACCCGTAGCTAAGAGAAATTACAACAGGTTCCCGAACTTTGACTGGGTCGGCTGCTTCTAAAATTGAAAACAGCATTGGTTATCATTTTCAAAAGGTAAAATATTCCTCTATGTCATCCCTATAAGTCCTGAATACATAGGGAGTCTCATCGATCAGGTCAAACTGATTTTTGTCAGATAAATATCTGAATTTTGACTAGACTCTTACTGACTTTTATCTGACTAGACATACGGGAATGTTCAAAGAGTTCGGTCTTATACATATATGGGGGCTCTAAACCGGTAGGTACAATATTATATTATGAATAATAAATAATAATTGATTACGTAATAACACAATAACACTTAATTATAATAGGGTAAACAATAAGTAGCTATTCCATATTGGTGTTAACGATTGTTTGTAATTAGTGTGTAGGAGCGCCAACGTCTTGATAAATGTCTCAAGTAGAGGCGCAAATTTAGAACTTAAGCGATTCCTACTTCTTCATATCTTATATTTTACGAAAAACCCGAAGCACAGAATATATTTGGTATTTGTGAGCAATAAAGTGTTTTATTATTATTATTAGTTTAACAACCCGAAGTTTATTAATGAGTTTCTCTCCGCCACCATAATTTTACCACTTACCCGTGCTTACATTATGATTAGTATATGTTCATCTTCATTGTGATTAGCCGGGTTAGTTCCCGAACCGGTGGTAGGAGGAAGACGTTCTAAAAGTGTTGATTTCTCACCGATTTAGAGATAAATTATTTTCCATTTCCCTGTTTTCATTTTCTAATTATATTCAGTGCAACTATAATACTGTTAAAATCACTCTTTAATTATTATGAGATTTAATATTATGACAATGTAATGGATTAATAAATATCTCGGTCGAATATTGTTTTCGGTCGAAAATAATTCCTATGTTGGAATACGTCGGTTACGATTACGTGCTATTGAATTTCATTTATTACTTGAAATTCATATATTGCGTACTTTGTTTTCAATCCAACATTTTTATTGGCCATAATTTGTTAATTTATTAACTCGATGCCGCCGATATATTACTATTGTCGCGTACCACACAACCGCAAAGTAGATTTTAATCAGATTGACAAACTAGATTACGTATTGTGATAACCACAATGTTTGATGTATTAATAAATTAATTGTGTAACTTTGTAACAAAACGGTACCGTTATAACAAATTTAATATTGTCATGATGATCATTGATCATACATAACGTGACCATTTATTTTCTTTGTCAAAGCGGGACATTTACATTATAGTTCAAATATTATATCCAATTTGTAACATTAAATGTTTAATTAACAAAACATCACTTAGTACTTGAATATGGTACAGTACGGTTTCTACTGTCAAAAAATAGGAGTTTATCTTTACAAAAAAATGGTTGCTTAGCATGTAGACGTTAGCATATTAAATGTGCTAATATGTAAACTCCTGTCAAACCTCAGAAACCGGGCAACATAACAGAATATAATTTGACCCGCTACCGCCTATGCTTCGCGCCGCGCCGGTGTTGACATCGTCGTCGTCACAGCGATGTACGGAGTACGACGCGCGGAGTAAACAGGCGCGCAGCCGATAACGCACAAATTGAATCCAGACACTTCGCCGCTAAGTATCTTTGCATATTTCCCCACATCGCTCCTCAAACATGCCTTTCGCGGAAATACACATTGCTGTGTTCGGTAACAATTATTATAATTTATACTTCCCATCCATTAAACTTAGGCGTCTCCCAGACAGACGCGGCCTGCGGTGGCGGTCGCGGCGACGGTCAGTTTTTTGTACTGCGACCGCTACCGCGTGTGTCTGTGTCGTTCCTAGAACTTTCAAGTCATCCTACTGACCGCCGTCGCAGGCCGCGTCTGTCTGGGAGACGCCTTAAAAAGACTGTGAAATGTTGCAAATTATTTTAAAGAGAATTATAAATAATGTTGGAATTAAATGTTAAGCTGGTGATTATGAGATGCTTGGTTTTTTGTAATGAAATTAAAAGGAAATACACGTTGCTGAGTTCCCGGTAACCATTATTATACATGATACATCCCATCCACGAAACTTACTTTATACAAAATACTTTTTATGCAATTTCTATAATGTTAATTTAAATGTTAAATATGATTGGTTTTTGTATTGAAATGAAACTTCTATTTCTACACGACCAAACGTAAAACACTCAAGTCTAAAGTAGAGTGACTCTACAATAACTCGAACTAAATACATACTTAAGAATACTCAATAGTTTTCTTGAGTCTCTCCTAACAAAGACTCAATATTATGAATCAAAAGACTTGTTCATTTGTAGGAGATACTATAATGAACTATGTATTTATCATGTAATTTTTATAACGATAACATCATAACATTATATCGCAACTTTTTGCCAAAATTTAGGTATCGTGCGGGATACATTTTTCTGTAGGCTCAAAGTAAAAACAGAAACACTTGTTTATGCTGTTTCAATCGACGATGAACGTACTGCTACAATAGTAATATGGATGGATGGATAATATTTTAATAAAGGCAAAATTGGTAACACTGTTTTTTTAACCCCCGACCAAAAAAAGGGGTGTTATAAGTTTGACGTGTCTGTCTGTCTGTCTGTCTGTCTGTGGCATCGTAGCATCCAAACGGGTGGACCGATTTTGATCTAGTTTTTTTTGTTTGAAAGCTGACATGACGGTGAGTGTTCTTAGCTATAGTTCATCATCATCAGCCTGCTCATTGCTGAAATATCACGGTATATCTGGTTCGTGATAGGACGATTAGCAACTTGCAGTCGTTTGATGGGTTTTATATTTTGCATCCTGGTTCGAGACACTTATGAATATATACACATTATTGGAAAGTTGACCTGGTGGTGCAGCATCACCTGGTAATCAATAGGATACCCAACTCCCCACCAACTTGAGCAGAGGTTTCGTGTTTGGGCTCATTTTAATTGCGACAACCAGTAAGACGTAGATAAACAGTAAATATTATCATGCTGCTGCTGCAGCATCACCTGGATTCTATAGGAGCCAAGCTCCGTATGAACCTAAAGTGGAGGTTTCATGTTTGGGCTCATATTGATGGCCTCATCCAAGAGGACATATTTTATAGATGGTATTCATTGGGATATGATCCAGTTGATAGGAATTATTCTGCACAAGTTTAAAAAGCATAAAATAAAATTAAATTAAGAAATTTAAAAAAACCCCCGCCAAAAAACTTTAAAAAGTAATGAAATAACATTTCCTGACTTTAAGTTTAAATCATTCCTAAGAGTAAAGTAATATTTTAGTCCATAATTGTTGTCAAGGTGTGTCGGGGGACCGCTAATGTAGATGTTTGATTTCACATAACAATATAAATTAAGGGTCTGTTCACAGCGACCCGAATCGAGAGAATCAGCGACTATTATGGCGATACAAAATGCAAAAGTCGCTGTTGTGGTAGTTTACTTAGCGGTCCCCCGACACACCTTGACAACAATTATGGACTAAAATATTACTTTACTCTTAGGAATGATTTAAACTTAAAGTCAGGAAATGTTATTTCATTACTTTTTAAAGTTTTTTGGCGGGGGTTTTTTTAAATTTCTTAATTTAATTTTATTTAAAGAAGGCAGGTCGCTGTAGCCCTGACGTCACTGCGACCCATAAGGATATATTATGACTCCTTCGCATTAGAGTATCATCCCCAGCCCAATACTGCTCACAAATTGAACAATGTGTTTGGGGTTGGTGCCACGAATTTCCTCTGTGGATGAGTATTCGTGGCGACCGAGATGCCTGTTCCTGCTCTGTAGTAGAGCAGGACAGTCGAGGAGAAGGTGAATAGGTGTCTCATCCTCCTCCTCACAGAATCTGCAAGTCGTTATGCTACAAATACCCTACACAAGTAACACTGTACCAAACATAGATATTTATCCACTCTGTATATGCTAGGGCCCTACCAATATCCAAACCGGTCAGCGGCGTATCTAAATGTTTAATGCAACGATGACAATTCCGCCGTAACACTGCCCCACGTATATAAACGGCAGGCAGTTCGGTATATCAAATACATAACGTAGATGCGCTCGTAAATGTTGATTTCCCTGAAGCTTCCGCATGAGAGATCAAGAATTGCAGCATCCGGTCGCCGGGTGGAGAGAAATTCGGTCATTAACCCCTAGCAGCGGGGCTAAAATGGCCACATTGATTCCTCTCAATCAATTCAGGAAATGAATTATTGTCAAAGCTGTCAAACTGACGAATGTCAAATTAGTACGAATTAGGGTCAATTCAGATCGCAACGCGACGAGGCGAGGCGCGACGCGACGCGATCTAAATTTGTATGGATTTGACAGACGTCGTCAGCGTGAGACGTCTTGCGAATCTGTCAAATCCATACTAATTTAGAAATGCATCTACGCGTCGCGTTGCGGTCTGAATTGACCCTTACTAGATATGAATTGCAACCGGAGTGACCATTTTGCGTTTTGTGGGCTTGTAAACGGACAAATAGTGTTAGGTCAATGGACTTACAATCTATGCGATCGAACTATAGCTATAAAGATACGTAAGCAGAGAAAACAACATTTTATTCGTTGTTTGCTATAAGTACGCACTCAGCTGCTACAACGCACGAAAAATAGAGTCTTATTGCAAGAAAAACTTGACCGTACGGGGAACGATCAAAAGTGGATTTTCAGAATGTAAATAGTGGATGCCGTAACAATCTACAGCTAAATCTACTAATAACCAAGCTACATGTGTACGGAGAAATCAATAGTTCTCCGTACACAATATGTAGCTTGGTTATTATGAGATAGGAAACACTTTGCAAGCGTTAAAAGTTTGCTCAAGAAAAAAAAGCTGGGGACAAGTGACCAACAGTATACTAATTTTTGGCGTGACGGAATTGAAGAGCGTAAAAAATGCTAGTCTTAAAGTTAACAATATCTTGAACTTAGCATTAGAGAGCAAAATTAAAAATTTACAGCAGCCAAGTTCACACCCCGCTCACGTCCAACTATTTGTTATTGTGTTTCAGGAGACAAATTTGTAGCGCGGGATGCGCATTTAAGCACCCTCTTGTACCTCGTGTAAATACAACTAGATTTAAGTTGAATCTTATATCAAATGCTCATCTATGCCCTTAGATTAATAATATTTTTTAAATTATTGGAATTAACGGCCTATACACATGGGCAAAGTGACAAAAATGTCCATAATTGCCCAAAATGCCAGGTCATTTCCCCATCTATGTGGATGGAGAATTTATCCATTAATGACCAATTTGCCCAAGCGTTAACTAATCTACGGCCTAGCAAGCACAAAGTGACCGAAATTTTATACAAAGCTTATGTGTCGCTTACCACTGCAGGTGAGTAGAAAACTTTTCCAAAGGTTTCTGTAGCTACACAACGACCGTGATTGGCCGCTTGTGAGTGATAAACTGATAACCAAACATATTTTAGTTCCGCGTGAATTTTGTATCGTTCCGAATGTTATTAACACGAAATATTCATACCTTTGTATCACGCCGAAATATCGTGTCGAGGGTGACCTGGTTTCATCTGGAACAATCAAACAAACATTTATAAAGTCCGATCGATTAAACTACAACTTTCAATAATATTTATTAATTTTTCTTATTACTAGTTGGAAATGAGAGGACGGTCTTGCTTGCGGTGGGTCCTTTTGAGTCGTCATGTCAGGTAGATTCCTTAGTAGGGCCAGGCGATAAAATATAGTATTTACGTAGTGTCGATTGGAATTTATTAATCGTAAATTTTCGATCTACAAGCAGTTTAATGTGTTGACATTTTGGCAAAACATGGAAAAGGGACTAGCTTTCTCATCCTCAAGGATTTTGCGATTAAGAATCATTTACATTTAAGGACGATTCCTTAATACAGCTCGCTGCTATCGAGGGCAAGCGCTGACTTAGAACAAAACAGTTTTGGGTTCGTGTTGCTCTACTATAGAGCCCAGAGATTGAGTCGTTTTGTTTCAAGTTTGGGCATCCGACGTATAGTTTTATCCAAAAGTGTGTATTAAAATGCTGTCACAAGTAAATTAATGTTTCTCTTCCATTCCTTCATGCGCGATATAAACATTCTGTTGAACAATCGAGTAACTCTGTGTCGTCGCGAATATGTGTCAGGTACAAAGAGTTAGCTGAAGTTCAGGGGGAATCAAAGCTCTCATCAGCAAATAGAATGTGACAAAGGACGGAACGGTGTCACGGCGACGCTGCACGTTCATAATATATGGCAATACGCTGAAGAATATGACAGATGTGGCATGGTGTGAATTGATATGAGCCGAGCAGGGCCCTGATTCACAATGCGCAATTCGACTCGGATTTGGAAACTTCTTCATCGCGCTACATCCAATAAACGCTAGGCATTGACCAACGACCGCACGGTAAAGTTTCCGAATCCGTATCGAACGGGAATAGTGAATCGCCCTGCATAACTTTAGGGTTGTGCGATTTTTAATCGACTTCTAAAAAGGAGGATGTTATATGTTCGGCTGTGGATATTTTTAGGTCTCTTTGTTGGGGCAAGGAGTGAGCAGGTACCTCCTTATCTCCACATGCTTCAACCTAAATAATTGATCAGTGTCAATCCAATGCGTCATTATTGGTAGATCGCGATGATAGATTTACAATTTTGTCGAGCATTATACTACTGTGACTTCATATTACAGTGCCTGTCATCATTCCCTCAAGGCTCAAAGGTTGTGAATACATTTTATATTGTTAACTTCTATGTTAACAATATACATACATACATACACTTTTGAAATTTGGCACATTTGTTCAGAAGCTGTTAGAGATTAACATATACAAAATCTGGGCAGTTCTGGAAATATTACATACATATTACATACGCGTCGAATTGATAACCTCCTTTTTTTGAAGTCGGTTAAAAAGCAACATGCCACGTCTCTGAGTTTTCGCAGTCTATATCGTAATGAATGCACCGACACGCGCTATACAATATTTAATTGTGATGTGCAGGCGGCGCGGCGGTACAAAACGTGAGCATATCAATAACTCGATGAGCACCATTGGCTCAACCAATTTGGATGAAACTGGTTCATATGAGATGGAACAGCTGATGCTTCTGGTTCAACTTAATCGGTGGTTCTGTCGGTGAGCGTCGACGCTCGAGCCGGAAGTCGCAGGTGAATTCGCTGAGAGGAGCTTCCAGAATAAGGAGGTCATAGACGTGTAAACAGTAAACACATTTAATATTTATTAAAATATATTTTATTCAGTAACTACATTTCCGTTGTCGGGTATCTATAACACCTAGGTTCTTTGAACCACAGGACCAGACTGACGTGGTGGGAAATGTCTAAAAAATTATATATTTTTTGCAAAGATACTAGCAGCTATGTTCAGTTTACTCGGCTATAACTGAAGATAAGCTGGGTTACCAGGGATAATGCGATTAATAAAAAATACATATAAAATCTTTATTAATCCCATAATCTTTTACTTCATAAGCCGATGGGGTTGTTCAGTAGTTAAAGTAATGTAACAACGAAATGTTTCGCTAACAACAGCATTACGGCAGCCATTAACAATTCTATTAACGACCCTGAATTTATAACGAAGCGATTAAAAGTGCAAACTTGAAAGCCATAATATCAAGGAGCAGTCTATGTATTGGTTAACGTATTTAGTAGCTAAAGCAACTTTGGTTTCATTGATACTAAGAATTGGTATCAAACCTAACTACATTTATTGCGCATACAGACTGAACTGCAGTCAATCTCTTACCTAATAATTAAGAATAAGGTAAGAGATTGACTAATGAAATTATTTCATTCACAACTTTTGGATTATGATTCTTAAAAAAATCATGAGGGTCAATTATTTTTTTTTATGAAATAAGGGGTCAAAGTAGCAATAATGGGTCTAGTGATGGAAAGCAACTTCCGTCGCCCATGTACACTCGCAGCATCAGAAGAGCTGTAGGTGCGTTGCCGGCCTTTTAAGGGGGAATAGGATGTAGGGTTAAGGTAGGAAAAGGAATGGGGTAGGGGATTTGGCCTCCGGTAAACTCACTCACTCGGCGAAACAAAGCGCAAACGCTGTTTCACGCCGGTTGTCTGTGAGCCCGTGGTGTTTCTCCGGTCGAGCCGGCCCTAACGTGCCGAAGCGTGGCTCTGCCACGTGAAAACAATAGCACAGATTGTTGGGCCGTCGGTTTGTGATTCTAAGCTCTGAGGGATATTGTTTGTTCAAGTTTATGTCACAGTCTCTATTTTTGTATCGATCGCTATTGTTTGGCCGTACGTGGCGTTTCCTCGTGCAACCCAAATTAATTATCAAGATAAGATTTCCTTGGAGGTTCATTAAATACCACTACTCGGTAATGAAAAACTTTCTACGGAACAATGAGCATTAATTCACTTATAGAAAATAGAATGTAAGCCTAGTCTGCTCGCCAAAACCTACCAAAACTCAATATTGGCAGATAATATTTTCTTTTGGATAGGAAACAATAATATATTTCTTTCTTTGTAATTTAATGTTTTAAAAGTGGTTTAGGTAATTGCGAGCTAATGGGAATAATTGCTTGCTCACTCCATTTCGTTACATTCACAACTCTGCTTTATTTCCACTAAAATCATCCAAATTCCTTGGAAGACTCCTCGACTTCGTGTCTTCATGAATTCTCTCCCACTAATAGGCACTCAGGTCTGAGGGTCTCTAAAACGTTGGACAAAATTTTCGAGAACTCCGCTGCGAGAGTGCCAGTAATTCATAATGTACTCCTCGACTCGAGTGTGCTTCCATAGAGGGGGTTGAATTACTCCAGCATCAAAAACTACTAGAGGTAATTTAACTTTTCGAATAACCTGCACATCACAAAATACTCTCTACGGCGTTGAGCATAAGGTCGTTAAGTGGGGCTCGAGCGATATTTCGCATCGTCGCTTCTGGCAGATTTATTAATGGAGCCGTGTTTGCTTGAAATATATCAGGTTTCAGCGGCCACCTGTCCCTGTCCGCTTGCGGTGGCGGCGCGAGGTGCGACAGAGACGGATGTATGTAATTACGCATCCGCATAACTGCTCGTGGTCATGAGATTTCGTTTCGCAAAAATAACGCCCTAGATGTAAATGTGAGTTATGATTTGTGTCCGCAGATCTAGAAATGCGAGAAAAGTGGCACGTTGAATCATTCAGAATGTAATTTACCATAGTACCTACCGCGGTTATAAGTACTATCATAGAGCGACGATTATGTTTGTATAGAGTGACGGTAGGTTTGTTATCAATTATCATCTTTAAGAAAGTAGAAATTATACTTATAGCAAATTGTCTTGAAATGTGAATTCAGTAGATGACAACGTAGCTATAATGCTCAAAGTGTCATCCACCATTTAATTCGTTGAATGCTGACGAAAGTTAAAGTAACCGACAACAGTTGGAGGTAGGGCTCAGGTTTTTGTGCGCGGAGCAACTGGAAACCGATGCGCGTGAGAAATGACGAAAGCTCTGACTGGAGTCTGGACTAGGGTTGTCAGGTGGATAAAGCGCATCGGGCATAATTGCGTGTCCGGCCAAAATAATAGAGACCGGCTTTTGTGTTTTGGCATCATTGAACTATTATTACTTTGGCATCTAATGTTTTATATTAAAACCAATGATAGACGATTTTGCACTAAATAGAAATTGTCTCTACGCGATCTAACCAATTGTGCATGGATACTAGGAGCATAATAGGAGTTAGGATTAATAGTCCCCAATAACAGGGTTTTCGATCTTTTACTCGACTGTGCCAGAAAAAGTGTCATATTTTTGAAGAGAAGTATCTAAGTGGGAAATAGGAATCATTTTTTGGAATGCTCTACAGCCTTGCTTGAGAGGTGTCGTAAGATTCTCGTTTATTGAGGTAGCAGCTTGGCTACGCTGGAAGCAGTTGGGTTTTAAGGGTTCCGTAGCCAAAATGGCAAAAAAGGAACTCTTATAGATTCGTCATGTCTGTCTGTCTGTCTGTCTGTCTGTCTGTCCGTCCGTCCGTATGTCACAGCCACTTTTCTCGGAAACTATTAGAGCTATACTATTGAAACTTGGTAAGTAGATGTAATCTGTGAACAGCATTAAGATTTTGATGCAAAAATTAAAAAAATATTAAAAATTTTAGGGGTCCCCATAGGTACAACTGAAACAAAAATTTTTTTTTTCTCTAACCTATGCGTGTGAGGTATCTATGGATAAGTCTCCAAAAATCATATTGAGGTTTCTCATATCATTTTTTTCTAACCTGAATTGTTTGCGAGTGAGACTCTTCCAAAGTGGTAAAATGTGTGTCCCTCCCCCTCTAATTTCTAAAGTAGGGGCATGATAATTCTAAAAAAATATATGATGTAGATTACTACAAAAACTACCAACGAAAATTGGTTTGAACGAGATCTAGCCAGTAGTTTTTTTTATACGCCATAAATGGTAAACCTTAATCTAAATTTCATTAAATCGACTGAAATATAAAAACAAATAAAAAAACCTTTTAATTTCATAAAAATAAACCTTATTGCTGCTGCGGAACCCTTCATGGGCGAGTCTAACTCGCACTTGGCCGGTTTTTTAGTTTTTTAAGATAAGATAGTTTTACTTGTTATACCCTGATAAGCTGCCATTTTGACCGGCTTTTAAGTTCCTGGCAACCCTAGACCGTTCACCGTACTATAATGAAGCATTGAGTTCGTGCCGAAAGGAGAAATCGCAAATTATCACCGCCTTTGTGATCGAGTCAAAACATCGGCCGGCTCTCGAGTGAAGGTGAAGTAAACTATCGAACTGACGAACAGTGATTGAACTAATTAGTGGATGATCCGCGTGTATTCCGTGATTAATGGAAGAGTTAACGGTGCTGAATGATATTGGATTTTTTTTATGAAATAAGGGGGCAAACAAGCAAACGGGTCACCTGATGGAAAGCAACTTCCGTCGCCCATGGACACCCGCAGCACCAGAAGAGCTGCAGATGCGTTGCCGGCCTTTTAAGAGGGAATAGGGTAAGGGGAGGGTAGGGATGGGAAGGGAAGGGAATAGGGTAGGGGATTGGGCCTCCGGTAAACTCACTCGGCGAAACACAGCGCAAGCGCTGTTTCACGCCGGTTTTCTGTGAGGATGTGGTATTTCTCCGGTCGAGCCGGCCCATTCGTGCCGAAGCATAGCTGTCCCACGTCAATCATATAGCTTAAACTGGAATTTACTCCTCCAATTTAATATTCATATACGAATATTATAAATGCGATGACTGGAATAAATGTTTGTCTTTCTGTATGTCTGTCTTTTAAATTTTACTCCCATATCCATACTTTTATTATAAATACGAAAGTGTGTCTGTCCGTCTGTCTGTCTGTTAGTCTGTTACCTCTTCACGCCCAAACCATTGAACCGATTTTGCTGATATTTGGTATGGAGATACTTTTTATCCCGGAAAAATGTACGGTTCCCGCGCGAATCGCGATAAACTTATTTCGGCCCCACGAGGCGAGGGCTACATGTAGTCTATCATATTAATAAATTATTATCAACCTCTCGACTCCGGACTCCGGATTAGGACCTTTCAGTATAATGTCATAGTTATGACACCACACTACATTAAACCGACATTATCCAACAAGCGGGCAACAAACGGTGTCATGGCGGAGCTAATTGGGAACATTCGGGAACAAACTAAATCGGAATTAGTACCGACATAATTTACGGCGATTTGCAGCTATACGGAAAACAATTCGCCAAAAACTTTACCCAGATAGTATACGAGTTGACAAGTTGTTGGAGAAGTTTTCGCGGTGGAGCCGAGCCTTTGCGGTCTACCCCCTTTCCCCCTGGACCCCCTAGAGGGGGGCAGAGGTCGAAGAAAGTTATGATATTCGAGTTGTTATATGCCATTCCGTTGCTTTGTTGTGTTTGATAGCGCTCATTTATATCTCCTATTGGGACGTGAGGAAAAACTTCGCAGCTAAGTTTCCATTGTCTAGTTATTTCAAAGGCTGATTAATTTTGTACGTGCTTAAAATTTTGCCGTATTGAAATGTATTTCGGGATAAAAGCAAGAAGTGTGACCTACATCGAGTCGCTCGTATTTATAATGCCCATGCCTGTACAAACTCAGGGGTAATATTGCGTTACTGGGTATCGGTCGACACGGTACGCGCATTTCACCGCCATCTTCCTGATTGATGCGCTGATGGCCGTTACGTTTATAAATGAACGCTATTGGAATGTTTATAAACATGTTGTTAGAAAGTCTGTATTCGGAAAGACCGAACGTTCCGATTGGAATGATCATAGGCCGATCTGACCGAACTCGAACACGAGAATGCACAAAACTAGTTCGGTCGGCCTTTTCGGATTCGTCTGATCGAAACGATTGATTAAGTCTTGTACGACACTATAACAGAATACTGTATGCACTATGCAGTGGTTTCACACATTAGTATCAAACATTTTGTGCTATCAAGAACGACGAGCGACCACAAAAAAGGTGATTACATTAATTACGTTTTGGACGAAAACGTTTTAGCTAGATGACGCACCAGGTGATGAGAAATTTACTGGAGAAGATTTTACAAAGATTCGAATTAGGCGCATAATGAGAAAACGGCGTGACGTCCATTTTACACAAAATGTGTAATTTCGCGGTTATGACAAAATAAACCGGATCGGGTCGGGAAGACCTTCCGCTACAGATTTCCAAACCCAACCCAAGGTTATGGGTTGGAATGGATGGGTTGGTAATTTATCCAGTCGGAGATTAATGTTTTTGAAATTCGAACATCGCGTCTAATGACCGAGCCGGTATATTAGATAGGGTACTTTAAGGTAAGTATCTTATAACTTAAGCTTAATGGTAAAATTTATTTATTTAACACAGCAGCTTATGCCAGGTGTCTGAGGTTTTTTGGCCAGAGGTCTCAGATCTCTAGCGCTCTTGATTGGATTCAAAGCATGGACCAATCAACAGCTGTTGATTAGAATATAAACTCGTGTTAAAAGCATTTTTGCAATATACGTAATAATACGGAATAGAATAATTATAAGTAGCGTATTTACGTTGTAAAAATGGCTCATAAAACTACAGCCATAACATAAATTTTGTAAAAATAAACTCTATGCAACTTTTCGTAACAGCTAATTCAACAAAATCGCAATTTACTTTGAACCACAAAATCTACAACATTCTTTAATTCTCAAGTGGCCGCTATTAAGGCTACACTGTATCCAAACACGGGATTCCCCGGAAAATGGAACAAACGGGACAACGGGAACCGGTACAAAAGCGTTTGCCGACCCTACTTATTGGGCTTTTTAGTTTCTTGATAAAGTCAAGTGGCATTACGTAAGTCTAATAGCTACACCTCCCCCGGGGCCGCGGAGAGCTTTATGACCCGCACTGAAAGGTATAAAACTTGTACCACTTGATGGAGTACATTTTGTATTTGTTTCGTAAAGTGATAGACTAATAACTTTGCTGTTTTTTTAAACGGCACATGTATGTTACTACAAGCACAGAATATATATTAGTAGTACCAACTACAAGCTAATTTTGCTATTTATTTAATCCTTGTAGAAAGCAAGTGACGCAAAGTTTTGTCCTTGGCTACTTCGTCAAAAAAACTTGATATTATATTATAACTCTAGCGTCAAAACCCAGTATTGATATTTACATAAGCAAGTGGAAATAGGTATCAATTATTCTTTATTTTACCTGTGTGACAAAAATACATAACTCACTGTTTAATGTTTATACTACATGGCTCGCTTCTTACCCTTTATGGTGTTTCCATGTAACCCTTATTAACCGATCTCTATCGAGCTTGACTGATGGCGCAAAGTCAATCTGTCTTGGCCCCATGTGGGATGGGATTTTTACGGAGAAGTCCCGTGATCCGGACCGGGATTCCCGCAGTTAATCTTATTGGGCTCCTGACTAGATAGGAATCTTTGAACGATTACAGGAGCAAATCAATTTTTTACTCGAGTTTGGCGTCTCAAGGCGTTTTACAAAATCAACCCTGACTTTGATAAACTAAGGCGGACTTGCGTAGAACTGAGTTAAAGTTAACTCTGAGTTAAACATCATATCGTCATCTCTATCACTCGGTGAGTGACAGAATAAATATGACATGATCTTTAACTCAGAGTTACAACTTACAAGTGAGTGATTGAGATGACATGATGTTTAACTGATAGTTAACTTTGCCTCAGATCTGCCTGAAGTGAGCCTTATATTTTAATAATAATCGATGAAATAAAAGTTAGGCTTAGCTTGTAGTAGGGATAATAGTTGAAAAAAATTTCTTGCAGTTTATTAAAGTAGGTATAGGTACACGCAATACGCATAAATGCCAAACAAACCTGGATAACCAAAATTTTTACGTTTCTTTTTTAAATTTACATATATATTATAATTTATAATATACTTGGTGGTGTATCATAGTACAAAATATTTGTTATTGACTATGAAGCAAGTATATTGGTGTAATTTACCTATTACATAGGCGGTCACATAATTTAGTATTTAATAACGCACGCGGCCGTAACATTAGCTCATTACTAATTCTGTTTGTAATGGCGGATATTATAAACACGCTGCGGCCCGAAAATTCGTTTTTCCAGGTAATATTTTGTAATGGTTTCATTATCGAAACTAAATCAACCGCCGCCGCCAACTAACTCGGTGATTTTATTTCCGTTCCGAGAAAAATATGGAGAGTTTTGTATAAAATATTGAATATAAATACGAAGTGCCACAGTATTACACAGTATGTTGACTCGACTCATCCATACATTCTAATTAAAACTTAACTTAATCCTACATTAAAATTAACCGTAATGAAGAGGCGAGTTTGCATGCTTGTGATACTGTGTTGCCTTCAAATTTGTTAGATTAAATTGTCTGCTAGATTTGAGCTACCGGAATTCACCCTAATGTGCACGAACTTCGGAATCGGAACGGTCTAGAGTCTAGACTCTAGTATGAGGATAGTCTACTGCAACCACTCATACTGTGACAACTGGCCTAATCGATTATAAAAGTACCCTCAATTGTATTGATATATTTTTTCTTTGTTTACGTTTATGAATTGCTAATTTTATAATTTAACATAATATGATTGTAACCTATCTTCAAAGCTCACTCGATCGAATTTGTAATGTTTACTAAGTAATCACATATTTTGTTTGTATCTCTTTACTTTATTGTCTTTCTCATGTAAGTGAATTGTATATGTAATTCTTATGAGAATAAATGTCTTAAACCTAAAAAAAAATGTTGTGTTTAAATTAGAAAGATCTTCATCATGCAGGGTTCCAAAAAGTACTTGAAAGTTATAACAAAACAGACTACAAGGATCATGTTTATTTGACACTAGATGATGCCCGCAACTCCGTTGCGCCAAAATTAGTTTATCGCGCGGGAACCGCACATTTTTCCGGGATAAAAAGTATCCCATGCCCTTTCCCGGGACTCAAAATGTCTCAAAGTATCGATACCTTTCAGGAAAGTCGGCTCAGTGGTTTGGCCGTGAAGAGGTAACAGACAGACAGACAGAATATACTCTTTCACATTTATAATATTAGTATGGAAGTATGGATATGGTAATGTGATACTAATTCGAGTATCAACTATAACAGTCGTAGGTGAAATTGAGTGTAATGCTCGGTTTCTGACAGGAGTTTATCTATGAACTAATTGTATTACAATATTGATTGGCATTCTCAGTTTTAGCCAGTCAACAACGTTAAGATAAGATAAACTCTGAATTCCGAAACCAATAAGAGCTACTTAACAACAAGAGCTACTTAGTAATAAGTGCTTCAAAATACACCTCAGCGTTTATTAGTGCTAAGCTATTGTCGATAGTGGACTGAGAATTTACATTCGATCGGATTAAGAAGACGTATCTCAATTCTCAAGCACTTTGAGAGATCTTCGGCGCAGCTTGCAGAACAAAAGGCTTGTTCACACCTGGATGAGTCCTGTGACGTCATATCCGGGTATTCGTTGGCCATATCCGACTTACGATTGGAATAAAGTCAAAGTCCAACCTCTTCAAGTATTCATAGCGATATGTGACATACAAAGTAACTTGAATATTGCATTTCATGGATTTTCAAACTTTAACAACAACATTTTTACAAAGTTAACCAGGACAAAATAATATACAGTGTGTAACAAAAATAAGTGATAATACTTTAGAGTGTGTACGTGTTCCTTGTAGAGAGTTCACTGTGAAAGTTGCAGCTCTGAAAGACGATTTTTTTTTCACTTTTGTATGGGCAAGGGCCCGAGCGTCACGAGTTTACCCATACAAAAGTGAAAAAAAATTGGTCTTTCAGCGCTGCTACTTTCACAGTGAACTCTCTACAAGGAACACGTAAAACCCTAAAGTATTATCACCTATTTTTGTTACACCCTGTATATACGATAGCAAATATTACAGTAAAGTGTATTTTGTTTATTATTTACAAAGATTACTACTTTTGTTTGTCTGTTACTGAAGTTTGTGTATTATTTATGTTGTTACAAAGAATGTGTGGGTGATCAAAGCCAAAACTTGGTAAATACTGTCGGCGAAGTATTTAAATATGAATACCGCAGAGCGTCTAACTGAAACTTCGTAAATAATATACTTTCCTTCTGTATAACAAATATCCACACGTGTGCAGACGGTGTAGTTATACAAGGGTCCTTGTCCATCAAGCCTTGTCTGACGTTGGATAAAGACGTTGGAAAAAGTAAATGTGTGCATAAAACATATTATTAGTATTGTATTTCCTACGAACGCCTTGATAATTTGGCTGTAGCGATATCGATTTTTTCTCAGCAATGACTAAAGCTAAGAAATTAAAGTTCATTGTCAGTATTCATCATATCTTTGTCTTTGAATTACCCATAGCATAACACGATTGGTCAACTTTTATAACACAGAATAATCAATCAAAAATACCTCTGAAAAAAAAAGGGTTTCTAATTTTGCCAACAGAGGAGAGTGATTTAAGCTTCCAAAATTTGAACATAGATTGGTTCAAGCATACACTTTATATTAATTTGCCCAAAGCTTATATTATGGAATATACTTTTAAATTACGCGACAAAAACCATTTTGTCGCTTACGCCCTTTCCATTTCTTCCTGTTCCAATATTATGTTCTATGAGATATTGTTCTATGAGAGGCCGGGCCGGCCTCTCATAGAAAACAAGCGATCTAAAACATATTATCAACCACGGTTTTTTACTTTTACGTGGCGTCAATTTAAGTAAGGGATAGAACACTGATAAAACGGAGGTAAAAGCGGGAATCGAACGTGAAAAAGTTTTTTCATAGCCGTGAGGTAAGCCTGTAGGAGGGCCACGGCGCGATTTACCACATAGCGACAATTTACCACATAGAGCGCCTTCACATTACGTCGCAAGCAGTGCGGCAGCAGCGCTGCTGCCGCACTGCTTGCCTTCGTAATGTAAAGGCAGCCTTACTTTTTCAATTTTTATACAAAACTCTTGTTGGTACAAGGCACAAGCAGTAAAACACGTATAATATGTTTAGGTTTTCTCAATTAATACGACTCACAAGTGCAAAATTGTGCCAGTTTCCCAACAGGCCATGGTATCTTTAAACTTCGACCCAAACAAAAACGCGCTAAGCACCTAAGTAGTTGTATTATAATGATGTACGAAGATATCAATAGATGATTGATGGGGGAATTATCCGCCGCGCTTAAAACCGCTGAGATGATGCAGTCAAATGTCTGATTAATGGATTTCATACTTAGCCGCACCTAGGGAATATCTGTCTTTATGGAGTCTATAAGCTCGGCGCGAGTAAGATCAGGTGCTGTCATACCTGCTGCTGAACCGATTTTGCTGAAATTATGGAGATATTGAGTGCCGGGAAAGGACACTATATTTTTCATCCCGAAAAAATGTAAGTTTCGGACTTCGGTACTATATCAATATATTATATCAAATTAGCCGAAAGATAGTGGAGGTGTTAGAATTTCAATTACGACATACGATACGATTCTAAATTAAAGACATTATAATTAATAGTTTAGGTGGCTTTACACACTTACCTTTACAGGATAATTTACAGGTCGGTAATCTTGATCCGCGGATCAAATCCGGTTAGAACTAAGTGGGATTTGTCGCTATAAGTGATTAGCCGTATAGCGCTTCCGGTAATAGTTGATACTCGCGATCACGTGGCCTCGATAAACCACGTTTAAGCCAATAACTTGAAAGTTGAAACAGTAACCATGAGTACTTGAAACCCGAAAAGCGAGATAAGGGTGCGTTCAGTTTAGACGAGTCTTATAGTACAGGAGCCCTAGAACAAATTTTTTTGTGATTACTAACAAGCTAATTTTTTATGAGTAGCTACATTTTGATTTTAAGACGAACATTTTTATTTTCGAAAAATCTCGAAAGTAGTAGCTAACAAGTAACAGAGATAGAAAGGATTTCATACTTTGACTTGATGGTCCTAAAATATGGATTGTTTTATTTGTAGGACAAGATTACTCTTAAATTATAATATAACTATTAACCTACCAATATACAAAAAAATCAGCTGGGTAAAGTTCCGTTTTAGGGTTCTGTAATCAACAAAACTTGGTTGACTACTGTACCCTAAAACGGAACCCTATTACGGCCGCACTCAGACACATTTCATGATGATTTAACTTCAATTACTTAAATGAAGAATTTGATACATAGGTAACTTAAGGGACTTATGTCAATATCTTCAATTAACTACTACAGTTAACTGTTAAGTAATTGATATTCGTCTCTAAGTGCGGTAATAATACCGTGACATTTTAATGTGTAAGTATTACAGATACATAGATATATCATGTATAATATACGAGCGATCACGCAAAACCTAGACGCATCTTTAGGTATGGCAATAATATTAGAATTGAAAATCAAAGTAATACAATTACAAATGAGGCCAAGATTTTTAAATTAGAAGTCTTGAAGGAATAAGTTGCTTCACTCAATGAATAACAAAACTCTAAATCAATCGAATATAAACAAAACTAATTAATACTTGAGTTTTGTAAATCACGAATCAATTGAAGTAAAGTTAAATGAGACTTTGATGAAGATTGAAACTGATTAAAAGTAAAGTATTATTCTATAAATTCTGGTGATCTACATCTTTGGCAATATTATAAATATGCAAGTGTCAGCCTGTCTACGAATTCTGCGCAAAGTTGCAACCAATATCTAGTAGTTTATAAGCTTATAAACTTATAATTACATTTCTAAGAAGGGAAATAAATTGTGAAATGAAATAATTACAAACAAACAAACAAATATACTTTATTGTGCACAAACCAGTGAAATTTACATTAATTAAACCTTTTACCTTATTACTTGAAAGCAATTCCTCGCGCAACATCCAATAAACGCTCGCTGCGCCAGGCATTGACCAACGACCGCACAGTAAAGTTTCCGAATCCACGTCGAACGGGAATTGTGAATCGCCCTGCAGATTCGCTGACAATCCTAAAGTTACGCGCGGCTTATACAGAGGTTAATAAACAGATGAGTAAGCTCACGAGGAAGAATACGACATAACCTGTTCATAACATAAGATAACATCTCTGCTGTGGGGCCAACGGTGAAGTCGTGACTTGAGCTGGAACTCAGACTTGAGCGACTTAAGTACCGTTATATCTAAGCTCCAGTAAATCATCTACATAATAACAGTAATAAGTAATAACCTATTATAGTCTAATTCTTACTCTCAATTATATCGTGAAATAACAATCTCAGATCTAAGGCAATCTAGGAGATAAACTGAACCTTTCGAAAATTCAAACACGAATACATACTAATATTAATATAAATGCGAAAGCGTGTCTGTGTGTTACCTTTTCACGCTTAATCAACTGAACCAATTTGATAAAATTTGGTTTGGGTATATCCAACTTTCAAAATTTCAGTCCCGGGAAAGGACATAGAATACTTTTTATCCCAGAAAATGCCGTACATTTAAAGTATTCTATGTCCTATCCTTATCGCAGAAAATGCCGTACATTTTTCCGGGATAAAAGTATTCTATGTCCTATCAGCGCGATAAGCGACATCTGGCGCAACAGAGTTGCGGGCGTCATGTAGTTTATATTTAATTTTACTCATCTCGTGGCTTGGGCCACAGCAGTTTAAAGGAATTAAATAGAAACTAAGAAACTACTAATAAGGTAGAAGTCGAACCGTCCGCTACTGAACGGCTAATTGGCTGAACAAAATATTATAGTATATTCCAAATTTCCCAAGTCTCGACGTGATCACTGAATACTTCGATAACTTTATATTTATGCAGTACTAATTAATTATATTATTCGTTATTTTAGTAAAAGTTATTTTTGTAATACTCGTAGGCGTAGCAGACATAATATTCGAAAAATAGCAACGTCCTTTCAAGAACATTATATCGGTAAAACGTTTAGATATCTATACATATAATAAAACTGTAGAAATGTGAATTCTGTACATTAAAGATATTCAAAAAATAATCTGTCTGTCTGTCTGTCTGTATGTTTGTTCCACTATCACACGAAAACTACTGATCCGATTTGAATGCGGTTTTCGCAGATATATTGGTCTTCTTCCAACTTAACATCTGGTGTATAAAAATTTTCCCCTCCATCCCTCTAAGGGGACGAAAGGGGGGTCAGATTTTGTATCTTAACTTTTTTCTTTAACACGAAAACTACTGATCCGATTTGCTTCCGATTTTCGCGGATATATTTGTCTTCTTCCAACTCAACATCTGGTGTATAAAAATCCCCCCCTCTAAGGGGACCAAAGAGGGGGTAAGATATTGTATTAAACTTTTTTCTTTAAATATGGAGTTACTTCATATTATTAACTGTGTTTTCCAACATAACTTCTGGTGTATAAAATTTTTCCCCCCACCCCTCTTAGGGGACAAAAGAGGGGGTAAGATTTTGAAGTAGAAATACTTTATACTTATGGCAAAACAACGTTTGCCGGGTCATCACTAGTAATAAATACTTTTTGTTTTGTGGTTATATGTTACGTTAATCGATAATTAACGTCATTTTCTTGTATCGTCAACCAAAATAACCTGATTTTTTGAAGTCGGTTAATAATTAGTGATTTACGTTGATACAGGAGCTGGTGCTCACACCAGATTCGGTCTACACTGCTGACCAGCGTTGGATCAAAGCTGCTACTTCATGCAATTCAGTAAAGTTTTACCAGCGTACTGCACTTATCTACTATCAAAAAATTAATGAAATTGTGATCATTGGCCGGTCAAAATATATGGCGAGTTTCTTACGCCGCGCCGGTTCTTCTCGCCGGGTTAGTTCCCGAACTGGTGGTAGGCATCGTAGTTTCATCGTTCATTCCACGACGTTCACAAAGAGTATTTATGATACCTATTTTGAATAAAAAGATATTTTATTTTATTTATTTATATATAAAGGATTATCTAGTATCTACTCTTTATAATTATTATTAATACTATGGTATACTTAAGCCCAATCCATTATACAGTTCCTGGCGTTGCTATTGCCCCAAAAGTCAACTTAGAGCCAAAGATATTCCAACAGCGTGTCTCATGTAACTGAAAATAGTTCCGTTTCTCATAGTAACTAGTAGGGAAGTAGAGAACTAATTAGTAAGTTGTCGGCGTAGGAACACGCCGGAACAGTACCATGTTCCAATTAATTGTACCTGCTCCAAATGTCCAGTTATGTACGAAAACTGAGAGACAGATCATGTTCTGAAAAAAAATTATGGCAAACATTATTCACATGTTTATAGAGGGAGAGCCGTTAATAATGATTTCTGTAACAATTAAATGTCTATAACAAGGCCTTTGTTTAAATATTGGGATACAATAATTATAAATATTTATTAAATATTATCATTAAAATTATCTCGATCTCCACGTAATATACACATATTATACACTGGCACTACATAACGTCGACGCACTCTCGCTGCGGGGTTTTAAGCTGCTATTGTTGGAAATTGACCACATTTGTATAATTATTATTGCGCATGGAACTGACGATTTGAATCAATGCACTAATCTAAATTTGTTCGCAAATTGTTAAATTGAAATTAGACTACTAGGGAAATTGTAATGTGCTAGGTGATGCACGCAACTCCGCTGCACCGAAATTCGTTTAACGCGCGGCAATCGTAGGTCTACGTTTA
The DNA here is from genome assembly GCA_905404155.3 of Plebejus argus. Lineage (NCBI taxonomy): Eukaryota > Metazoa > Arthropoda > Insecta > Lepidoptera > Lycaenidae > Plebejus > Plebejus argus. The sequence goes on along the minus strand of FR989930.1, from coordinate 18,982,798 downwards.
TCCGCAGCAAAAACTAGGTTACATATTACGTATACCTAGTATTATACTTCGTTGCTGCATCCTATGAGATTTAATAAACCTGTAGTCCGAATTTTGTGGTACTGCATCATCACACGCCATTTAGATATTATTTATTTAATTTAAAACTGAAAAAAGACAATCAATTGGTTTTATAGTACTTCCGCCTTGCTTTCCTAGATGGCGGTGTTAGTTCGTCCGTCATTCGTTTTTCGTGTGCGGCATCGTCAACACGTTATCCTTTTTAAATTAATTTCTACAGTGTTAAGATTTATATTCAACTCAAAATTACTTAAATACATTTTTAATTTGCACATAATCAACTTTTAAAATGGAAGATATTCGCACTGCTATAAAATTGGTCTTTTCAAATGCCTATATTCCTCATATCTCAATCTCAAAATATCTCAATCGATCTCAAGGAATTGCTTGTGCGGTGTGCCGATTCATACATTACATAAATTTATTATTATTATTATTATTATTTTTTGAGATTTCGATTTCATGATAATCTTTGTGAATTTAACTGCCTTCCTGTACGGCTTAAGTTCTGTGCCATTTATATTTGTAAAGCTTCAAAAGCCTCTTTTTATGTGGTCAAGAAAGCAGGGCCATCTAGTGGTCGAAATTCGAATCGAAATCTAAAGATTATGCTACTATATAATATATTAAGGTCAAAATTGAAACAATTAGGTTTTATTATCAACTTTGAGAAAACTAGTATGACGCCTTCACAACTTTGTAGATTTATTGGCTTTGACCAATGATATTATATTAGCTTTGACATAATATCATCATAATATTAAATACTCAAGTCATGCAGTTACTCCAGAAATTTTCTAACTAGCCAACGAAATCCATAACAAAGCGCGATTTCGCGAAGTTCATTGGCACTTTAATTTCAGCATGACCAGCAATAGCATACAGCCGTGTAGTTGTATATTCTTTGATACAACTGGCCGCGTACTAAATACTTTGAACGAGAAGTTTTTAGCTTCACAAAAATGTAATAATAATTTTGGTTCCATCATGCCTGTAAAACCTTATGTGTACCACCAGTTGGTGGTGCAATATTATTTTTAATAGAATAAAGTAAGCTTTTTAATAGAATAAACACAAGTTTATACGAGCTGGAGATCTTCACAGACTCGTCACTCACCGGCTGGGGCGCCGCGTGCGACGGAGTAGTAACTAGATGCCATTGGTCTGCGGTTGAAGCTCGCCATCATATCAATTATCTCGAATTATTGGCTGCCTAGGGATTGAAATCATTTTTCATTTCATCGTTGTGATAATATTTTAAATGTCTTACTAAGAATAAATAATACTACTGCCATAATTATATTATCTTATATATTAATATTATAATGTGAAGTATTCAATTTCATCATCTCAATGAAATCGCGAGAGATATATGGCAGTAGTGCGAGAAACAACGCATATATAATTTATTTGCTTCTTATAATTTGTCACACAACAAGACAGATCGAGGCCATGAGGGGTTCAAGCCGTTCAACATCGATTATAATTATAAAAACACAGATGCTGACCAGGCGTCTAGGTACGTAACGTAACGATAGGAACTTACTAAAGATCTTATTGAGCTTCGGTCAACCTGACAACCTGATGGCTGATACCGTACTTACTCGCGTTGTGCTTTAGTAATAAGTGCTATATTATTATCTGCTAAGATATTATGTCTCTTGGAAACAAGACCCAGGTGCCTTCATCATCCTTGCTTTTACAATTTCATGGCACGATTATTTTTTCTATGCCTTTCCGCCATTCGCGCTCATACTGTCTTAGGAAAATTATAGAAGAGGAAGCGACTGGTAAATTAGTCGTTCCGTACTGGCCGTCGTGTCTCGGCCGTGTTTTCCACTGTTTTGATCGCTTCTCAAATCTGACGAGATTTATTTTAGGCCAGATAAAACCTTCTGGCGTGCGCAGTATTGTGCGGAAAGTCTACCTAAGGCGCCGAATACCGGAGATGTCTATTGACAATATCATACTAAAACCGTTTTCGGGAGGTACAATTAATCAGTATGATACAGGATTAAAACATTGGTTTAATTTTTGTCAAATTAATAATAATATTGATTTGTATTAAGGATTCGTAGCTGATATAATATTACGAATTCTTAAATTTTAACAGAAAAACTTAATGAAAAAGCAAGTTGCGGAATGTTAAATTGTTATAGGTCTAGACTCTAGTTTGTCTCTAATCATTGGTAAATCCCGTTGCAATAACGATCCTAAGATTTTTTAAAGGAGTTTTTAGGAGTAAGCCCAGTTTCCTAAAGTATTCATTTTTAAGGGAACCTTATAAACTTTTGGAGTACGTATCTAAATTTTATCCGTAAGATTCTATACTTATTATCATTAGAAAAATTATATAAAAAAAAAAAATTGTAACTCTCATTCTAATATTATAATAATTTTAAATAATAATTCAACTCGTAGTCGACGGGACAACGGGTGCAGACGTTATCACTCATAAGAAAAGAAGACGTTCATTCCGAAAATTCACGTATCGTAATCACTATTAATAATTATTATTCATCAAGCCCCAGCTAAAGCTTTATCTACCTAGATAAGACAAAAGAGCTGAGAAATGGCCCAGCTACTGATAAGCTCATTTTAACAACTAGAAAGCCTTTTCATAATGCCAGTTCCCAATCTATAAGTCGCTGGATAAAGAGTGTCCTCAAAGACAGTGGCATAGAGATTGGCGTTTATTCAGCGCACAGCACGCGACACGCCTCCACGTCGGCGGCGCGCCGCGCGGGAGTCTCCGTCGACATCATCAAGCGATGCGCTGGCTGGGCCGGCTCATCACTTTGTTTTGCTAAGTTTTATAACTTACCTATACCAGATTTAGCACAAGACAGAGCTTTCGCAGAAGCTATTTTTAATGTAAATTCAGATTCTGAATAGCATATCCAAACTAATTAAGTAGTATTATTATTTAGAAGTACAATACTTTATTAAATAAAAATTGTTATATGTAATTAATCTGGTATTTTATCATTCCGCAATTACGCGCTGAACATCTACAGGTTTATTAAATCTCATAGGATGCAGCAACGAAGTATAATTTATGGTTAATTGAACTTACCTTAAGTGAACTTCAACCAAAATTATACGAGTTGCTGCATCCGTAGAGATTTAAGATCCCACCCCACCCACTTCTCTTAGTTTGTTGCCCCTATTCTTTACTTGCGGAATGATAAAATGTTATGAATTATCCTCTCTAAAAAGAATGACGGACGAACTAACACCGCCATCTAGGAAAGCAAGGCGGAAGTACTATAAAACCAATTGATTGTCTTTTTTCAGTTTTAAATTAAATAAATAATATCTAAATGGCGTGTGATGATGCAGTACCACAAAATTCGGACTACAGGTTTATTAAATCTCTACGGATGCAGCAACTCGTATAATTTTGGTTGAAGTTCACTTAAGGTAAGTTCAATTAACCATAAATAATATCATGCCTGTTTATTTAAGTATATCCAATACCAAAGTTTATCATCGGGAATCTCATCTCTTCAGCTAATTTTTTCATCGAAAAAACTATTCTATCTCGATAAGACATGCAATTTCTCTTTCACATAATATGCAAAGGAAGAGAGAGACATAACATGGATTTATCAAAATCCACGGTTAACTCTAAGCCCAGTCTGGTGCAAATAGACCTAAGAGATATAATTCGCGATCCAGCAACGACTAGATTCTAGAACAAGCGAAAATAATATCATAATTTATGTAAATATCCATTTCAATCCTAGGAATAATAGACCAAAGATCTGTATCACTTACGGGATCGACTTGTGAGTTACGGAGTCGATCTATTAAGGATTTAATATACACGGTCATAAAGTCTCAAATAGCTTGAAGTAATTTCTCTATGCATCGTGCATTTGAGAAAGGTCGCAACATATTATCTACTAAACGTTTGTACGCTTGCGATCTGCGGTAATGAAAACGCAGTTACATTTTTTATCATCCAAGCATAACACGCAAATATTTATTTACTAGTTGACCCGGCAAATGTTGTTTTGCCATTCAAAGTATTTCTACTTCATCAGTAATTGTTACAAAATTTTCCCCCCCCCCCCCCCCTTTTGTCCCCTAAGAGGGGTGGGGGGAAAACTGATGTTACGTTGGAAAAACAGTTAATAATATGACGTAAGACCCCCTTTTGGGTCCCCTTAGAGGGGTGGGAGGAAAGTTTATACACCAGATGTTGAATTGGAAGAAGGCAAATATATCTGCGAAAACCGTATGCAAATCGGATCAGTAGTTTTCGTGTTAAAGCAAAAGTTTGATACAAAATCTAACCCCCTCTTTCATCCCCTTAGAGGGGTGGGGGAGGGATTTTTATACACCAGATGTTAAGTTGGAAGAAGACAAATATATTTGCGAAAACCGCATTCAAATCGGATCAGTAGTTTTCGTGTGATAGTGGAACAAACATACAGACAGACAGACAGATAGACAGATAGACAGACAGACAGACAGACAAAAAACTAACCACGGTTTTGGCTTCTATAGCGATATAGTAACACCCCCTGCTTATTATTTTTTGAATATCTTTAATGTACAGAATTCACATTTCTACAGTTTATTATATGTATAGATATAATTACATTTGTACCTGCTTCCATAAAGTTTCCTTACAATGAGGCATCTCGATAACTTTTACGTGATAGTAATGCTAAGTATTTACAAAATAATATGATAAATTGCTGGAATTTGCAAATGTGAAAGTGTTTTTATGGTTCACTTTCACGACATGCACTGATAACTAGCATTTAACTTTTTAATTACCTTTAAGATTAATATATGGCAAAATCCTTACTACTATAACCTGATTTTAAAATATTTGCAAGAAATTCGGAAAGACGGTTAGTAACGTTAAAAAAATAATAATAATTAACTTATGTAAGCCTGAGTTGATGAAACAATATTTTGTTGTATTCATTAAACACCAACAAAATGAAGTATTTGCAAAGACAATTGAAAAACATAAATACAAATACTAAAAAGATATTCAATAATTCAAGAAAACAATCTAGATTAAGTATTTAGTTATTTACGCGATTCGCGACCGAAACCGCAGCGCTTGTGATCTCACCCTATTGAATAGAGCTTAATAGCGGAAACACTAGGTCATTCGGTGCCTGGAGCTCTATAGGTGATCGTTTGGCTCAGATTTAGGTTCTCCATGTGTTCTTCCCGATAAGGAAGCGGTTTAGAGTGTAATTAAACCTCCTCGTTTAATACCCGTGAACTAGTTTACCACCAGAACAAATTATGTTTGAAGCATTTTACGGTTGCACCGATTTAAAGATTACTTACATTTTATCTATCTCCGTTTATTATATTCCTCCGTTTATTATATTATATATATTAAAATTATCCATCTCCGTTTATTATATTATGCTAACGCGGACGAAGTCGCGGGCAACAGCTAGTTTAACAATATTATGGACGTTTTGACACAAAGTTTATCTGTTATATTGTTATACGCTTTTTATTAGCTTCACCTGTATATTTGTTTGTAACATGTTTGTAACCGACTTCTTTGGGCGCGATTTTGACCCACTTTAAACGGCCAGATTTCGTTCAAACTTTGTAGATTTATCAAGGACCGATGACAATACACTAATTTGATATAATTATTCCATTTTTCAATTTGTATGTTTGTATGTTTGTTTGTAACCCTTTATATAAAAAGCGTGTTTTTAGTTTTTTTAACTATTACTTATTTAATAAGAAATTCCGTAACGTTTATTTGCAATTGTTGAGACATTTAATATAATTTCATTTTTTCTAAAAAATGTTTAGCAGTCTGAATTACAGTACTTTTGGACATGATATTTTGGTGCTGCTGCGCTGTAAAGACTTATTCAAGATAAATAATAAGCATAATCTTGAAATAAAAGACAAAATTATTTTACCCTCTGCGATCCTAAGATTTTCTTACAGTGTCAATGACCTAAAGAGAGTGTAATATTCGCGTGAAATCTGAACAGATCCAAATTAATTTAATTTTAATGGCCGTTAAACATAGTTAATTTCTATTTGTAGCATAATCAATTGATTGAAAGCTCCCCGACTGTCGACGCAAAATGATTTATCTGGATTCGAGTAACGTCGCTCGGTTTACCCGGGTACCTACTACATTCAGGATTTCCGCCATTATCCCGAAACGCAATTAAGCTATTCAAGAGCTTTACAAACCATTCATTTGCCCGGGATAATGTTTTGAACGAGACTATCTTTACATATGGCCAATTTTTCGACAACGGCTGCAAGTGTTGGGTCAGATGAGTATAAACTATGTAGCCAGTTATAGGCCTATGAGAATACCACGTCCTGCTCTATCAGCGTAATTTCTTGTTTGTTAGAGTAGGACGCGGCATTCTCGTTCGATTGTTTGAGTCTCAAAACGGTTTCGTGGTACGGCTCCAGGTTTCGGCAGCTTTTTCGATTTATTATTTTACTAGAAAACGTCCGCAACCCCATCGCATTAAAATTTGTTTATCGCGCGGGAACCGTGCATTTTTCTAGAATAAAAATATACTATACGAGCTTTTGCCCGCGGCTTCGCTCGCGATAAGAAGTATTATTATATACAAAATTTCATCCCCTATTTGAACCCCTTGGGGTGAGAATTTATCAAAATCTTTTCTTAGCGGATGCCTACGTCATAAGTCATAACATCTACCTGCATGCCAAATTTCAGCCCGATCCGTCCAGTGGTTTGGGCTGTGCGTTGATAGATCACCATGTCAGTCAGTCACCTTTGAGTTTTATATATTATATAGATGTCCTTTCCCGGGACCCAAAGTATCTTCATACCTTTCTGCAAGATTAATTCAGCGGCTTGGGTGTGAAGAGATTACAGACAGACAGACACATTTTCAGTGATATAATAAGTATTATTAGGCACTAAAAGTAGATCTCGCGACTACTAACAGAATAATAGCTCGTATTGTTTACAAGCTATTATTTTGTTTTACTCTCATGAGTCTTAACTAGCTGATGATTAATCATTAAATATAAATAAACCAACGTTTAACCTAATATTATCATGAACTAGATTATCTTAATGTAAATTCTAAATGGGTTAGAACTTAGAACAATTTTAAAACGATTACGTTAATGAGCTGCATGACAGAAGCGATATTAATAGCTACACCAATTTCTTGCAGACCATTCAATGAAACAAAATAATTTATAATAATGTATTTAACTCAAAGGTGACTGACTGACATAGTGGTCTATCAACGCACAGCCCAAACCACTGGACGGATCGGGCTGAAATTTGGCATGCAGGTAGATGTTATGACGTAATCAGCTAAGAAAGGATTTTGATCAATTCTACCCCCAAGGGGTAAAATAGGAGATGAAAGTTTGAATGAAACTTTGTCAATTTTAAAACGATCGGGCTGAAAGTTCGATACGTCTTACCTTACTTTGCGAGCAAAGCCGCGGGAAAAATATATATAACAATACCATTTTTTCTATTTTATAGCCCGAAAAACAGATACATATTGTATTTTAAATATTAGTAGAAAAAGCGGCCAAGTGCGAGTTGGACTCGCCCATGGAGGGTTCCGCAGCAGCAATAAGGTTAATTTTTATGAAATTATATTATTTTTGATTTATTTTTATATTTCAGTCGATTTAATGAAATTTAGATTAAGGTTTACTATTTATGACGTATAAAAAAAACTACTGGCTAGATCTCGTTCAAACCAATTTTCGTTGGTAGTTTTTATAGTAATATACATCGTATATTTTTTTTAGAATTATCATGCCTCTACTTTAGAAATTAGAGGGGGGGGGACACACATTTTTCCACTTTGGAAGAGTCTCTCTCGCAAACTATTCAGGTTAGAAAAAAATGATATGAGAAACCTCAATATGATTTTTGGAGACCTATCCATAGATACCACACACGCATAGGTTAGATGAAAAAAAATTTTTTTTGTTTCATTAAGGTTTACTATTTATGACGTTTAAAAAAAAACTACTGGCTAGATCTCGTTCGAACCAATTTTCGTTGGTAGTTTTTATAGTAATATACATCATATATTTTTTTTAGAATTATCATGCCTCTACTTTAGAAATTAGAGGGGGGGGGGACACACATTTTTCCACTTTGGAAGAGTCTCTCTCGCAAACTATTCAGGTTAGAAAAAAATGATATGAGAAACCTCAATATGATTTTTGGAGACCTATCCATAGATACCACACACGCATAGGTTAGATGAAAAAAAATTTTTTTTGTTTCAGTTGTACCTATGGAGACCCCTAATATTTTTAATATTTTTTCCATTTTTGCATCAAAATCTTAATGCGGTTCACAGACTACATCTACTTATCAAGTTTCAATAGTATAGCTCTAATAGTTTCGGAGAAAAGTGGCTGTGACATACGGACGGACAGACAGACAGACAGACAGACAGACAGACAGACAGACAGACAGACAGACAGACAGACATGACGAATCTATAAGGGTTCCTTTTTTGCCATTTTGGCTACGGAACCCTAAAAAGGATAAAGAAAACTTTATTATGAGAAGCAGAGACAAACTCTGTTCTAAGACAACATATTATTGTATGCTTATATTCTTTAGAAAGCATAAAATAGCTTACCTATTCCAGATTCATATGATCGTAGTCCGTAGAACACCTCCTCTGCATAGTTTCGGAGAACAACTAGGAATGTCTGGCATAGTTCTATATCAGTAATTGGTTCAATTTACTTAGACCCAATCTGAGCTAATCCACGATCATCAGGTGGTTACTTTGTATTCTATTAAGGACGCATTTAATAGGAGCCACTTAAAATAGGAACCCCAAAGTTGAAATTTCTACACTTTCCCCGTATTACTGCTCTAGTTGTAACTGTTATATATATAAGGGCTACAACTTACACTGTTATATAGGATTATAATAACTCCCACACCAGTTTCGGTGACGGTTGCCAGTTACACTTGAGTAATTTTATAGTGCCGAAGTGTGTTGATAAATCAAACTAACGCAAAACTATTTTTTTAATTCAAACCAGAAGTTCCACAATTTTTTATAATAATAATATTTAAATACTTACATAGATTTAAAATTTTCCCAACTTAAAGCACGCTAATTATTATAACGAATGGTAAGTCGTACGAAAAAATTGTTAAGATATTTTTTGTGGAAAATTCTATGATCTACAATTTTGTCCTACCAATTTTTATGACAAAATGTACTATTTGAAAAAAAAACGGGAGAAACCTCATTTTCGTTTTGACCTTGAATAAAATTTTGAGCACAAGGATCCTTGGGTCTCTACAAATTTCAGCTCTATGCGAATTATTCAGAGGTCCAATGTTTAATTTTCCTGGGGTACTAGTCGGTACAAATGACTAGATAAACGATACTATAGACAAGGGATAAGTGTTTTAAACGGCAATAAATAGATGACACAGATAATCCTGCAGCATGCTCTGATAAACACGTCGGTCAGCATCGGTTTAACTAAACCCCCGGTTAACTCTATTTAACTGTTGCGTTTAAGCTAGCTTAGCGTTAAAAAGCTACTTTTTACTGCAAAATAAAGCTAACGTTTGGTCATTAGTTTTTGCAGGGGCGTGATTTCGTTTAAGTTATTTAAAAGACAGATATTTAAATTAAAACTTAAAAAAGTACCTTTACCACTCGAAATGTTTTTAATAATATTTGTTAAAACTTATTAATTGTTTCCTGCCAAAGGCGCTATATAAACACAATAATAGGATAATAGTATGTATATAATAATTATAGTATGACATAACAGGTACATGTCAACCCGTAATTTTGACCGCGCAGCCACAGGTGTGAACTTACTAACTGGCTATAGATCAGGATTTATGTGTAAGTTGTGACTCACACACGGAATACGCGGGCGGATCATAAAACGTGTACACAACTATGTACATACACTCGGTCAACATGATACAAAAATTTTGTTAGAAAATTAAAAGATTTATTATAGCTAGACTTGATATATTACTTATCAGCTATACTAATATTATAATTCACAAGTTTGTTTGTTTGTTTGAACGCGCTAATCTCAGGAAGTACTGGTCCGATTTGAAAAATTATTTCAGTGTTAGATAGCCCATTTATCGTGGAAGGGTCTTTAGGCTTTACTATATCACGCTAAGACTAACAGGAGCGAAGAAATAGAGGAACGTTTGGAAAAACGGGGGAAATTATTTGAAAGGGGTTATCTCACGATCTATTGGAGCAATTTTTATGTTATTTGGCACAGCTAAGAAGTAGACCACGTGAAGGATCATTTAAGGCTATTTTTTGTGGACTAATAATTTATCTGTAAAATATCTTATTTACGCGGGTGAAGCCGCGCGCAACGTCTAGTATAATATAAAGTGAACTGAATATAATATAAAACGAGCGATGACAGCTTTGAATACTCATCTCTTAGCTCCATAAACAAAATTGTGTAACAAAATCAATCCATATACCTATTTACGAATTTTTTGGAAGTTGTGTCGCGAGTTGGGTAGTATTGTAAATTGTACTTCCCTGTTGTACGAAGGGCCCTGAAACTTTCTGTATCTGTGTCTAACAATACTCTCGCACAATTTGATTTAACTCGACGAAAACTTTCAGCTACTTGTAACTTACAAGTAGCAAGGATGATCACTATCTTGCAATTTTGTAGCTTGTTATTATCCTGTTAACTGGGAGATAGGAAGAAATGATTTTCGCAGACCATACATTGGTTATTTATGTATAATGTTCATTACGTTTGTTTGTAAGATGAAAGTAAATAAAATGAACCGTTGTATTTCTATATAATGCGACCAGTTTAAGTATTTACGGCATTAAAAGTCCTAACATTGTAACTGCCAATATGGATCATTGTTTACGTTTCGATACACATAAATTGAAACCGAGAACTTGAACTAAAAATTTGAATGGTTACTTGTAAAATCAGCTTTTGGAATGCCGGGAGAATTTATCTAAACGACTCGGTATATGACGCACTCATACTTACATAACAATCCAATAAAACCGAATTTCATTAAACTTTCCCGCGCCAGATACTTTAATAGAAGCTCTACGGACCCATACCATCCAATCGAAAGTTTGAGAATTGAAACATACATAATATTATTATTGCATTCGTTATTATGATCGACTTTTTATACGTTTCCGTAATTGTATAGTTGCTGTGTGAGATTAAGCCCCCAATAGGAAGGTTGATGCTAATAAGTACATGAAATCTAGTATCTACAACAAAACTACGCTAATTGTGATAGATTCAAACAAAATATGTTGGTAATTATGAAAAAAAAAATCGGCCAAGTGCGAGTCGGAATCGCGCACGAAGGGTTCCGTACCATAATAGAGCAAAATTAGGCCATAATTTGTGTTTTTTGTATGGGAGCCCCCCTTATTTTTTTTTATTTTAATATTATTATGAAATATTAAAGTACACATATAACTAAGGATTTTGTGAATCATTCAAGTACCTACCTGTTACCATTTTTGATATCTAAGAGCAAAAAAGGCCAAAAAAATCACGTTTGTTGTATGGCCTGTATGGAAGCCCCCCTTAAATATTCATTTTATTTTATTTTTAGTATTTGTTGTTATAGCGGCAACCGATATACATAATCTGTGAAAATATAAGTAAATTTAAAGTTAAAAGTGACACTCACTGTAGAAATACTAGAAATAAGCATAAGCTGCATATCTAGCTATCGGTGATCAGACTTAGTAAGGTCAGTAAATCCTTTAAAGGTCAATGTGTACGCCTTTACAATAAAATCCCAGAAAACGTTCAAAATCTTTCCATTAATAAATTTAAAAAAGTAGTCAAAGAGCGTTTGTGTGCCAAAGCCTATTATAAGGTCAATGATTTCATAAACGATGGCACATCTTGGGAGTAGGATGGCTTCTTGCAAGGCTACTTCTACACTATTGTATTGACTTACAATTATTATTATGTACCTATGTATCTTGACATTGTATATTTTTAAGTTTACAGCATTGTAAATTTCATTTTAAAAGATTAATTTTTCCTCACTTTTTTTGGTAAAAAAGTGGGCCCCGTGCGAGTTTCTTACGCCGGTTCTTCTCGCCGGGCTAGTTCCCGAACCGGTGGTAGGCACCAGTAGTATCAACGTTCTGAAAGCATTTTTTTTTAAATCTATTCAGAAATAAAACAATTTTTATTTATTATTTATTATTATTCTAGCTATTACCGTTCTTGAGTTACAGCCTGGAGAGTAGAGACAGACAGACGGACAGACGAACAGACGGACAGACAACGAAGTCTTAGTAATAGGGTCCCGTGTTTACCCTTTGGGTACGGAACCCTAAAAAAGAGAAATTCGATTAATAAATGATTCATTTAACTATTTAATAAATACTGATTGATTGGCAAATAACGAACCTACGTTGTAATTAAAGACGTGAGTGCATGAATGAGGTATGTAACACATTTCGAATTTCGAGTAAATCGCGTTTAAAGTTTTGAAAAAACTTTTTATGATTTTTCATCACAAATCAAGTAATGGCTTTTGTTAATTGTATCAGGAGGTGTAAATATCTTCCGTTTTTATTGTTATGTTAAAAATTATATAAAAAAAATCTCCATTCTAGGATAAATTAGCAAAAATGTGAAGTTACTCGGTTCTTCACTTTTAAATGCAACAAAATCTGTAAAGACTGTCAACGCATGAAGTACACATAAATCACTTTTTTTTATTGAGATGAAACAAGACTCAATTTAAAAGACAATAAATTCACGGCCAAACAGATTTAAACAAAAATGGATTATACTTTTGAAAGACGGGAAAGATTATAAGGGAATTCCGCATTAGAAAACTAAATGTAAACAAAACTGAGTTGTAGGCGTCATCTAGTAGGAATTAAGTAGAGAAAACGAGATGATGAAAGTAATAATCTCCAAAGCAAATTTCGTCGAAATCAGTTCAGCCGTTTAAGTGTTAAGAAGCATTTAAGATCATACAAACACGATTTCCCAATTTATAGTTTACTAGTAAGATCAATTAATTTTTTAAAATATCTTGGGTTTCTCAAAGTTGATATATTATAGATTGTTTAAAATGAACCCTTACTTAATAAATAAATTTAAGATCGTTGAATTTAAGTATATTAATAATAATAACTTAAATTATGCACTATTCAAATGTTACAATTAAAAGAACAATATACTAATTCAAGTTTTTATTGTGTTTTATTATACTCACTTTTAACTGCGTTTTCACGACTATGGCTTGTACGTCATAATACCTAGTAAAAAAAAAACAGTCAAGTACCTACTTACAATAAAAAATTCTTTGTCGAGCATAGCTAGTTCGATTTTCAAATTTGGCTCCGCGCTCATTTGTATTTGGAATGAAGTATCGACGCGACCAAAGAATAAATACACTAGGTACGCGACGCGACGCTATATAGTATTAGCACAGGATAAATGCAAACAGCCAAACTGATGCCTAAATATTTTTTTTATATTTCCAACAATTTAATATTATAATAAAAACAAAAACAAAATATTTTATACGTAGGTACCATTTAAGTTACGATAGGTTTTTCCAAAATTTTAATTTGTTTGGAAACAACGAAAAGCGCCTAGTCTTTAATAAAATAACTATCGTAGTAGGTATAAAAGAGTATGGATGTGTATGAAATATGCTTTAATTATTATATGTATAAATATGTATTGTGTATGATATAATAAAAATCTTAAATATACAACGTTGTCTGGTACCTGTAACACAAGTCCTTCAGGTACTTAGCACGGGGCCAGACTAACGTGATGTGAAGCGTCCATAGATATTATTATTATTTTCTTAATAATGTGTCATTATTAATATACCTACTAGAGTTTTGCCTAGAATGTGAAAGAGTACTGTTGTATTTTTTTTGTATTATTTTCCTTTAATTATTTTGTTAACTGTGTTTTATTTTAATGTGTAAAATTGGCAGAATATTAACCATTATTACATATTCGTTATCATGCACGTGCTGCAACTTCCAGGAACGTGCTTTTTGTGTCCCTCCAAAACTCCGTCAAAAGTTTCAGTATAGAGTATCAACCGACTTGACTCCTTGACTGCTTGACTTGACTTTTACTTAGACTTTGACTAGACTTTAGATATGATCATAAATGACGATAATATAGTAAAAACAAAAACGTTGATGAAAATTATTATTATGAAGAAGACTGACTATACCTTTGTATGTGGCAAAGTACACCCCCGGTGTCAGAGCCAAACGCTAACAAAAAAAATATATACTAAATTATCTATGCCTTTGAATAATAGAACAATAAAAAAGTCGACATAATATTCCTTATTTAAAAAAAGTAAAATATTCAAGCGATCTCCCGTACTGCAACGCATATGGGATTTGTATGGGATGTAATTACCCGGTTCTTGCATAGTCATTTGGACGAACCTTGTAACTTACCTGCTTCATCATCTGGCTAACTTTGTAAGTATACGTAAAATTCTAAATTTTTTGATTGCAAATCATTTTCCAAGTCCTAAAAGCTACATTTATGCAATAAAACGTAAATTTTCAAAAATGTTACTTACCTCATTCATGCACTCATGTCTTCAATTGTCTGCCTGAGTGTGTTCGCATTTCAATATTACTATGGATTTAATAAATTTTCACTAAGTTTCCCTCAGTTTGGGACTTCAGTCCTGCCAATGAAAAATAACAGTATTTCCATAACTTCGATAACGGGAAAACGGTTGCCAACAGTCTCACTGGCTTATCATACGCCAGTTACTGGAACGAAAACTTGCCAAATGTCAAGAGCGATATGAAAAAGTCGTTACAATATCTTGAGAGGTAGTTAGCGAAGTAATGTCAAAAACTTTAGTATTTAATGACTACACTCAGTATGTTTTAATGAGTACGTAACAATAATTAAAGATTTTGATATAAACTTCATCTATTTAGGGTGGGTACAGAGACGTAGTTAAAGTTAAGGTTATCGTCAAATATGGCGTCCATAATGGACTTTAAGAATTAAGATTGAGTTGCACCAACCTACTTTAACTATAACTTTAACTGTAACCATAACAAAAGTCAAATGAACTGTCAAATCCCTAGTAAAAGTCCATTATGGACGCCATATTTGACGATAAGTTTTAACTACGCCTCTGGTGCAATCCACCCTTACTAGGGATTTGACAATTTATTTTGACTTTTTGTTATGGTTAAAGTTATAGTTAAAGTAAGTTGGTGCAACCCACTCTAAATGTCAATTAAGTCGTTTAATTAAACTTTAATAATCATTAAATATCCCTGAGTACGGTCAACAAAGACATAAAACGGCTAGGTTTATCAAACACTAAATAACATCTGCTTATTTTCTAAGCTACCTAATAAATAAGGGTTGGTGCACATTATTTGTAATTAAACTAAGTATTTTAATGTATCCGAGCGAGCCATTAGTTCTCATTATCTGTAAGTACAATTATAGCCAGATACAGGTGAGTAATGTTCGCCTCTGGACACGTGTGGTACTGAAATAGCTTGGTACCCTATTCTGAAATAACTTGGTACCCCTATTCTGAAATAACTTGGTACCCTATTCTAAAACACAAATAATAGCCGGCTCTTTGAGGATCACGGTTGAGTTATTGGTAATTTAATTAGGGATTATGACAAGCGTTTAAAGTTAATTATCGTTAATTTTATCTGTGGACATGGCTCATAAATCATGTTGAGTTATTTGTGTCTTGCATGTCAATTATAAACGATGTTAGAAAAACATACCTAGGAGGATACGCTAACACTTTTTTTTCCATACAAACGTATTCCCCAATTTCCTCCCTGGATAATGCGTCTAGACAAATGATTATTTTATACAATATTGGGATCTGTGAAAGCTATGCCTCTACGTTCAATTTTTTTTAATTTACTAATATATATAATAAATAAAAAAAATGTGACCCTTTAAAAATAGCAAAAAATGAAATATGTTCCGTACCCCGCCAATCAACCGACCATTAAAATTTTGAAAGATCTTTAGTGTAAAATAAAAACGTAGAGGCTTAGACACACCCTTTCTGAAGATATTTAAAAAAATTTGATAGGCTCTATTTTGAAGGAGGAATCAGAGGAATACGTTACCTCGATTTACTGTATCTGTCTCTATCACAATACACGTGCCAGCGCAGGGTGAAGCGAGATGGCAATACTTTTCTTCGTTCAAATTTTACTGTATTATATTCCGTTGGATCGGTTCTCTTACTGAAGGCGACATACACGGCATACACGGGAAGATCCATGGCATCCGGTTGAACAAAACGAGCCCAGTCAGATTGGCCTGCTGTCAGTCAGACCGGGTTTAAAATTAATTTGGGTCACGTTAATGTCTGCAGTCGATGCGACCATTACCTTAATTTCCAATGGGGCAAAGTATTTAGCACAGCAAAAAGATGTAGTTATAATAATTATTGTGCTCTTTAATACCTCGATCGTGGGAATCACAGATACAATAGATATTCAATTGTTGTGCGGCACCTGAGTGCCGCTTGGACTTTGATGGGTTAAGAAATAATAATTACGATACTTAGGCCCACTTGCGCAGATCTGGGTTAAAGTTAACTCTGAGTTAAACATCATGTCATCTCTATCACTGACTTGGTGAGTGACAGATATGACATGATGTTTAACTCAGAGTTAACTTTAACTCAGATCTGCGCAAGTGGGCCTTAGCCTTGTTGTAGGTACTTATGTAGAGTTAGAGTCTACACTACTAGTGAATACTCTGTAGACAATAACTAGATGAATAATTCATATTATTCATCTAGTTATTGTCAATAATTATTATTACCGCAACAATGAGTGCCTCGCGGTTTGACCACTATGTCTGATCAAATTGCATTATTCATAAGTCGCATTCGACTGCAGCAATTCGGTAAGCCATCGCAAATGTACTAAACACTATAACGATATGAACCAACATTCGTCCGAAGTTCCTTGAACTCGCTTTGATTGATGTACCCTATTGTGGGGGAATACGGGCTAGTTTCCCCTGGCGGGAAACTGGCCAGATTCGATTCTGATTAGGGTATGGACGAGATTTATGAAGTCTTATTTGTTCCGGACAAAAGATCTGCTGATTGATCCTATATAATTCTTATGTCTTTGAAAAATGGCCGTCATTTGATGTTTATAAAGTTTGTCTTGATAGGATAGGCTACGTTTGTATTTCCGCTGCGGTATAACTTGCCGCCATTATAATTTTTGTCCAGCTTTGCGAGTTCTTTTTGATGTACTAATAAAAAATATTTAAAGAAGGTAGTTATGCTAAGTAATTTGAGAAAGTAGCTGAGAAAATATTATGTATGTTATGACTACTCATTTCACATGAATAGTCATAACATAATATATTATGTCATAACAGATATAGCATCTGTGTCTTGTCCTGTGCCCTGTGCCTGTCACAATCTGCGTGTCCTCTTCACGGTTAAGCCGCAAAATCTGGATAATTGATTTCGGCATGAAGATTGTAGGTACTCTCGAGGTCCGTCAGGGTAGCATAGAATCTCGGCTCCCGGAAAGGATTGTGTCCTTTACTATCGTAATTTTAAATTATTACGATAGTTTTCAAACCAGAAATGTATGGTTTCCGCGCAATAAACTAATTTCTGGGCAAAGTCTGCAACACCTAGTTCCTAATATTTGTTGAAGGGTAAATATTGAACACAATAATATAATATCATTGGGTATATGATTCATTCAGCCATTTTCAACACGATCGTCTATCGAGGGTGTAGCGTGGGGCCGTGGCCCGTGGGGCTATTTGCAGATGGGGCGTCTTACAAAACGCAAGTTGTTTGGGTGCAGTCTTGCACTAATCCGGGAATCCATTACACCGATTATTCGGTGTGACACGTAACATGCCATGCACAACTTTCAAATCAGGCTGCAAAAATGGAGGGCGCAATATGCACAATCTGTCATATTTTAGAAGCAACAGTTTGCCGAGTGTTATTAAATTTGTTCGCCCTATACCGACGCGATGTACGGACATTTATATCCGCACAAAACAAATTGTTCCAAAAGTGTTATTTCTCATTAGACTGTTTATTCGTTAACATAAACATTAATTTCTTTGAGCAATTTACAGCGGGGCCAACTCGAAAGTTTTCTGTGTCAAAGTAATGTTTTTACAAAATTCAATAAAATGAATAACAATAATTATGTACAAAGTTTCGGGAGATCAATTCGTGGGCGAAAAGCCTCGCGTATTTTCATTCCGCAAAGTTTAAAACAAAAGTTTTCGAATCTTTTTTATATTCATTCAGGGAATTAATTAAGCTCTAATAAAGGAAATAATAAAGCGCAATTTCGTACTTCATAAATCACGTACTTGTGCTGCATATTACAATATTATCCTTAATTCCTTACCAATACATATTTGATTTCTACATAGATGACCATAATATTTATTTTAAAACAGCCCGACGAATACACCCACATTAACCATTTAACGATAATCGAATAATGTCCAATGAGCGTCTTAAGTCAATTTAGTTTTATTTATCATTCAGACTATGCGGTAAATGGTAATTAAATATGCCGAGACAGACGTCACGAGCAATTACGTAGGTCGCTGACTGTTATTTAATTTGACGCGCTCGCTTCAGTGTGATAGACGGCCGAGAGAAGGGTGCGTCTGGGGCCAGGTCTGGGGTAAAAGTGCTGGGGACTACGATGGTTGCCATGGTTACGGCTTGCTCGCTTCGACGCTATTTAATATGAGTCTTATTGCACGAATCGTTGCAAACTTTTGATATTGCTACAACAAATTCTTGTTTACGTTGGATATGAATGAGAATTCCGAGTATAATATTGCACGGTGTTTATATTTTTCATATTTTGTTGTGACTAGCTCTCGGTATTAAATGTTTATCATACAGATTTTTTTCGTTAGTTATCCTGTATAAAGGAAAAAGTTTTATATTATCTGATTTGCTAGAATCTAGATTAATCTAAGACTAAACTGTTAATACTAATCAATGTTGACGGCTAGTAATAAAATAATATAATATTTTTACTTTTCTCGTCAGTTCCCACTGCATATCGAAGTTAATAATGACTTACCTGGAATAAAGAAAAAAATAATTAGAATACAAAAATGCATATAATCGTGTACCTAGTTAAACTTATGAATTTGTTACAGGTCAGTGTAAACACGGTACCTCCACCGTTATGCACCATCAAAATGCTGTCAAATAGTGCATTATTACGTCACTAAGAATATTGGAAGTATTTTTGTTTACCACTTAGTGCAGTCGCTATTTTTATTCAAATACTCATTACGTAGTTATGTACCACGGAGTCTCTCCTATTATTCCCCTAGTCGCTCACCCCAATATTACACCGATAGATTAGAACGAGGGAAGCTTCAAGAATGAGAGCCGAATAATCATGGCTTATTGTCACTATCGACTAAAGCCCCAATATACGGGGACGCCGAATACAGACCGATCGTAGGCCGATCTGACCGGAGTGACCGGACTCGTTTTTTGCATACGGAAATGCCCAAATAAGTCTCATCAGATCTGGAATCAGGGGTTTTTTTTTTTTTTTTTTTTTTTTATTATTATAATAATTAGAGTCGTCTATGGGCTAGTCGCCCATATCCTTTATTTGTCTCATTGTTATAATATGGTCGCGTACCAAGATTACATTTCCTCTTAATCTACTGTAAGTCCATCACGCCTTGGACCTTTTAAACTTAAACATTATTATACTATTGATATTATTGTATATTATATTATGCTTAATACTATTATTATTTATATAGAATATTACCTAACTTAATAAATATTATATATATATATATATATATATATATATATATATATATATATATATATATATATATATATATATATATATATATATATATATATATATATATATATATATATATATATATATATATATATATATATATATATATATATATATATATCAATCAATCAATCAATCAATCAAATAGTTTATTGCAGACAACAGTATAGTCCATATAAATTAAAGATTAACATAAAATTGAAAATTAAATAACAGATAATATCAAAATTACACAATTTTTACTAATAATTGTGTAATTTTGATATTACGTATTATGTAAACGTGCATGCATTTTGGTCCATTTCATCATGAATGGACAATCAGTGTCCATTCGACTCGCAATGAGTTTCAGGTAACTGTTGGAGCTGCCGCGTACTCTTCTCATCAGGGATGCAGATCTTTTTCTCATTATAGCTGCAAAGTCGTCCACTTCGGCATCCGCGAACATCCCTGACGCGCTACAGAATCGCGGCAGCCCCATCAGTGCCCGAAACCCATTATTGTATTGGACCCGCAGGGCACTATAAGCCGTAAGCGTATGTTTGACCCATAGACTGCACGTATAGAATGTCTGACAGTAGGCACGAAACAAAGTAACCTTCACCTCTGCCGTGCATTTAGCAAATCTACGAGCCAACATATTCGCCCTGACTGACAGTGCCCTGCGTTCCCTCGATATGTCCAGGTCATCAGCCAGCGACTCGGTGACCCAGTGGCCCAGGTACTTTACGCGCTCGACTCTTCTGAGCGGCTCGTTGTTGAGTGTTACGCTCGGCATTCTGTAACTCTTGGTTCCCGCCTTAAACACAAGTATCTCGCTCTTGTCAGTATTGTACCTGAGCCCATGCGCCTCCGCGTAACGCTCGCATATTCTTATTAGGCGCCTAAGGGCACTGACAGATGGGCTCAGCAGTACCATGTCATCAGCGTAACTTATACTATTGATGCATTTACCCTCAATAGAGCACCCCACCCCAGTACTGCTGAGCTCTCTGATCAAAGAATCCATGTATAGGTTGAAGAGTCGAGGAGAGGTTCTTCCACCCTGTCTTACTCCACTCCTCAACCTATACACCTCCGAGAGTGCCCCGGGCCAACGTACATAATTGGTTTGGTTGTTATACCAAAATTTAAAAACTGAGATGATCTCCGGGGGAGTCTTAGTTCTATTAGACATTTTTTGCCACAGCTTATCGTACTGGACAAGTTCGAAAGCCTTGGAAAGGTCTAAGAAACACGCATAAATAGGCGTGTTTCTACTGGTGTAGTAATGGACAGTGTGCTTGACAGTCAGTATCGCGGACTCCGTAGACAGCTCCGGTCTAAAACCGAACTGCGCGTCGTGTAGGTGAAAGGCAGATTCCAAATGACTATCAAGCACACTGTCCAATACTTTGGCTATAACCGTCGCAAGAGATATAGGCCTGTAGTTACCCAGACTAGACACATCTCCCGTCTTGTTCTTAACTATGGGGACAACTACAGTCCTCATCAACTCCTCGGGCAAGTACGAGTGGCCTATACAGAAGGTGAAGAGCATGGCCAGGACCCGGGGCAGATGAACTCCAGCATATTGTAAATGTTCAATGCTAAGTGAATCATGCCCCGGAGATTTTCCACGCTTCATGCTTCTCACCGTTCTCGCTACCTCCTTGGGCGATATAATTACAATTCTATTCCCCGAACTCATCCCAGCCCTGTTCACCGTGTTCTCAGACACCCGTGAGCTCTGAACTTGAAAATGCTCCCTGAATAGGTTTGCAATGTCCTTAGGCTCACACCTACCTTCAACACTCATCGGGACGCTCGGCTGTTTATTTAATTTATTCGTTTCCTTCCAAAACTTACTAAAATTTTTCGACCTATGCTCTGTAGCCAAAATGTCCATTTTTATTTGTGTCTGGTTATTCTGACACCATTTAAGCTTTAATTTAAATCTGGATCTAGACTCCCGCATTCTTTCATAAATTGGACCATATGCCGGTTTACCAAATTCTACCCATTGCAGAAAATACAGTCGAGCCTCCCTATGAGTTTCTTTTACATGCCTATTCCATCCGGTAATATAACATCTTCTATTTTTATTTTTACAGCTTTTAGATCTATCTTCGTATGACATTCTTGCCGCCTCTGATAGAATATTTACAATCCTAAGATACAAATCATCTATAATTACCCTATGTTGCATGTTATTACATGATATATCCGAACATCTACGAAATTCTGTGGGAAAATCGATGTCGCGTAATTTCATGGTACATATTCTAGTATATTTCTCAATATGCGATATATTCCTTTCACCCCAACATACTTTATTCGGTTTCTGAAAATTATTGTTTATTCTAGACCTCAATATATTCATATTACATAAAATTTCGACCGGAAAGTGGTCAGACCATGAAATGTCATATTTAATTCTAACATCAACAACCGTTAAATTCGCGGCTTGCGTTACTAGTACATGGTCTAGCCACGATCTAGTGCCGTAAACATCACTTATATAGGTGTATGATTCCGAACTGAGTCCCAAAATGTCAATGTCAGCACACAACCAACTTTGTTCGATACAAAAATGTTTAAGTTCCTTACCAAATAATGAAGACGGATGGGCGTTAAAGTCACCCAGCATAAAAGCTGCGTCCACATCACTATTAGTAATAATCGCACATAACTCACTCAGACAGTCCGTAAATTCTGCTAAGTTTTCCATCATATCCACCGGCATGTACACCGAGAAAACTAAGAACTCACTATCTTCCAACACTATTTTAATAGCCGCGAGCCTCGCACTCGCGCACTCGACAATCGATACGCACCGGAACACACTCTTACGCCATAATATTGCGACTCCACCGTGTGGGCGCCCCCGCAACATACCTGCTGAAGTATCGACCGACGATTTATCACAATATTATAAATATTTGATGCCCTGAAGGGGCGTATGTGGTCCCAGTATAGCCAGTAGATTCGACATTTTTGGATTTCTTCGGGTATGGTGCTGCACCCTTTGCCTTTAGATGTTGTGGCATTGGCTTGGTGGAGAGCGGTCACTCAAGCTGGGTGGAGTTTCAAGGATCTTAAGAAGATATCGTTCTGTGACGAATCTACTAGCTACTACTAGTGGGGTCACCAGAACCATATTCCCCATTTTTTTTTTTTTTTTTTTTTTTTTTTTTTTTAACATTTAAATGGAATCAGGGGTTAAAGTTAATTCTGACTGCTGGCGTGACTGTATGGTCTCTTATATTAAAACATTTTTCCGTAGTAGAAGCCAGAAATGGCGTATGCCAATAATTGCCAAATAGGTAAGAGTTTCTGCGGTAAAGCAGTTTGTAGGAATTTGCAGATTCTCCGGTATTCACACTTCACAGTGATCATCATCATCCGATCATTGTCCGGTCGATTCCACCACTACACGTATAAAACACTTCACACTACATGTTTATAATAATCGGCCAAGTGCGAGTCGAAATCGCGCACGAAGGGTTCCGTACCATTATAGAGCAAAATTAGGCCATAAATTGTGTTTTTTGTATGGGAGCCCCCCTTACTTTTTTTATTTTATTTTAATATTATTATTAAATATTAAAGTACACATAATAAAACAAAGGATTTTGTGAAAAATTCAAGTACCTACTTGTTGCCATTCTTGATATAGAGCAAAAAAGGCCAAAAAAATCACGTTTGTTGTATGGGAGCCCCCCTTAAATATTCATTTTATTTTACTTTTAGTATTTGTTGTTATAGCGGCAACAAATATACATAATCTGTGAAAATATCAAGTCTCTAGCTTTTACCGTTCTTGAGTTACAGCCTGGAGACAGCAAAAAAGGCCAAAAAAATCACGTTTGTTGTATGGGAGCCCCCCTTAAATATTCATTTTATTTTATTTTTAGTATTTGTTGTTATAGCGGCAACAGATATACATAATCTGTGAAAATATCAAATCTCTAGCTATTACCGTTCTTGAGTTACAGCCTGGAGACAGACAGACAGACAGACGGACAGACAACGAAGTTTTAGTAATAGGGTCCCGTTTTTACCCTTTGGGTACGGAACCCTAAAAATGGATTTTCAAATGTGTTAGTCGCGCTAAAACTCGAAAACGGCTGAACGGATTGGGCTGATTTTAGTCTTAAAATATTCGTAGAAGTCCAGGGGCCTGAGTCAAGACGAATTAGTAATCGCTTCGTTATAGAATCGCCGACCAAAATGTATGGAATTGACACAAGACGAGTCGAACGTCAACGTCATATTAACGAACTCGTCTTGACTCAGGGCCCAGGGAAGGTTTTAAAGTGACACGAAGTTCACCGGGACAGCTAGTTACAAAATATAACATATTTTGTTTGGGGAATTTTTACTGACTTTCACAAAAAGAAGGATGTAACATTACACTAACATCGATGAACTTACTTTTACATGATTTTGAAATCCGTGTCATATCCTGAGTTTTAAGATGTTTACTTCCGAGGCGTTGGAGCAACAAATTCCAGCAGCATCTGTTTAGATTTACTTGTCCGGAGCTCAACTTGTAAGTCTGAAGTCTTAGGCAAACAACTTGCTTCCAACGTTATATAAACTCGGTAAAGGCACGCACATATTATAGGAGACTAATTTTCAATTTTAAAAGTGAGAGAGTACATTGGCGATATATCCAAAACACTTTTTGCATTTAAATAGTCATATTTGTTGCAACAGTACTGGAATACCAATTTATGACTATGTATTAGGTACCGTATAGACCGAGTATAGACATAGCGTAAGAGCGTGTATTTTTTAAATAATGTTTTAAATTGCTATCGTATACTAATGTTCTGTTACATCTGTCAGTGCCCAATGTGCACGTTCCCTTATATTACAATTTATTTATATTGACTCCGACGAGTCGATGATCTAACAAGATATTTAATGCAAGTGTAAAGTGTTACCAAACTAAAGCGTGCCATTCTTCATTATCATCATCAACGTCCCTAAATAGATAACATTTTATTAATGAGTTTCGTCCTCATAGCTTACAAACTGGATTTTAGCAATAGTTCTTATTTTCATAACTCGTATATAATGTTCTCAAAGAATTTTAACCCTCAAGCCAACTGCTTGATATTTCCAGGCCTGATTTATCGCCTTACTGGTTAAGACACGTCATATCTTCTTCTTCTTAGCTCTTTCCCACTTTATGTAGGGTCGGCTCTCCTAGCACATTAGAAATTATAATTGCCTAAATCGACAACCCAAGATATTAATATATTGGGTTGTCGATTTAGGCAATTTATTTAGGTACAGCTAGTGCTTTGGTCATACTGGTCCACCATGTGGCTGGGGGTCTGCCTTTAGCTCTCTTAGTTTCTGGGAGACTCAACGCCTTCTTGACAATGTAATTGTCGTCTCTGCGCATAATGTGGCCATACCATCTTAAGCGTCTCTCGGTCAGTTTTTCGGACTCTGGAGTTATCTTAAGGCTTCCCTGGATATATCCATTCCTAATTTTATCAAGTTTGGTTACCCCTCCAGACTATCGTAACATTTTCATTTCTTAAGACACTTCATATCAAACGAATTAATTAAAATTAGATACTATAAAATGCAAGACATTGGCATTTGGCACTAACCCCAATCGTCGTTGTTATATGTACACAAGTGGATAGTATTATCCAAAACATTACAAAGTCACAGCCTCGAGTTAAACAACTTGACCTGAATTTTTGTCTATTCAAACTTTAATATCGTGAAACGGTATGGAAAACTTCACTTACGAAACTTCCAACATAAAAGATAGTTGTGAAAGTTTGAGCAGATTTTCAAATTCTTTGTCTCTTGGATAAAATTAGACGGTTCTATCTGAGAGGTGTTCAAAAGAAATCGAAAAAAGTTACCTGTACCTGTGATTAGAGTTTTGTTAAGCAACGGCAACGGGAAAACATATATTTTCGTATTTTAAAAGTTCTGTATCTCGAGAATACATATGTTTAAACTCCAGTTAAAATGGTTCTGGAACCATGATGGACACACAAGAACCACAGCATACAACATTGGAAACGAATTGCGAATGAAATAGAAATAATAAGGTAAACTTTACCTTGCGGGAAATCACACGGTGTCTCTGATCAACATTGACTTCCTGGTCAAATAACTGTAGCATGTCACGTTTGTTGACCTCCTGCCCCCCCCCTCCCCCCTCCCCTTCTCCCTAAGACAAAGGGATGAAAACGAATCCGGTGACAGCATTAATAAATTACCAACAACAATGAAGGGATAAGGGCAAGGCTATAGAATATTGACGACCTCTCATCCCTGGATTTGATCCCGCTAGCGTCACTAGTCGATCGCTAGAATTACATTGATTAGGTGACCTGTGGGTTTATTTGAAGATGTTGTAAGATTACATACAACGACTGGAAAATTATTAGTAATGTTGCTAAAATATTGTTTTCAGGCTTAGAGTAGGGTTTGGTATAGGTTCTATTAAATATCGACGACCTCTGTGGCTCAGTGGATAGCACGTTGGTAGCTTTAGCCGGAGGTCGCGGGTTCGAATCCCGCCGACGGAACAAAAAGTTTTCAAAGTTCCTGGGTCATGGATGTGTATTAAATATATTTATCATATAATAAAAATCTTAAATATATACAGTATAGTATAAAAGTATTAAATATATTTCCGTTGTCTGGTACCTGTAACACAAGTCCTTCAGGTACTTAGCATGGGGCCAGACTGACGTGGTGTGAAGCGACCATAGATATTATTATTATTATTATTATTATTAATAGAACAAGGAACATTCCTAAGCCGCTAACTAAGAAATTTGCACGTGGAGAAGCTATGATTTGGTAAGAAGGCCAACTCACGAGTCACGGCCTCACAAAAGACCGGTGTGAAATAACGCACAAGTTGTGTTTCGTCGAGTCAGCGAGGTAGCCTTAATAGTTTTCAGAACGAAAATTCCTCTCTCGCAACACTAAAGGTGAAGAAAAACCTTTTCTGGTGGTCGCTTCGACATAGAACCTGGTGACAGACATATATATACATTGAAGTCACTGTAATATGGTACCATTTTGACCCCAAAAAATAATGAAATGAATGACATATCAAATGGTAAGTTTGCATAAAACCTGGTATTCCCTGAAGCCGCTGACGGGACAGGGCTTACTCATTTTTATCATTACCAAGTTAAATCGATTGTCCCTTTCCACGCGAGTGACTAATGAAGCTCACATAAATCCTTTAATCCACTGTTCCATTCAATTTCCTTAGATCTAATCAACGTATGAGATCTCCAAGTTCATTTCGAGATCTTCAAATGAAGATTCGCTAAGTTTCAATTTAAAGATAGTTTTTAATCTTCTGCTTTTAATGTTTTGCTATCGACACTTTTTGTGTTCGAAATTACTATCATAAAACTAAAATAAAAGTAAAATAATCAACTTATTAAATATTTTAATGTGTAGTGTGTACACACTACACTGTACATAGAGACTATAATATACCTACATAATATTATAATGTTATGCTACATATTAACCTGCTTACTGTTATCTAAACAGGCGTAATTGAATGCTCATGATACTTAATTAAATTAGTAATTAATTATAACAATTTATTGTAATTACGTACAAATTGTAACTGTGATTGTAAACCATTGTGAATTTTAATAAGATAGTTTGACATTTTGTAAATTAATGCGTAGCTAGGGACATCATTAATAATTGTGTAAACACATCCGTACAACGTTATTTTATAAACAAAATTCAATTAAAATTTTATTATTCATTGTATAAATTGTTTTATTTAGTACAGAATATAATATATTAGCTTACCAATATATTTAGGCAAATAACTAACCAGTAACCACCTATTACATTTCTACTAGACTACAGTACTTATTTAACTAAACAAGTTATTAACAATTAACCTTTCAACCCGATACACCGAAAACTTCTATAAAAATCAGAACAAATGTTTCGCGACAATTTCGTCTGCAGTAGAGTCCTTCCTTGACCGTTTAGTTACTTGCGAAATTACAAAACTCATAATAAACAGAACCAAACAACCAGGCCGTAGAAATCTAGAACAATCGCCACCACAAGTCCAAACATAAGATCATAAATAACCAGGTCTAAGCCTCAAACTTCGTATGCACCACCCTGCACCGCACGGCCAAGCCAAATTTTACTAATTAAGAAACTTGTGGGCTTCCATTCGCTGGTTATTCGGACTCTATTCCCGAAAGGAGTTTCCGTTGCATTCGTCCATTTGGGGCTGGGTGTAATTACTACCTATTGCAGCTATAGCCGTTCATAAACTATTACTGGATATGCGATTTGAATATCAACGAGCGCTGGTACTGTATGAATACATCTATATGTGCTTGCATGAATTACAAAATGAAATTTATAATTTATCAAATATTTTACCAAAACCTTATATTATAGCAGATAGCATGTTCTTAATTCCTTTGAATTTTTAAATCATATCTCTCAATTACCTTATCTTTTAAAACCCAAAAATCGCCAAAAATTGCCTAAAAAGTGTGGTTACATTTACAGAATCTCCCTAACCAACCTATTCTAATTATTAGAATATTAAGCCTAATATTAAGAATACATAGGTAAGTATCCTTTCTCTTATATCTACGCCTTAACAGCTAAACCAATAATTTAGATGAAAGGCATACTGATATCATTTCTTGAAAAAAGACATAGGATGCTATTGCCACGCCAGAACATACGTAGCACCTGTTTTGCGGGCATTTAGTACCTACTATTGTTTCATAGCTCCAGCCTGAATATACAATAACAATGCAAGAAATAGCCTTATTATTCCACCCTCGTATCGTAATATCACTAAGCGTTGACTTCATTACCAGAGAGCCGCATAAACACCCATTGCTTCCGGCAACAACGATCTAATCCAGTTACGAGGCACGATAGTCCCCGCTCTACCAGTCCCCACGCTCACAGGAGCCCCCACTCCACCAGGAGCCCCCTCACCTGTAGTCCCAAGGGACGAGTCCACGAGAGAACGTTCCGCAAAATCGATTTTAGATTGCTCGTTGGTGGAGTGCATTTGAATAATATCTAGCCGGCGGCGGTGAGTGCAGGAATTCTTCCGACATAGATTCTCGGATTATATCTTACCACTGGCACAAAGATATTATCAGCTTCCAATGTTATAAAGATACGACGTTATGAAATAGCTATACGTTAACAACCAATAGCAACGATGTCGATTTCGTGAAAACCGCGTCTGAAACATAAGTGTCGAATAAAATCACTGATTCGTAACACAAATTCGACAGGTCTCCTGATAACATTTGAATCTGATAATACATAGTTATATTAAGTTGTCCGTGTCTATCATCACTCCTCCTCCTAGTCGACTTGAGCAGTATTCAACGCGTAGGGCCTACGCCGTCTCTATAGTTTTTTATTTCAGTCTCACTTAATAGAGACAGACTGATCTCATCTCAAATCTAATAATAGTTATTTACATTCCCTACCTTATGCCTCTAAGCATTTAAGGGTAATATTTAAATATATGATTTTGGTATTGTTTTGATGGCAGGGTTTTGTTTACGGAAATATGGCAAGGAAGTGCTGACGGTGGCTCCGTGGGCGCTTAGTGATTTATTGTTCTTGGTGCTAAGTTATATTGAAACGTCAATATTGAGCTGATCTCTATTGAAGTAATCCACCTCGTAGTATATTAAAATGTATTTGTTGGCGACACGACAATTCAGCGGGGTCGTGGTCGCCGCTGGGGTGAGCAGTGGACTGTATCTTGAGGTGAGGATCAATCCTGAGGAAGTCGTGGTGGAAGGTCGAAGCGAAGAAAACACCAGGAGAATTTTGGTACTGCAGTTATGGTCGAGTGTTGGTGCAGCAGAGTTTCTTCATGCTTCTGCAGAGTTGTTGTAGTGAGTGTGTGTTGCACTTAAGAAAGTGCGTGTTTTGTGTGTACTTTGTACCGATAGAAGTGAAGGGGGTCTATCGGATTGTTGTCGGATAATCGCAGTCCGTTTATTCAAAAATTACAAATAACAATAAATGGCATTCTTATAAGCTAGTACAATAGTAAAAAAGTATTCTTATAAGACTAATTAACAACAAAAAACGTAAATAAAGTTTATACAACGAAAGAGACAACAACATCATTTGTGTGAGACACACTATACTTATGCTAAAAAGGGACAACAATATAAATTGTGTGAAACACACTGCATCTTTGTGCAAAAGGGACAGCAATAACATAAAAATGAGACAATAGCGTAACTTATTCTAATAGGAAATTATTCAAATATCAAAATGTATAATAAAGGGAATAAAACCTAAGCTATTATTTACAGTCTCCCCCTCGTGCGCAAGCACCAAAACGTTTTATTCCTGGCTAATGAGGATCAGACGAGAGGCTGGGCGACGAATCAGTCCGGCTGCTGTTCGGACTTCCGCTATTCTAACTCGCCCGTCTGGACCTGGGAAAGTTTGCATTATTTCTCCTCTAGGCCATACTCCTCGGGGCATCGTTCCGTCGCATATCAATACGATGTCTCCAGGGTTAAGATTGCTGTGTTGCGGGTTGCCGAGCCGAGGCATCAATTGGGGTTTGTATTCGGTTACCCATCGAGCCCAGAACGCTTCGGCCAACTTCTGCGCAGCTTTCCACGAGCGACTGTCTGCCATATAGTCTTTATACGAGCCGAAAGGTATCATCCCGCTTGACCTCCCAATCAGAAAGTGGTTTGGGGTCAGTGATTCATCATTTAGATCGGGATTTACTGGGGTTAACGGTCTCGTATTTATGACGTGCTCCGCTTCCAGCAATAGAGTGTGCAGCACTTCTTCAGGGGGCGTCTTTTCATGTAAGGTGACTCGTAATGCTGTCTTTACAGATCTTACTAACCTTTCCCAGGCGCCGCCCATGTTTGGGGCCCCAGGGGGTATTCTTTTCCAGGTTATCTGTTTTCCAGAGGCGAAGACTTTCATCGCGTCGTCATTCTGTCGAAGAGCTTCCGTTACTTCTTTCTCGGCGCCCACGAAGTTGGTTCCGTTGTCGCTATATATGACCGTCGGAGTGCCGCGGCGGGACATCATTCGGCGCAGGCTCATTATCATGGAGGATGCAGATAGGGAGGGCACCAGCTCCAGATGTACGGCTCGAGTGGTGAGGCACGTGTAAAGTGCGCCCCACCGCTTCTCTTGTCTTCGCCCGACCGTGACGTACATGGGTCCGAAGTAGTCCACCGCCGTGGCTGTAAAAGGCGGCTGATTGTGGGCCAGTCTTTCTGGAGGTAAGTCACCCAGGGGGATTTTAGAGGGAGTTCCCCTGTAGGTTCTACACCACTGACACTTGTTGCATATATAGCGAAGGATGCTGCGTAGTCCAATTATGTGGTAGCGCTGTCGGAGCTCATTCATCACGGTCTGGTGATTACCGTGGTTAAAGACTGCGTGCGTGTGATGCACTAACAGCCGGGTAAATTCTTCCTTTGCATGTAAGACGGGCAGATTGTATTCTTCCTTAATTCTGCTATCAAGGTATAGTATCCCGCTGCGGTCGAGCTTTACAGCAAGCTTGTGAAAGGGGGACCTCTTCGGTGGTCGCTGCCCAGCCTCTATAATCTTTATATCGTCCGCGAATGAGATGCTCTGACTCCTCTTGATGAGCAGCAATTCTGCTAGTCTGATGTGGTCAGGAGAGATTTCCGTATTTACTTTTCTCTTGAGCAGTTTGGCTTTAAATGCCTCAGCTGAGAGCAAGACGGTGGCAGCAGCGCGTACCAGGCGCTTATACTTTGAAAACCTATCAATTTTAGGCAAATAATCATTATTTATACGGTCTACACAGACGTGAACCTGCTTGATTATTCTCTCCTCCCCTGAAGGGGGTAAGGGAGCCGCGGCCTGTTTTTCGCACGGCCATGTCGCGGGATCGTTTAAAATAAAGCTAGGTCCCGTAAACCATCTATGTCTAGAATTAAAATTCGCCGGAATGCATTTTGTGGCGTCGTCCGCGACGTTGTCGGCACTCGGTACCCATCTCCAATCGGCCGGGGTCGTTGTACTTTCGATCTCGGCTAGCCGGTGCGCGACAAACGACTTAAAGGTACGCGGATCGGACCTAATCCATGCTAGTACCGTTTTCGAATCTGACCAGTAATAAGACTTTTTAATTTTATAGTCGGATTCCCGTTTTACGGATTCTGCTAAGCGGGAACCCAAAACCGCGGCTTGCAACTCTAATCGCGGTATTGAAATTGGTTTTAACGGCGCTACTTTCGCTTTTCCCGTAACTAATCTAGCCGTCTTTGTATTATTATTCATGCTAACGAAATAAACTGCGGCCGAATAAACTTTTTCGCTAGCATCGCAAAATATGTGTAACTCCCCCTCGCCAGAGGGCGGGGCAGGTACGTACCTTTCTATTTCAAAGGTTTTCAGCAAATTTAAATTATTTACAAACGACATCCACGTAAGGTGGTGCTCTTGCGTTATGGGTTCGTCCCAACCTATGCCGCTACGCCATATTTCCTGGATAAGACATTTACCTACCATAGTTACCGGCGATACTAAACCTAGCGGGTCGAAAACGGACATGACGGCGCTAGTGACTTGCCTCTTGGTGGGTAAAGTTTCCCCTGAAATTACACTAGATGGCGTGTTTCGGAGGTTCACGTTAAATCCTAAAGAATCGCGAGCGTGGTTCCAAATTAGACCTAATGTCCTTTCTGTATCGCTTTTTCCTAAAGTCGTCGCGCCGCTAATTCGCTTATCGGAAACGTCACTGATTACTTCGGGTACATTCGACGCCCAACCACGTAACTCGAACGAAGCGCCTAAATTAATTTTGTACATGGCATTGACCGCTTGCCTGGCTTCGTCCTCGTCGTCGAATGAGTCTAAATAATCGTCCATGTAAAAATTTCGTTCCGCAGCTTTAGCTACCTTCGGGTGCTCCGAACTATGATTTTGAGCGTTTTTATTTTTAACGTGAATAGCCACGCACGGCGACGACGCCGCCCCAAAAATAAGCGAGGTCATACGGTATTCTCGCGGGGGGATGTTTCTATCGTCGCCTCGCCACAGAAAACGAAGGCTGTCGCGATCCGATTCAATTACTTTAATTTGCAAAAACATCTCTTTGATGTCGGCTACTACCGCGATTTTTCCTTCGCGGAATCTTATTAAAACACCGAAAAGCGATTGTAATAAGTCGGGTCCGGTTAACAACGCGTCATTTAAACTTTTTCCCCCGTATTTAGCCGCAGCGTCAAAGACCAGTCGCACCTTACCCTTTTGAGGATGTACTACTGAGAAATGAGGTAAGTACCAGGTGCGAGGCGATGTGGCTGGGGTGCTTACTAGTTCCGCGTAACCCGAACTTAACAAGTTATTTATTTGTTTTGAATACTCTAATTTCAAATCGGCATTTCTGTCCAATTTATTTTCCAAGTTATACAAGCGGCTGAGGGCCTGTTTCTTATTGTCCGGCATTACTTCATTGTCGGTTTTCCATAATAAGCCCGACTCATACCGCTCGCAACCGTACATTTTCTTGCAAGTTTTATTTAAGACAGCTAACGCGCGCTCGTCCGGGTCCGATTTAGGTTTACGCGGTTCTATTCCTAACGATTCTAAGCTAAAATAATCCCTAATTAATTGTAACGCGGGATCCTCGGACGGCGAAGTTCTAACGTGACTTATGAACTGGATGTTATTTAAATTACGCGAGCTTGCGTCCTGCCCGTGCAAAACCCATCCTAACTTAGTTAGCGACGCTACCGGCTGGCCCTTATTTCCGACACGTAATTGTCGAGACGTAATTAAGTGCCAGTTGTCTTGGCCGATAAGTATCGTAGGTTTAGCCTGCTCGTAGCAAAGTTCGTCCTCTAACTCCGCTAGGTGGCTGCACTGGCGAACAAGGTCTTTGCTCACTGTTTGTGGCGTAAGATTTAAATTACTGATCGTGCTAGCGCTCATTTTTTCTATATTTCTACTACACGCGCCGCGGATTGATAACGATATGTTGCACGATTCGGGGTCGTCAATCTGGTTACCCCCTACCCCTTCCAACTTAAGTAGCTGGCTGCGACCCCTAGGTGCTACACTGTCCGCTACCGTACGCTCAACGAGGGTCAATGTTGAGCCCTCGTCCAGCAAGGCGTAAGTAGCGGTGGTGCCCACTGGGCCACTTATCTCGACCGGCAGTGGTATTACGTATCTTGCGAGAGCAATGCGATAGCAATTATTGCGCGATAATTGCTGCAAAATCGCAATTTCGTACCACGTGATCACCCAAAACAATACGATTGCAATCGAGCGACAGTACTCCCTCTGCCGAACAATCAAGGAACTATAATTGCATTATAAATCGCTAAATCTCCATACTGTTGCATTTATTTCGTATCACGTAAGGCTTTTGACAGCAATGCGATGGCAATCGGCGAGCAATTTGAACTGTCAAATAGCGATCACAACAAAAGTGATTTTTTCCGATTGCTTGTTTATCGCTGAGTGATTAGTGGTGTTTTACGTAAAATGTTAAACTGCAAAACGTATTTTTATAACATTGGCGCATACAGTGCTGGTATTAGAAGCCATTCCTGAAGAAGACGCAAGAGATGCAGCCAGAAATACATCTAAATAAGACCTCGCAATCGCGACCGAGCCCAGGCACTGGAACTGTCTGACTCTGTGTTTAAAACCCATTACAAGGGTTGAAAGAAGCTGTTTGTAGATATCTGTGACAAGTCAGATTGACAAGAAAAACAACAATTAACACCTGTGCAGCTGTGTTGCGAAACATCTGTAACAACCATCGCGTCGCCTGCCAGTACGACGATTTCCAAGTGCTTCAACAAGTTTAGGACCACACTTTAGCCATTGCAGGATGTTAGTTTCTTTGAAAAGTGAGAACCAGCTTTTAGTGAGTGGCAGACCGCAAAGAACTTGCAGAGGTTGTGATCTTTGTAAAGGAAAAAATAAAGCAGTAAAACAGTGTTATTTCTTTCATTTGCATGTAGATTACTATTAAGTTCTTGTTATTTGTCTTCATGTAAGTAGAATTAAATGGAATACTTTTAAACATACCTACACCAGAAACAAGGTTTATTTTTAAGTAGTAAAACATTTTCTAATGACTAATGATTTTATGCATAACCTCTAATATGCAACTCCAACTGTGCAACAGTAAATAAAAGATTTAATCATGTATTATTTAATAATAACAGAAATATATTAAAATCAATGTTAAAAAGGTTTATTAAAATCAGAATACTGCTTAAAACCCATCAATCCCCAAGCGCCAGCCGGCTGCCGCATAACAATTGAAAATCTATTATGTCTGGCATCTGCGGACTGCGATACCCACAATGGAGGTGCTACAAGCTCTTATGCATAATATTAATTTCTTTATTCGTTTTTCATCGTGATGTTTTAAATATCAATATTGTAAATATGTAAATGTATATTCATCAATATTATTGGACTTTATTTTAGCTGCCTAGTGGCTAATGATGTGTTACATGATACTAAGGAATACAGATAAAAGTATTATGCTAAGGAATGTTAGTTAATTATTGTTCTATTATTAGCTGTATTCTTGTTTTGTATTTTAAATAAAATAAATGTCTGAATGTTTGATAACAAAAACAAAATTTCATTTAAAAGCATACTTACTTACTGTTGTCTGTTTTTACTGTATTCTAAAATATTATGTAAAGTCTATTTGTTGTTTATATTATACTATTCGTTAATACTTTTATTTTTGTCAGACTTTGTTTTCCCTAAATACTTAATGTAAAAAGTCAATTTACAAATTATAGAAATATTGTGTTAAGTGAGATTTTCATTTATTTAAAGCCAAACTATAAATAAAAACGCAACAACTATTACTTATATTACAAATTTATTTAATAATATTTACAAAGTAAAGTTTTTTATCAATTATAAATATAAATTTATCAATATCACTAATTCAACTCCTTCAGTATAGTCTATAATATACTAAACTTTATAGAATACTATAAAGTTGTTACATTATTAATATTTACAATATTATACTTAGTTCTATTAATAGCTCTTTAGTATTCCTAATAAATTACTGGCTTTCAGAACCAAGAACAAAATGTCTTTCAGATTATTAAAGGGTTTTTATTGTATTCTCACTAAAATATTATGTTTTGTTAGTAGTTAATATCACTTATCAGTATAATATATCAGTTATATAATATTATAAAATGTCAATTTAAAAAATAAAGAAATGAAGTGCAAAGTGAGTTTTTTATTTATTTAAACCCCAAACTATAGGTAATACCTAATATATGAGTAATTAATAATTATATTATATAAACGACAACTTTTATTATAATTGTAATATGACAAAGTATATATAGTTTCACACATCTATTTTAACACAAAGTTATTAATTATAAAATGATTTTAACACTAGTAAATATTTGTAATAACTAATAAGTAAGATAAATAATCAAATATTGTTGATTCAGCAGCACTCCGTAGTTTGTCATCTGTATATTGTTTAGGATCAAAATCACTATCACGAGTTGAAGCAGACGGCAGCTTCCATGAAATCCATATCTGCAAAATAAAGTTATTTTAAGAAAAAAAATTACTTCTTCATATAGTTTAAACTAATTTAAAATTTACTGTAAGGAACAACTACTTCCACAGAAATCATCCAATAATATTGTATTGGATGGTTTGGCATTTCAGCCTCACTGTATAAACTCACTTATCTAATAAAAATATAGATATTAAGTTTATGTTTTTAATAAGTTAGATAGAAATTGTAGAACTTACAAAGTATAATAAAAGCAATATCCAAATGAGTTGAAGCAGACGGCCTAGTTTCAATGAAATCCATAATACCTGCAAAATAAAGTCATTTTAACAAAAATATTTACTTCTTCCTATTATTCAAAACTAATCTAAAATTTACTGTAAGGAACAACTACTTTCACAGAAATCAGCCTCACTGTATAAACTCACTTATCTAATAAAAATATAGGTAACTATTAAGATTATGTTTTAATAGGTTAGTTAGAAATTCTAGAACTTACAGAATATAATAAAATTCTATGTTCACCATCACCAAATACAGTGCTCTGCGATGAAAGCCAAGACTTCATTGTAGACTTTGTTCATTGGTAAGCCATATATCACCATCTTTGATTACCAGCAGCATCAGCAGGCCCCAAAGTACCACCTCTGTTAGCCATCTTCATCTTGCTGTTGTTTTTAACTTTTAAGGTCAGCCCAGTACTACAAAAATCGAAAAGTGTTATGAAAAATCAAGAAAGGGAGAAGTAACATTAAGAAAGTACTTACAGGCTACAAATTAAGGATGCTTACCTTTTTCTATTGTTCTCAAGATTTTGTTGATCTAGAATCTAGATTCTAGAGCGGCATATGGGCAAGATTATTCTACGGTTTTCAACAGCTTCTTTTCACATTGACCCAAGATCCACTCTTTTGGCTATTTCACAAGGGAATCCAACTGATACATTGGTGATTTATACCAAATAATTTATACAGTATTGTGATTATAATATAATCTCGCTCACTTGTTATTTTGTTCACGAAACAATCACAACTAAAGCGAACGCAGGTCGCAGAGTACTTTTGACTTTTGTATACATTAGGAACGTGATCTATATTAAACACTTGTAATGTAAACATGGTCGAAGTTTGTTTAATTTGACATTCCAATAATAGTTCCTTTGATTGCTACTAAATTGTTTTTGGCGCTAGTGTACTCGCAAAAGTGCACTGAAACGATTTGCGAGCGATCCGCGAGCCATCGCTTACATGATACCACCCCAGCAATCGATCGCGCGATTATCGGGCAATTATTGCTGATGGATTGTTGATCGCTATTTTTACGTAATAACCCTGCGGCACTACTTTGAGGTAGGTGTTAGACGCGCGAACGTGATTAATTGTACTTATGTTACCGCCGGCAGGTGGCGCTGCACTGCCGCTGCCGTGTAATAATTTATTGTGAGACGCTTCGCAACCATTTACGCCGCACGGAATGTATTTACATTTGAACGGTCGCCCGTGCGAACTATTTAGGCATCTAAAACAAAGTTTACTATTTTTAGCTGTGTCCCATCTTTCCGGTACGCTAAGTTTATTGAAATCAGCACAATTAATAGTTGTATGGGAACCTGCGCATACGGGACAATTATTATTTTTATTAGATGAGTTTGACGGTGCCTCCGTCACGGAGCGTGGCGCCTCTGTAGCGGGGCGCGGCGTACGTTGTTTTGGCCTATATTCCTTTTTGGCTGGAGGAGGTCTATTCGCGGTTGCTACGATTTTACGCGGCTCGTACGTATTTTCGCAATCCGACCTATCACACGAACTATCGCTATCATATCGCGACGATTTCGGTGCTCTCGTGCGAGCCGTGTTTACTGCGCGCGGTTTTATTCTGCCTCGTTTCTCCTCTCTTGCCGTTTCGTACGCGAACATTGCGCCGCACTGATCCGCCATAATATTGAGAAATCTTGCCATTAATTCGAGCTCCGGCGCTCCGGAGCGCTCCGACTTGAACTCGTACCATTTGTATTTTAAAATAATGTTTAACTTGTCGACTATTCGACCTACTAACTCGGGAGAATACAAGTACTGCGGCTGGTTAAGTGACTTTATGGCCGCTACCGTGTTCGAAATCTTACTCGCGAAACTACTAACATTGCGCCCGTCTTCCGTCATACGGGGCAAACGTTTAATGTTTTCGATTTCCGAGAGAATAAGCAACTCAGGCCTGCCGTATCGCCGTTCTAAAGTATCTATTATTTCGTACGGATCCGATACCGTGAATAGCAAGGTCCTAACAGTTTCGCGGGCCGCGCCTCTCAAAGCCTTTCTTAGCCGAGCTACATTTTGTATGTCCGAGAACATTTCTGCGGTGTCATTAAACACGGATTTGAATGCCATCCACTCTGTAATAGTTCCGTCGAAGTGGGGCAACTCGTGAATGAATTTAGGCGTTGTTTCCGACCTATTAGAATTGACCGCTTGTACTATCGCGTTTGCTAGCATTGTCATATCACTAAGCGATGTATTACCGGCGCGCGGCTCGTTTCTTTCGGTCGGACGCGTGTCTCGTCCCGGGTTTTGAGCACTCGTCGATGGCCTAACATAATGCTCCGAGATCCAGCCTTCAACTCGGGTTTTGTCTACTCTGGGTGGTTGGTCCGCGTCGGTGGACTCTCCTAGCTCTATCCTAGCTATTTCCAGCCGACTCATGGCAGCTGCGGACGCCGCCCTAGCCCGTGCTAGCTCGGAGTTGTGATACTCTAGTTCGGCCTGCAACATCGATATTTTGCTGCTCGCTCTGTCCCCGGGGACGTTAACTACTGTGCCCGGCGCACTTCCTATGACTTCGACTGCGTTGTCGATTTGCGCGGGTTGTGAGTTCAGAGTGTTAGCCCTAGCGTCGGTATGCGTGCTGCTCTCCGTCGTGTCTTCAACGCCGGTGCCTTTGCTCCACGTGTTGGTCTCCTGGGACGTGGTCTGCCCTGACGATGGCGTCTCCTGGGAGGGCGTGGTTTTGCCCGAGCGCAACACACGCGCGTTCTCCATTGCGCACGAGGGGCCCTAACTTAAAACTAATTTTACTTAAAATTAACACTTCACTTTCACTTTTCACTTAGTGTCTTTATCTACTATCGCGACCTACAGAGCCTACTACTATCAGCCCGGTCAGCTTGCTACCGCGGTGACGCCGAACCGGGAATAGGAATGCAGGGGGATAGGAAGGTAGGAACCTCCCGGTAGAGGGCGCGGGCGCTCACGGGTGCATCAGAGTGCGGGAGGAATGTCCGCACCCGTCGTTGCGTGCCAACTTGTGGCCCCAGAGCGTACCCGTACCTTGCCGGCGGGGTCTGACTACTACACCTGGGTAGGTGTGTGGAAGCGTCAGGTCAATCCACAGTGCTTCCGTGCGTTCTGCAGGGGCCGTTTAACACCGCTAGGTGGCCACACACGTTACTGTTGATTGCTTCCAAGTAATTGGTGGAGGTAAGCAAAGCCAACCACCAACACTCGCGCGTACTTGTTTCTGTTTTCTTTCTTGCAGGTGGACGCTGGCCGTGGCTGCAGGGGCTGCGTCTTCTCCTGGGTTTCTTGTCCAGACAGGCTGCAGTCTTCAAGGCGAGCTTCTGTCTTCTGACTTCTGACTAGGCGAGCTTCTGTCTTCTGACTTCTGACTTCTCAGGATTTCCTCGGAGCTGGCGCAGTGATCCGGCTTCTGAAGGACCAGCTGTTGGCGACACGACAATTCAGCGGGGTCGTGGTCGCCGCTGGGGTGAGCAGTGGACTGTATCTTGAGGTGAGGATCAATCCTGAGGAAGTCGTGGTGGAAGGTCGAAGCGAAGAAAACACCAGGAGAATTTTGGTACTGCAGTTATGGTCGAGTGTTGGTGCAGCAGAGTTTCTTCATGCTTCTGCAGAGTTGTTGTAGTGAGTGTGTGTTGCACTTAAGAAAGTGCGTGTTTTGTGTGTACTTTGTACCGATAGAAGTGAAGGGGGTCTATCGGATTGTTGTCGGATAATCGCAGTCCGTTTATTCAAAAATTACAAATAACAATAAATGGCATTCTTATAAGCTAGTACAATAGTAAAAAAGTATTCTTATAAGACTAATTAACAACAAAAAACGTAAATAAAGTTTATACAACGAAAGAGACAACAACATCATTTGTGTGAGACACACTATACTTATGCTAAAAAGGGACAACAATATAAATTGTGTGAAACACACTGCATCTTTGTGCAAAAGGGACAGCAATAACATAAAAATGAGACAATAGCGTAACTTATTCTAATAGGAAATTATTCAAATATCAAAATGTATAATAAAGGGAATAAAACCTAAGCTATTATTTACAGTATTGTTTTATATTTTTTATAGCTGAAGAGCTAGCTTTGATAGCTATCATATACATTATATGAGACAGGCTTAAAAATTGTACAGAACTGGCTAGAACTGAGCCACTGAAGTAGCTACAGGCCTAGTCTTCGTTATCAATTCAACATATTTTATGCGTAAGAGTGAGAAGTGGGCTGGTATTTTTGTGGCATCAACCGAGATCTTTGTAATCTTAATATGTAAGTATACAATAATTAAGGCAAAAGACGTGAAAATGTGCTGACTCATAATACCTCAACTCTACATCTCGGCTCTTACGATGTGGTTTCAAGTTATGTGGTCAGTCATAAAGCATTAAAACAAATTAAAGCTAAGGATAAAGCGTCTAAATATAGATCTAGCGGTTGGTTTTATGAGCTGACCCGGCAGATGAGGGCGATGTATCAAAGTCAGGCCGACCACAATCTCCGCAGGATACAAATAGTCCGCGATAACATCGCCGATCGACCGATCTAGGAAATTCTAGTCTATTTTAGAAATCTCCATTCTCCACTCATTTATTACTGCCTACATTACTAGACAAATGAGTGGAAGGCTTTCAAGGTTGATCTTAGATGCGATTTACCTGAAATTTAAGCGTAAAGGTAGGGCTTAATGGCATTGGAAAAATAGGAGTCGTACTATGTTCCTTTTTCACCACACAAAAATAACGACCGACAAGGATATTTTAGCGCATCAATGACAATGTCATAGGGGCGTGGATGCAGCAAAATCAATTTATATAACGCCAGCGTTAGTTTCTCCTACGCATCAAATTGGTACGTAGATGACACTAACAAAATAGCATGAGTCTGAAACAGCTGTCATTTAGCACTTCAGGGTATTATAGCAGGGCTAATTTTAATTTTGGCCTTGATGTTAAAAATCTAAGTCCTTGCAAGCTAGCACCATCATAATTATCCATTCCCAACACAGAATCGGGCGAACGATTGCCAGAATCATATTAATCATATTACCAGAATGACCTACATAGCGAAGATGCTACAGTAAGAACACTGAAGTGTTCTCGTCACAAGTTGTGCAGTATTTAGCTGGTTCAGTGCACTCCTTTGTGGGGGGACTTAGCTCGCATTACGTGCATTAGACAGCGTGCTGCATAATTCATGGAGATTAGGACGATAATTGACCAATTTATAGCGTATACTGGGGATACTGAGGAACCTAATTTATAGTTGATATAACATACTGAAACCACAGTATTAATATTATGTACGGTATACCAAGTTGTATTTTTAAAATATAAGCACAGAGACAAGGTTAAGGCGAATGTGATACTGTATTGTTTTGTTAATTTCAGTTTAAAAAAATCGGCCAAGTGCGAGTCGGACTCGCGCACGAAGGGTTCCGTGCCGGTATAGAGCGAAAGTAGACAGGAAATTGTGTTTTTTGTATGGGAGCCAAGTAAGTATCACTGACTTGGTGAGTGACAGATATGACATGATGTTTAACTCAGAGTTAACTTTAACCCAGATTGGCGCAAGTGGGCCTAAAAGTGATGGCATTTAACACCTTAAATAACAAATATTATAATTATTTCTGGACATAAATGGCTTCATGTAGACGGACAGACAAGAATACATTTTACTCGCAATTCTTCGCAAAAGTTGTGAAGCTCTATTCTGTCCGAATTTCCGAAAGTAACGGTAAGGCGTAGAGCCAAGTAGCCGACCTCTTCAATTAACGACTCCTCGGGAATCCCGAATCGATAAATGTTTAATATATTGAAGTAGGGTTGCCAGGCGTCCGGACAAACCCGGAATCAGGCTTTTGAATTGCGTGTCCGGCAAAAATTATAGGGAGTCCGGCTTTGTAGAGTTTTGTATCTATAATTTTAACCCGTCAATCCCCAAGCGGCACTCGGCTGTCGCATGACAATTGAAAATCTATTGTGTCTGCTATTCCCACGATCGAGGTATTAAATAAAAACCTTACTAATATTAGACGAATATACATCATATTAAATGGTAAAATTAAGTAGTACGCGCAATGCCGAATCTTTATACTGAGAGTTGAGAATTGAGATAATATGTAATAAATCCACTATTGTGTAATTTATCGTTGTAATATAAAATTGTTATGCACGTACTGCGGTTTCAACACCTTGATAGATTTTAGCTTAAGAATTGACGTTAGATTCGTGTTTACAGTAAGTCTGCAGTGACACTGGGTAGAGACATTAATAATTTAGCAACCCTATATTGAGAACGGGAGCAAATACTGCGGCCGCACTTGTTGATCAGTTTGCACGGAAACAATGGTGAGCTTACTGTTTGTATTTAAACTGTGGTTGTACTTATTTATTTAATCCAGCTTATAGAGTGTAGACTACAGTTAACAGTACCACAATTCTGCTATTTTAATGCAACATAATTGCAACTTCGGTACTGTAGATACTTTTTTGCAGCATAAGAAACGGTTTCACAGATATAAGGCTGCCTTCACATTAACACAGCCGCGCGGCTTGTTTTAGTATCTAGAAGTCGCGCGGCTGCCGCACTACTCGCGACTTAATGTGAAGGCATTCTAAAATATAACACTTTACCGCAGAAATTAGATCGTTGCTGATTTAAATATTCCCTTAAAAATAATATTGTTGTATGATTACTATTCGTGAGTACAGTTGTGGAGAATTTCGTTTAACATGAGTGAAGACAAGCGCTCGATTCGTTTGTTACCAGACCTTTTCAGACATAACTTTTTTATACTTCGAACCCTGCTATTAAAAGTAATGAATGACCTTCGGAAAAATGCGGTAGTTTTTAAAATGGCGGTTAAAATCAGTATTACTAATATAAATGAAGATGTGAATGGAAGAATCGAATAAGTAACATTTCGTAACATACGGACAATAACTCATTTTTTCCCTAATTATTTCAATAAAA
Source organism: Plebejus argus (assembly GCA_905404155.3). Classification (NCBI taxonomy): domain Eukaryota; kingdom Metazoa; phylum Arthropoda; class Insecta; order Lepidoptera; family Lycaenidae; genus Plebejus; species Plebejus argus. The sequence continues at coordinate 18,939,017 of FR989930.1, read as the reverse complement.
CTTGTAACTTATCTACTTCATAACCTAGCTAATATATCTGGCTACACATACAATCCATAGTTTTTCTATTTCAAATAACTTTTCCGGCCCTAAAGCCTCCATTTAAGCAAAAAAACGGGAAGTTTTTTCATGTTACTTACCTTATTCTTCCACTCACGTCTTGAAATGCGAAAGTGTGTCTGTTATCTGTTTCACCTTCAAACTTAAGTTATTGAACTAGTTGTGATGATATAGACAGAACCATAAGTCGTGAGTCATGAGGTTACTAAAAAGAATAATCGATTCGCGAGCGATTGACGAATTCTGAATCGACTTAGTTGCGTTCAACATCTAATATCCATCAAAATAAACAAAGTGTATCTCTGAAGATCTCGAGTTTCTGTAGATACATGTTTCGTGGACAGGGTTCAAGTTACCAAATAGTGACGCCACAATAGATGCGAACCTATTGTGGCTATTTGGGTCTATTTTGGCTCATCTGTCTATCTGAATTCTGAGCCGGACAATAGATCGTCACGCGGCGACAATGGCCGATAACTGTCCACTCGAGGCCGGCGCCCAATAACTGTGTTAGCCAATCAACGTCCAATGCCCAGATTGTATCTGCCCGGGGCACTTGGCATATTGGAGACGATGGATTTTCACTGTCTTGGTCTGCATTCAATAATACTGACAAGAGATATGTAAGGTATCATAATTATTATATCATATTCTAATCATAATTTGTATGGGATTAAACATCGGAAAGTTGGTAAATGGCTCGGGCGCTTTCGATGTCCTGCGCTAAACCTAAACATTTTTCATTTGCAAATTCGTAATTTAAGGGCGCGGGTAACCCGGCCGCTCAAATCAAGCTCGACACTAGCGCCACAAGTTTTATACATATCGCTGTCTCTATTGCGAGGTACCCCGCGCCCCGCGTGCACCTCACGCCCCGCACGGCACCATTCAGAGTAATTTTATTGAGTATACAGCAGCTGTGTGCGTGCGAGGTCATTCAACACGGGCTCGCGCGGAATTAGAAAAATATTCTTGTACTTAGCTTCCTTTGGAAACATAATGTTTTTTCAAGACATTGGAATCCTACATTATTTCTGCTGAACATAGGCTAAATTTTACTTTGGAAAAAAATAGGGTTCCGTAAGATATTTGGGTTTTTCGGACGCAAGGAGTAAAAAATCAACCAGAAAAGTTACTTATTTTGCGTACGCTGCCTAAACTATAAAAGATAGAACCATAAAATGTTCTAAGTAATTGTAGATCTTATAAATATCTACAAAAAAGTCCGCGACACACTATACCTATCTATGTCGAGTGAGGCACAATAACCATTTATTTATTTAAAAATCCTGAATTTTTTTGGACTACATTAAAACGGATATATTTTACTCACGCTATTAATCCTTATCAAAATAAATTATTTTATCACTAAGTACAGTTTATGTAGATAATATTTGGTCTTTGAATGATTAAAATTGGACGTTTGGTTTTGAAATTAAGGCGAAATTAAAATATTACGATAGTGGGCGTCACAAAGCGCGTGCGGGGAAGAGAATATTCTGTTGTAGAAATGAAAATTCTATACTTAGAAGATATGAAATGACACTCGAAATTACACCTTTGTCACTACATCGCTATAGAAGCCAAAAATGTGGTTAGTTTTTTGTCTGTCTGTCTCTCGGAACAATAACTGCTTTAGTTATTGTTCCGAGGTCTGTCTGTCACTCTTTCTGTCTGTCTGTATGTTTGTTCCAGCATCACACGAAAAATACTGATCCGATTTGAATGTGGTTTTCGCAGATATATTTATCTTCTTCCAACTTAACATCTGGTGTATAAAATTTTTTCCCCCCACCCCTCTAAGGGGACAAAAGAGGGGGTCAGATTTTGTATCAAACTTTTTTCTTTAACACGAAAACTACTGATCCGATTTGCATACGGTTTTCACGGATTTGCATACGGTTTTCACAGATATTATATTTGTCTTCTTCCAACTCAACATCTGATGTATAAAAATCCTCCCCCCCCTCCCCTCTCAACCCTCTCTGGGGACCAAAGAGGGGTCAGATTTTGTATACAACTTTTTTCTTTAGTGGACTTACTTCATATTAGGTATTAACTGTGTTTTTCAACTTAACATCTGGTGTATGACCTTCCCCCCCACACCCTCTTAGGGGACAAAAGAGGGGGTAAACATGTATCAACTGATGATGTAGAAAATATACTTTAAATGGCAAAACAATGTTTGCCGGGACAGCTAGTATTATATAATATGATAAAGCGGTTGTTTGTTTGTTTAAACGCGCTAATCTTAGGAACTACTGCCCTCTTACCATGAGCTCTTATAGCAGTACGACTTACGAGCTTTTGCCCGCGGCTTCGCTCGCGTCAAGAAGTATTATTATATACAAATTTTCATCCCCTATTTGAACCCCTTGGGGTTAGAATTTATCAAAATCCTTTCTTAGCGGATACCTACGTCATAACACCTACCTGCATGCCAAATTTCAGCCCGATCCGTCCAGTGGTTTGGGCTGTGCGTTGATAGATCACCATGTCAGTCAGTCACCTTTGAGTTTTATATACATAATATATTATATATTATATAGATTACTTTAATATTAGGTACTTTTGAATTTCGCATAAACAAACATGATCTCTATTTATATAATCATAGCTATGTTTTTTGTTTGTGCGAAATCTGAAAGTAATATTAAAAATACTGCTATAAGAGCTCATGGCTGGTCCGATTTGAAAAAAATCTTTCAGTGTTAGATAGTCCGTTTATCGAGGAAGGCTAATATTATAAATGCGAAAAAGTGCCTGTCTGTCTGACTGTCTGTTTTTTCACACATGTCTGACGTATTTTTTTAGGGTTCCGTAGCCAAAATGGCAAAAAAGGAACTCTTATAGATTCGTCATGTCTGTCTGTCTGTCTGTCTGTCTGTCTGTCTGTCCGTCCGTCCGTATGTCACAGCCACTTTTCTCCGAAACTATTAGAGCTATACTATTGAAACTTGATAAGTAGATGTAATCTATGAACCGCATTAAGATTTTGATGCAAAAATTAAAAAAGTATTAAAAATTTTAGGGGTCCCCATAGGTACAACTGAAACAAAAAAATTTTTCTTTCATCTAACCTATGCGTGTGGGGTATCTATGGATAAGTCTCCAAAAATTATATTGAGGTTTCTCATATCATTTTTTTCTAACCTGTATAGTTTGCGAGTGAGACTCTTCCAAAGTGGTAAAATGTGTGTCCCCCCCCTCTAATTTCTAAAGTAGGGGCATGATAATTCTAACAAAAATATATGATGTAGATTACTATAAAAACTACCAACGAAAATTGGTTTGAACGAGATCTAGCCAGTAGTTTTTTTATACGTCATAAATGGTAAACCTTAATCTAAATTTCATTAAATCGACTGAAATATAAAAATAAAGAAAAAAACTTTTTAATTTCATAAAAATAAACCTTATTGCTGCTGCGGAACCCTTCATGGGCAAGTCCAACTCGCACTTGGCCGGTTTTTTCATACAAGTTTAGACCGCATACGCGATAGGTTATAAAACTTTAAAAATGCGGCCCGACGAGATTTTACGAGAAAATTCGCGCACATTGTGAGTTGTGACGGAATGCATCGGCATTCAGTCACAATGTGCGCGAATTTTCTGCTATATATAATTATTTCAAGACAGAAATTAGCAAGTCTGTTTAGGAGTTCTCGAGTTTTAGCGAGACTAACGAAATTAATTATACATAATATGTATAATATTGTAATTTATTAAGTATCTTTTTTTTATTTATATATAGAAGACTAAATGAAGGGGAATTGTGGAGACCGTACATTTTCTCGCAACAAAAAATAATATTGTAACCTTTACCTATATCCTTTCCTCAAAGTATCTTATAGTACCTTTCATCTCAAACGATTCAGCCATTCTAGCGTGAAAAGATGACAGAGTACAGACAGACAAACTTTCGCATTATAATATATTTTAGTACATCTTATAGGTATATATAAAATTCTCGTGTCACAATGTTAGTTACCGTACTCCTCCGAAACGGCTTTATTGATTTTTACCAAATTTTATACGCACATTCAGTAGGTCTGAGAATCTACTACTGGGTACTTTTTATATTGATAAGTGCATTAATTGTTGAATATATAATAGTAATATGTAAATTATTACAACTCGAGACCGGCGGCGACCATTGTTTGTGCGACGGGATAGCGATGGACGTTGCCATGGTAACATAGGTACTTATTTAGTCACCTCAATAAAATAATATGGGCGAAATACTTTATAATTTAAAAAGCGGCCAAGTGCGAGTTGGACTCGCCCATGGAGGGTTCCGCAGCAGCAATAAGGTTCATTTTTATGAAATTATAATATTTTTGATTTATTTTTATATTTCAGTCGATTTAATGAAATTTAGATTAAGGTTTACTATTTATGACGTATAAAAAAAACTACTGGCTAGATCCCGTTCAAACCAATTTTCGTTGGTAGTTTTTATAGTAATCTACATCATATATTTTTTTTAGAATTATCATGCCTCTACTTTAGAAATTAGAGGGGGGGGGACACACATTTTTCCACTTTGGAAGAGTCTCTCTCGCAAACTATTCAGGTTAGAAAAAAATGATATGAGAAACCTCAATATGATTTTTGGAGACCTATCCATAGATACCCCACACGCATAGGTTAGATGAAAAAAATTTTTTTTGTTTCAGTTGTACCTATGGGGACCCCTAAAATTTTTTTCATTTTTGCATCAAAATCTTAATGCGGTTCACAGACTACATCTACTTACCAAGTTTCAATAGTATAGCTCTAATAGTTTCGGAGAAAAGTGGCTGTGACATACGGACGGACGGACGGACGGACGGACGGACGGACGGACGGACGGACGGACGGACGGACGGACGGACGGACGGACGGACGGACGGACGGACGGACGGACGGACGGACGGACGGACGGACGGACGGACAGACGGACGGACAGACAGACAGACAGACAGACAGACAGACAGACAGACAGACATGACGAATCTATAAGGGTTCCTTTTTTGCCATTTTGGCTACGGAACCCTAAAAAGGGTGTAACAAAAATAAGTGATAATACTTTAGGGTGTGTACGTGTTCCTTGTAGTGAGTTCACTGTGAAAGTAGCAGCGCTGAAAGACCAAAATTTTTTTTCCCTTTTGTATGGGGAAACTCGCGACGTTCCTTGCCCATACAAAAGTGATTTTTTTTTTCTTTCAGCGCTGCTACTTTCACAGTGAACTCACTACAAGGAACACGTACACACCCTAAAGTATTATCACTTATTTTTGTTACACACTGTATTATGGCTAAGCAACGTTTGCCGGGACAGCTAGTATTAGTATTTATTTAAATTAGTAAACATTTTACAGTTAGGATTTAGGAGAAGTCTCATAATATAATATTATTATGTCTGCCTTCTAAATAGTAGAAAAATACCCCATCGCTATTCCTGACCTGATCGTTATTTTCAAAATACTCTAGATAAGAAAATTCATAATATTATGATATGAGACGTGGGAGAGCCATGCTTCGGCACGAATGGGCCGGCTCGACCGGAGAAATACCACGTCCTCACAGAAAACCGGCGTGAAACAGCGCTTGCGCTGTGTTTCGCCGAGTGAGTGAGTTTACCGGAAGCCCAATCCCCTACCCTATTCCCTTCCCTACCCTCCCTTATTCCCTTCCCTACCCTCCCCTATTCCCTTCCCTTCCCTACCCACCCCTATTCCCTTCCCATCCCTACCCTCCCCTATTACGCAAAGCACCTGCAGCTCTTCTTATGCTGCGAGTGTCCATGGGCGACGGAAGTTGCTTTCCATCAGGTGACCCGTTTGCTCGTTTGCCCCCTTATTTCATAAAAAAATATAATTTAAATTATAATATACTTACTGTGTGATACATCCCAAACCCCAATTCCCATCTTTCGGTATCCATTATTACTTATCCATTATTATTTTGTTCAAGCAATTATCTTCAAGTATCACAAAAAACTATCAAAACAACATTATAATAATTAATATGCAAAACAACAACAATAATAATATTCTCTCGATCGCGGATTCTTGGAAATCTACTGTTATCGCGCGCGCGGTCGCATGCGACCGCTTGGGGCTTGATAGAATAATTATTATTGTAGGTACTTGAATACACACACATCACGTGTACCGGTTACCCCACCCCGCCGCCCGCGCTTCCCGCCGCCGCGCTCTGTCGTGCGAGCGGATCGGCACTATACCAGGTTGGAAATTATAGAGAAATTGCGCCGCGTTCACGAATACCAAAAATGATGAATGAAAATTTATTATATTGCCATTATTTTGAAGACATTCTGTAACTACACAATATAAGCTAAGGTCCCAGCAAAAATACGTAACGATTCGATGAGTTTTTAATATAAAACAAGTGTGCGGAAAGTATGTCGTTAATGGCGTCAAAATGCATGAAATGTAATCGCTTATATTTTTTAGTGTATAAATATTTTGTAGTAAATTTTTGGCTAGGACCCTAGGTAATTACTATTTTAAGCTGAAAAATAACTCAAACATGTTAAACATTTTCGTATGAGAAAATGATTTTGGTATTCCGTTTGTATGAGAATTTCGAGGGTAGCCCGGGCTCTTAACTATAATTACTAGTATCCAGATCGCTTATATTAAAATAGTGTTGCAGCATGGTTTCAGCACTGAATACTTTTTTGTATAACCTTCGATGATCGATCACACCCCTCGAAATGTAGAGCTAAAAGTACATTTAGTTTTAAGTAGTAAGTAAGACAAAACTTTATATTGACACACAAAACAGCATTCCGTGGTGCGTCTGCTTTGACTGTAGAGTGTAGTCCAAATAATATGGATAATATGGATGTATGCAAATCAATAATTAATTTGCATACATCCATGTACATACAATCAGAATAATTTTACAACAAACCTCACAAGCCTAACCCTACCTTCGTCCTAAAACTAAAAATATTCAAACATTTACATAAAACAAACATGTTAATGTTAATAAAATAAACATGTTATGGTAAAAGGGGTAGCTGATATCGACCAGCCCCGAGGGATCGCGAAACAAAATAAACAAAGTTTTAATAAAATCCTCAAAGTCAAAGTTTAGGATTGTGAAATGTGAAGCGATTCCCGCGCGGGCCGCAACAGGTGCCGGGAATAATTACCTCCACCCGGATAGATTCTAGACTTCCGAGCGCCCTAGTTTTTTCTGGAACCTAAATTACATTGTAGAACACTGGATTTAATGAAAAGGAGGATGGACGATCAGATTTTGTTCGGGATTAGCGTTCATTACATTCTTGGATTTTCCTCAGAAAGAAAAAGTAGGTTCGGAGAATTTATTTTCAATCTGGCCCAAATTTATTCGCTAGCTATAAGTAATAAGACTAATAAGACTAAAGATACTCAAACCTTATATTAGTTTGAGTGAGCGGTGTCAACCCTAGGATACTTTTCCCTTATTGAATAAAGGTCAAAAAAAATTGGAAAAAAGTTCGTAACGTATCGACTGCAGCCGTATAGTATTTTGATTTGTAGAGGTTAATTCAGACCGCAACGCGACGCGTAGATATTATGCATTTGTAAATTGGTATTGAATTGACAGATTGTCATGATGTCTGACGCACTTTTCAGCAGCAGTAGAGAGTATCGTATACGATACTCTCTACTGCAACGTTCCCTAATCGGAATCGTAACGTAATCGGCTCATCCCGAAATACTTAACGCCTTTCGAGTTGATAAGTATTCTCGACCTTTAACGAACCTTGTTATATTCCTGAGTGCTTATCACATTTTGAATATCTACACAGCATATAATGCACCAACTCTCTGATACATGTTAGGGGTAAAATATACCCCACGATGGCGCCGGGAGAAGTTGGTGAGTGCCCGGAACCGTCTGCGGCGGAAGGGAGGGTGCGATCGGTGCAATTTATCGCCCGCAGGTAACGCTGGGATGCAAATGACCCCCGGCGGAAGGACCAGCACCAGCGTCATAATTCAGTCTAGGGTTGAGGAAAGCGTACGTGATTTACGCTGATGACAGTACGATACTGTGAAAGCTTCAAGCCATTATATTCATGGTATATGTATAGTTAAATCGGTAATATGTTTCGCATTTTAGGGAATAGCGACTAAACTTTGAGGCTGATTTAAGTGTCGCGCTGACGACCACTCGCCGACCGTCGGCGCTGACACGAAAATTTATGAAACATCAGCACTGAAAGTCGCGTTATTTAAAAACGCTTCCTATAATCATAATCTCATATAACCTAGAATAGTGCAATGTCCTTATTGTGCCAAATAAAACGTTTATTATTATTATTATTATACACTCGCAAACGCCGTGAGACTAAATTTAGCCTAAACACTTGAAATCAACCCAAACTGACAAATCTTTTTGGCTTAGCTAAGCCCAAAATACATTTAATTAGCCAATTACTAAGCAGCTTGTACGTTAAATTAATCCCGTATCTAATGTCCACGTAATCGAGACGTACGAGGAACTGCCCAATTTCCTCCGCATGGCTCGCGTGACACCACCTGGTGCTCGAGGGTTAACATACATTGAAAATAATGAGTCAGCATCAAATGCATAGGGTGGACTAAGGGTAGACTTCATTTTAGAATGCATTTAGGCGCGGTGGTTAAAAATATTGTAACGCCACGCAGGGTAAGCTGCTTGGCAAACAAGAAGGTTTGAAGCATACGTTTGTTAAAATCGCAAGCTTTTGTAAGGTGTTGATAAATAATAATGAAGGCGTTAAAAAGTGCCTTTTATGGTAAACAATTGGACTAATTAGGTGAACTGCTTATATTGTAAAGTGGGCAATTTAAGTTTAATATTAATTATAAATTAATGTATTCACGGCGAATAGTGGCAAAATTAGTCTAAGCACTTAGAAGTATAATAAACATTCTTTGCTTGGCTTTGTACATTAGTATTTAATCAATATTTCATGTGCAATATTGCATACAGCATTTAAACTAAAACCTACATTCATTATATTCTCTAATGTCCTCTTTACATTTCCGTGAAGATGTGCGACACCGCAAAAAGTGAAATACAAGCCGTCTAAAATTATGTAAATCATACGGTCTACACTTTGCTTTCGTAAACTTCGCAATACTGCATTAAAGTAGCTTGCTTTGTACGCCTGTCTGTTCAGAGTTTGTGACCACGTTGAGCTAGACATCATAAATTAAAACTTCTACTTGCCTTTGCAACTAGAATGTCACTTTAATCTAGTTCGTGTAACCATGTTTGTTTCATGAACGAGAATCAGCGAGAGTCGAGACATGTTTGAAGTCCTCGTTACTCGTTAGCACTTCACAAACAGTTCATTTTCAATTTATTTTTCGCTTTACTTTGTACTTCGATCAATATTGACGCGACGCAATGACACATTTTCATTTCCCGATAAATATAAAAGGAAAATGATAATTTATGGAGGTATTTTAATTGAAATTATTTTGCGAGGGTGTGAGCGGAGGTGAAATAATTTTACATGAACGCATCGCGCAATCCTCGACTTGTACATTAAAATTGTCGTTGTTTACCCGATTACGACGAACGGTAATATTTTTTTTACCGAATCAAACTCTACAAGTAGGTACATATATCTATAATCTATATACTAACACAACGTAAATACAAATTGTCAAAAGATATTTAATTGATATTTTACTAGCCATACTTTATTATTTACCCAATGCACAGAATATAATTATATTAGTAGTACCAACCAATGGCTCCATCTCGATTCCAATATTTACCCAATGAATCGAATGAAATTTGTAGCATCTAACAAAGCTATAAAATTTAAATATTGGATGACACTTGCGCCTCGCAACTCCGTTTCTCAGAAATTCGTTTATCGCGCGGGAACTGTACATTTTCTCTCATTATATTCGATTTTATCAAAATCGGTTCAGCCTGAAAAGGTAACAGACAGACTTTCGCATTTATAGTTAATACTAGCTGTCCCGGTGAACTTCGTGTCACTTAAAATTTAAAAACCTTCCCTGGACTTCTACGAGCATTTTAAGACTAAAATCATCCCAATCCGATCAGCCGTTTTCGAGTTTTAGCGCGACTAACACATTTGAAAATCCATTTTTATATATAAGATTAGTAAGTAGGTATGGATTCTCTCAGAAGGATAACGTAAAGTTCCATTGGCCGAGTTAACATAGAGCTAGACGTGTTTTTCTACCTCCATTAGGTTAAGCGGCGGTTGAGTGCCGTGACACGTAATGGCAGCTCACACAAGATGGCGCGTGTCACAAAATGGCGCCCGTCACATTATCCCGGAGCTAGCAGGGAACACAATCACTTTCCGAGACACTGCATAAACAAGACAAAAACGGATATATTGAAATTGATAATATTGAAATTTCGCAGTGTTTTATCACCATTTAAAAGAAAATTTAAGGTAGCCTATACATAGACAACCAAAAAATACATACAGCGGAACGTATTACCTCCTACTTTTTGGAAGTCGGTCAAAAAGAACGATTTAGTCTGTCCTTAATGATTGTAAATCAATCAAATTTAGTAGCTACACAACTAAATTACTTTGTAGAATTTACTTTCTGAAAAGTATTTTAGTAAACCAAACAGATTCCCCACTAAACCTTTAAGAGAGAACGGACGTGAAGAAGCAATTACCTGTATCTATCCGTCAGTGGCGGGCGAGGTAAACACGGCCTACAGCCTACAGTCTACACGCTCGCACTTGAACTAACATTTACGATATTCTCTCTGACCAGTCATTGGATCGATCTTGTAGTCGAGTGCTCGAGGGGCGAATGTGTAAACATTCATTTTCCTTTTACGTTTGATCTTATACCAGTTATCGGGATTAGCTTGCCTTGAGGGAAAGTGCAGCTTGACTATTTTAGTGTTTCGCTAAAATTATAACAGCTATGGCTATCGCCAGCATCTTAAAAAAGTATATTTTGAAATACATCTGTTTTTTACAGCAATCGATTTCGTCCAAGTATTAATTAGGCATTTTAACGCGTGGCTTGAATAAATACAGACGCTATGTAATTTGAGTTACAGCTGCGTTGCATTCTTACCCTCATGCCAATGTCTAAGTGCCACAGCCCACAAGATCCTTGTAGGTTAGACCGCGTCATACCAACCATTAACTGGTCATTACGCTCATTTGATGTCTGCACCTCAACGCGCGTCATTAGAATGAGCTCATGGGGTAGAGAATACGTCACAGCGTCATGTGAACCACATGTGACATTTATTCATGGGTTTGTTTTGATACCAGCAAAAAAAACAACGGGTTACACGAAATTTCGGTAGCAGGAAGCAGGCATCATATTCGGAGAAAGAGAGATGGCTATTACTTGCTTACGCCGCGCCGGCGGTCTACAGTACACGGTCACGTTTCTTGAGTCCTAAAGCGAGTTAAATTTTTAACCTATCCAAAAAAGTGCAAAACGCCGGTAAAGAAGTTTTCTTCACTTCTATAAATAAGGCTGAAATATAAATTAGGCATGGACAGCGGCAACATGACATGGGCCAGATGCCAAACGTTAAATACAGATAATAATGATTAATGAGTATAGATTCTTCATTTTCCATGCATACCACTTGTAATTTGATATTTAAGACAAAGTAATATAAAATTAATATAAATATGAAAATCCCAATATATATAAATATATTCAGGTTATTATGATCAATTATCAATAATTAACGCTCCATAACTCTCTACATAATTTACTGCTGGCTTAGGTAATGATCAATCATTTCAATTATTGATTTTGAGTGACAAATTGATAATAGACAATATTATTATGATTATTACTTAGCTGACTTCAATAAGGTTTATTAAACTTTAATCAAGTTAATTAAGTTTTAATTAATTCATTTAATTACGTTATTAACTTTAGTAAAGTTCGTATTCCGCACGAAATTGTGTCAAAAATTTTAACATGAATTGTGATTTTTATTGCACTTTTTATTCGAAAAATACTGTAGTATAATTTTCAGTACTACAAACTAGCAGGTATAGTCAGTAGTCTTCAAAGTAATCTCTACTACTTCCAATAAAAGTTTCATCTAAAACTAGGCATTTAAGCACACACACATATTATGAAAAAGAGACTATCAGATTTTTCAATGCCTCAGGTCAGGGCCGCTTGAATCTCTGTTACCTCAATAGACTACTTTGAATAAAGCCATCTCAAAGAGGTTAACAGACATTTAAAAGAGATCATGCTGGAGACGTTTAGCAGGTCGCTTGTATGAGACAAGTAAACTTTTGTTTTCTGTGGCCTTGCGGATCGGAACGGTTGAGGCTGTTTGCACAATGACGTCGGGAGACGCAAAAAGGTACACGTCAAAAGTAATGCAGTAAACATGCATCGAGATGTCTGCATCTGCATTGTTTTTTCGACGTGGTGTCCAAGGAATCGGGAGGAGAAGATGTGCAAAATCCCACACAAAAGTTAACTGTAACTGTACTCGGCGAAACATGACGGTAGCGGTCATTGACAATCTGTTAAAAAACTTGTCATTTTCTAAATAAACCGTCTCTTTTTACCACGCAGTGTTACTGATAGTGACATCTCGCTTGCTCAGGCCTTTGTTTCTCTATTCCGCAGATTATATTAACTTTATGATATAAACCGCGATTGACACTGAAGTGTCAGATGTTGTCAATCGCGGCTTAGTAATTTGTATAGAAAATGACAAGTTTTCGACAGAGAGTCAATGACCGCTACCGCCATGTTTCGCCGAGTACAGTATAATACCTAAATATATCCATTTCGATATCTCTGAATATAAGTTCCCAAAAATCTTCTAAAAAAATCCGATAGAAAAATATTACGTTAGGATTTCAAAAATGGTGGGCGTAATATCTCGTTCCCGGCGCTCGATGACGGATTCCCATCAATCGCCAGATCTGCGAGAATTGCGAGAATTGCGAGAATGATCAGACCTTTTACATCTGTTCAATACGAGCGCTCGGACACGCGGACATGTATATTTTTTGTTCGAACAAGTTATTGTTTTGTAGAGCGGCTCTGTGCGAAAAACTTTTTGCCTCGCTCTGTTAGAATCTGTTGTCGACTGGAATAATAAATAACCACCAGCGTGGGGTTCCTATAACTCCATTCCTATCGACTTACCTCTTAATAATTATATCGTCATCCAACCTAACATCATAGAAGCTTGTGGCAGATGGCAGTACCAATATACAATTAGCGCTAAAATCCTGCATCGCGCTATCAAAGTTTCTGAGCATGGCAAGATAATACAACGTCTGAAATGACGTCAAAGGGCTCCGGCCTGACCAAGCATGTTATCCCAGTCGGTCGGAAGATCTTACTTTGCGGCCACCAAGGCCACCACGTATACAAAATATTATATTCCCAAAGGCTATAATGCTTCCTTCTGAAGAAATGTCAGCTTTTAAGCACTTCTTTCTGAACATTGTAATTTGTAGACGGCATATTTAATATGCAACATGACTGCATAATATTATAATCAAGTATCAACAATCTAACTTTACAATATCCCTCAACTTACGATCAGTAGCAACCTCGTATTAGAAAAACCTTTAGCGAACACAAAAAAATAATTAAGTCATAAAAATAATAATGCTTACGTGTCCCATGGGCAATAAATACCGCGCGTCACGGTAACAAAACCGCCAAAATGAATAAGCCAAGTGTACGGAACGAAATAATATTGTTTTGGAAAACACTCGCTTTATTGCCGTTTGATTTATACGCCGTTTTTACCGCCATTTTGGGGTTGGTTTGTTTAAAACTGAATTACGTACCTAATGATTAAATGAAAATGTTTTTGTATGGTATGAAACCAACAAACGAGTCCGCCAAATTCATACGCTAGTCGTTACACAGCTCAGTTACAATTGCGTTTACAAACTTTAGGACCTGCAGCGCTCCCTCGTAACACGACAGTCTTTAGACAGACTGCAATACAAAATACAAGAAAATAAAAACATTTGCGATAAAGTGTCTTAAGACTGTCGCAGCTCTGGTGAGCGCCCGTAAAATTCTCAAAAATTTAAATCAACAATCACTTATCCAACACACATATTTTTCCTAGCCGGGTTCCTGCCGAAGCATAATCCCACACCGAATCTCTGATGTAATAAATCATGACTTGTGTTTCGAGCATCAATTACGTTAATCCGTTTTGTTCTTCATTAAGTTGGGAACAAATTATTCGTCGGTGGGGGCGGCCAGTAAATTACTTAAAAAGTTTTTCGATTATCGCTTTCGGGTTGATTTTTCAAGAAAAACAGGTTGTAATTCCTGACAGTAGACAGTAAACATTAACCAGACTGACTTGGGGGTTTTAATAGGACAAAATAAATGTTGGCTGAAGCCATTAGAGACTTTTTACAAAAACAACATGAAATTGCAGGGCAAAAATATATCAATTGGAGACAAAAATTAAATAAATTATACACGATTAAAATCAGTCTCCATAGGGCTTGAGGTCAATGAACTAAAGCTCTTGGTTAGTTAAGTATCTTAGCTACAATTAATTCCGATCTAGGCTAATGCCACCCATAATAGCATTATACTTTTTGCGCCGCCGCTCTGAGATCCCGATCGCCAAAGGACTCTGGGAATGGTTTTAAAGAGGCACATTATGACACCAATACTTTACTTTATTATAATCGCAAGAACTCTACAAAATTTAAAAACATAAGTTAAGGCGTCAATGCTTTACCTTGTTATAATCGCAATAACTCTACGAAATATAAAGAAATAAGTTAAGGCGCCAATGCTTTACCTTGTTATAATCGCAATAACTCTACGAAATATAAAGAAATAAGTTAAGGCGCCAATGCTTTACCTTGTTATAATTGCAATAGCTCTACGAAATATAAAGAAATAAGTTAAGGCGCCAATGCTTTACCTTGTTATAATTGCAATAGCTCTACGAAATATAAAGAAATAAGTTAAGGCGCCAATGCTTTACCTTGTTATAATTGCAATAACTCTACGAAATATAAAGAAATAAGTTAAGGCGCCAATGCTTTACCTTATTATAATCGCAATAACTCTACGAAATGCTTACTTAGGTGAGGTACGGAATTTGAAAGCATACTCCAGCATAGCTTGGCAATACTTAAGCCAGAAATACGAAAACATCAAATTGCTCACAATTGTGTAAAGTTTTAGTACACCCAGTATGGACTCAAAACTACCTTCACGACATGGACAACTTGAAGTAAGCAAGAGGGGATAAATCAACTCGTCCTGCTTGGCCCCCGGCCAAGTGTGCCACAATACGAATCTGCACTTCCTTCCACCGACTTCCAACATTTTTATTTGCATGTTAAAATATAAATTTTGCTGTAATTATACTTTTTCTGGGAAAAAAATGAGCAAGCGAAAATTTTGTGCCAATTTTTTTTTAAAGTTTGTATTTTTTTAGTTTAACGTTCAATTTATGAAAGAGATTTATTTGTCCCTGCGGTGCAGTATTACGTGGTCATTGACCTAGGCATAGCCTCTCAGCTTAAAATATTCTTTTAGTATTTTTCAATCGTTACACTGAAATTTATAAAGTACTCACTTAAACTCTCTGAACTCGAAACTGCAACTAATCCGTTAAAAAAACTGATTGAGTACCTGTAAATAAATTAAAAATCATTAAAACATCTCATGTACATTCAAGCACAATCGGTTTTAATTAATTTGCATACAATATGTATGACATAATTGCAGACATTTAGCAGAACTACTAGAAACTAGATGGAGCCAGTGACGTTAAGAAAAAGAGTATATTCCTCTTGAACTCTACGTTTTCCGAAGTAACCTTCGTCCTTCCTGAATCTCCCTATATCGGTGCCAAATTTCATAAAAATCAGTCCTTTTTTTTGGGACTCAGTGTAACTAAACAAGCAATCACATCTCTCTTCATAATATTATGAATGAGGAATATAACATAGCTCCGTAATAGTAGAAGGCACTATTATTAATCGAAACAGCCTATGTAATGTATGGAAATGCATGCCATACTAATTGTATGATGCCATACGTGGCGCCTAGAACGTCAGCACATCAGGTCGACATAAACATTTGCATTGACTATATTGACACCATAAACGTAAATCAGCTAATTCTGGTCTTCCTACAGTCACTGTTATGGTCAAGTTACATTACAACGTGAAGAGGCGATGCGATATACTTCAGCCATTCAAGATTGCAAGAAGCTCTTCTACTGCCTACACCACCGTCAAAACGATTGTAAGAGGTAGACCTTCACAGCGGGCGATGTCTACCTATTCAATGTGTATTTATTTGTCTATAGTAAATAAAGTTCAGTATTTGGCTCAATTAGCTCATCATTGCTAGCAATTATAGGTTATGCGCACGGTAAAATTGTCTGCGTCGTCCGTTTCCACAGACAACAGCGACAGTTTTGTTGCCCGTCCGCAAAAACTTTACTATACTACTAGTTAAAACTACAAAAAAAAATTAAACACTAGTTTATAACATTAGAACCCCTCCACTCTTTAGACCATTCACAAACCCACTCTGCTTGTTAATATAACAAGAGCAGCATGTGTAAGCGCCACTTAATTTAACTAGTGTTTCCGTTTTCAACCGTAAGAGCTTTCAAACAGTGATGCGATAAGCCGAAAACGCCCTTATTGCCCTAGGTGCCCTTTTAATCTCGTAGACAGGCAGTCGCATGGTGAATGTTGCTGTGAAGCAAACGCCGCTGCAGTTTCGCCCCTGGCGGGTCCGACGGCCCAGCAACAAGCGGAGGAGGAGGCACCGGTGGGTTTTAGTGGGTAAACCTGGGTGCTCTTCCTTACCGCAGCACCTGGGGAGTCCCACATATCCCGGCGGCCTTTCCCCCGGGCTGTCGGGAATGCGTAACGCATTTCCCACCGTTACAAAAAAGGTGCCCTTTTAATCTAGTCTCATGTCCGATATCACTGACAAAATGATAACCGGTATTATGTTTCATACAAAAATGCCTCACCCGCTTTACCTGTAGTAAGTGTCTAAACACACTAGGCCGAAGTTACGCCGGCGTAAATTCCGCCGCGTTTCAAACGCATACAAAATACGGACGGAACGCGAGGGATGACACACTATTCCGTCGCGTCCGTTCGTATTTTGTATGCGTTTGACATTTGCGGCGGAATTCACGCCGGCGTAAATTCGGCCTAGTGTGTTTAGAACAGTTGATTAGAGAAAAATTCAGTACAAAATGATCTCAAAACAACTGTTCAACAGACTGTTTAAATCTTTTGTGGCAAGACCGTATGTTTCTGAAAAATTATATTCAATTGTACAAGCCACCAGTGACCCGGGGCTCTGCTGTAGCCTGTACCCATTTCGTTTAGGGTGACTTTATGAAGCCCCTTCAAACGCCCAAGTCTCGTTTAAGGTACACCCTTCAACCCTTTGAGGAAATTAATAACATCAAACTCGAGTAAGGATTAAATTTTAATACCTACGACTTGATCTCTGAAAACATTTACAAGCGACGGAATTAAGTAAAATGGCATTTTAATCTAGGCGACCGTTCGCGACAAGCAACAGGCAACCGCGACTAATTACATTGACTGGCGACAGTTTAGTCGAACTTGTTTATAGCAGTTAGTTACGCGACAAAAACGTATAGTCGCTCGCTAATTTATAGGTGAAAACTTCTGCAGCGGCGTTATGCACTATTTGGGATGGGTTAGTATAGTAAGTACCTAAATAATATGTTAAACTCGCGTCAGGCCACATGACTTGATTGAAAATTCGTAAGATAACAGTAGTACACCGGCACGGCATGGAAAAGATACCTACTAAAATGTCTCAATTAAAAGGTAGATTAACACAGAATATAAAACTAGTTTACTGAAACACATTTTCTTAAAAAAAAACTAATTTCTGCTCCGTCGTGTGTGACGTATAAAGGAAGCAAAGAAAATGCTCTCGCTAGAATTTAACGTCCATATTTTCCTAGCTTTTTATTTAGCTGCTTAATCGACTAAGTAGCAGCTATTGAAAAGTTAAAGCGATTGAACATTTAAAAACAAATCGAATATATTTTAAAACGAGATGTAAGTTTATTCAGTACGTTTCAAAATAATACAAAATAATTCTGAAAATACATTAAAATTAAGTGTAGGTAAAGTGTAAAAATAATTTTACTCAGAATGAGTATTTTTGGAATCAGCAAATATGTACTCGATATTTTCGGTTCCAACTTCCAACACGAATAAAAACGTCGAGTCCATTAATTTTAATTTTTAATGTTTAAAACGAAGAAGCGGGGAAGATCCTTTTACATCGTGAAATTCATTTTGATTGCGAAATGAATTCGCGTAATATAATGAGTGTAAGTTTGAGCCAGGTAGACGCGGCCCCTAGGGGTAGGCCGTGGGTACCTTGAGGGGCTGCGAGGGGCTGCGAGAGGCCGCACACACATTTGTCACTGTCACGCCGCGCACACTCACCAATTACACACGGATTACAACTTAAACTAATATTTTAATGAAATTTAACACATACTTTTGGTGGTAGAGTAGGGATACGGACACTGTTTATGCAATAAATGTAGAGTTATACGACTGAATTATATAGTTAACAAACTCTAAACAACAAACCGTAACGTAAACCTAGATAAGTCATGAGGTAAGGTTAAAACCTAATTTAGGTAGATGATAGAAGTTGCAGTGGTGAAAGTATGGAAGTTAGTATAGTAAGGTGTCCGTAAAAATTGAATGAATAACATACGGGACAATTCATGACAGTCAATCACCCTTAGGTAATTTAGATTACTTTAAGTTACAGTTATTGTTTAATTGACCTAGAGTAACAAACAAAATAAGATTTACCCAGCAACTCGTGCTAAGATATCGATCGAGAAAATAATCGCAAAATATTAATCCCCATTATAAACATTTTCAATTAGAATTAAAGCTGTTCGAAGCGAACTTCCCAGTTCTAAACCTTTACTTTCTTTGAGGATTTCTCATTTAAGCCGGTGATTACGAAGTAAACGGGTCTATTTAAAATTATGTTTATTACATCCCCATTGCTGATAATTACTGGAATGAATGGGTTTCGTTAAAAATTCAAACGACAAACTGCGGAACTGAGCTGTTGTTTCACCCCTTTGGGAACTGTTTGTATACCACCCGAAACTTCAGTTATATTTAACCAACTGCAAAAAATTGGCATTGTAATCATAATTATGAAACCTTGTACTTATAATATTATGTATTCTGTGATGAATCTAAGATATGACTTATAAGTCGTTGTGGGATAGCGCATACTAAACTTATTTGTAAATTGAAGCACACGACATACATATTATTATTGTCTGAGCTGGTCCTTTTGAGGACTGTGTGTTTAATCGACTACATAAAGGGGGAAATATAATATTTTGTAAATTAAGTAATCGATTACTTTTTACATTTTTCGGTAAAATATATACGTTACATAATAGTCCGAATTCAATGTGATTTGGCACAAATTATATAGAGAATAGACTACGGGACAGAACTATTATAAGGCTTTATCACGGAGAAATGTCCTGCGGTTTTCATCACCTCGAGAAACTCCTAGAGCAAAACAAACTGAAGAACGGAAATCTGAGAAACATATAGACTAAACAAAACTTTAAACTATGTTACATTCAGTTCTAACCGACACGGAATCAGGTTTAACGCCTGAAATATGCTGAAGTATTTACCCGACTGCGTCTGAACTGTGAAGTATGCTGGAGTTGGAGCTTAGAGCTTAGCAGTGCTACACTTGCCGTAACTCGATTGGAATTCTCAGCGAAGCTGGAGTGACGGCTGTACTCCGTAGACTGTAAGACGTGTGAGCAGCGACAGGGCAGTGCAGACGAGATACAATTAGGAACACACCGTATTTTGGATAAACGAAGTGTGGCTTATGTATATATATATATATATATATATATATATATATATATATATATATATATATATATTATTATGTATCTTGTCTATCAGTACAGTCCATCAATCTGATTCAGACTGACGAAAGAATGATCGTGTAAGCGTGTGATTGACGTACAGATATTTTTTTATTATGTACTTTCCGGCAATAAATCTGACAACAGTCTGAGACTGATGGACTGAACAGACTGACTGACCCTAGAATGTTGTCTGCAACTTTGTAGTCGCAACTCGCAACCATATATCCTTCGATCGCGGATTCTTGGAAATCTATTGTTGTCCTTGGGATTTGGTATTATTTTTCTAAGTACCTAAATGTGCCAAATTTTATCAAAATTGGTTAACTCGTCGATCGCGGCTTCTAGGAATTGCATTGTATTTTATTGTTGTCTCGGCCGGATCCGGCCTTACCGGTATTGAAAGGTGTAACTTTAAAGTCTATTCAATGCAAAAAAAAAAAAACAAATAAAGAGTAATGCTCTTCATTTTGTATTTTTGAGAAGCTCTGAATAAAGTCGTAACGGAAATTATTGCTTCGCCCGAGTTAATATTTTAAAGCACATTAAAAATAACAATTATCTGCTCGGCAATTTAGCAAAACGTGCTGCCAATTATTGTGAATTGACCCGCTTGTTCAAGGTAACGAATTAATTGCAGGATACAAGTTGTTAAACGTTATACTTCCGCGGGATCGTTGTCAACAACATAGTTGCGGGAAAACAGACAAATTAAGGTTTTATTATAGGTGCACTTAACCTCGACTTAAATTAGAAGGACCTTAAATTACATGCTGTTAATGGTCATGGGTTTAATCACACTGTTTGTTGCCAGTGTGATTGTATATCTGAGACCGTAGATCTGTTAGTAGCTTAAAGCTTTTTTGAAGTACGCAGTGTAAGTGTGTTGAAAGCATATTGTATATCAGAATTTGCCAAACTTATTTTGTCTACTGCCCACTTTGAGAACAAAATATAATGTTGTAGCGCCCCCATTGTTTCAATTTAAAATGCATTCAGATGAAATAAAACAACGCCTCTATTTTTTTCTGGGTCCCACACCGCCTCTATATGCACGAGTCCGGCCAGGTCAACCTGCGATCAGTCCGACCGGATTCGATCGGCCTCTCCGTGTAGAGGCCTTAATTTACTGAACAGATTGAGCGTATTAGGTGGATATATAAGCCTAGTCGCTCGTCTGCGTGTGTCCGTAGTTAAATTATGCAGAGAAGAGCGTGTTGATAACGTGATAATATTTGAGCATCTCCTAAGACTCAGTTGAGGACCTCCTAACTCCTACGGCTCAGCTAAGCATCCCCTACGGCTCAATTGAGGACCTCCTCACTCGCAGTAAGCCGCTTATCAGTTTCATTTTCTTTGTAATTGCATCGGATTTGCCGAGAATTTTGGCGTTAAGGGCCCGTTCTTCGTAAATTAGCAGGTCGATTTCTGTCAGTGTGAATATCGACCTAAATGTCATTACAATAAAATTCATATCAGCGCGCCTTGTACGGTGGCGGTTACGACGCTCGCCACGTCAATGATAGGGCGAAATAGGAAAAAAACCCGTTTTACTTAGATACAAATATTATAACTAAATATCTATCCAATGATTTCCCTGTTAAATTTTAATAGCTATCGAACTGTCCAAATTATTTTTTGATTGAGTCTCTGTAAGTCCTATAAAACTCAAAATGCTTTTAAAATCGATGTTGTTTCGGAATTTTTTTTTATCGAGTCAAATTATCTGTATTGTTTCTATCCAATGAAAGCACTAGTTAAAAGATGCATCTATACATGTATATATTTTTCAGTTTTTTTAAATGACGCTTTCTATCAAAAAAACTCATTCTAGAAACGTGAATTTGGAATAACCGGCCCTTAAGGGTTGTGAAGGCGTTTAACGCTGCATCAGCTGTTTACTATCCGACTTTTACGGTTATACGGTATACCACAATATATTAGTTAAACGGAAGTGGCTGCCGAAACATTGCTTACTTACAACTTATTAGTTAACTTGTTCCCAATTTATGCTCACGGCCAACTTTACCTGTGAGTTAGTCGGCGTGTTACAGTGGTGCCAACTGCCAACACTCGCCGAGAACAGTATTTATATTTGGTAAATTTGAAGTAAGGCCAACCCACAGACATAGATCATGATAGATACCGCATGTGTATGTACTTCGCGTGCCATCTCGCGCTCCCAAACGACGAGCACTGCTCGTCTTTCGAAAGTCTGTTCTTTAGTCTGCTATCGGAATCGGACATCAATTGGAATTTCAAAAATGCCTAAATGCCTAAAAGTGCCGTATTGAGCTGTAGAAATTAAAATAGAAACGTTGGCCTAGATAATGGGCACTTTTCTTATCATCGGTACGTCACAGTAGCTATAAAAAAGTGGCACGCTCGTTTTCATACAAATGGAGCGACATGCGGTATCTATCTTGATTTATGATTGTGGGCCAACCCCTACGACTACTTCCTCATAGCCCATAGGTTCGATTTTAAATGTTATATTATGTGTGCGCCCGAAATGACCGCACGCGGTTATGGGGACTACAGTCTACACCGCGGGATCACAAGCAATTTTATGTAAGAGACAGCGCGAGGGCGCCGCTATTTAAATACAGTCAAAATCTGTTATAACGACATCGACTACTACTACTCTACTCATACTTAGTCGTTAAAACCGATAGTTGTAATAACCAGTGACAGGTGGTCATATTATAGCATTCAGCCGGGACTTTTGAATTTGGTCAATTTAACCGGTATGTTGTTCTAAACTATTTTATGTATAAACTACAAAACTTTCTTAAAAAAATATCTTTTGTTTAGAATGGTGATCGATTGTAGAAGACACTAAGGCAGTCTAAATTCGTTCTCAATAGATTTATTTATTCGGCTCGTAAAAAGGTCGATTGCTTTGTTAGGGCTCGCCCTACCTCCTTTACTGCCGGCTGCCCGTACATTCGCAATAAACGGAACCTTTATTTTATTTACATTACCAACTATATCAAACTGTTACTTTTATTTCTTCGGAAGCTACTACACAATAATATTTTTTTAGTAAATAGTTTTTTTTTAGGTAGTAGTTAGTAAATAACCGCGTTGGAAAATGTGCAACCAAAATTCAGGGATGGAGAACTTTTCTGAAGAAATCTGCACAGGTGGACCTCTCCGGTAGACCGTAGCGTGTGTGGCAGCCATCAGGGTGCGTTTTCACCTGGTATGCGTTGAGACTTGAGAGGAATGTGTTTTTGATCCATTTTCCAATTCCATTGATTTTGGACCAAAATCCATTGATTTTGATCCAATAGAATCGCTTTATTTGCCTGACCTCGTACAGCGCAGTGATTCTATTTGATCTTAAAAATACATCCCTCGCAAATCGCAATGCAGGTCCAGTGGAATACGGCCTTAACTCGTCCTTATACCTATTTTTAGACCTCGACAAAAAAGAGGGGTGTTATAAGTTTGGCGTGTCTGTCTGTTTGTCTGTTTGTCCGTGTCTTTTCGGCAAAATGTCTTTGGCACCATAGCATCCAAATTCCAAACGATTGGACCGATTTTGATCTAGTTTTCTTTGTTTGATAGCTGCCATTATCAAGCGCGTTCTTAGCTGTTCATCATCGTTCGAGTTTTTTTTTTTTTGATTTGGAGATTGTTTTAAAATTTCTTAATTGATCGTCATAGTAGATTGCAGTTTGCCGCCAAGATGCAGTTCCAAAGTGCGATTATCCGCGCGAACTTTCACGGAGAGTGAAAAAGAAATTCTATTGCGAGTTAGTAATTCAAATTTTTCTCCGAAGTTAAATTGTGAGCTGGAAGTTGCCTTCTACGTGTGGTACTACAAACGAAGACATGAGTGGATCAAGTGGGTAGCTAATAATTTGAAAAAAACTTTTTTGCATACACATCGGGCTTTAGAACCGGGAAAATGATTTGATATCGAAAAAATGATTTTAAGTATAATAGCTGATGATGAATTAATAAAGTAATATTGCACATTCACTTAATATCAATAATATACTGTCCTTTACCTGTGGTTGCCTGGAAGAAATTACTCATTAGTAATAAGGCCGCCATTGTACACTGTAGTAGTTGATAATTGTTGTTTTTTTTTTACTTACTAGTGTGTGCACAATAAAGAATATTTATTATTATTATTATTAATTAGGTAAGTTACAAGATCTGTTCGAACTAAAAGGGAAAAATTGAGTATTTGCTCTTATGTTGTAAAATTTTAGTTACAGAGTTCATCCACTCGTGTCTTCAAACACGCTTTTAATGTACGGCGGGCCGGGGCAAACACTTACCAACAAAAGATTTATTCGCCCCAACTTTTTCTAAGTTTTATACTTGGAAAATGTAAATGGTTCAAGGTACTTGATTGCACTTTGATCGCGTTTTAAAAAGGATACGAAATAAGATATTTATAAAGAGCAATATTAGCTACACGTTAACTATAAATTACTGTGTTAAGTGGGGTCACTATTTAAGGATTTATTAGAAACTAGCTGTCCCGGTGAACTTCGTGTCACTTTAAAACCTTTCCTGGACTTCTATGAATAATTTAAGACTAAAATCAGCCCAATCCGTTCAGCCATTTTCAAATTTTAGCGCGACTAACACATTTGAAAATCCATTTTTATGTTTAAAAAGGTTTATGATACCAGTGTCACTTTCACGACTAACCAACCTAATTTTAACTCTCAAGCTAAAATGCGACAAGCTCGCTCCAGCACAGATCACTAAAACATAGGTGCCTACTACGTAAGCTTTAGAGCGTGCCCGAGCAAAGACACCGACATAATCAATACAAAAATTACGTGGAAATGGCAAATATTATTATATACCAAAATTCTCGGATCACAGCGTATAAACTATAAACTCCTCCGAGACAGCTGGACCGATTTTTGTAGAATTTCTGACAATCAGCTAAATTTATTTCTAATACCCGTATTTAAAATATTTAAAGCTTACTGCCTACCATGATAAACTGTTTAAAATTTACATCACTGAAATACAGAACGCCTGTTGACCGTACTCACTGTACAGCAAAGCAAGTATGTTTAGCACAAACACATTAGGTAATTTCCACGGTAATGTAGTATTATGTTGCCATTTTAAAGAGGATTTTAGCGGAAAATCATTTTAAAATTAATTTGGGAAACCTTCGTCAAGTGACCACAGCTGGGCTTGCGACTTGACTGTAACTTATGCGGAAAATTGGGACTAATGGACATATTTTAAATAGACATTTTTCTCAGCTATCTCTGGTCTATTTTTGCGATCGATCTTTTTATACAAATTTTATGAATGAGAAAGTGTGTTGTTCTGCTAATTGTTGAACTGATTTTGATAAAATTTTATCTCCATGAATAAAATAAAGGAAAATTATAACGGAAAATTCATAGTTCCCGTGATAAACGTATTTCGGTCCGAAGTTACGAACTTCATCTCAAAAAAGGTAAGAGCTAAAGAAGCTTTGAAGATACAACTTAAAGTCCTTTAGTAAATAAGTTGTGACTTGTGGGACAAAGGAAAATTAGTAACCTATAAGGGTGGGTCCTATCAGGGTCATTTTCATTTTGTGCGTTATTTGGTATCGCTTCACAAATCATGGGTTTTTTTATTCTTATGGCTAGATATTACGTATTAGAGTGTGCTATTGTTAGTCCTTGCGCTTAAATACCTTTAGATACTAAAAAAAGCACATCTGAAAAATTCAGCGTCCACGTCCGTGACAACCTATCCATGCTCGTGACTAAATAACATTTATGTAAAGTTGTGGTATTATTTAGATTCAGAAAGTATTTGTCTAGGCTAAAACTACATTTCAATTCAAAAAACACACCGGCAAAATAAAAAAAAATCAGCAAAAATCAAAAATTAAGAAAATCTTTGAAATTTCAGTAGTAAGTTTTTAAGTTAAGTTCTCCATTTTTATTAAAGAAATGCCATGTTAAAAACGTGTAATGCCTTCTATGGATCTCAAGAGGGCCTGGATACTCCATTCCATGCTTGCATTTTGATTGTCAATCATTTCTTGTGGGATATTCTCCTACTACTCCAGTAGCGCCAACTCGAGTTTCTGGACACATTTTGGAGCTAGAGTTTTAAATCGTACCGTTCACCCATTGATGTGCCACACGTCCTCAATCGGATCCACATCCGTAGACCGTGCTGTCCTCTCCACCTGCGCTACGCCAGCATCATTTACGTAAATATGCCCGACTTTTTTACTCTATGGACGCGCATAAAATTGAAGTTACTGCCTAAAACTGTGTAAAAGGCACAAGATGCAGTTTCAGGATGTCTGTGCTATAGCCCTGTACTGTCAAAGTACCATCCTCAACAATCATCAGCTCTGTGTGGGCTCCAAATCTATGCAACCCCAAACCATTACGAAGCCTGCATGATAGGCCACTGTTTTCGTTAAGTTTGATGGCCTATAGCGTTCCTTACCATTTATCCATATTCTTTATCGCCTATCAACAAAATTTACACAGAATTTGCTCCCATCACAGTACAGCACACGATTTCACTCACTTGTCAAATTTTGATGTTCACGCGCATATCTTAGCCTGGCTCTTTGGTGTCCTGTCTCAAGTTCTGGTGCCCTTGCTGGCACTTTTGAGTTTAATTTAACTTCTCTAAGTCTTCTTCTTACTGTACAATCACTTACACGTACATCTCGGAACTGTTCCGACAGGTTTCGTGTCTGCAAAGCAGTTTGAGGTCCATTTCCTAAGGCTTGTGCCCTTACAAAAATGTCATCCTGAAACATTGTCACCCGATATCTGCCTTGTTCTCATCTCCGAACGTAAGATCCAATCTCTCTGTAGCATTAAAAGTTACGATGGACCACGGAAACCGACAAACCTAAGGCCTGACTGACCGAACGGTAGATGTGACCTTTCTCTATCGTGGTTACAGCTCTAGCTGTCGTAGATGCTGGGAAATCACTAATTTTGTATCTAAGCAATGTGTTCTTCCAAAAACCAAACAATCAAATGAGCTGGCATACCTTGCAACCCGCTAAAACGCCATTCTTATCAGATACACTTACAACGTCAGTCATCGAAAAACACTTATTAGGGCATAATTGCAATAAAAATCTCTCAACTTGCCAGTTTTGTTCAATATTTTATTTCTTAAATGAGCTTAGAATCTATAAAAAAGGATTTCACACAGCCCGACCCACTTGAGTTCAAGTTGTGGCCGTTTTTACCTATGTTCCGCTAATTTTGCCAGTGTGTGTGTAATTGTAATCGTATAATAATTGTGCAAAATGATTATTTTTGTATCAAATGATTGACGATTTTCGTTTGTATGAAAACTCAAAGATGAACCCGTCCCTACGTTACGCCATGTGAAAAGTGAGTGCTGCGTGCGGTGCGAATTTAGATTCTCAAAGAATTTAGATGGGTGTTTTCAGTATATGTTATATGAAATGTTATACAAAAGTCACACACGTGGTAAAGTGTCAAAAACGTGCCCGACAATGTCCACGTTTGTGACTGAAATTTCAAACCACGTTTGTGACATTTTTCAAGCGTGCCGCCAAAATATAACCTTAAGATTGTAGCCTTCGGTCAAGCATTAAATCAAAAATATTATCACTTCTTAACCTATCAAATAAATGAAATTCAAGTGAAAATCATAGTAATTACAATAGTTATGGCAGCCACGTGTATGATGCATTAAGGTTTACAAAATCCAAACAGTAATATAAAAAATGTCATATCTTTTTTATGCATAAGCTTGTTGAATCACGCCGCACAGGAAGGCAAATGGCCGACTTTTTATTTTTCAGTGAGTGTTGCCTGTGCATGTAGATCAATATTCTCCTAAAAATATCACCATAAATTCGGGTACTTTCGGGTAGCCACGTTTGTGACAGCTTTTTTTCTCACATGATGTATCATGAGATATAGTTGGAATGCTTCATTGAAATATAGTTATAATATCGAATTTCAAAGGGTTATTAATTGATAATAATGAATTATTATAGAACTTTACATTTTGGAAATATATTATGTAATTAAGACTGAATAAAAAGTAAAAAGTGATTTTTCACACATCACGTTGCGTGACATTTACCCATGGATTGTATATAAAAAAAAATTCAGTTGCGTTTTCTGCTGCAAGTTATGCTTACCATTATTAAAACTACGAAGACACACCACTCACTTTTTTTTCAAAAATTTATCACCAACAATTTTGTCTAAAATGTTATTGTCACACAAAAAAAATTAAAATGAAAATGACCCATCAGCTAACGAAATTTCATTTCAGAGAATTAAAACAATTGACGGTTAACTACTTTTGAACTCGGAGGGTCTTTGTCGGGAATCGGGATCTTGGTTTGTTTAAATGCTAATAAGAGGGTTGAATGAGGGTCCTATCGACAAAGTTGACGTACGACTAGTCCCAACACTAGTGGAGGTAAAAATAGCATAACCAATAGTAATTTATAGGATAATACCCATTATCAATAATTAAATTGATCGTACTTACTAAAAAATACGACTCCTAATATTATCATGCGCAGCAATGGTCTGCGATCATGAAAAAATCACGTCCGTGCTGTTACCCACCGCGCCGATTTGCTAGTTTGCTATATTTTACTCGATTTTAGCAAATAGCAAACCAACAGCACGTTGCATGCTATGACATGAAAATTAGAACTTTATCGTTATTTACTGTAGCTTGTGGCCAAACTGTAATTGTCTGTATGACCGACTTACACCAGGTTTTAGAGGTTTTTACACAAGTATATGTATACTTTTGGTTGGCTAACGTCGAAACCTTAACCAACAAAGCAGTTGAATACATTACTGCTAAATAAACCTCTGAAACCGAGCGTCATTCGCAATAAGCGCGTCGTGCGCAAACGAAGAAAAAACGGAAACCAGATTAAAAGCTCGGAATTCTAAGCTAAAGCTACGTTTTATTCTGGAAAAATGCACAGTTCTCGTGAGATCAATTGATTTTCACTTGTAAAGTAATAACTTGGGTTTAATATTAACCCATTTATTTGAATTTGCGCGTACGAAACTACTTAAGAAACCTGACTAGAAAATCACTAGAGAACACGTAGAAAGTAGAGTTTTCCTCAAAGGATTAACATAGGATAATAATTTATAATATAATTACAGACAGAAGACCGACAGGAGGCTTGGCCTACTTTACGTGTCAACGTCTTTTCACGTCTAGCACTAGTACATGTATGCGCAGTTTCTGAATAAGTTTATGTTGCAAATTTTCGTTGAATTTTCTAGCTACTATTTATATTTTCACTCTACTACGCCAAAAGATGTGTATTGTATGTATACCTGATATATATTCTTCTGACGCTTATTTATTTATGCAACGTATACTTTTAAAGCCTAAACGGCTTGATTAGAGACTCATTTAAGATATGAGATGTGATTAGAGACAATTACAGTCACACTATCAAATCCATACTGATAATATTATTAAATTCGAAAGTGTGTATGTGTGTCTGTCTTACTGTTACCTCTTTACGCCCAAACTGCTGAACCGATTTTTCAGAAAGCTAAAGGTATGGTGATACTTTAAAATAACTCAAATACTAAAAGGATAGTAGGTACTTTCATAGGATACTTTTAAGGGTTCCGTACACAAAGGGTAAAAACGGGACCCTATTAACTAAAACTTCGATGTCTGTCCGTCTGTCTGTCTCCAGGCTGTAACTCAAGAACGGTAATAGCTAGAGAGTTGAAATTTTCACAGATTATGTATATCTGTTGCCGCTATAACAACAAATACTAAAAACAAAATAAAATAAATATTTAAGGGGGGTTCCCATACAACAAACGTGATTTTTTTAGCCTTTTTTGCTCTATATCAATAATGGCAACAGGTAGGTACTTGAATTTTCCCACAAAATCCTTAGTTATACTTGTACTTTAATATTTAATAACAATATTAAAATAAAATAAAGGGGGCTCCCATACAAAGAACACAATTTTTGGCCTAATTTTGCTCTATAATGGTACGGAACCCTTCGTGCGCGAGTCCGACTCGCACTTGGCCGATTATTATATGAATTTTGGAGCAACGGAGTTGAACTCGTCATCTAGTCATTTATACAAGGTGTGCCCATTTTGATGATTTTTCGTAAAAACCTACGTTTTTAAAAACTCGAATCAACCATTACAGAGCTGGAGGTGTGCTTCCCTCCTCCAGGGCATTGTTGAAAGCATAAAATAAATATTCGTTTTACGAGGGGTTCTTATTTTTATCATAAAAAATTTAATGAAAAAGAATCCTTTGTGTTGTGTTGCCTTAATAATTTAATTATGATAAATTTATAATGTTTTATCAAAAAAAAAGCTATAAAATCAGCAATGTTAGATTCAAAGGTATAGAATAATTGTCATTTTTTTTGTAAAATAAAAGTTATAAACTAAGAACTTTAAACTAAAGTAAACCTCATGTAAGCAATGACGTAGTTGCACTGAACGTGTACTACTAAAGGCTACTGCCACCTGAGGTCACACACCTCAGATGGCAGTCCCCTCACGGTCCCTTAGCACTTGTGGAATCAATAGAGAGCAAAGGATCCCCTGCCCCCATGGTGTTACGATCAATTAAAGTTCTACGCTTGATTGAGGCAAACAAACAGAAATTATTTAACGGCATGCATTCTCTGGTTGTGATCTAGTTAAAGATCAAAACAGTCAAAACCAAGGCAAAAAACAAGACGTTTACTCACAATTTTTGCCTTGGTTTTGACTTGATTCTTAAATTTTCTTCATTTCGGTTTTCGCATACGCACTAAATATTTTGCACGAGGTACGAACCATAAGAATCGCACCGATATTCGTGATACGAGAATCCCTCTCTCGTTCCTCAAACATACACTCATTTGTTCCTAGTATGACAATTGCAGTTAGTTAAAAAATTATGCACTTAGTGAAGCTCATTTCTAGCGCACAACTAACGTAATCAGTTTGTTTAGTTCACCGAAATTACGGAAGCGGACCGGCACTATAGTTTTGGCGGCCAATGTCGGCGCTATCTAATTACCCATCTCAAAGCTTTGTCATACCGCTTAGTTGGCACGAAATATACTCATTTATACAGGCCCCCGCTACTATATGTGCAATGTGTGCAATGCACACGGGCGCCATCCTCTAGGGGCGCCAAATTGCTATCTTTAGGGGCGCCAAAACCAAGGTGCCAAAAAATTTGCCTAAAGGGGCGCCAAAATCCTTTTCTTGCACACAGGCGCCAGTATCCCTTACAGGGGCCCTGCGAGATTTATAATACAGTAATCGCACTATCTATGGTAATAAAAATGCGAAAGTTTGTCTATCAGTTGGGTTGGTGTGTGTGTGCGAAACGGCTTCCAATCTCGGTCTAAAAGAAGCCTTGTAGTTGTGTCTCAGATACTTATGTGGGATATGCGTGGAGGCCGCAAAGAAAGATCTTCCGACCGAGCTAGGACGTGTTATACGGAATAAAAAAAATTGGCATTTTTTTCTCTCTCCTCCAAATTTGCTGCTTTTGACTTGCACGGTGTTAGATCAACGACGACGGTTACATGTTTGGAATTTGGCAGAATAGATTTTAGTACAAGTAACCGTATGCAAAAGGTTACAGCCTAATTCCCAATCATCTCATTCTGGTATAACAAACGCAATAGGAATATCAAAATAAGTAATTGAAATAAAAATGCGTTTTCTCGAGGCGGAAAGTCGCGAGGGTGAGATTTACGTACAAAACGTGCGCCGTCGATGGTCTAGCGCTAGAATAGAATAGCACCTTTTTTATAAAATTGGGGGCAAACGAGCTAACGGTTTACCTGATGAAAAGCAACTACTGTCGCTCATGAACACTGGTGCGGTGCGTTACCGGCTTTTTGACAACATATTAAATAAATAGTCGTAAAATAGAAATTACAATGAAATAAATAAATAAATAGTAAGCAAGTAGAGTGAAAATGTGATAATTTTCAATTTTGTATCGCCATTATACATACATTGTCATTACGTCTCATTAATTCATCAAGCCCCGAGCGGTCGCATGAAACCACGAGAACAGTTATAGATAAGCTATTGTGTCTCGTTTTTCCACGATCGACGCGACGGGTTAAGAAGTAAACTGACCCTTAGTTTGAAGCCATAGAAAGTAACCTTATGAATGTAACAAAAGCCTTATTATAATGTAACACAAATCAGTTTCATTTTATACCTTTACTATGGTAGAACTGATAATATCTTAATTAAATAATATCTAGGGAATAAAATATTAAAAAATGTTTGCGATATGCAGAAACTACGGAAGCATTATATTAAAATTACTGATTAGTACTTAGTTTCACAAGCAGCATCTACATCTAATACATCGACGGGGTTTATCTGGGGGTAAATACGGCAAGTCGTAGACATGCACAATTATGTAGGGCCGATCCCTAGAATAGGGTTCAGTATAAAAGAAGGCAAATAGTACCATTCAAGCGCCAAAGGGTGCCTTGATTACAATTATTGGAAAAAAATTCACAACCCTATGTAGGTAGTATTTTGGCTTTGTGAAAAAGTATGCACCAATTACACGTATTGAAATTTTGATGATTGGGAATGTAATGAAAAGACTTTAAAAGCTGATATCATAGAGTGATCATGATATTATACGTGCTTAGTATTCAAGTTTGCAGGGTGTAGATATATGTAATATATGCAATTAAATCAGGAATTAAAACTACACGCCCGCGGGTTTTGGTAAACCTTTACCAGGAATTTATCTATTCACTAGCATTTTTTATTGGCTAGCGTCGAAACGCTTATCCATCAACAGGTCGATTAGTGTTTTATCGTATAAATATAAACTCATTTCAAACAATCTAAAAAACCAGGCAGTTTTCAATAAAGTCTAGAGGATAACAATTCAACTAGACTATTAGGTTAATTTAAACTTACTTAATTCTTCAGACTAGTTTACATTACAAGTGAAGTCGCAGCAAACACCACCACACGTGCCGCTCGTACTTCAAGAATTTTGGCATCCATAAATTGTTAATACGCTAGAACTTTGAGGAAGCATAATAGTACATTAAATATTTACGTGCTCACACAAAACATAAAACTTTACATGTAAATAACCTCGAATATATACTATTTACTACGCGTGGGCGATCGGTTTTGTCTTTTGTTAAAAGCTAAAACAATAGAGGCTTAAATATACAGTAAAGAGAAATTAAGTAGCCTTTACATATTATTATGCTGCCAAAGAGTCCATAGTAACATAATTACTAACACTAATACTAACTCTACTAACTTAGTCTAAGAAAAATTGTTACTAAATAACTAATACCAATAATTATGGATGAATAATGTCCGAAATAAATGATTATTATTATTATTATTATTATTATAGTATTTAAGACCCCTCGCACTAGCACGTTTAGCAATACAATGTTAGGGCTTGTCTAACCTAAAAAGCACTTTTTCAATGGTAGAGCTTGTCTTATTTGAAATGACGCGCCCCTCCCTCGTATTCACAGTACAAAATACATACAAGCTCTAACATTTGAAAAGTGATTTCGAAGCATCGGTCAGTAGGATTTTGTGAAAGGAATTTAGTCAGATAATTAAAATGTGTCAGCGATTCTATTCTTTCGCATATCTACTGTACAGTACATGGTCACAGAATAGATAATAGTACATGGTTGAGCTACGAATGGCTTTTAATATTTGTCCGTACGTTTCTTTTCTATCTCGAGAAGTAGGTAGAGCTCTAGCTGTCTTACTTGTGCTCGGAATATCAGCTCGGTCGGGTAAAGATAACACCACAAAAATAAGATGATACTTGATAATATGCGGCCCTTGAGAACACAAGTATCGTCAAGGTATAATGCCCTTACACCTCGAGAGAATCCGAGGCATGTGCCTTAACTTAGGTATTTACACTTAATAATTCTATTGTAATAAAGTATAAAATTATAATTTAAATATCTTAAGTATAATGATGAATAAAATACCTGATTGCGAAGACAAAAGAGGTATTGTAAGCGAGGCATCCTTCCCAAAGAAGATTAGATGGATGGCCGGATCTCATTGTGCTCGAGTAATTGTTTACGAGCCTTTAAAAATATATTCATTTATTTATTCTACGTAAAATATATTCGGCATTTTGGGGCTTATTTTTGGACGGACACAATATCACGGGTAGCGGTTGATACTCGTATGGTCTGGAGAAAACTATCTGGTAAAGGAGCATACCACGTGAAGCAGACAGCCAAAAAATAAAGTCTGAGTCTGTCACTTCACGCTCAAACGGCTAAACCAATTTTGCTTAAATTCTGTATGGACTATGGAGATACTTTTGGTTTCGGGAATGGACGATAATTTTTATCCGGGAAAAACGGGTACGGTTCTCGCACGCTAAACAGCCACTTTTCTCCGAAACTATTAGTAGTTTCGGAGAAAAGTGGCTGTGACATACGGACGGACGGACAGACAGACAGACAGACAGACATGACAAATCTATAAGGGTTTCTTTTTTGCCATTTTGGCTACGGAACCCTAAAAAACACTAAAACGTTAAATTATTGTAAATTAAAGTGTTAAATATTCCTATCAATTTGTAACCACGAATTCTAAGGAAAATTCTTGTTAAATGCCCTACATTTTGCGATCATTTCAAGACTGTTATGGAGGCAAATAAATATTATAATTCTTAAATTGGTCCATCCACCCAAGACGGTCAGAACCTAAGACAAATAAAATTGCTCCTCTTGACAGAAAAAAAAATCCGTAAATTCAAACCAACATCAACCTTATTTATGTATCTTCACGTATCTTCAAATTGATAACGTCCTCAAGTAAACAATGCGCTGTTTAAATATTTAAATGTTATGTAAACGATATTAATATTAACATAGTTTATTGTGGAGCATTGTTCGTGACCACGCCCGGACGCCCGTTCTGGTCGTGATCGTCGTGTTTCCCGTTTACACGCACTTGCGACTACTCTGGTGTTGTCATAATCATATCATATCATAATCATAATCATATTTATTTGCTTAAAACATGGTTATACATGGGTTGTTACAGTTATAATTATAGTACGGCATGTTTTGCTATGACAATTATTATAGCGTGCAAAATTGAGAAAAATTAATATAGTTTTGATTTTACCACTTCTAATGGTCTCTACACAAGTCATAAGGTCATAATAATATTTTTTTAGTCATACTACTATCTACAAGTTCGTCTTAACATAAAATGATTAAACAGTTCATTATTTTTAGTTTACAATTAATTTCACACATTTATAATTAATATTATAGTATATTTATAAGATGTCAATAGTCAATATAAATTTGATATAAATATTATTACGTTAATTTATTATAAAAGTCCTTAACACTATAAAAATTCTGGTTAGCTATCCATTCATACAATTTAATTTTAAACATTCTTGTGCTGAGCGACTTGATATATCTTGGTATTCTATTGTACAACTGGACACACATATTAATACAGCTATTATTAAATTTGCTTAATCTAGGGTTATCGCTCACTACTAGTCGATGGGGGTCCCGTCTACTGCGATCGCTTATCTCCCCAGCCGTGGTAAATAGATCTTTATGTTTCCATACGAACATGCATGTCTCAAAGAAGTAAAGAGCCGGGAGTGGTAACAAGCCCAATTCCTTAAATGCCGGCCTACACGATTCATCGGGTTTAAGTCCACAGATTGCTCTAACGCATCTTTTTTGAGCCTTAAACGCTTTATCATATTGTGTGCTATTGCCCCACATTATTACACCGTAACGCAGCAATGACTCTACATAAGCGCGGTAACATAATATGGCGGTTTTCTTATTAGTAAATTGTTTGATGTGTCTTAATGCGTATACAAATTTATTCGTCCAAGGTAAAGGTAATCGTTTACCAACAATCTCTTTCTCTAAGCTGCAAAAATCACTTGGGAAGTTCCGATAGAAGTGAAAGAAGCGCACTGAAAAGCGTTGGTCTTACGACTCTTCGTAATTTCTGTATCAGTGTCAAGATTAAGGAGTACTCACTTAAGGGCTAGTTACAGTTATACCGTATACGGCATTATGTGTAAATCGCATCATCTGGCTTCTCCATGTTGGCACTTACAGGACCAGGAGACTATGAACGTGAAATGATATTCAACTAATTATGATTGCTTATGATTGGGATTAATTTAGACAAATGACCAATCATGTCAAACATAACACGCAAATAGGGACATTTCTAGACCTAGGTAACTAAGTTTCGACTGAATCTGACGCATCACCAGGTGTCTGGTGACACCCCGTGACGCCGGGTGACAGCGTAATTAGTGTCAACCCCGTCAGCCAATTTGGCGTTCCGTTTCGTCGACTTCGTAGTAAAAATAGCTTCTTATGGAGCCAGGACGATCCATCACCAAATTAGGTATGGGGAAACAAGAAAACATGAGAATGCTTGGCATATTATTTGAAATATCATAGTCCAGGGTAGTGAGAACACGACGTTATATTTTGAACTTAATAACTAGATATTTTACTCTAGCGACTCAGTATAGTGCGAAACATAAAGTTAGATACAACCGTCAATTTTCCCGCGATGCAATGCACTGTGTGTGCCTATTATCTAAATCAGTCCAGTCGCTTTTAAGCCTATTCGATGTAAATTAAAACCTGACCTCTTTATGATATTAGTATTGAAAATTGAAATAGTTACAGAATGTACATTGAGTAGGCAGAATGTGTCCATGGGCGACGGTAGTTGCTTACCATCAGGTGACCAGTTTGCTCGTTTGCCCCCTTATTTAATTCATCAAGCCCCAAGCGGTCGCATGCGACCGCGATAACAATAGATAAGTTGTTTTTCTCACGATCGACGGGTAAAAAAAAGCATACTTAATAGGCAATGAAAAATAATAATTTAGTTGATACTTGATATGAAATCATATAATACTGTGGCATTGTGGCTTACTATATTAATATTATAATATAGGTCACCGATGAGGGTTGCGGTCAGCACACAATGACGATGTTTATATTGCGGATTGATGCCCGCAATGGTCTACCTAAATATACAAGGGTCATGAATTTATGATAGTTGATACTATGATTACACTGATACACAACGATCTCAGTGTCGTTGGACATATTTGTCGTTTAGTCGAGAGCGAATTGGTGATATTTTAGAATTTAGAATTTAGAATAGTTTATTTATTTCCCGGAAATTTGTAACAATAGCTCTTATAATAATTAGGTACAGTATCAAAATTTCTGCCTCTTTGGCGTGGAAATATCGTCTAATTTTAAACATTTCATTTAAATCTTACATTCTAATAAACATGCATAACATGCCTTATTAACTATTTGAAAATATTTATCCATTATCATATTTTATCATAATATTATTATAACATAAAGAAAATTCAAGAACATTACTAGATTTAACTCATTTCAGTATCATTATCTTCATTAAAATACTAATTACATTATAATATTATTACTTATGTCAAAAAGAATTAATATTACATAAGTATAATTATTATTAAATTAATCAGGTCACAAAATTAAAGTCACATAGTATAATATTATGTTGGAATTATATTTTCATACTACACCGATAAATTAATTATATTATATATAATGTCATACAGCATACTACAGGTAAAAAAAAAAATAATAATAATAATAATGTTAATGTCATAGATTTACATTAGTCTTAAAAAATAATCTGGATGAAATAAATTATTGTCTTATATAATATTATGTCACATACCTATTCTATATATTTAAAGTTGATTTAAAGTTATTTATTTCGTCGGCCGCGGTCACGGGTCATCGGAAGGGACCAAGTTAGCCAATTCACTTTACAAACTTACCTCGACTTTGTCGACGGTAGTTCAATTTTGTTTTAGATTTTTTAAGAGCGATTCCTATGCCGTCGTCAGCTAGCTCTGAACAGACTGCAAGCGCACAGTAAAACGCACATAAATAATAAACGATAGACTACTATAATTATAGATATAGCATATAGTCTAGTAACACGACTGTCCACCAACGGACGTCCTTACGGACATACATTTACTTAATTTGAGCTTTATGTAGACAATAAAAGCAGTACTTTATCCCACGCGCCAAACATTAAAGGACAAGGCCGAGTTACTCTTAAAATGTACTTCTTGTCATAGATTTCTCGTTCCACGACCTTAAAGCCTACATTCTGATATCAGCAATAAAAAATAAAAACATATTACGGCTGTAATGGCCCGAGGACGTCGTTTGGACAATAATGACGACGTAATACCGAACATCGCTCGAGGCGCTGCCAATATCATAGACAAATGTTTGTCGAATAAATTGTCGGTGGTCGCCATGTGCGCTTTAGTGCGGGTTGCGCCGTTAAATCCATTTTAGGGTTACATTACTGGTCTTAGAGAACACTTCAAACTAAAACTTGTACGCGCAAGCGAGCGACAACTTGTCGTGGCGACATTTTGGTCGCTACGAAACGGAAAGGTACATATTTTACGTTGCGACATGAGTCGTGAGTCGTGACGCGACGGTGAAATGCATATTTAAATGAGTATTTCGATTTTCGAAGCTGAACTTCATTTACCTTCTATACTGAAGCCTCAAGCCACGCCATGGTGCTGCCGAGTCCAATTTTAATTGTCTCGTTTAAAAATGCACTGCATTGCCTAGTCACGTTGCAATCTGTATTGGCCATAAAATGTTGATAGCCGGGCAACAGCTACGCTGTCGGTGGCCCGTATACGCCGAAACTTCACTGATTTGATCCTTATAATTCTCTCACAAATCTACGCTAAAACAAATAATATTTCATGTGTGTTTATGTAACAAACTTCGGCTATAAAATCTGGGTAAAAATATGCATAAAAACTTTGAAGATAAAAATGTATGCCCGCCGCGACTCACGATTATGACGTAAAGAATCTACTTTACGTTAAACAATTTTTCGATCGCTTTTAAAATTCAAGCTTAGTTATTTTATCTTGGAATTATGCAGAGAAAATTCTAAAATACGGTTATTCAGAGAGAGCTCTTGTTTTCTCAGTAACAGTGGCTTTAGAGCAAAAAAAAGTACGATAAAATTGTCTTTATCGTACTTTATTTTTATTTATTTTCTTAACTTCTTGGCGAAAAAATATTTATTATTGTGGATCACTAATATTATGATACTTTACTAATCTAGGTTTAAAAATCTTGCAGGACCTTACTGCACAAGAAAATACTAATAAAATAACAAATTCAATTCTTAAGTAAGTACAAGAGTTTAATCTCACAAATTACAAAGCAAGATAAAGAAACTATTTCAATCAGCGAACCGCATTATGCCGAACGGAGCCAACATTAAATACGTTCTATCAAACGGAATTAACCCTGTGCTGAGCAAACAAAATAACGAACGACGGCGACAGGCGACAATGGCTCGCTAAATGAGACCGTTCACAGTAATGGCTACCTTCCGCCACCGAGCCGCTCTCATTTGTCCCCCGTTTTACATGGATTTTTGTATAATTTGCATCCAAATTAGCATAATTCCCGCTCTAATTACGTTTATCCATTTTGATTGAAAATTTATTTATGGAAAATTCTGAATTAGTGGAAAATGTAAATTGTAATAATCTTAATTAAGTTTTTATGTTAAAAAAAACTTTATAATGTGGATATTTAAGTACTATCATAATAAAATTATTTTTTCTCAGTTTTATTACTGCGTCCATTATAGCCTAGCCCTATATTAGTCCTTAATAATATAATATATATTAAATTACGCTTGGTGCCTAAAATACAATGCCGTCCGGACGACGAATCAATAGAACTTCTTAACGAAGATTAATACGTGAAGGACTTATAACTTAATTTAGTTGTTGTTAAAGCTCTTAGCGATTACCGCGGGGAATGATTCACAAAATGTTTGCTGAGCCGCGCGAGCCGCCGGATTAAACGCGATTAACTTTGCTTCGTCTTATCACTGACCGGGATTTGTT
Source organism: Plebejus argus (assembly GCA_905404155.3). NCBI lineage: Eukaryota > Metazoa > Arthropoda > Insecta > Lepidoptera > Lycaenidae > Plebejus > Plebejus argus. The sequence goes on along the minus strand of FR989930.1, from coordinate 18,898,979 downwards.
TTACCTTAATCAACATTTTGTTAAGACAAATAATAAACAATGAATTATATATTTAATCTTCATGTCTTTTAAAAGGTTAAACAGGTTAGATTTTTAACGAAGATAGATCTATAGAAATAAAATTCATAAATAATAATAATAATAATAATAATCAACCTTAACTAGCTATAAATGATATTTTACAACTTTAATCCATATATCACATTTCCGAAGAAAACATGAAAAGCGAAAAGTTACTATGTCTAACCCGGATTTAGCTGAAGCCCATATTATCGTTTAGGATCAGTTAGGCTTCGGGTTAACCCGTATCGTTTTAGGCTTAACCTGAGCTGTTTTCATATAATATTTTAAAGTAAGTGGCCAGCCTCAGGATTGAGCTAAACTTAATTACAATTTGGTATACCTAGCCTATTTAAACCTAAATTTAAAACAACACATCTAAATATGATGACAAAAATATTCTTCAATACGACCCAAGCGAATGGTTAATAATTCAGACTCCGTTTTTTGAGGACCGTAACAGAAAATACCTAGGGCAATATACCGCGTCAAAATACCGCATAGTTAATATTGTTTATTCTTTGTTTTAAATTACCTATACTTCGTGCAGTTTCAGTCTTCTTAGATTGGGTTGCACCAACTTACTTTAACTTTAACCATAATAAAATGTCAAATGAACAGTCAAATCCCTAGTAAAAGTCCATTATGGACGCCATATTGACGATAACCTTAATCTTAACTATAACTACGCCTCTGGTGCAACCCACCCTTGTTAAATTATAATAACAATCACGCATGTGGCCAGCGCTGAACGTGCACGAGTGACAAGTCTGCCTGTGCCCTGTCGTCCACCGTCGGTCGCGCCCTAAGCCGCCTTTATGATGATTGATGACATTTCTATACCCAGTAGACAATCAAAGTAAGGAAATTTTTAAAACAAAACAAAACACGGCCACGTCAAATTCAAACATTGTTTTGCAAAGAACAAAGACAATTTCTTTTTATTTCCTTAATTATCTGCTTCCGTTTTTATTAACACAATTCCATAATCAAATTGCCATTCAAATGATTCAGAGAAATTGTATTGTTGTACATTGTATTGTTGAAATATTGTTCATAAATAAATTGAATTTATTTATGAACAATATTTCTAGCTATCTGAACTTTACCTGTCAAAAATCAGAAAAATACACGTTTAAAATAAAACAATAAGTTGAAAAGCAGAATCGAGACCCTATAGAGCAGGCGCTAGGTGTAGTTTGAGTATGCAAAATATGAGTACCGCATTGTGTGAATAGGTTGAACTCAAACAGTTTAAATTATCAATAGGTATTAGGTACGACTTCTGGCAACATTCAGAATCTTAATCTGCATGCTTTTTTGAGTTCAACCCCATTCACAGAATGCGGTCCTCTTATTCATACTTCCATACTAATATTATTATAAATGCGAAAGTGTGTCTGTCTGTAACCTCTTCATGCTCAAACCGCTGAACCGATTTTGCTGAAGGGCAAGAAGATACTTTGAATCCCGAGAAAGGACATAGGATGGTTTTTACCCCGGAAAAATTTAGAGTCCCCGTGCGATAAACGAATTTTAGTTTTGTATAAATTCTACCAAGCACCTACTCTACAAAACTTAGTCGTTTGAAATTTTGCGTCTCCTTATTTTGATTATACCTTACCTTCATTTATTATGTTAACAGTAATTTATGTAAACTGGTAATGTCACGTTAATTACGACGTTGTTTTAGCCGTCTAGTGTCTAGACTTTAAGTTATCGCGTTAAGGTGACGCCATGTTGAAGTCAAAAACCGTGTTGGATGTGTTTGAGATTGCTTGTTTTCTATGCGAGGCTGGCCCGGCCTCTCATAGAAAACAAGCAATGGAACAGCAAAAAATTGAAAGGGCGTAGCGACAAAATGGTTTTTGTCGCGTAATTTAAAAACCATAAATAAATTTCATATAAGCTATGGACAAATTAAAGTGTATATTAGAACCAATTTATGTACAAATTTTGGAAGCTTATATCACTCTCCTCTGTTGGCAAAATAGGAATCCCTTTTTTTACAGAGGTCTTTTTGATTGAATATTCTGTGTTATAAAAGTTGACCAATCGTGTTATGCTATGGGTAATTCAAAGACAAAGACATGATGAATACCTGACAGTGAACTTTAATTTCTTAGCTTTAGTCATTGCTGAGAAAAATGGACATCGCTACAGCCAAATTATCAAGGCGTCACCTTAAGGTACAAAAGAACCTTAGACGAGCGTAAAATATATTCTCACAACCTATAAATTGTAAAGTTTATTTTAAGAAGAAAAAAACGTATACCATACATGTCATTTTTGACCCATGAGCTCTGAAGGTCATTTCAAAAGTTTCCCAAAATTTAGTCCCATAATATTTAGCGTAGCCCGGCCACTGCGTGTACCTTTTACCAGTGGTTTTACGAATATACTTAACGTTTTAGTCTCACTTTGTAGTATTGTTAGAATATGTCATATTGCATTAAAATTTAAAATTAACTAATCATTAAATGATTGCGGCCGGTACAATCATTTCGAACGACAAAACTAGTGCAACAGTAATAATCGTCAATTAGACGACGTCCAGCGAATTAGTGGCAATTACAAACATCTGCTGTTCAGACAGAGGATATGCGGTATGCCAGTAATCTTGATAAATCATACCTTATTATGCACTTGTTTAATCCTTGTTAGGTAATCAAAGGTATTTTATACATTTGCATAGTATACATAGATGTAAATTACAACTAAATGCTACGTACAAGAACATAATAGTTAATACCTTAGAATTTCGATTATTATAGAGTAGAGTGGTTTTGCTAACAAACAAGCAAGCCTTTATTATATAAGACGTAGTGAATGGTTATCCTGGAACATCACAGAGATGTAAAATAGACTAGGCTTCTCTCCACAGCGGTAAAGTATACGGTTTCCGGGAATTTGTTATGCGCGTACGGAGTCGCAGGAATAGAGACACATATTATAATATTATGTAAGCGTTATGTAGATTGTTTATATTGATTTACTACTTGACCTTGTGATCAAAAGTTCTAAAGAGGTTGATAGTTCTGTTTTATATTTTTAGGCGAAGGACAAAAAGTAAAGAATGTTCTTTAAGACTACTAATAATTATTGTTAGTACTTTTATATCGTACTAAAATGAATTTGTATTTTCATACGCTTTTTATTAGCTTCACCTGTATATTTGTTTGTAACGTGTTTGTAACCGACTTCTTTGGGCGCGATTTTGACCCACTTTAAACGGCCAGATTTCGTTCAAACTTTGTAGATTTATCGAGGACCGATGACAATACACTAATTTGATATAATTATTCCATTTTTATACGCTTTTTATTAGCTTCACCTGTATATTTGTTTGTAACATGTTTGTAACCGACTTCTTTGGGCGCGATTTTGACCCACTTTAAACGGCCAGATTTCGTTCAAACTTTGTAGATTTATCGAGAACCGATGACAATACACTAATTTGATATAATTATTCCATTTTTCAATTTGTATGTTTGTATGTTTGTTTGTAACCCTTTATATAAAAAGCGTGTTTTTAGTTTTTTTAACTATTACTTATTAACCGAGCAATTCGTACATTCTTCTCCAATGTTATAATAGAGTCATAACTCATAGACCTAAAAAAGTTTTGTCAGAAAAAAACTAACAAAGAAATAGCACATAAATTCGTGTAGACAAGCAGTGCGCCGTACGACAGTGAAAAAAGTGTAAGACATTTAAAAATATATCCCTTACCAAGAAATACCGAGGTTCCTTGCTTAATGGATTCTCAGCCGAGGGAACTAAAAAGTCAGCTTACCTGAAAAAAAAAATTATAAATTAAAAATTTCTCGTGAAGATTGCAGTGAGTTTACGTACGGAATATCAAAATTGTGAAATATAATGCTGATGGAAAAATTAAAAATTGATGAACGTAAATACTAAGCATCATTGATTACTGTGCGAATAATTCCCAAAAAAATGGCGGCTATTACTTGGCCGCTCAATGTTATTCAGTAAATATACTTCACTTTGCCTTAGGACCAACCCATACGTACCACAACCACACCACGTCGCGTGTCGCAACGACAAAATGCTGTCAAGCAGTGGTTACGACTTATGTGTGAATAGTGTCGCTGCAGCTTTTTATAGTTGCGTTGTGGTACTGACAAAATGTCCGTGGTTGCGTTGTCGCCAGTCGTCATGTGCAGACATACTACTTATTTCGACTCCGGTGACTTCGGCTTTTATAGCGGAAACACGTCGTGCTGACTAAACTCATGAAATTCGAAGAGGAAACTTTACTATCCGCGCAGCGTGCGCGCACTGTCGCAACGTTGTGTTTGCGATGTGGTTTGCCGTCGTTGCAATGTGGTCGGTATCACACAAGCGGTCGACAACGACTGCAAAATGTGGTACGTGTGAACATATTTTTATTCATTATTCATTTACAATACGAAATATACGCACGTGGTGTGGTTGTGGTACGTGTGGATTGGCCCTTATAGTTTGACAGAAAGTGTATTGAGCCTGAAGTCAACTTTGTAATTCTTATCGGTAGCTGGTGTAGTAAAAACTACTCGTAATTTACCGTCTTTCCTTGAATAAAAATGAGCTTTTAAAAGACTTCGCTTTCAACGTTTGGGCATAACAGACAATACATTTGGGCGCTATCGCTATCTCTCTCTCTAGCCATCTCGCGACAGCTGTTGCCACTTGCCGCACCTGGTGCATCCGATATCCCCCGATTTCCCGGTATCAAAACATCGATATTGCCGATATCGATACGCCATTACAGATTTATACGTGCGTTTTACTGGCGTTTACTTTTATTGCCGCGTTAAATCGGGACTTGCGAAGAGATTTTATTGCGTTACGAACATAACAGTTCACGCACTTTTAAATAGGAATTTTGGACCAGATTGCCTATTGAATGTTCCGGTGGATTTATAAGATTAAGGGCCTGTTTCACCACTTCCTGATAAGTGCCGGATAGGCTATTCACCACTTAACTTGACAGTATGGAGAATCTGTCAAAAAAGTTGTAGATAGCCTATTCGGCACTTTATCAGGAAGTGGTGAAACAGGCCCTAAGCATTTTAATAACTCATGGTCTCTATCACAATGTGAAGTTAACATGTTTAATATTCGTTATGAAAGTATAGCGAACAAAGTAGAGCCTATAGAGTACACCAGCGGCATTCCTGTCGAGTTTACATTTTGAAGAATACCATTCTTATCATTACCTATAATTAGGCTTTAAAGGCTAGGGCTATCTATTAATTCAATGATGAATTAACATCCTTCTTAGATGAACTAATTACCCTATCAACAAGGGAAAGACTAAAGAATTTTATCCCAAATTGTTCTACTTATCGATGATAGTCAGCATGATTTAAATTAAGGAAATGAAGGTATCAGGATGATCAGGCCACTAGTGGAGCAGGTAACGGTAGACATTTATACCGACGACTTATCTGATGCCGCGGTGGCGTGGTATTTGAAACAGCTAGCTTGTTAGAAATGCTCCGAGTAATTTCTCACAGCGATTATTGTCTAAGCCTAGAAATAATAATAATAATATAATAATAATATCTATGGACGCTTCACACCACGTCAGTCTGGCCCCGTGCTAAGTACCTAAAGGACTTGTGTTACAGGTACCAGACAACGGAAATATATTTAATACTTTTTATACTATAATGCATATATTTAAGATTTTTATTATATATGATACATGTATTTAATAGATACACAATACACATCCATGATCAAGGAACTTAGAAAACTTTTTGTTCCGTCGGCGGGATTCGAACCCGCGAACCCCGGCTTGAGCTACCAACAGCCCACCAACTGAGGCCTGAGCCACAGAGGTCGTCAAGAAATTGAAAGAATGAATGAACTTTTTGGTTGTAGTAGACTTCAAATTATTGTTTTTCAATAACTTGAACGTGCCTCGTTAAAAAAAAAACATAATGAATTATTAGGAGAACGGCAAAGCAGATAAGGAATAAAAAGTTAGTGCAGTTAATCTCGGGCAAACCACATTTCAATGAAAGGAAAAGACCAACGAATTAGTTAAACGACTGAAAATCTTTACAGAACCAACCTCCAATTGGCCAGTTTAAAGACAATTTAATCGTTAAAAGGCGAGCCGTAATTGCGATCCCAAACAAAAAGTTTCGAACGAATCCGAAACATTTGTCGATGAATCCGATTCCAACAAAGGATCCTGGGACGGCTGTAGCTTCTCGTTTCGTTTCAGCGGCTAGATTATTTACAATAAGAAAAATCTACGGTGCCTCCGAGCTTTAGACCGAGAGCCCGTACCTTTCAGCGGATTACCTTTTTCTGAAGTTCAATTTGCAGCGAAATTGATGGCAAAAGTTGAATCGGCCTTGGCAGGTAGACTTGTTTGTCTGGCCAGACAAGACACAACTGTCAAAAGTGTCTGGATTCTTTGCAGTCGCAGTATCAACTTTTAAAGAATCTATATTCATAGACGGCAGAAGTTATGGTTATTGTCCTCAGCACCCTTCATTTTTATGCGGCATAAAACGTCTTATCTGGCATCTAAACGTCTGGAATAATGCAGCCCTGGCAGTCGCCGGCTCTTGGGCCATTTTAAACTTGTTACAAATCATCCTTATTCCATTTGGATGGAGGGGAACGGATGCAAATGAGCTCCAACTCAGCGTCTTAATGTTCCACCATTACTATTGGATGTTATGAACATTTCAATGGATACTTTTTTAAATAATGCCTCTCCACGATAAATCAATACAAGCGATTGCGGACATGTAGAGGGGCAGTTCGTCTATGATTGCCCATCGATTGTGCATGCTAGTTAGCTTTGCAAAGCTGTCATGGTTATTCATCATGTTTTGATACCTAATAATTTGTTTTTGAACCCAGGTTTGATGACAAAAAGTACAAAGTTACATTTTTTGTCACAGTATCATTTTAATTTTTTTAGCAATATTGTCAACCATATGGATATCGTTAAGCCTGGACTGATTCATTAACTTTTACAGCTATGGCGCATTGTTAGCACATAAATAAGGTGTGGCTGGTGAAAATAAGAGAAAACTTAAGCTAAATTATTGTATAATATCCATACTATTTTAATAATAAAAATGCGGAAGATGTCTGTCTGTCTGCTACCTCTTCACGCCCACACCGCTGTTAAACAGTTTTGATAAAATGTGATATAATGCAGATAATTTGAGTCCCAAGAAAGGACATGATTTCTTTTTATGCAAAAAAAAAATTCGCGATAACCGAATTTCTGTGCAACGGAGTTTCGGGCATCAATACATAATTAAAAATATTAAGGCGGACTTGCATAGATCTGGGTTAAAGTTAACTCTGAGTTAAACACATGTGGTCTTACCACAAAAGATTTAAACATCAGCTGTTGAACAGTTGTTTTGACACCATTTTGTACTGATTTTTTTTCTAATCAACTGTTCAATCTTTTGTGGTAAGACCGATGATGTTTAACTCAGAGTTAACTTTAACTCAGATCTGCGCAAGTGGGCCTAAATATAGTAAAATTTATATAATTAATATAATGATGACAAAATCATACTAATAAAATCACATGGAATCGTTTACTATAGACCATAGAGGCTAAGAGAGATGATGTTTAATTATAACAATATTATAACAATTAACACAGGTGAGGCTTAAGTGAGAACATAATTCCTCAGCGAGATGACGGCTTTAATATTTGAACAAGTGATCTCGGCGTAAATCAATGGTGAGGTGTAATTCAAATGCCGTGCGACAGTATTATAACAGATTACATACCGGATTATAAGATTGTTATTAAATAGAAACTGCCGAAAACAGGGTACGCGTCAAACAGTAACCAATCAACGCTGTTGGATAGGTACACTCTTGTCAAAAATCTAAAGCTGCCTCTTCAGTCTTCACAATGGTCCATACTCCATGCTGGCCCACTAAAGGCCAGACTAGAAAATTGTCATAAAAACGAAGGATGTGACACAACGCATTGCTATTCAGTATTCAATACACACGTCAAAAGAATAGTAGGTATTTAGGTACGTAGTACATAAGTACCAAACATGGCTATCTATCCAACGTGGAGAAGGACCTTGATGTGAACCCATAATACTCATCATACAAGCAGTAAAGCATAATTTCCTCTTCCAAGCTTATCGGCGTTGGGCAGTCACAAATTGAAATATAGTCAACGGTAATAATATGCACCTGGAACGGGACCAAAATCTCCGAATTAGCCGGAACTTGCACGTACGCTGAAATATTGCAGGTGAAACCACAGTATCATAAACACAGTAGAGTAACTAATCTGTGTTTAGTAAATCTAGCTTATAAGCTACATACATACATACATACAACTACATAAATGTAGTTAAACGACAGGCAGGTTTGATGAGCTTGCGGCTTTATATTTGTTTTATGATTAACGGGTTTATGTTATTTAATAATATGCACTGTGCACATCAATTTTACTAATTTTATTGAATATTAATGGAACGTAGCTCCTTGTTTTATCTAGTCGAAATGTTATTTCAGACAATATTATATTATCCTGAAGTCTACCAAACATAACACACATATTATACTTCAAACAAACGTTGTACTACAACGTTTGTTTGAAGTATAATATATGAGGATATTATTTTTGTGTGTTAAATGTCCCTAGGTAATTACTATCTAACTCAAACATGTTAAATATTTTCGTATGAGAAAATGATTTTGATATTAAAAATGTATGAAAATTTCGAGGGTACCCCGGCCTCTTAAATAGTACAATCGAAGGACATACAGAAGCAAGATTGACGTGCGAGAGACTTGATTCTCTTACGCATTGCTCCTTGAAGCTTGTCTGAAATCACGCTATAGAGTATAGCCTATAATGTGTGGTGCGCCGATGCGGGCAGTCTAGTGCGAAGATGGCCTACTGTATTATTCATATTGTGGCGGAAGCTTCCCAGGTTGAAAAAGCTCCCGTTAATAGTTCCACAGTGCGCTTATTAAAAACTTTATGGCCGCGAACAACGGAGTGTTTAAGCTCGGAAAAATTCCGCTTTGCGATTTACGTGCGGTTTTATTAAAATAGTTTCTATCAATTGTGATAGAGGAGGCTAGAATACTAGATAGTGTTTTTGAAAAGAAAAGTTTTTCGTATACTTACTGCAAACCCAATCGATCAACTTCCCTGTATATAAATCACTTTTGAAATAATGATTAATTAATAATACCTAATCTAAACTCTTAGTCATTACTTATGAGTTATGAGTTAGATTTCATTAATTACCTACCTTAAGCAATTACGTGTACTAATTGAAATCTTTATTAATTTTGAAGGTAAACTACTAACTTAGTATTTTGGTAGTGTAAGTAATAAAAATAATTTAACTAATCGTTCCAATTTAGTAACTTTCAATTAAAAGAGTATCAAAGAACAATTCAATTAAGTGTAAATTCAATTCAGTAATTTTAGCTCTGACATAATATTATCTCACTGAAACCTAGAGCACAGAATATATAATAGTACTCCGCCTAGAGACATAGAGACAGGGCTCACGCACACATACTTCTAGCTAATACGTATATAATACTAGCTGTCCCGGCAAACGTTGTTTTGCCATTTAAAGTATATTTTCTACATCATCAGTTGATACATGTTTTAACCCCTCTTTTGTCCCCTAAGAGGGTGTGGGGGGGAAGGTCATACACCAGATGTTAAGTTGAAAAACACAGTTAATACCTAATATGAAGTAAGTCCACTAAAGAAAAAAGTTGTATACAAAATCTGACCCCTCTTTGGTCCCCAGAGAGGGTTGAGAGGGGAGGGGGGGAGGATTTTTATACACCAGATGTTGAGTTGGAAAAAGACAAATATAATATATCTGTGAAAACCGTATGCAAATCGGATCAGTAGTTTTCGTGTTAAAGAAAAACTTTGATACAAAATCTGACCCCCTCTTTTGTCCCCTTAGAGGGGTGGGGGGAAAAAATTTTATACACCATATGTTAAGTTGGAAGAAGATAAATATATCTGCGAAAATCACATTCAAATCGGATCAGTATTTTTCGTGTGATGCTGGAACAAACATACAGACAGAAAGAGTGACAGACAGACAGACAAACTAAAAACTAACCACATTTTTGGCTTCTATAGCGATGTAGTGACAAAGGTGTAATTTTGGGTGTCATTTCATATCTTCTAAGTACAGAATTTTCATTTCTACAACAGAATATTGTCTTCCCCGCACGCGCTTTGGTGACGCCCACTATCGTAATATTTTAATTTCGCCATAATTTCAAAACCAAACGTCCAATTTTAATCATTCAAAGACCAAATATTATCTACATAAACTGTACTTAGTGATAAAAGAATTTATTTTGATAAGGATTAATAGCGTGAGTAAAATATATCCGTTTTAATGTAGTCCAAAAAAAATTCAGGATTTTTAAATAAATAAATGGTTATTGTGCCTCACTCGACATAGATAGGTATAGTGTGTCGCGGACTTTTTTGTAGATATTTATAAGATCTACAATTACTTAGAACATTTTATGGTTCTATCTTTTATAGTTTAGGCAGCGTACGCAAAATAAGTAACTTTTCTAGCTGATTTTTTACACCTTGCGTCCGAAAAACTCAAATATCTTACGGAACCCTACTTTTTTCCAAAATAAAATGTAGCCTATGTTCAGCAAAAATAATGTAAGATTCCAATAGCGAAAGAATTTTTCAAATCGGTCCAGTAGTTTCGGAGCCTATTCGACTCAAACAAACAAACAAACAAACAAACAAACAAACAAACAAACAAACAAACAAAAAATCAAATCTTTCCTCTTTATAATAGTAGTGTAGAAAACTGTAGAAATGTGAATTCTGTACATTAAAGATATTCAAAAAATAATAAGCAGGGGGTGTCACTACATCGCTATAGAAGCCAAAACTGTGGTTGGTTTTTTGTCTGTCTGTCTGTCTGTCTGTATGTTTGTTCCAGCATCACACGAAAACTACTGATCCGATTTGAATGCGGTTTTCGCAGATTTATTTGTCTTCTTCCAACTCAACATCTGGTGTATAAAAAAATTTCCTCCCACCCCTCTAAGGGGACAAAAGAGGGGTCAGAATTTGTATCAAACTTTTGTTACATATAACACGAAAACTACTTTTCCGATTTGCATACGGTTTTCGCAGATATATATTTGTCTTCTTCTAACTCAACATCTGGTGTATAAAAATCCCCACTCCCACCCCTCTAAGGGGACCAAAGAGGGGGTCAGATTTTGTATCAAACTTTTTTCTTGGACTTACTTCCATATTATTAGTTAATAATTGTGTTTTCCACAGTTGTGTTTTCCAACTTTACATCTGTTGATAAAATTCCCCCCCTACCCCTCTTAGGGGACAAAAGAGGGGGTAAGATTTTGTATCAACGGATGAAGTAGAAATACTTTAAATGGCAAAACAACGTTTGCCGGGTCAACTAGTAGATTAATAAAATACCTTCAATATACATCCATACTAATAATATTATAGATGCAAAAGTGTGTCTGTCGGTCCGTCTGTTACCTTTCCACGTCCAAGCCGCTGAACCGATTTTGAAATTTGGTATGGAGATACTTTTGAGTCCCGGGAAAGGACATAATATGATACTTTTTATCCCGGACAATGGACAGTTTCCATGAGATATACGAATTTTGGTGCAACGAAGTTGTCGGCGTAATCTAGTATTATATAAGTTTAAAACCAACGTCCAAACCAAACCAAAGTTTATTTCTTAAGAAATATTTTGCTTAAATATATAATATATAAATATATAATCACTAATATAAAATATTGTTTTGCAGTATCAATGCATGAAAACTACATGAAAATTTTATTATTTTAAGATTATATAGCAGAGACCAATTGGTCTAGCAGAAATCTTATTACATTGTAGGACCTATTTTATTTATGAGTTGGCACTCGGGAGCGACGGGCTTGTACATTTTGTTTTACAAAGTTAAAAGATTTACTGTTGAAACGAAATAAGCGGAACAAAGGAACTGCAACGACAAAATCAAATTGTTCTTTGGAATTGGTGTTGTGTTGGCTGATTGGTGGTACACGGGTTCAAAGACCGTGTATGACAAAATAGAAATGCCTAGACGGATATTTATCGATTAACCACAGATTAATAAAGGGGCAAACGAGCAAACGGGTCACCTGATGGGCCACTACCGTCGCCCATGGACACTCACAACATCGGAAGAGCTGCAGGTGCGTTGCCGTTGCTTTTAAGAGGCCGGTAACGGGAGTACGCTCTCTTCTTGAAGGTTTGCTGGCTGTATTGGTCCAGAAATAGGTACTACAGTCACCAACTGTTCATTCCAGAGTTTTACAGTGCGCGGTGGAAAGTTACGCGAAAAAGATGACGCACGTTGGAAGACTGTCACTCATCAAGGTGATGATAGGTCATAGGATGGTATATTTTTCGCGTGGGGCGATGGCAAAAAGTTGCCGGAGGTATGATTCCGAACAATTCCTTAGAGCACTCCCCGTGGTACAGCCGATAGAGGATGTCGCGTGTAGCTATGTAACATGTGAGAGTATTAGTGTCTGAGTTGAACTAATACTTCCATTATATTATAAATTCTGTATATATAGGTATTGTACTACACACTTTTCACACGTCCAAGCTAAATGTTTGAAGATTATTTGGACGAATTAATGTATGGAGGGAGACAATTAAGTTCAGACTCCAGAAAAATACTTGACAATATGTTATTATTGCAATTTGCAGACAATTAATGTAATTAGGTATATGTGTTGCAAGTAACGACTGTAATTTGTAACTTGTAACACATATATCTAGACACGCGGTCGCGTGTCCAGCCAAGTTCCAGCATAACAGAATGGCGAGCAGCACCGTGTGTAATATTACACGAACCATTTGCAGCTACTTTTGATCCCATCATAAACTAACCAGTAACCATACTATATTATATTATAATTATTATAACATTTCGTACAACTTTAATATTAGTTATTAACGTCTAAATTATTAATAATTGTACAACTCTTAGGGCTGATTTTTCAATCGTCAAATAAACTTTACCATTGGAATAAATTTGGCGTTTTGACAGATTTTATATGAAAAAATGTCAGTCATATTAATTCTTTAGGTAAAAGCTATCCGAGGATTGAAAAATCGGCCCATAAAGGACAAGGTCGAGGTAGTTACATGACTATAACTTTAAATAAGTTCACACATTAAATATTATTTATAAATAAAGGTAATTATAATAAAAAAATATTTAATTATTAGGTAGGATGTACAAGAAGTAGCTCGCAACTTCCTAAGTTGAAAATCCTACACAAACTGTGCATTTTACTAAAGAATCTATGTCCTTACCGTGGCCAAATATATATGCATTCTCTACAATTCACCAAAATCGGTCTAGTTGTTTCAGAGCCCACTCAATGCAAACAATAGAATTTCGTCTCTTTGTAATATTCTTGTATATTTTATTGTGTATGTTCTCATTCATTAAAATAATTATAAATGAATAACGTGTTTGGTAGTTAAAATAATACATTTGCTGACCTAAATTTCATTGGACAATGTATCTTGTTTTTTTTGTTTGAATTTGATTCTGAATAGATGTTTTACTTACTAATTATGATAAGTGATAATAGCATGTATAGTATAAACCCTTGCTAAAAAACAAACACTTTTTATTGATATGGTAAATAACTATGTTCTGTCTTTGTCTTATACTTTAGAAAAATCACTTGACAAAAAAGGCAAAGCATTATTTATCGTTATTATTGCAAAGTTAATTCCAAATATTATTAATATAATGCTTCAACGTATGACGTATCCAATGTACCTAATTCTAGACCACAGCTTTCAAGTTTTTTTTTTTTTTAGTTGCAAAGTGTTTATTTATTTATTTATTCAAGATTCAAGTTTCAAGAAACTACCAAAGAAACATGAATCTATACATATAATAAAATCGTAGGAAAGTCAATTCTGTACATTGAATATTTTTGAAAAATAATACTTGGGACGTGATCTACAATCGATATGGAAGCCAAAAATATAGTTTTTAGAATTTTTGTCTGTTTGTCTGTTTATCTGTTTGTCTGTTTGTCTGTTTGTCTGTTTGTCTGTATGTATGTCCGGGATAAACTCAGAAAGTACTGAATGGATTTACTTCAAATTTTGCACGAATATTATATAGAGGTCGGGTCAACACATAGGCTATATATTATGACGATATCACCTGGGCGGGGGGAGGAGCTCAAGTTTCAATATTTTTAGTTTTTTGCTCATATCGCTAAAACGGTGCGTTGTAGAGAAAAAATGTCCCATACGTAATGAAAGTCCATAAAATTTCCTACAAATTTCTCCTTCACACTTTGTATCTATCTTCACTCCTTGCCATGCTATGAGCTTTTGTCTATCTTTTCTATACAAATTTCGAGTGTCGTTTGATTAACATGCTGGGAGCTTTGGCATCGGTCTTTTCTTGGGGGGGGGGCTTCGCCCCCTCAACCCCCCCCCCCACCTCCCCAAATTTTGCTTCAAACAAAGCGGTGTTGCGGCGTTATACATCTTTTTTAAGAACAAAGTTAAAAAGTAAACTACACATACGGTTTTCCAGTGTCGTTTGTTTTGGGGGGGCTGGGCTAATACTTGGGACGTGATCTACTATACTAACGCGGACGAAGTCGCGGGCAACAGCTAGTTATATTTATTTTATTTATTTATTTATTTATTTATTTATTGAGAAAACTTACAGCTACTTAACAGGACAAATTACTAATCTAATAACTGCAAGCCATTAACAAGTTTCCACTAATACAATATCTAAAGTACTTACGAGATATATGAATAAATATTATCATAACCCTTAAGAAACAGTAGTTAGAACTATCAAATCAATATTTTTCAAGACAAAGAAAAATCTTCTAAAAACCAGCTAATAAATTAGATATGTGTGTACCTTTGATAGCTAATTTCAGAGAACTTATAAAATTATTGCTAAAGTTAAATAATTAAATAGGGTAACGTAACACTTTAATAGTGTCAGATAAATCAAGACAATATAATTACTTATATTCTATTTGTTAAGTTGCAACTTTCACTGTGCAAGTCTAGGCTAAATAACAGATAACAATATTATTATACTACTAAAAATAATAATTATTTATATTAATATTACCATAATAATAACTATTGAATTTTAACATTAAATATCAAAGAAAGAATTTGATATAGCCTGTCTGAGGTTACAAGGTTTTGCAGAGTAAATGTCAAATGTGGGATTTTTATGAACAAACTCATTTAATCGACCGCATGCCCTGAGAATATATGAATTACGCCGATAATACGTGTTGGAGGTTGGTAAGTAGTATATATACAAATTCTTAAAAAAAATAGAACCCTCCAGGCCCCAGGTGCAATCAGATTAACATTAAGCGAATAAGAAATCCCACTAAAACATTTCATGTAAAATATTGCTAAGACGACGACAAATAATTACAATATGGTTTACCCTGTGAAAAAGGTCCAGATCTCATGTAGAGCCAAGCTTCTGAATCTATAGTGCGTCAGAAGTGCCTACTGATAATTTCATAAATCTTAGAAATATTCTGGATCTTAAAAAACAAATTCTCTTGATCTCTTTAAAATTCAAATGTTTAAAGTCAGTGAATAACTACTGAGTGCCTAATTTCTTTCAAGTGTTTATTTGATGTTTCTTGAGTGAAAAAAGTGAGCGTGAGAATCAAATTTAATTTCCCTTTGATGCGGAGGCTCGAACGAGATTTTTCAGAACCTTTTAAAACTTTCGTGAGGCTCAAAGCCTGCATGCTGTTGAAATCAATTACCAACTTTATGAGGTCGAAGGGAAAAAACCCTGCGATCTTAACAATGAACAAACCTTACAAATCTATTATGGGGTCGCCACATTCCCAATGAATAGTGATTTCCCTGTAGTAATCGTCATAGAAGTTGAGTACGTTCTTAAGAGAGATTTTTTATTGTTCCATGTACCCAAAAGGTTTTAGCCTTTTTAGAGATGTTACTAAGACTTGGCTGTAAGTCAGTATGTCCGCCACTGAGTTGTATTTCCCAAACGAATAGACTTGAGTCATATTTCGGACGAAAACATGTTAAGTACTTTACGGCAGTCTTGTTTGAATTGCGCACAAATAAGTACTAAATATTTGTGTATAAATATTTACAACCAGGGTTCCATTATCCATACAACAAACATATTTTAAGCCGAACTCTACGTGCGCGAGTTCGGCTCACGCTTGGCGGTGTATTTTATACATTAGTAAACAGCGTATATTTTGGCATGCGATGTGCATTTTTCAGTCTGCAGCTAAAAGGTTTAGAGGTTTTGCGGTTGTAAATTGATCTGTCTGAGCTCATAAGTCATGTCGGTCGTGAGTCGTGACTGACGATGAACTAACTTGAAAATCTCTGGTAGTTTCATATCTACTTTTTTTTATGCACAGTGCCTCAGTTAAACTCTAGCACCCCGGGGGTATGTCGGACTGCCGATGCCGGCAAGAGCGCCGGGCTTGCCCACTAAAACCACCAGCGGTTCGCCTTCAGCCGTATAAAGGAGGGATGTCCCAGATCTAACAAACACAGGACTTCCTCCACGACCGGCCGGTCTACCTCAGAAGGGACCGGACTTCCACCAAAGTTAGGGAAAGCTTCAAGTTTGATATCTACTTACAATATAATATTTTATTCTTCTTTAGTACTTTCTTTAGCAAAGTTGAGTTATGAACAGATTGCGAACCTATGTAATTTGGTAGCGTCAAACATAGCTCCGACAGGTGACAGTTGATGATATTGAACTGACATAATCCGACCAAAATAATATGAAGTAGGTCCGTCAACCCTCAACTGTCTATGAATCAATTTCTTCGAAGGTACACTACATGGTACCTTCATAGTACATACATTGCGTAACACATTTTAACTCCTTATGGTAAAATGTCACGAGATTCATCATAACATGAGATTCATCGCATTCTGTGTTCTGTAGAAACTAAATAAACGATAGCATCAACGTTTTCTTAGTAGGCGAGCCCAGAAAATAATATCACGAAAGTGCGATATCCCCAGCTTTTCCCCAATTTGGGGCAACAATAAGCAATCACAGCAACATGACTCGGCCGATACGTCATTACAAACATTGCCTGATTCGTTTGATTAATTTGTTCGGGGTCTTGTACTCTCAGCATTTTTGCGCCAACACATATTATTATTAATTGTTATCAAATATTGATAAGTATCGAACGCGCGTGTACGCAGTTACTTAAAAAAAATCGGCCAAGTGCGAGTCGGACTCGCGCACGAAGGGTTCCGTAACGTTATAGAGCAAAAATAGGCCAAAAATTATGTTTTTTGTATGGGAACCCTCCTTAATTTTTTGTTTTATTTAAATATTCTTATAAAATATTAAGGTACTTACACATTTAAACAAAGAACTTTGTGAAAAATTCAAGTGACTGCCTCTTGCCATTATTGATATAGAGCAAAAAAGGCCGAAAAAATCACGTTTTTTTGTATGAGAGCCCGCCTTAAATATTAAGTAATTTTATTTTGTTTTCAGTATTTGTTGTTATAGCGACAACAGATATATATACATAATCTGTAAAAATTTCAGAAGTCTAGCTATAGCGGTTCTTGAGATACAACAGCCTGGAGAACAGACAGACGGACAGACAATGAAGTCTTTACCCTTTGAGTACGGAACCCTAAAAACGAGTGTAATACAATAGTCAAATAAATTCAAGTGTTAACGTAAGCTAATTGCATAAAAAGTTAAATACGACAAAGCATCAAAATAAGTAAAAAATAATTAGAGGCAGATTGACGACCTATTTGCTAAATTATATGTCTAGTCATGATTATTTCCCATATAATATGGATATTATTCAATTTCTCTAATTTTTAATTTGGTTGTTAATAAAATATTCAACAGTTAATTAATGTTCCCAAAGTTTTTGACTTTCGTATTTAAAATTACTTAATTATAATTTGTAATAGAGTAGTAATACAATATTACGACCTCTATCGACGTAGTCAACCTATATTTACCTTAAATTTTAAATGTATCAAGTACCATGTAATCAAGAATACCAGCTAACTGAGGTATAGAGACTATTAATACACGTATTATTTAATAATACCTTTAAAATTGATTGAATGCATCACAAGTCACAACATTAGTCCTCTTAGTTCATATTCTTCATAATAATTCAGAACTTTAGTACGACCCAATGGTCTTTCCAGGGACTCAAAGTACATTATTAGTACTACTATATATATTACTAACTTCTCTCCATAATTTTTCATCAAAGTCAGTTCTGCAGTTTAAGCGTGACAGACAGATAATTATTATATTTTCGAATTTATAATATTACTCCTAATTAAAATTACCTTTGTAAATGCCATGGCTGAAACGGGATAAAAATGGTAAATCGTCACCATTCGGCCAGCTTAGCCCGGGATGACGGAGGTGGTGGGACGTGGGGCATAATCCACGATAAATCACACCCTGCCAGCCAGCCGGGTTCCGCGGAAACCGGGTCATAAGCATCATCATCAGACCTTCAAGGGAGAGGATAAGGAGTAGAAGGAAGGAAGGAATCCTCCAATCTTCAAGGATAGGTTCTTGGGGGAATTCTTCCTTCCTTAGGGGAGAACTTTGAGGTTTTTGAAGATGTGGATATAAAAGAGATCTCTTTCTATATCAGCTTCGGTTTTAATTTCAACTGTATGACAGGACAGTAATTTCTTTAGAGAAACGAAAATCTTGCTCAATTTTTCCTATTTTGGAATTTGGATATCGTACATGAAAATTATCGAACAAGCGCGCCATAATTGGTGAACTAGGATTCAGCACGGGAAGGCAATAGTTCTTCGTTATGAACCAATTTTCAGATTAAATTCTAACTAAACTTCGTAATACACGTTTATAAAAGTATACAGCCAAATGACAATACCAAAAATGTTTTGGTAGTCGATTAAAAATGGAGACTCAATCTAATTTTCTATTTACTCAGTAATGTAACATTTATATTTGAACAACTCTCTTGAGTCTGGCTAGACATATTCATACATCACTGTCGGCTTCTTCAACGCCAGGCTGTAATACCGGGAATACATTCTGACTGACTGAAAGTTACTAGAAGAACTATTTCTTGTAAGTTGTATTGTCATAGTATCCTAGATACTAGATAAAAATACTAAGCAACTACCGTCGTCAACTACTCGCAACATTAGAAGAGCTGCAGGTGCGTTTCCGGCCTTTTAAGAAGGGATACGCTCTCTTCTTGAAGGCGACAGTTCGTTCCAGATTGTTTTCTTTTTTTCATTGTGTAAAGGCAACAATATCAATTTGAATTCTGGAGAACAATCCTCTAATTCTGTTGCTCTACTATCGGCAAAATGAAACATCCCGACAATGGTACACTATTACATATAGACATGAATAAAACCTGAAAATATGCCCTGCGGCCGCGATCACGCGCCCCGGTCGTACGTCATGCGAAAACCGACCTTAATTCCACTGCATATAACGCATAACCCCGTGAAATAGTGCACTTTGCTCACCATTTGAAATTTCACCTTATGGCAAAGATATAAGGCTCTAAATATTTAAATCGTGAGCAACAACAATGCATCGTTTTAAAGCTAAGGCGCGTAAACCGGTGCGACCAGTGTCTGGCCAGCAAGGCGATTGCTCTCGTAGCAAAAAATAACTACGGAACAGTTCGAGTCAGGATTATTCACCGGTTGAAGGTACTTTCACATTATAAATACCTATAGTATACAGTTGGCTTTCATACTAGACAGATAACAGCAGAACAATAAAGAGTAATAAATAATAATATAGCACCCACGACGTGCAGCTTGTCAAAAAAATATAATTTAAGATAAATTTTATATCATTAAATAATATTAAATAAAAAGAACATAATTTTTTCACTAATTGTACATTAAAAATCATCGATTTGATAAGGTTTTTAAAATACATCAAAAACTGTATAAAAACATTGTAAAATCAAGTAAAAGACATCTAGTCAAAATTGTCTATTTTTATTTTGAGCGAGCATGATTTCAAGGACACTACCACAGTGTAAATAACTAACACTACTAAGTTACTCTACTGTGTAATATGTATGCTGTAGCACTTTCATCATTTTAAGTTATAACTACAATGGACCTCGAATAATGCCTATTTAGGAGCGAGAGAAAGTTAAAAAGGTTTACACGCGACCTTTACCAACTTTCTTGTCGGATCAGCGCCGAATTCTAAAATGTTGACCCTTGTACTTCGGCTGGGTCGAATGTAATCAGATTAATGTGTCAGCTTTGTACCTTTGAAAGAAGCTGATTCTATGACGTTCGCGTCATCTGACTCTGAGTGACATCCAACATTAATAAAGGTATCACTAAACAGGTATCACTATCAAGGATGTAGGTGTCAAGGCTGCCAAGCTGAAGTGGGATTGGGCGGGTCACGTTGGCCGTATGCATTCCGACCGCTGGACAAGGACCTCGACAGAGTGGGCACCTGAAAACGGACGCCGCCGCCGCGGCCAGCCTAGAAAAAGATGGCGCGATGAGCTGGAGGCATACCAGCCAGGCTGGCCAGCGGTGGCGCAGGAGAGAGACAAATGGAAGTCTTTGGGGGAGGCCTTTGCCCAGCAGTGGGACAGTTTAGGCTTACAATAATAATAAAAAAAGTTATCTATTGCATACTTTTAAATATAATTGAGTCTACATTATGTAGAGTTGTATTCTGTGGTAGAGTTGGAGTCGGATAGAGCTAAATCCAGAAGTTCTTTTACGTAAAATACATGATAATAATTTTTTCAATCAAATCATATTTGGTTTGCGGGTAGAAAACAATTGGAATATTTTAATCAGGAGGTCACGCACTTCGTGGTAGGGGGTAATTTAATAAATATTTTGAAGTAATTAATTATATTCACGTGTAATTGTACTACTCGACAATCACCACAGTATCAGACCCACTTAATCGGGATAATTATATTAATTACATTTAAACAACACCAACAATTAAGTTAAAATTATTTAAATTTGAGTTTTGGGTTTCATTAGAACATTAAGGTCCGCTTCCAGGTTGCGATATAATGATGGATCACCATAAATCATAATTGCCATCTTACAGTATGTACGCCATCGATGTCAATCATAGTTGATTAAGCCTGGCCGCACATTATACGACAGTTCTGATCAGAAACAGTTGAACGTCCGCGCTGTCTCTTACATTTTGTACTGAGCCGAGTGAGCTAGAACTCGCCGGAAGGATATTTCGGATAATGTGCGGGGTGGCGGTCCGGCGAAATTTAACTATTTCTGATCAGAATTCGGACAATGTGCGGCCAGGTAAAAGACGAAAATGTTTGTGATTATGTACCTATTTTTTGTCCATCATAATTCATAAAGCAACGTGGACCGCAATCAAGTTTACTGCTCTGCTGTTCCTACAGAACGCTTGGGTGTACACTATACACCGTACATAAGTAATAGTACATATTATTTCCTACCTATGCAGTTAAGACATACTCATTGTCGTTTCTGCAACAATAAGTACCAGTGATTCATCATCAGTTATCACGGAATGAGATCTGAACTATACTGTAACAAAGACTCCTACGTCTGATGTCGATAGTGATAACTGATAGCGATCCTATAACCTATTGAGTATTAAACTACGATCAAAGATATAAAAACTCAAGAAAGGTAATTGAACATAATATAGGCAGGAAGAAAAAGTTAGGATCTTGACGTAGGTCGTCAAGCTCGGGAAGGGTACCTCAAATATCAAAATTGCTTGAAATCTGAAGCAGCGCTATTTATTTTGCCAATCAAAGGAGATAGCTTCCGAAAAACTTTTACCTGTCTGCAATTTATGATAAACAGATCAAAAATATTTCGAAACGAAACACTTTTCGAGCTTTTCGGAAGCTTTCTCGGAATGTCACCAAAATTTTACGGTAAAGTCCTAAAGCAACTCAACGTCGACAAACGAATCAGCCAACAACCGCCAACAAACTTACAATTCTATCCGCATTTTCTTTTTAAATCTCGTTAAAATCGAAAGAAGCGAGCGGTGTAAGGAATTTCCAACTACCTTCAATTTAATTAGCGTCCATCGTTGGATTTGAACGATATCGCGCTATCGTTCGTTCGCGATGCAAATGCATTCATTCAGACAATTGGAATCTTTTTCTAACGTTCATTCGATCTGCATTTTTAAATTCCCCCGATGATGCCCTGCACTAAAACTAGAGCCCGAAAGCTTCGGTGCTTTTTACGTTACTCGACATGCAAAGCTGTCTATGTTCTAACTGTTGTGTTGTAGAGTCCTGTTAGATCATTGACATAGACTAGTAACTCGGTATTCAATAACTGCATTTTAAAAAGATAAAACCGACTTCAAAATTGTATGTAATTGAGAATTAAAACTCCCTATCTCCGAAACTACTGAACCGATTGTGACGAATTACTGAAATCGGAATGGTAGGCGAACACAAACATAAAAACATTCATACATTCATAGTCAAGTTATGCCCTGTAGAAAAACCTCCCACGACGTCTCGGTTCTCAAGTCTCGACGGTCGCTGGAACGAGACAAATTGGCAGTATCAATAGTTGATTCAACTGGCTCAACAAACGAGCACAAACTAGCTTAACTCGGTGTAGCGATCGATCCAAGTGAAAAACTTCTGACAAGTTAATTGCCATTAAGTTTTCTGGCCAGAGCCGCGTGCTCGTTTGCCAAATGCGTAACATCTTCGCCTGATCCGGCACACTGTTCGGTGGAGGAAATCGGTGTTTAGCATGCGTTATATATATGCACCATCCGACTCAAGGCAAATTGCAATGGGTCCGGTCATGTCAAGTCAATATTAGTGATATTTCACTTGGGCTTATAAGTTCATCCCATCTCCATCCATCCAAAATTATCATCTTTATTAATACATTATAATATAATTATATATTATAAATGCAAAAGTGTGTCTGTCTGGTTACCTCTTCACGCTTTAAATGAAATTCGGTATAAACTATAAAGATAAATAAGTAGGTACTGGGACAGGTCACAGGACATAGTTTATGTTTCGAAAAAATGAACGATCCCCACACGTTAACGGAATTTCAGCGCAACGAAATGGCGGGATCAAAAAATCTGTAGTTTCATCATTTCGACCCACGTTATCCCATTCTCGTAGCCCTACACTACACAGCTCCATGCCTAACGAAGCCAATTTCAGTAGAGTCCAGCTAATCACTCAATTCCCAAACTGTGCGTAGTATTGTTTCGCGGGATTACTCGGGACGTGCCTCCGCCATTATTGCCGAAACGTGACATAACGCGAGCCGATACGAGCCGTATTTTTGGCACCACTTATATCTCAACGTCCAGATAGATTGATTCCGTAGTTTTCATTATTAACTTGAAGATTTTCCAACTTTGGAATGGATGGATTGGAAAGTAACTCATATTCGCTAAAAGGTTCTTTGCCCGGCTTTGAAGGAGTGCGCGCCGACGCGGGCTCTCAGTATTACAGAAAAGACATAGAAAAGTTTCAATAAAGAAAAAGTGTTTCTTCCATTACAATCATTATTGTTAGAAAACAATTTGATTTTATACCCTTAACCATGAAACTAGAAACATTTGCGCAGAAGGCTTATTACAAAGTATCGGAGTACCTCGGGAGGTGCCTCAAGGACGTCTGCTACATTTACTTTAATTAATAACATTTTATGATGCCTGTTAAATTTTCACCATACCTCCTTCAATTAAGATGTGTACTAGCATCACTTTTTGCTGCTAGCAAGTTTAATTTTCCCATTTTTTTCGGGTTGTAGAGTATCTTCCATGTTACATTATAAATTATAAAACACGTACAGTGCATGTCCATATCTCATAAGTCATAATGCAAAAAAGAAGGCGTAGTTTCTTTACGTGTGTGCATGACACATGAAACGGGGAGGCGTAGTTTATATAATATGGTCGTGATTTGTCATAACTGCTGAGTGCTGACATGCTGGTATTGAGATAACTTGCTAAGTATTCCCTTACTTTGGTGGAAGTCCAGTCCCTATATTATACGGCTGATGGCAAATCGCAGGTGGAAATAAGATAACCCGACAAAATTACTCCGCACTGTCGAACGTAGTATTTGTCATATTTGAAGTAGTTGTCAATTAAGAAAATATTATGAAGAGCTATGTAGAGATTCGTACAATAATAATGTAAATAAATTTTTAGAAGACCTTTTGGTGTTTTCTTCACGCACTCTGTTGTGTTATCAATTTCTCTTATCAACTCATTACACAATTACAAAAACAATCACTCGATCTATCGACACATTGACTGGGTAATGGGTATAGAGAACCCTCTGAACAAACATACTGTATGTGAGAAACCCGCGTTGACACCTCGGTGTAAACATATTATGGACAGTTTGACAGCTTGGCCATACTGTTTGCATTTACTGCAGTGCGTTCAAAGTTGTTCTACCCTGGAGTTTCGTATGAGATAGTACAGTGTTTCAAATATCATGCAGAGTGACTTAGCCAAATTATTAAATATCAAAGTCGCTCAACACAGTGACTAATTTACAAAATCTAGCTTCTGATAAAAACTTGCACTAAACAGCCTATTAAATAGATACTAATATTGTAAATGCGAAAGCGTGTCTGTCTGTTACCTCTTCACGCCCAAACCGCTAAACCGATTTTGCTGTTTGGTATGGAGATACTTTGAGTTCCGGGAAAGGACATAGGATACTTTTTGTCCCGGGAAAATGTACGGTTCCCGCGCGTAAACGAGTTTTGGCGCAACGGAGTTGCGGGCGTCATCTAGTTTCCTATAAAATCTGCATCAACAAAATCAACGAATGTACGGATAATATATTACATGCCAACATAACATAATCTGTACGTACCATCGAGGAAATCTCCTCAATAAAAACCCACGTCATTTGGTCATATCATGTCAATTTGTGATCTAAAAGACCAAAAAACTAAAAAAATACTCAAAACTCAATGTAATTAAATAGATTGTGCCTTTGATTCATTTATTTTTGATTGCTTCAAAAATGTTAAGATTAGGTAACCTAAATTCAGAATATTAAAAGTATATCTAACATCATTTTAAACTCTGAAAAACGAAGTCAAAGAAAAATAGTAAGATTCAAACTTAATTAGGAGATCATCATTACAAATTATTTAATAAAAATTACTGATTTTAACCAAATTAAGGTTACCTACATTCCAGAGCTAAAAATATGTTTAAAATTACATTGAAAATTACCAATCACATTTAGTAGGATAATCGTACTTTCACTTGGAAAACGAAATGTCGACGGTCAAACGAAACATAGCATCAAAACCGAAAAATGGCCGATTTTAAGTATTTTTGGTAAACAATTCTCTAAGCCGATTCTATTCTCTCAACCAAATCTATTTTCTTAACCGAAGCTGCGTCTGATAGGTGAGTTTAAGATTTATTCATATGTAAAATTGCGATCGCTGCCGGGGGCGAGTCACAGGCCACGGGCAGAGTTTCGATTCTCAAAAATCGAATAAGTTCACTTGCGAGTTGCGCGTCACAGATCGCTTGACTTGCCGCCGCACAGACATAGATCACGATTCACGATGGATACCGCATGTCCCTCCATTTGTATGAAAACGAGCGTGCCACTTTTTTATAGCTACTGTGACGTACCGATGATAGGAAACAAACAAACAAAATATATACTTTATTGTGCACAAAATTACAATAACACTTAAAGGAACCAATATAAACAACAATTATTATTAATAAATCAGACATTATATTATGTACACAAACGTGACCATTATCTAGATTCTAGGCCAACGTTTCTATTCGAATTTCTACAGCTCAATACGACACTTTTAGGCATTTAGGCCTTTTTAAAATTCCGATTGACGTCCGATTCCGATAGCAGACTAAAAACACTTTCGAAAGACGAGCATTGCTCGTCGTTTGGGAACGTGATATGGCACGCGAAGTAGGTACACATACACATGCGCTCTATTTTTATCTATGTATGTGGCGGCAAGCAATCGTACCTACATCCGAGGTATGAGAATCGGGCTCCGAGCAGGTGCTGCGCCGGTGAACGAGCCGCAAAATAAACCGGAATATTTGCATTAACGTGAATTACGGGGCTTACAGACCCATGCACATTGCACGTGCCTTTAGTGGTACAGAACACCTGGAGCAAATCTTTTACCGACTTGGAGTTTCGATTCTCGTACCTGACTTCTGAGTGAAACATCATTCCGTTTTCCGACGACAGACGGCAGACTTACGTCATTTGGATTTTGGACGGCTTATGCCAATTCAATGCTGTGATCTGTCGGCTGGGCTTGACATAACATAACCGAATTACGTGTGTCCGCATCTGCCTAGAATCTAGATGTATCGACTTCTTTGATAGTTTATGAGATACTTCGATCTCGGGTTGTCGCCTTAGATCGAAGTGAATTTCGAAGTATGGGAGCCGGACCCCTCTGGGTAGATTAAGGGTCTGAAGGTGGAACTTCTATCAAGCCGAACATCCAGACTCCAGAGCAGGTCCTATTAACTTTAAATATATAGAATCTTTCTTGCACACAAACCTATAGGAAAATATATCTAGTTGTGCACATTTGGTGAAAATTCACATTTGGTAACAATTCTAACTGCTCTAACAGAAATCAAAGAATAGCTATCTACAAATTCTTAAAAACATAGGAAGTAACAGAATATAATATAATTATAATGATGGTAGCTATGTTACTCGCAAAGCCTGCGGGTACAAAAGGCGAACATAATCAAATTCAAGTCAGGGGAAATTTTTTCGATTATGTGAAGTTTGCGAAAAGTTCGCAAATGACGGAAATTGCTAATGAGTTCTCCGATGTTGACCTTATTTCATTTCTGATACACAACATAATTTATTATTTTCAACACCTAAAAGTTACGAAGTTACCAACATAATTTAAATACACAAAGGTACCTGTGTACGGTCCAAATCACGAGGGGATGTTATTATGTTTAAAATTGTATTAAACTGTAACTAGCATGACTCTCTGCTTTTTCAAAGTCAAAAAAAGAAAGTACTTACCAAAGGTCATATCGATGCAAAATTACGAGTTTTTTCATCGCGAACGGAAGAAAAAGACCCCCTAATGTCATAATCTCGAGCATTTATTACCGAAGTAGCCATTAAAACGCGGGAAAATGTACAGGCAGAATGGCGGACGTTTGAAAAGGACACGGCAATAAAGTAAAAAGTCGCGCATTATCGTGGCGGGCGAACATGCCACACGGGGTTGCCAATTGTCAGGAAAACGCCAAATTACCCCAAATATTGAGAGAATATTTCGCTCTACCTACTACTCGCTAAAGAGGTTTTACAGAGCTTAAAATGAATTCAATTTTTGAATTTTCACTGAGCAGCAGAATCCAAATCTGATTGAAGTAAATATTATATATAAAATCCTTGGAGTAAAATAACTTCCACATTTTTTACGCTACTATTTCATAAAGCTAGAGAAAATATTGCGAAATCCCCGCAACGTTTATTTGAAAACGGAAAATTATATTCCCGCGTACTTCAAAATTAATGTTCCAACTTCTAAAGTAAAACAATGGGCGGGAGAGTTAAAAATAGAGAAACTTTCGTCGGAGAAATAGTTCCACCTAGCACGTCCTTTCAGCGTTTTGAGTCTAAAACTCGATTTGTCCCGGAGCGCGCTAAGTGTATTAGCACGGAGCCGGCTAACTATAATAGACGAAATTAATGCTCTAAAGCACACCAACATCCTCGGTACCTCGTTCTGCATTTGCTTATGTTACGTAAGGAAATGGGATCGCAGATAATACATTAGCCACTACGGAAAACAAATGTGGACATTAAACTAGAAAGTGTTAAGGATAATCCACATTGTAAACCGCAGCGCAAAGCAAAAAAGAACTCCGAACAATGGCAAACTTACCGCAATAGCGCATTGCGTCGACGCAACAAGACGTATGAAAGTTATCAATTAATAAGTATGCAAAACCGTGCAGGGACTCCGGTGCTGCAAAGCTGACGCAACAGTCTCTAGGATGCCTAGGGGACGTCCAGACGGTGCAACATAATTTGCATGGCTGACAGTGCGCAATGTTTGCATAACGCATCGAGACGTGCGAACTGATCCTTAGGGTGTTAGGGTGTTATGAAGACACCGATTCCCATAAAATGATAGTAGATAAAATATGACTGGGAACATAATATTTGCGAGAGGTCGGTTGTAGATTCAAGCCGCAACCGAAACGGGTTTAACGACTACCCGCAAAGCGGTTCGACCTGAGCTCTTAATGCAATTTGATTGAAGAGCTTGCGCTAATAAATTCTATTCAAGTTTATTACCACCTAAATAGCAAATACCCAGCAATTGCGGATTCATTGTGCGCTGGCCACACTGGACGGAGGACGCCCCGAAGTACTATTAGCATTTACTACACATTCACGAGGGTGACACAATTGCGGTGCGGTACCTCGAATTCTTACCTGCCGATGGGTGTACAAAAATTCCTTTGTAAATTGAAACGTCGGGGACCCCGGTAACACTATTGTTACAACTCGGGTACTCGGTAAAAGATCTTAAACTGGTAAGCGGGATTTAAACGTTTCGAGATTTCATTGAAATTCCCGAGCTTATGAAAGTCGATTCAACGATAACAAACTTCTAGTCGGTTATTTCACAGTTTAGCGATTCAAAACGTCGATCGAATAGTTTGATATCCGCTGATGCGCGAAAAAAGTCCAACAACCCTCGAATTATATAGCGTTGCGTACATTCAAAAGCCTGTAACTGGAACAAAAACACCGGCAGAGAGTCGGTTTTGCGGCGGATATTTTTTCAAGCCCGGCAATTTATTATCCATTGTGCGGCAACATTACTGGATGGACATTCAGCCATTGTTACACTCGTATTGGACCAATAACTTAAGTCACGCATTTCGCTTAAACCACCGGCGCTGACGTTTTTTCCGGTTTTTATACGTTCCGGTACAATGCGTAAGTCAACTTTAATGAATATTATATTTACTCCAGGTGGAGTGAGTCCTACAGTGATTAATGTACATTGTACATGGGCATACACGGGTTTATTGTATTGAAGATACACGAAACTTTTGGAAGTTCCGTTTTAATCTGCGCCCAATCAATAGAAATTGAAGATTATGAATATTAGTATTCTGTATATTTGATTACGAATTGTTGACAAAAAAAACTTCATTTTAATAATTAAGTAGCACTCCCAGATCTAGCTTTAAAGTAAAATCTAACATCACAATAATTGATGAGTTTTGATTATTTAAAGGCAGATCACTCAACCAGGCAACCGACAATCCAAGATCAGGGTGATCTAAAGTGGATACTGATTCAATTTGCCTGACCTAATCCAATCGGCTCACAAACGGGTCGCTTGTCCAGGGCATTGTTTCAATGTTGTTCTTAATACTTAGAAGGTAGCTAACTTAAATTAGAAGATTATTCTCAAAGTAGAATAATTCTTCCCTTTGTTTTGATGACGAGTGTGCGCCAGAACTGACAAAGAGAAAGGTACTGCCTTTTCTAATCGTCGATGGTCGAGTGCCTGTGGTCTGTAATCAGTGTCCACGTCGACGAATAAAAACGCCAATTTCATGCACAGTGGAATTACCATGGATTGAAGAGAGCCGTTGTAAATATTGGATGACAGAATCAATTTGATGTCGCCAATTTCGTTATTTTTGCTTCCAGAAATTTATTTTCTTATACTTTCAATTCTATCAGATAAATAGTTTGCAAACTTCTCGGAAAATATTACTATGATTAATTAGGTCTTTGAAAAGTCGTGCTTATTTGCAGACAGGCTTTTTTACAATATACTTATTCTTAACGATTTTAAAGTAGAGCTTGTATGACGTACGGCATACCTAATAATTTCTATGCTCTGACGCTCCAACCAAAACCAATGATGATGATGATGATGGGTAAACATCAATACATGTGCCACAGATATCGCACGTCGAACTGATAAGCAAACGATAACTTCAGATAAACCCGTCCCTCGACCTGACTGCACGCGTTCACGCGGCTATCACCTCTAAACCCGTGCTATACGTGCGAGAATACCCTGCAGAATGCTGCACAAATATTGACTTTAAAAAGGTGTGGCTATCTTCAAATTGCTTAATCGATGGATGTATCGAGTTATTGGAAATGCATTTTGGTTAGTGCATACGTTATTTTATAACTATGTTGAGGCTTTAACAGTTAGTTCATAAAGATAAAAACAAGATAGGAGTTTTATACCGTGGATTAAAATTTTAGTTCACACGTTGCTCAAAAATCAAAATACATTACATAATATTATGTCTATAATACTTACATGCGTAAAAATATAATAATATGGGAAGTTGTATCCGGCAGTCTGCAGTCCTTACCTCCTTAGCTTTTCACACATAAGCCGATTGGAGTTTGGACCAAGTCGGATAATTTTTTTTTAAATTTTAGATCCTTTGAGTTCAGGGAAAGGACATGGGATACTAGTGATCATCCAAAAAAAACAGCGCGGAAATATTTTTGGCGCAGTTGCGAGGGGCATCTCAGTAAAATTGCGGCCACTAGCTAGCAATTTAATGATAGAAATACGTTATTAATTAATAGTCAATGAGGACACTAACTTAATACAGTTTATTAATTTCACCAGCCAAGATATGAACACAAAGACAGGAAGCTAAGTAAAATTACAACGCCCTCTCATTGTAATGGATAGTATTATCAACGGGAAATTAGTATGGAAATTACCTCCTTTCTTCAAAGTAACCAATTTAATCGAGAAGGAATTAATGTAGGAGAACGCTGTCTTCAGGGTCAGTTTACACTGAAACCAAACGAGAGGATCCACGGCACAGAGCGGCACAGGGCAGGGTGTTAGCATTTTATAAACCTTGTTTAAACATTGTTGCGTAGAGTCGTTATCCGCGGTGCAGCAAACAGTTGATTATTTAAATTCTTCACAGTTCACATATTATCCCATCTCTTCGTCATGTTTCGTTACTGTGAACTTTATCCATCAAACCAAAAGGAATAATATAATATATTCTGCTTGTTACGTCCATAGTCTGTCTGCAATTAGATATATTATGATGATAAGCTGTCGGTGGAAGAAGTGATGACTTTAGGGTGAAGCCAAACGAGCGTAATTTGTGAGTCGTGAGCTGCAGAATTTCTGCCGGGCAGAATTTCTTGTCATACAAATGACAACTCATTTTGAGTCGACATGTGAATCAAACATGACTTTTGTATGAAACTGAAAGCAGCAGAATTCTGCCCGGCAGAAATTCTGCGGCTCACGACTCACAAATTACGCTCGTTTGGCTTCACCCTAAAAGGACGTGACTATCTTTAATGACGATAATGATAGTAGGATCGACGGTGATCGTGATAGTTTGTAAATTCCTACAAAACATTAGAACGTGCGTGGTATTTGCTGAGAGTTACTTGGGGAAGGTAGCGCCCAAGTTGCGAATTAGTTCAGTAAGCTATGGCCCTCGCTAGTCGCCCGGGAAATTACCGCTTCACAAAACTTTGTATTTACTTATTTGCACGTGTCTGAAGTACACCTGATGATTGTTGCAAAGTTTAAGATGGTTCTGAGCAGGTTCTCTTAGAAGTGCACGCAGGTGTAACATTAAATCACTCGATGCCTAATCCTGCATCTTATTAGTCTTTTAATTAGATTAGTTAGAAATTGTACCTAATAAACGTATAAAACAGCCAAAAAAGAAGGCCCATAAGTCATGATTGTTGGCAACACCCAGAAGCCTACTTCCGGCGACCGCTGATTGGCGCGTTTTTGCTGTCTGGTGGGGCGCCATGTTGAGTGGGGGCGCCACTGGACTGAATAAAACGGACGTGCTTGGCGGTTTATGGGCTTTTTGCAAGATAGACGTTCAAGTGACAATAGTGCACGCGTACCTCTAGTGATTATTTAATTAGGCCTTAAAATTGGTCCTTAAATGTAGGATGTTAAATATTATAGTTTTTATTGGTGATATTTAATGTTTATTTCCCAAATAAATATCTGTTAGAGTGTTCGCGCTTATTTAGTACCCGTTGTTAACATCAGAAGTGCTTATCTACGCGCCATGGGGAAGCATAAGAAGAAAAATCGTAAACGCGCTCGATCAGCCAGTAGTTCGAATAATTCTAGTAGCGCGGTAAGCTCTGCCAGTGCCCGAACCCCGTCACCTCGTCCGCCAAAACATAAGCGGAGGACAAGAGACCGGTCAAGTAAGCCTACACGTTTATTTGGACCTAATCTGGTGAGTCAAAATAATTCATCTACTTTAAATAATATTATACCAGAATTTGACCCTTTGAAAGATGATATTAATGCATGGCTTAAAATTATCCAGTCTCACGCAAATACGTTTTCTTGGTCTGATGAAATAACCCGTTATCAAGCGTTAAATAAGCTTAGAGGTTCAGCCAAATTATGGTACGACTCATTGTTACGCACTGATCATCAATGGCCGTCGTGGAAATGGATAGATTGGCATAATAAGTTATCTGTTAGCTTTCAAATTCAAAGAAATATGTTTGAGCTTTTAAAAGAAGTAATAGAACGTAAACCAGTAGAAAACCAATCGTTATATGAGTTTTACTTTGAACAAAAATGTGATAAGCCGGAAGTTAAGTTAATATCGTCGTCGAATTCGCGGAATAAATTTGTTAAGAGCGTGGTTCTAAATAATACGATAATTCACGACGCATTTATTGACATGGGTAGTAGCTGTTCGATTATTTCACGGTCGTTAGTAACGAAATATAGTTTACGGCCGTCTGTATTACCTGTTCCGGTTACGTTACGCGGATTCAAAAAGCATTCGGTACAAACTGTGAATACTGTGTTAAAAGTGAATTTAAGACTTGATTCTGTAGACATAAAGGACGTAGATTTTTATGTAATGGACGGCTTAGACGGATGCGATATTTTGATTGGGCGAAATGTTACGGAACGATCTAATTTAATGTATTCTAGAATAGGTGAAGTTTTGCAATTTAGTTACGTGGAGGGTTCGAATGAATTTTGTAATAATATTGGGGAAGAATTTGTTTTTGATACCGATTCTAACTACAATGAATTAGTGACGTTGTTCCAAAAGTATAGTGATTGTGTAGCTAGGTGTGTCAAAGAACTAGGAAAAGTTAATGATTATGAAATGGTAATAAATTTGACGGATTCACGTCCAATTTACTGTAGGCCTTTTAGATCATCGTTAAATGACAGAAAAATTATTCGTGAAATGGTTGATGAGTTATTAGCTAATGAGATTGTGCGGCATAGTGACTCTCCGTACGCCAGTCCGGCTCTTTTAGTGGGCAAGAAAAATGGCGAAAAGAGACTTTGTATTGATTATCGTGCCTTGAATAAAATTACGGTAAAAAAATAAATACCCGATGCCACGAATTGAAGATTTAGTTGATAGGTTACAAGGAAATGAATGTTTCACTAGTCTCGATTTAAAAAGTGGGTATTATCAGATACGTATGAGTGAATCTTCAATATCAAAAACGGCTTTCATTACGGAAGACGGTCACTATGAATTTTTGAGGTTACCATTCGGGTTAGTCAATGGTCCGTCATGCTTTCAGGAAATGATGAACAAAGTATTAGGGAATTTGAGGTTTGGAAGTGTTATAGTATATTTACTGTAGCGTTCCAATATTATATCCCGTGAAGCCGTGTTAACACAAGCCCAGTAGGGGCTTTTTAACACTGTTATACTTTATTACTGTATATTCATTTCTGTGTGTCAATAAATAAAATAAAAAAAAAAAAATAGATGATGTTTATTTGGTGACTAAAACAATTGAGGAAAATTTAAAATTACTAGAATCAGTGTTAGAAGTTTTTCGAAAAAATGGATTAACTTTAAATTTAAAAAAATGTCACTTTTTCAAATCTGAAATAGAATTTCTTGGCTATAAAATAAAACCAAACGTGGTAATGCCGAATGATGCTAAATTAGAAGCCGTGAAAAGTTTTCCGACACCCAAGAACGTTCATCAGCTTCGTCAATTTTTGGGGTTGATAAATTATTTTCGAAAATTTATAAAGAATTGTGCCATGATATCGGCACCGTTAACTAAATTACTAAAAAAAGATTCTGCTTGGGTGTGGGAAAACAATCAAAATACTGCATTCTTGATTTTAAAGGAAAAATTACTCTCTGGGAATGTACTAGCTATGTTTGATCCATCAAAAGAAAAAGTTCTGTATACCGATGCTAGTCGAGAAGGTTTAGCTGGCATTCTTATGCAGGTTACTGACGAGGGCGAAAAACCTATCCATTATTATAGCAGGCAAACGACTGAGGATGAAAAACGTTATCATTCATTTGAACTCGAGTTACTTGCAATTATCGCTTCATTACAAAAATT
Source organism: Plebejus argus (assembly GCA_905404155.3). Taxonomy (NCBI): domain Eukaryota; kingdom Metazoa; phylum Arthropoda; class Insecta; order Lepidoptera; family Lycaenidae; genus Plebejus; species Plebejus argus. Next base: position 18,864,376 of record FR989930.1, on the reverse strand, counting down.
TAGACTTTATCTACTAGATTCTCCGTTCAAAATTATTACTGATTGTAATGCGGTTAAGTATGCCTTGACGAAAAAAGAAATAATACCCCGAATTGCACGATGGGTTTTATTGACACAGGAATTTGCTTTTGAAATACTCCACAGAGAGGGCTTGCGTATGCAGCACGTCGACGCATTAAGCAGAAATCCCGTGCCAAACGGGGAAAAATACGAATCAGAAGTAATAATGTCGATCACTGAAGGTGATTGGTTGCTATCTGTTCAGTTACAGGATCCAGAATTAGTTAAAATCAAAGGAATATTAGAGTCAGGACTAGCCGATGATAATAAGGATATTTTTGATAAATACGAAATGTTGGGTAATAAAGTTTATAGAAGAACAACCCGCGGTCGTCGCTGGGTTGTTCCAAAAAAATGTATCTGGCAAATAATTAAAAGTAACCACGACGATTTAGGACATTTCGCATTAGATAAAACGGTTGAGCGTATTGAAAGTTTATATTGGTTTCCTAGAGTACGTCATACGGTAAAAAAATATATAAAAAATTGCATAAATTGTGCTTATTATAAAATGAAAGGTGGCCCTAAAGAAGGCGAGCTTTACTCATTGCCTAAGCATGCTCAGCCTTTTCACACACTCCACATCGATCATTTGGGTCCATTTGTAAAATCAAAGTCCGGGAATAAGTATCTATTGGTCATGGTAGACTCTTTTACTAAATTTGTTTTTATATCCGCTGTAGAAACTACTAGCGCAGCTAATGTAATAACGGAATTAGATAAAATATATAAGCATTTTGGCAATCCGCGGCGTATTATAAGCGATGCTGGTACGGCTTTTACATCCAAAGATTTTATTGATTATTGTACAAATAAGAATATTAGGCTACATAAAGTTGCTACAGGAATGCCTCGTTCAAATGGGCAGGTTGAAAGATTTAACAAAACTATCCTAGATGCCATGCGAACTTTAGGAGCTAATATTGATGACGATTGTTGGGATCAGTACGTTACAATATTGCAACAAGGTTTGAATAGCACTATACACAAAACTATTAATGCAGTTCCAAGCGAAGTTTTCTTCGGGTATCGCTTGCGTACTGACGGTGACAGCATTATAGGTCTAGAACTTGATAACGAGGAAATAACGGATGTGACTGATTTGCGTAAGAAAGTGGATCGGAATTTAAAGAGCAATGCAATAAATCAGAAAAAGAATTTTGATAGTTCACGAATAAGGGCAAAGAAGTATGAAGTAGGTGATTTAGTACTTATTAAAATTCAGAGCAAGAGTAATGAGGGTCAAAGTACAAAGCTAATGCCAGTATTTAAAGGTCCATTTAGAATTAAAAGCGTATTAGGCAATGACCGATACGAGGTGACGGATTTAAGAGGCTCAGAGCGTAGTAACAAGAACTATACGGGCACGGCAGCTGCTGAGAATATAAAGCCCTGGATTAGAATCGATGATTGGGCTATGGAATAAACAGTATAGTAAGTACACCGTGTTGGCAAGTATGTATTTGAACAGCTCTTCTAAATAATAATAAAGTATTTTATAAGTGCTGTAAAATATTTTAATTTTATGCTGCAGGTTGCTGTTTTGATATAATATAATTATTTTGGTTAAAATATTTTGTTTTGCGTATTAAAGCCGACGTGTTATTGGAGTTGTTGTGCTTAAGTGAAGCGGTTACGCTCTTTAAGTGTATGAAACTCTAAGTAGCATTGTGGAAGCTATATCGATGGGATCAGATCAACTCGGTCTCTCAAGTGAAGCGTGTGCTCTTTGGGTGCGAGGGTCTGGTGATCAATATAGTATTAGGTTGTTACGCAAGACAAATATTTGATATCTACGGTGTAAACTTTTGATGAAGCTTATTAGTATAGTTTTAACATTCCGTAATGTTTCAGGATCATATTATCAGCATGAGGGGTGTCAGGGGCTGACACCGTGCAGAATGGCCGTGTTGGCAACACCCAGAAGCCTACTTCCGGCGACCGCTGATTGGCGCGTTTTTGCTGTCTGGTGGGGCGCCATGTTGAGTGGGGGCGCCACTGGACTGAATAAAACGGACGTGCTTGGCGGTTTATGGGCTTTTTGCAAGATAGACGTTCAAGTGACAATAGTGCACGCGTACCTCTAGTGATTATTTAATTAGGCCTTAAAATTGGTCCTTAAATGTAGGATGTTAAATATTATAGTTTTTATTGGTGATATTTAATGTTTATTTCCCCAAATAAATATCTGTTAGAGTGTTCGCGCTTATTTAGTACCCGTTGTTAACATGATTTAAGTGTTCCGTCATAGATTTTTTATGTCCAAACATAATAATAAACAAGTAGGGATCGCCATGAATTTTATCATAAGCGCGGCATTAGCATATTCCTCCGCTTTGCCCATCGGGGTCCACGAGATAAGCCGTCCCGAGCCTTAATTCCGCGCCTCCTGCTCCAGCAATCTGCTAAATAACGCCCATCCGACGCTCGCTTACGAATTTTTACAAGAACTGCAGAATCACGGTTATGGGCTGAGATTTCGCATGATAAAGTGAGCGAGGACAAAGGATAATGACAGGGTGTTTCGGGTTTACACAATTTTGGGCTCGCGGATTGAAATTCTGCTTTGAAATTGAATACACCAACAGCTGAGGATTAAGTCCGATCGCTTGGATAGAACTAGCGATGAAGGATGTTTCGGTTTATGATGCTACGTAAACTGCACATTTGAAAAGATTCCTTTCAAACTCGTAGCGTATTTCAGATTCAGCATTCGATCTTTAATAAATATTCAAAAGGCGAATAAAACAAATCGATGCTCCAACATCAATGAGTTATCCATAAAATATCTATTTCAGAGAGCGAGTTTAACGGCACAATCAGTTTAAATTAGACAAGTGCGCGACAGGTCGTAACGGACGATTTACGACGTAGACACTAGTCAGTCGACGGAGCCGTAGACAGCACGATATACAAACTACCCCCCGACTTTACTGCGACGGATTAAATGAGATCTGTACAACGGTCGTGGACATTTCATTTGAGATCCTTTCGGATTAGCAGTAAATCTTAAGTTTGGTGTCAAAACATTAGTTTATTCAAAGTGAATAAACTAATGTTTTGACACTTGAAGGGTATTTTTAACAGACTTCTGAAAAAGTGGAGGTTCTATGTTCGGCTGTGGATATATTTTATGTATGTACTATGTTCTAAAATCTGCTGTCATGTTTTTAAATGGTATTAGGGAATTGAGGAAAAAACGTGAAGAATGTTCTTTCAATCATTCGCACTCTAATGGTGTTTGTCAATTCCCAGTAATTTCCACGGCCACGGAAAGATTTAAGGGAAGGAGATAATACGCGACGAGGGGAGTTTTAATTTCGTCGGATATTGGAGCTGACGGCATGTTCGAGATTGCTTTGACAGCGGCGATAAACTAATTTGCATTAATGCAGTTTGCCCGCGCCAATTACCGGATGTTTGTAAACAACTGACAAAATTTCGGACATCTGACGCATCAGCTCCCAATTTATCGTCGTTCCTTGGCGCTGCGGAAAATTGGAGTTTAAAAATACAGGAAGAATTTTCAGCCTGTTTACTTTCCGATAGTGAATTATGTTGTGCTCGTGAAATTATCGTGAAAAAGTACTGGTGGTTGGATCTCAACTCTCAACTCTCAAATCTTTGACTTCTCATTAATTGAAATTTGAATTTTGAAACTAAGTTCTGATGCTAATGTTCATGATGCGCCAGTAAATAGAAGTGCAGTACCAAGAATAGCGGTGGAATGAATAATACAGCTCGCGTACCGCCCAGATGCTGCGAGGTGCAGGCTATATATTAGGAATATCAATATTTTAATACCTATTGCCTGCGGGCGAATTTGTACTATAAATCTTGCAATAGACATACGCTAGGTTCTGCAAAAAGCCCCAGGCTACGCTTGTTCTCTTTCTAGCTCAATTCTTCAATGCGTCTAAATTCCGAGGTACGAGTACAATGAAACATTTCCAACAATACTGGGGGCTTATATAGTTTTAAGTAACAATACAAAACGATAGCGTAGTTAGAAAACAATATATTTATGGTATTTGTGGCTACGATTCGTCGCTGAATCACGTGGCTTATTTCGTTCATTCCTTACAAGTTAATCGTTTTGACAGTGTTCTTTGTGTTAGGCCAGTGCCTCCTCAGATTAATGACTGAAGCATAATATAAGAATATTCTTTGCTCGACGTATACGTATTACGTTACAAAGACGTTACGTATCTTTGTTCTGAGAGCGGATCCAGGCAGTTCGTTTGTAGTTAAAATTATAATACCAACAAAAATCGCGCCGAAGCTAAGCAGAAAACATAATATTTTTCATTACTATGTAATATGTATGTGGGTTAAAATTTGAATATAAATTACGAGACATGTAAATAGTGTTAAGAAAATATTGGGAGAGCAACGCCAACAGCTGAGAAAATAACAAATAGCTGCTCTATCAGAATTCAGAACTCAGAAGGTATCTAAATGCAAAATATGATTAGTCTTACACAAAGATTTCTACATGATCAAAGAGCTTACCTTTGTTGTTGCAAAAAAGCAATTTAAGCGTTAACCAATTTACAAAGACGTATATTTACAGTGCAAACTGTTTTAAGCGGCGCCTTTGATTTACGGCGTGGTCGGTTCCGCAGAAAACGCTGCCCAGGTGAAAAGATCGCCTTTCGCAGCGCAATTCGTTTCGAAATATGTTTTCAAACGTTGCAGTTTATTAAAGGTTTAATGAAGACAAACACTTAACAAGAAAAACTTCTGCTATCGACATTATATCCATTTACAAGGTTTCATAAAAGAAGTTGCCCGTTGATGATGAAAAGATGGCCTATCCCCTGGGTCCTAACTCCTGAGTCCTGACCCAGGAGTATAAGTCCCGCATCGTCGGTGGTATATTTTATAATATTTTAATTGATTTCAGGATTATATTATCTCTTCATTTCCAGTATTTCTTAAAGGCTCGTTGATGCATGGAGCATTCGGAATAGAAAAACCCCTACATTTTACCAGTCAAGTACGTAAGTAGAAGCTAAGTGACGTACGTATATAGCACTTGAGGCGCGGGTATCGGAACCTTCTCGAGTGCGCCCTTCCCTTATCACTGAGTCACTAGACGTGCTCAAGGGCCGATAGGGTGTCATTTTACCCTCTCATTTGTGGGCTTTCGAAATATAGGTGAGATGCTGACTCGGGGTTCTGGGGGAGGCTTTGCTGCGACATTTTAAGTTTTGTTAAATTTTAGTATTCTTGTTGTACCTTATCGGTTTTCGGCGACCGTAGTATTACATATTTTTATGTCTAATAAGTACTAAAATAGCACTTACAAGTATGTATTTTGAGAAGTAATCAAACGTTTTAGTTAGGTCGTATGGATATTATTTTTGGGTAATTTATTACCTAATTCCGAGTTTCCTTTACTATGTACTTTAAAATTAAAAGTAAAATACTAAGAATACCACGAATCGTAGACTATTTTTAAAGTTCAAAACCTCAATAACAATCAGCCATTCGATAACAAGTTACGGCAAATTGTAGGAAATATTAAATAGTTTGGAAACATTTTCCCAGTGAGTCGGGACTTAAGTGCCCTATCTAATCAAAACTTTGCCGACTTTTATTGACTTTTTATTTGTAAATTGTAAGCCTTGCACCTGATGGTTAACTTAAATTTTTCAGCGAAAACCTAGCCTTTATCTTCGTCTCCCAGTTGTGAAATTTGGTTCTTTTTCTGAAGAAAGCCCTAGATTTTTAAACAGACATTTTGGATAACACTCTACATTTAAGTAAGTGAAGCCGATAGGAGACATTTTATGGGATGCGCAGGCGAACGCCACTGGACTCTTAATAAATGCATTTTTGAGAAAGTCATTAACCCTTAACTACCTGACCGGAGTCTCTCAGACTCCAGCAGTTCTATTTTTGTTCATATCTTTACAAGAAAGGTTCGTTGATGGTTTTGCGTCCGTGTACCTTCGCCTCTCTACCCGCCGTACCGCGCCTGTGGTCGTCGAGGTCGCACGCGCATTTGGTGCATTTTGGTGAGTCAAAAACTATGTCGTGGAGTCTGAGAGACTCCAGGTAGGTAGTTACGCGACTTTTTCAAGAACCTTTTTTTTTGTTGGTTTAGTTGAAAATGACGTCAAATAATAAAAATATTGAGCGTTGGTAGGAGGAAGACATTTCTTCGAATGAAAAGGAGTATGTTGATGAAAAATGCAGCGAAAACGAGCCAGACATCGATGATTTTCCATTCGTCGAGTACTGAAACTTGACCAAGAGGCATTTTTAGGTGCTGCAGGATGTAGTTATGTAGGACCTGAAAAGTTGGCACTACGCAAGTACTGGTTTACACGTGACTCGAAGAAGAAACATAAGACACAATACTTATGCTTCATATGTAAGAAGCCTACCTGCCTGAAGTGCTCCTACACGACGTGCTCAATATACGTCAAAAATTGTAAAGTTCGAGCCTTGCAATTTTATTTTAAAAAGTCTTTTTTGCCAAATATGTATGTCACATTTTGTTGATTAGTCACAAATCTTTAAATAATTGATAAAGGAAGTTCCTATTTTTTGTTACATTTTTTTTAAGATCTCGTTTAGCAAAAGAGTTAGAATTTTGAAAAAAATTTGTTCATTTTGAAAAAATGTGTAGTTTTAAAGTACAACACATAAGTTTATTGTGTTTTTATTACTTTTAATAAATAAAGAAGTATTTAAGCTATAACAAGTTTATTTTAGTTTATTTTCATGTAGCATACTTTTTGTATAATAAGATTTCAAAATACGGGAGTCTGAGAGACTCCGGGTAGGTAGTTATGTATGAGAAATTAGGGTCAGGTAGTAGAGGGTTAAAATCCGTCCAGTACCTAAATAGTTTCGAAGTTTATTCAATGTAAACTTCAATATTTTCAGACTATAATAATTTCTAGTATTAAATATTGGTAAATATAATATTATATTGTATCGATTTGTGTAAAAATATTAAATTGTAACCTTTAATCAAGAATTATTTATATTCAATAATGTCTTGAAGCAGTGCATTATGCATTCTATTTCAGTAATGACGGGGGCGCGGGGCGGGGGAGCTTCAGGAGCGTAGTCAATTAATGCCCGCCGCTGTAATGGGTTCCATTACGACCTGACATTCCCCCACTGTCCGACATCTGACATGCTATTTCTTCCGCCATCCTGACTGGCCCAGTTTCTGAGTTTTTTTTGACAGGAGTTAATCTATTCAGTGGCGCGTTTGATTGGCAAGAATCAACTACGCATTGAGATACTATAGCAGGAGAGAGCCTTATATCAGTGTACAAGCGTCAAAAGCGTGTAATGTTATGTCCTACTTACTAGGACATAACAAAGGAGTCGGTATGCATATTTCATGTAATAAAAGTAATAATAAAGGTTTTTATTGAACATTTTATGCTAGATATTGTTGAGTTCTATGGTTCCGCTAAATTATAAACCATAAGAATGGCCATAGAATGCCTCAAACACGTGGATTTAACATTAAATACGTAAGTTTTGAACAACGTTTTTTGGACTTTTCAATTGGTATTTTTGTAAGCTAAAAAGGATAATATTTAAGTTTAATAATCCCTTATTCGTGCTATGTAAGGCATTAGTGCTAAAAATGTCACACTAATTACTAATTTGACTACAAAAGTTGCATAGCTTTTTACGTGTGTTTACGGATTCTCATTACTTGAACTATAGTTTATCGATATCATGAACTAAATGACTTTCTTTTCTGGATTTAAATGTGCTTCGAAATGATCGACAAATAGAAATATTCAAGAAAATAAACGCACACTACTTGTATGAAAATAAGCACAAAATGGCCACGCGATGACGGGCTAAGACTACATCTACCTATATTATATCCTTAATCTGTGCAACTACGTTATAATATACGATAGACAAATTCCTGTGAAAAATAGTAGACGGTACGGAATACGGATGTGTCAAAAAATGTTTCAGATTTCAATAGAAAAACTGTCTGTCTGTAACTTTTGCTGGTAGGTTAGTTGACGATAGGTTTTAAAAGATTTAAATATAATACAGTCTTAACTTAAATTTTTCATAGTTAAAATATTTCGGTATTTTGTTTGTCTCGGATGTTATTGTGTAAGAAATAACCTCTTAAAACATTTCCCACGAAAATACATACCTAACGATATAATTAACATAAAATATTAATTTAATTCGTTGCATCATGTCTTGATATGGCATTCTAATTTTAAACGTTTAATTAAAAATATTTGAATTATTGAAACACATACTTAATATTTGAATTATTGTGTAAAAATACAATTACTACTTAGGTAACTGCGTGCAGATATTTGTAGACAACGGAAAAGGACATTAGAACTTTAGAAGTACGTTTTATGCTTTTAAATACTTTTTTGTGATTCCTGGGAACAGTTTTGGGTGTAGTAGTTAGTAGTACATTTACTACATAATATAACCTTCCCAGCAATAGTAGCGCCGAGCGCGTTTAATACTGAGAATGTAATATGAAACGTAAAACCAAAACAATTTAATATTTAGTTACGACTAACGACGAATAAGGCAAATTTATAGTCGCGACTCGCGGTGGCCTTGTAAAACGTAATATTACGTTATATTAGTGATGTCAAATGTGAGTTGTGACAACTTAGACATATTATATTACGACATTCTAGTGACGGGAAAACTTTTTTTGATCCAGTATTGGTCATTGAAAAATAGATAAGGTAAATGACTAGTCATTGGACAGTAATTGGACAGAGTACAAAAAGACAATATTTAATAAGGTTGCTTTAAAAATTGTGTTTTTCTGCTTTGTCCAATGACTGGTACTGTCCAATCTACTAGTCATTTAGTTTTTAAACCTCGTAATGTTATGTAGATTATTGCGCTCAAAGAACCTAGACATAAAAACTCTACGACCTAAGACCTAAGTCCCCTGAACAAAGACTAAAGCTGAATTCGGAATGTATTTTCAATAGCGAGTTGATTTCAGATCGAATGGCTGCTCGAAATGGTTTGAAATCGTATCTCAAACCGTTTGAAGCCGTAATGAAAATCGAAAACAGACGTATCGAGTGTCGATACTCGATAGATACGGTACATCCCTAGCAACTGAGAAGGTGGACAGATTCAGTTACTTTTGTATTTTCATAATAATAACTTTGGACGCTTCATATTATCAGGCAGAGGTTACACGATCAATTTTTCACCAATCTGATCCATCAATCTGATTGACGGAATATGGATGGTTTTAAATGAAAAAGTCGATATTAAAAAAATTATCAATCCATCAATCCGTGGGTTAGACGATCAATTTTTCGTCAATCTGGATCGGATTGATAGATCAGATTGATGAAAAATTGATCGTGTAACCTCTGCCTCACAGATAGTTGGGCCCGTGATAAGTTGCGTAATGTGTCCGATTTCTTCAGTTTTCGCGATTCGCGACATGGGTGTGTATGCTGCTTCAATTCAATTGTTCTGCTACAATTCTCTATATAAAGCAGAAAGCTCTAGTCTAGTATAATATAATTGGGTTTTGAACTTAAGGGCCCGGGTTACCCTCGTAATCGACACATAGTTTAATCGACATACTTCAAAATTATAACTTTTCCAATCACATAACTAAAGCTACGAGACAAAAGTCATGCATAGACTTGTGTCTAAGTAACGTAAAAGATGCCGTGGGTGAAGTAGAGCCCCTAGGCTTATCAGATCACGATACAGCACAATTTCTAAAAATTCCAATAAAAAATAAACTATTGCCCTCATCAACTAATTATATATATAAAAAGGATTTTAATACCGAAAATATGAATAAATTTAAAAACTATGTAAAAAATCTACCCTGGTCCTCAGTATATGCGATTACAGATCTAGATGATGCTTTTAATAAATTTCATGAATTAATAGTATTAATCTACAACCTATGCTTTCCCACAGTTAGATTTAAAATAAAAAAATCGGAATCAAAAGTAAAATGGTTGACAAAGGGATTAAAAGTTTCATGTCTAACGAAGCGAAAACTACAATTTCAATATTATAAAACTAAAAATACGGAGGATCGAAATAAATTCAAAAATTATGCAAAGATTTTAAGGAAATGTATTGATACGGCCCGAAAAACAAGTAACAAAAGATTCCTCGTCAATTCTAATAACAAATGTAAAGCATCATGGGATATCATAAAGGGTAATAAACAATCAGGCGAACGTAAAATCATTAAAGAAATTAATTATAATAATACCACTATAACGAATCCTATACAGATTGCTAACATATTTAACAAAAATTTTATAAATGCCTCGTCAACAAGTAAATTACAAAGTACTACAAATAAATTTAAAACTCCAAGCAATTTAGAAAAAAATGAAAACAGTATTTTTATAGCACCTACTGATGAGAAAGAAGTAACATCTATAGTAAAATCTTTGAAAAACTCTCACTCTACAGGCTATGACGAAATCTCTACAAAGGTATTAAAAAACTGTGCGGCTGTATTAGCTCCCGTATTAACACACCTTATAAATCTATCTTTAGAGCAGGGTAAATTTCCAAAAAGCTTGAAAACCTCTGTAGTTATTCCCATATTTAAAAGTGGGGACAAAAAAGATATTAATAACTACAGGCCGATAACTCTTGTGCCCATAATATCAAAAATATTTGAAAAAGTCATGTACAAACGTCTTATCTCATTTCTTAATAAGCATAATATCATTACGGAGGAACAGTATGGCTTTCAGAAAGGCAAATCGACTAGTCAAGCCTGTTTCTCACTTGTAAAGGAAATCATCGATTGTGTAGATAAAAAGAAACCTGTAACGGCATTATTTTTTGATATGAGCAAGGCTTTTGATCACGTGAACCACGAAAAACTACTTCGTAAATGTGACTCTTATGGCATTCGAGGCCTAGCAAAAGATTGGCTCGTAAGCTACCTTTCAAACCGTACACAGTATGTTAAAATAAACACAGTTAACAACAAAAATGAAACTATTAATGTTAATTCTGAAAGCAGATGCATTACTAAAGGTGTTCCTCAGGGGAGCATCCTAGGACCACTTCTGTTTATTATTTATATAAATGACCTACCTAGAATTACCTCTTATATATGTAGACTATTTGCTGATGACATTTCTATTGTAATTAATTATTCAGACATATTGACATATAATGAAGAAATAAATAAAGTATTAAATGACGTAATCGAATGGTTGAACTCTAATGATCTAAATGTTAATTTAAAAAAAACAACCTATTTACAGTTTTTTAACAAAAAGGGTAAAGGTAGAGAGCTACGTGTAAAATATGAAAACTATTTATTAAAAGAAGCCAAGACTGTCAACTTTCTAGGTGTAACCATAGACAATAATTTATCATGGCAACCACACATTGAAAAAACTTGTAGGAAATTGAATCAATATGTTTATGTTCTCAGACAACTACATAAAACAGCCACACCAGAAACAGCGTTAATAGCTTATCATGCTTATGTAATGTCTAAGCTTCGATACGGACTTATCATTTGGGGGAACTCTGTGGACATAGCACACTTATTTATTGGACAGAAAAAATGTGTCCGGGCTATTTGTGGAGCTCATCCTATGGATTCATGTCGCCCCCTCTTTAAAAAATATAAAATTCTCACACTACCAGCCCTATACATTTATGAGATGAGCATATTTGTTAAAAGATTCATGTCTAAACTATATATAAAAAAAAGCCAAGATCTTCAGAGAAATACAAGATATCCGAACCAATTAGTTTTACCAATATCTAAAACAAGTTTTGCTAGTAAAGGGTGCTACAACATGTCAATAAAAATTTACAACAAATTACCCAAAGAGATTAAGGAACAGCCAACCCTCACAACTTTTAAGAAAAAACTTTATAATTGGCTGATTAACAAATGTTTCTACACTATAAATGAATTTTTGTAACTATCAATTTGACATTAATAATAACTTGTATAAGATCATTGGACAGTATTACTTTGACATGATTATTCTTTAAATTGGGCATTGGATACTATTCTGTTTTTTAGTGTCTGAATTATTATTAGATTGACATAACTAGTACATTTTTCTGACATGATTTAATTCATAATTATTATTTGGTATTTAGTTTTTTAAGTAAATAATGACATAATAATATTATTTTAAATTGGATATTATTTGATGTTATTCTGTATTCATTTGTCTTATTGTGAATTATTATTATTAGATTGACATAGTACGCTCTTCTGACATGATTTAATCCATACTTAATTATCTGGTATCTATTATTTTAAATAATGACATTAATATTTAGATAGAACAACGCTAATTATTAATAATAGTCCCTTGACATACTATCTAATTGTAAATGACTCACGAATGTGTTAATTTAATCTTAATTTTGACATATTATTACATATATTTTTTTTAATTATCTGACATAAACTTTGATTAATAATAATGATATAAACAATATATACATCTAGATAATATGTAACAAGAACGTTGAAAATGTAATATGAATAATATGTTAGAAATATGTAAAAAACTAACAAACTGTAATAACTTGACTAATATTTAACTACCATTTTGCACGTCGAAAACTCGACAAAAATATGTGAAACACTGCTTGAAATTTATCACCTTATTATTGTACCATATTTTGCAAATAAAGATTATTATTATTATTATTATTATTATTACCCTCGATATTTTCATACATTCTTAATACCAAAATCATTTTCTCATACGAAAATATTTAACATGTTTGAGTTATTTTTCAGCTTAAGATAGTAATTACCTAGGGTCCTGAACAAATTTTTTTTACAAAATATTTAAATACTAAAAAAAAATTTTTTGTGTTTAAATATTTTTTAGTAAATTTACTACTAAATATTTAAACACCAAAAAATAGACAAAAACACTAAAAAATATATGAATAAATAGTAAATTTACTACAAAATATTTAAATAATAAAAAATATTTTTTAAAGTTTAAATATTTTGTAGTAAATTTACTATTTATTTATATATTTTTTAGTGTTTTTGTCTATTTTTTGGTGTTTAAATATTTAGTAGTAAATTTACTAAAAAATATTTAAACACTGTAGTGTATGCGCAGAGTATCTATATAGTAGATACTTATCATTGTCTCACGAACACCGAGTAGTAGGGTGCAGTCTATATAAGTGTCTGTCTGGCTGCCAACGAGTCAGTCGTGCAGTGACAGTCAGAGAGTGATGACGTGTACCTATGGTCGTACTGGATGTTGTAGTGAGCCAGTGTCTCGAGGATTCTACAAGTGGCGACGATGATGAACAATTAAGGTATGGAAAATGATATATTTCAAAAAAAAAAGGGAAGGAAGATCTAAATGTATTTATAGTTCGTATCAGAGATTGAAATTTGTAAGCGGACAAAACTAATACGCTTACGTTTTGATTGTTTTCTTACCTTTCGAATATTACAAGATATTTTATAACGCGTGCAATGAGTAACTGAACAACCGTTAAAATGGTGTGTTTTGAAGTGTAATTTAAAATAATTAATGGTACTCGTTAAATATTACTTTTGAGAATAAGTTTGTGAATTTGAATATTTCTTCAAGTAAAGATTTTGTATCAAACTTTTAGCTATATAAATATATAGCTAAAAGTAAATAAATTAATTTTAAAATGTTTGGAGTTGTGGCGGTACCCACATTCGCCTAACGTTCTTGCATCACGCTATCGAAGTTTTCTGAGCGCGTCGGTATATATACGACAACTGAATTGTATTACGTGGGCTCCGGCCTGACCGGGCGTAGCACCTCGCCTGGTCGGAGGAGCTTCCTTTGGGCCTCCACGCATTATAACCCACATTGGAGGCCCCGACGAGATGAAACATTGAATCTGTTGTTCTTATTTATTTTGTTACGTTATTTCATAAATTTTGCTAATAATTGCATAATCGGTACTTACATTTAAATTTGTATTTAAACACTGATGTCACTTCACTAATCACCACACTTAATAATTATGAGCACTAGAAGTCCAGAGCACTGCACAAGTTAACACTTAGCGATACTGAAGAGACTGATTGAAGCTCTCCAATTTAATAACCACGAAACAAGAGGGGATGCACCGGAGTGAAGTTGGGCGCGAGTTGAGTGTACTAATAATTACAATCGATTTGCGATTTTCTTGTTTCGGTACGCAGGTAAGTGGAATTTAATTTGAACTTATTTAAATTTAATCTAAGAGGTTAATCTTAAGTATTCTACTTTGGTGGTAGGAGTATACGTCATGATAGGTTCTTTGATGTGTCTTATATTTTATATGGAAATTATCTGTTCTTGTAAAAGTCAGTGAATAATACTAAATTCATATTTTATTATGATACAGTCACGGGTGCAATAATGAATAGAACTTTAAGACAATAACCAAATAAAATATTTTGTACAAAACAAGTACAATAATAATCACAGCGTTCTCAATAAAATTAAGTGGTGCCTAAATGTAACAGCGCGCTAAATTACGTTGGAAAACTAAACTTAATAACTCATTGCTAATTTTAATTGCACAATAATTGCACCTTAAAGTATTCAAAAGAAAATTTAATGGCTTTTAAACTAATCTTTTTATGAAGTAAAGATAATTATAATGTGGATAGTTCCTTGTTAACGTATTATGGTGTATGACGTTCTACAGTTTTCCCTATTTTCTACGGTACAAAAAAAAAGAAGAAAGAAAGACATTAGACATTATAATTATTATTTTGTTAAGTGTTCCTGTGTTGTAATATTAAGACCAAATTGTAAAATATTTGGCAAATAATAATAATAATAATAATATTAATTGTTATAATATATTCAATATTAAGGACTTTTTTAAATTATTGAGCTAAGAACGGTTCTTAAGAATTATAGGAATAGTGCTCCAGGTATGTGGAATAAATACAACCTACTTTATTATATTTTATGTTGTGATAATAACTAATAAGCAACAATAAGACTATAAAAAATTATTAGGGTTTAAATTATAATATGGAAACTTCTTCAAACAAGAATTGACAAAAAAATATATACAAACAATATACTAAATCAGGTTAATGTGGAGCTAACCGGTAAGACTAAGATCGATCTTACAATAAAGTTACAAGTGACAAAATCATATAGAGGAAATAATAAATACATTATTTGAGGGTAGTGTTGTTGTGTTAAATTGGGTCAGTGCCATAATATAAATTAGTACAGTAGACATCTTTATGCACCCAATTTCGACATGCTCGTACATTGCAGTGTTTTCCGATAGCCCGAATGTTCGGGGTAGTATAAATTTAATTACTTAATCATAATAATCATAATAATAAAGACTTAATCTAATGTAGCTCGTCGCTGTGTTGATTTTCCGGATGCCTTGAGTGAGTTTACCGTATGATCCTATAATAGCTTGCAAAACAAGCTAGGTAAAAATGATGCAATGTACGTTACACTTTATACTTACTTTTATTGTTGCTTTCTATTCATAGAATAGAACCCTTGAAATAAAAATATTTTAATAAGTTTAATATGTAGTAGTAAAAATAAACAGTTACACATTGTGTGACAAGTTGCGTAGTATATTTATAGTGCAGGTACAGAATATGTCACGTGATAAAGACATTCAAGACCTCGTTCTTTAACAACAGTATATAATATATAAACTGAAGACAAAAGGAAACGTTAGAAATTGAGTAAAGTAAAGTTTAATGTTCGTGTGTTGATGACAAAACATGAGACGGAGATTATTCCCTAATAAAATATAAAATTCTCGTGTCACAATGTTAATCCTCTCCGAAACGGCTTTACTAATTATTCTTACCAAATTTTATATTATGCATATACAGTAGGTCTGAGAATCGGCTACTATAAGTGCATTTGTGAGTGGGAATAGTAAATTATTAATTTTCGACTCGAGACTGACGGCGACCATTATTGTTTGTGTGACGGAACAGCGATAGACGTGCCATACTAATTATTTAGTCATTACTACATTACAACTACAAGTAATTTATATGACAGGGCAAAGTTTGCCGGACCAGCTAGTATTATAATAATTATTAATTTGTATTAATAAAAAAGAAAGTACGTGAATTGGTTCTCTGGTTTTGAACAAAGAGTTGGACTGCCAAAAAAAAAAAGAATTTTTTTTTGAAAATGGAAGGGGAAGAAGTATAAATGAAAAATTGCGGTCCAATTTCTTTTTTCGTTTTATTTCGTCTGGATCATGAATCTAATTTATCTAGTAGTAAATTAATATCGAGAGATGTGTGTATTTATTCATTGATAAATCTTAAATTTTCTTTTCATGAAACGTTGAGATGTAAAATTATTACAGAAAAAATATTTTGACCAAAATATATTCATAATAATTATTAAAAGGTCTATGTTGGGTCTATGTATATTCAGATAAAGTTTTACTGTTATGGAAGTTCTTGTAAACAATATATTAGAAATAAACTTCGAATAATCGATGTAAGCGGAGTAATCTGCTAGCATAAAAGACTTTGAAACATAGACTTATATATGCTTTGAAACTAATTATTTTTGCAATAACAAATGCGTAAAACAAAGAAAGTTTACTTTGAGTTTAAATATTGAATATGAATATGGAAATATTGACAAAACGATAATATCAGTATGGTAATAAAATATATTGTCAATAATGCAAACAAATACAGAGTATGTCAGAAATTAGAAGGTATGTTTGTAATAATTGGATTTGATGATGCAGTCGCGTAATCGAAATCCTTTAGTAAAGATAGATAATAATGTTAATATCTAAAAGAAAAATTGGAAGAATTACATATTATAATGCAAATGCAGATGCTTTGAGGCTGACCTTTGCGACCTTCAGGTCGGTAGCTGGCAGGAGGTAGCTAGGTAGCAGGACAGGGCTCAATGGCGAAAGCTCATTTTGAAGACCAAGATCCACTTCGGGTCGCTGAACCAGCGGAGTTAGTTAGTTGGGTAGTTGTAAATACTTAGTTATTCGATTAGATGACGGTACTTGCTATTATGTGAACGTTAAATTATACAGTGGGAGAAATTAGTAAATAGTAGACAATATAATATATTTAATTTTGAGAAAATGATTTTCATGCAATGAAATGCTTGGATACAAATTATACCATTTGCAAATTATTTCGAGAGGACTTGAATTTCATTCAATTGAAATTAGGAAATGCTCTAAAAAGGAATTATAAGAGATTTCCATTGTAATAGGAATACATGCAAGGGTGACAACTGACAACCAGCCCACGAGCAATGATTTATACTTGGCAGTTGGCACTAGTGTAATGATAACTTGATGCGTCGTTAGACGGTAGTGAAGTAATTGACGCGTCAAGCGTTTACAGATAGATGGCGCAAACACGGCCACGAACAGAAAATAATAGTGTTTGGAAAAGCCTTGCCAAAATTGAGCTGATAATGAAGTCTAAAGAATTAGCACAGAAAAAATGGAAAATAAAACATATAATTAATTACTCCATTTAATGGCAATTAACTTTATGAATAATCATTAATTCATGGTCAAATTTTGTGATTAATGTTTGTTAGCATAACAAATGATTAATAGTACTATGATATATATAAATCAATTGCATCAGTAGAAAAATATAATATGACAGATATGCATTTGAACGTCTATAAATTTGAAAAATAAGTTCCACTAAATATGTTTAATTTTATTCAGTTTGTTAAACAAAATATTTAAAGTAAAGCTAAATAATATTTGGTACCATCATAATATTATTATGATTTTTTGAATAAAGGATTACAGTACTTATGTAGTTATGACAAATGGCTGGACTGATGTTTTCGGTTTCAGAAACATGACTCTCATTAAATTGAGAATAAGAACATAGTTTTTCATTAAATTGGAAATTGACAAGTGAGATTTCATTAAATTGGAAATTAATAAGAGCTCAGTTTTTCATTAAATTGGAAATTAAGTGAGATTTCATTAAATTGGAAATTAATAAGAGCTTAGTTTTTCATTAAATTGGAAATTGACAAGTGAGATTTCATTAAATTGGAAATTAATAAGAGCTCAGTTTTTCATTAAATTGGAAATTAAGTGAGATTTCATTAAATTGGAAATTAATAAGAGCTTAGTTTTTCATTAAATTGGAAATTGACAAGTGAGATTTCATTAAATTGGAAATTAATAAGAGCTTAGTTTTTCATTAAATTGGAAATTAAGTGATATTTCATTAAATTGGAAATTAATAAGAGCTTAGTTTTTCATGAAATTGGAAATTAACAAGTGAGATTTCATTAAATTGGAAATTAATAAGTGACATTTCATTAAATTGCAAATAAATAAGAGCTTGGTTTTTTCATTAAATTGGAAATTAACAAGTGGTTTCTCATTAAATTGGAAGTTAATAAGAACTTGGTTTTTTTTCATTAAATTGGGAATAAATAAGAGCTTAGTTTTTCATTAAATTAGAAATTAACAAGTGGTTTCTTATTAAATTTGGTAATGAAATATAAGAACTTGTTTTTTCATTAAATTGGAAATTAACAAGTGGTTTCTTATTAAATTGGAAGTTAATAAGAACTTGGTTTTTTCATTAAATTGGGAATAAATAAGAGCTTAGTTTTTCATTAAATTAGAAATTTACAAGTGGTTTCTTATTAAATTTGGTAATAAAATATAAAAACTTGTTTTTTCTAATGAAAAACCAATGAAAAACCAATTTAATAATTGGACATTAATAAGTGGTTTCTCATTAAAATTGGAAATGTAGTTTTCCATTGAATAAGACATTTAGTTTTCCATTAAATTGGAATGTGGTTTTCTACAAAATTGGAAATGTGGTTTCCTATAAGATTGAAATGTAGTTTATTTCCATTAAATTATATTGGAAGTGCTGAAAAAACAAGGATAGATAAGCATAGAAATGATCAAAACGAAAGATAGGCAAAAAAGAGATGGAAGCTTATATTTGTGGAAAGAGGTGAGGGTAAGAAGAGTAGAGAAAATGAAAAAAGAAATCTCTTAAGTATTGTAAATCTATTGGAAGAATTGTCGCTGAGATGAAGAAACAAGTTGGCAAGGAGAAGGTATTGAAAGTAGGAGTATAGAGGTATACATCTAGATTTTGCAATCAGTCTAGTTTAATCAAAATTAGAAAAAGGAAGGGATGTAGTGTATGCGCAGAGTATCTATATAGTAGATACTTATCATTGTCTCACGAACACCGAGTAGTAGGGTGCAGTCTATATAAGTGTCTGTCTGGCTGCCAACGAGTCAGTCGTGCAGTGACAGTCAGAGAGTGATGACGTGTACCTATGGTCGTACTGGATGTTGTAGTGAGCCAGTGTCTCGAGGATTCTACAAACACAAAAAATTTTTTTTTAGTATTTAAATATTTTGTAAAAAAAATTTGTTCAGGACCCTAGGTAATTACTATCTTAAGGTGACGCCTTGATAATTTGGCTGTAGCGATGTCCATTTTTCTCAGCAATGACTAAAGCTAAGAAACTAAAGTTCACTGTCAGTATTCATCATGTCTTTGTCTTTGAATTACCCATAGCATAACACGATTGGTCAACTTTTATAACACAGAATAATCAATCAAAAAGACCTCTGTAAAAAAAGGGATTCCTATTTTGCCAACAGAGGAGAATGATATTAAGCTTCCAAGATTTATACATAAATTGGTTCTAGTATACACTTTAATTTGTCCATAGCTTATATGAAATGTATTTATGGTTTTTAAATTACGCGAGAAAAACCATTTTGTCGCTATGCCCTTTCAATTTTTTGCTGTTCCATTGCTTGTTTTCTATGAGAGGCTGGGCCAGCCTCGCATAGAAAACAAGCAATCTCAAACACATCCAACACGGCTTTTTACTTTAACATGGCGTCACCTTAAGCTGAAAAATAACTCAAACATGTTAAATATTTTCGCATGAGAAAATGATTTTGGTATTAAGAATGTATGAAAATTTCGAGGGTAACCCGGGCCCTTAAAAATAATGAAAAAACCGTAGTATTTATTTTTTAAATGTTAGAGAATTAAATGGCAGAGGAAGACTACAATAAAAAAGCGGCCAAGTGCGAGTTGGACTCGCCCATGAATGGGTTCCGCAACAGCAATAAGGTTTATTTTTATGAAATCAAAAGGTTTTTGATTTATTTTTATATTTCAGTCGATTTAATGAAATTTAGATTAAGGTTTAACCATTTATGACGTATAAAAAAACTACTGGCTAGATCTCGTTCAAACCAATTTTCTTTGGTAGTTTTTATAGTAATCTACATCATATTATATTTTTTTTAGAATTATCATGCCCCTACTTTAGAAATTAGAAGGGGGGGGGACACACATTTTACCACTTTGGAAGAGTCTCTCTCGCAAACTATTCAGGTTAGAAAAATATGATAAAAGAAACCTCAATATGATTTTTGGAGACTTATCCATAGATACCCCACACGCATAGGTTAGATGAAAAAAAATTTTTTTTTGTTTCAGTTGCACCTATGGGGACCCCTAAAATTTTTAATAATGTTTCAATTTTTGCATCAAAATCTTAATGCGGTTCACAGACTACATCTACTTACCAAGCAGACAGACAGACAGACAGACAGACTAGACGAATCTATAAGGGTTCCTTTTTTGCCATTTTGGCTACGGAACCCTAAAAATGCGCCCACGGATTTTGTACCTCACGCCCTATTTTGTACCCACCTACCCAAAATTCGTCCACTAAGGGGTCTCTTTGTCCCGAATCTCAAAATCCAATAATAAGGGCAGACAGAGGGCTCAGGGGCATCAAAGCGGGGCTCATAAATTATGACATACGGAAGTAATGTGAGCTCCAATTTCACGAGTTTTATTTTCACAGGGTGTATTTATAAGGGAGTAATTATTATTATGAACCAAGGTTCTGTTCAAATGTTTTAGTAGAAATTGGATTCTAGCTCCGAGGTTGCTATAACGATAGCGCACATTTTTAAGGAACGCAGCGGGGCGGGGTGCGTTTTTCACTTACCTATTAAATTAATTAAAATACTCAATTTCTTAGAATTCATTTTACTGCGTAGTGCGTACTGCGTATGAACAAAATAAATAATTCTCATTTCAACTTGGACATAATAATCTACACTACTATTATAAAGAGGAAAGATTTGATTTTTTGTTTGTTTGTTTGTTTGTTTGTTTGAGTCGAATAGGCTCCGAATCTACTGGACCGATTTGAAAAATTCTTTTACCATTGGAATCCTGCGTTATTTCTGCTGAACATAGGCTAATTTTTATTTTGGAAAAATATAAGGTTCCGTAAGATATTTGGGATTTTCGGACGCAAGGTGTAAAAAATCAACCAGAAAAGTTACTTATTTTGCGTACGCTGCTCAAACTATAAGAGATAGAGGCATAAAATGTTCTAAGTAATTATAGATCTTTTAAATATCTACAAAAAAGTCCGCGACACACTATACCTATCTATGTTGAGTGAGGCACAATAACCATTTTTTATTAAAAAATCTTGAATTTTTTTGGACTATATTTAAACGCGTTTATTTAAATAATGCTATTGACCCTTATCAATATAAATTATTTCATCACTAAGTACAGTTAATGTAGATAATATTTTTGGTCTTTGAATGATTAAAATTGGACGTTTGGTTTTAATGTTATGGCGAAATTAAAATATTACGATTTCTGCTGCACGTTGCGAATTGGGCGTCAAGGCGCGACGCGC
Source organism: Plebejus argus (assembly GCA_905404155.3). Classification (NCBI taxonomy): domain Eukaryota; kingdom Metazoa; phylum Arthropoda; class Insecta; order Lepidoptera; family Lycaenidae; genus Plebejus; species Plebejus argus. Next base: position 18,842,585 of record FR989930.1, on the reverse strand, counting down.
GGGTGTGCGTGCGGTAGGGGAGAGATTTAATTATCAGTGCCACCTACTCGCCCAGAGAGTCCACGTAAATAAATTACCTCGATCGTGGGAATCGCAGACACAATAGATTTTCAATAGTTATGCGACAGCTGCTTTATTAATTTGATATAGACTATCGTGCTTCATTATTATAATCCTAATTTCAAAAAAGCTTTAAAAGTTATGACTTAGAAAGTAATATTTTTAGGACTTTTTAAAATACGTTTTGAATGACTATTATTTTTGATTGCTATTATAATTAATTAATTTCTTTAACTATAAATCTATACATATAATAAAACTGTAGAAATGTGAATTCTGTACATTAAAGATATTGAAAAAATAATAAGCAGGGGGTGTTACTACATCGCTATAGAAGCCAAAACTGTGGTTAGTTTTTTGTCTGTCTGTCTGTCTGTCTGTCTGTCTGTCTGTATGTTTGTTCCACTATCACACGAAAACTACTGATCCGATTTGAATGCGGTTTTCGCAAATATATTTGTCTTCTTCCAACTTAACATCTGGTGTATAAAAATTTCCCCCCCACCCCTCTAAGGGGACGAAAGAGGGGGTTAGATTTTGTATCAAACTTTTGCTTTAACACGAAAACTACTGATCCGATTTGCATACGGTTTTCGCAGATATATTTGCCTTCTTCCAACTCAACATCTGGTGTCATAAACTTTCCCCCCCACCCCTCTAAGGGGACCCAAAGGGGGTCCGATTTTGTATAAATTTTTTCTTTAATGGACTTACGTCATATTATTAATTGTATTTTCCAACTTAACATCAGTTTTCACCCCACCCCTCTTAGGGGACAAAAGGGGGGTTAGATTTTGTATAAATTACTGATGAAGTAGAAATACTTTAAATGGCAAAACAACGTTTGCCGGGACAGCTAGTATTATATAATTTTATATTTCCGAGATAAAAATTTGCCTTCCGCAATCTATATATTTTTTGGTATGGAGATACTTTGAGTCCCGGGAAAGGACATAGGACACTTTTTATCCCGGAAAAATGTACGGTGTCATCTAGTGTACTCTATACCTAATTCTGTAACTAAATACTGGCACCTTGTATCAACAATACCGACTTGTAATAATTATCGACGATCTTTTAATTAAGGTGACGCCATGTTAAAGTAAAAAACCGTGTTGGATGTGTTTGAGATTGCTTGTTTTCTATGCGAGGCTAGCCCGGCCTCTCATAGAAAACAAGCAATGGAACAGCAAAAAATTGAAAGGGCGAGCGACAAAATGGTTTTGTCGAGTAATTTAAAAACCAATACATTTCATATACGCTATGCACAAATTAAAGTGTATACTAGAACCTATTTATGTACAAATTTTGGAAGCTTATATATCACTCTCCTCTGTTGGCAAAATAGGAATCCCTTTTTTTACAGAGGTCTTTTTGATTGATTATTCTGTGTTATAAAAGTTGACCAATCGTGTTATATATGGGTAATTCAAAGACAAAGACATGATGAATACTGACAGTGAACTTTAATTTGTTAGCTTTAGTCATTGCTGAGAAAAATGGACATCGCTACAGCCAAATTATCAAGGCGTCACCTTAACGTCTACTAGAGCTAGGAGCGGATACAACTAATTACTAATTAAGTACACTACGTCATGTCATGTGAGCTAATTATGAAACTCCATGTGCGTGGATACTTGATGCTGCAGTCGAGTTGAACGTACATCCAATGGATAATGCATTAGAAGAAAATAGTTTTAAAATCAAAATGCCTATGGCAGCCATTCTGTTCGCGGAGTCCTGACTCCTGATGGAGTTTTTAGAAATCATCAGTCATCACTCATTAGACAACAATACGCCACACGGAGACAATTCATTAAAAAATAAATCATTTTTTTGGGATACGTCAAAAAGCCACTAACTTCCCAAACTATTTGGGTCGTGGAAGTTGGAACCACCCTAATGCACCAACTTACTTTAATTATAACTTTAAGAGTGGGTTGCACCGGCTTACTTTAAGGGCCCGGGTTACCCTCGAAATTTTCATACATTCTTAATACCAAAATCATTTTCTCATACGAAAATATTTAACATGTTTGAGTTATTTTTCAGCTTAAGATACTAATTACCTAGGGTCCTGAACAAAATTTTTTTACAAAATATTTAAATACTAAAAAAAAAAATTTTGTGTTTAAATATTTTTTAGTAAATTTACTACTAAATATTTAAACACCAAAAAATAGACAAAAACACTAAAAAATATATAAATAAATAGTAAATTTACTACAAAATATTTAAATAATAAAAAAAAAATTTTAAAGTTTAAATATTTTGTAGTAAATTTACTATTTATTTATATATTTTTTAGTGTTTTTGTCTATTTTTTGGTGTTTAAATATTTAGTAGTAAATTTACTAAAAAATATTTAAACACAAAATTTTTTTTTTTAGTATTTAAATGTTTTGTAAAAAAAAATTGTTCAGGACCCTAGGTAATTACTATCTTAAGCTGAAAAATAACTCAAACATGTTAAATATTTTCGCATGAGAAAATGATTTTGGTATTAAGAATGTATGAAAATTTCGAGGGTAACCCGGGCCCTTAACCATAACTTTAACTTTAACCAATCTGGTGCAATCCACCCTAAGGGTGAATTGCACCAGAAGCGTAGTTAAGGTAGTTAGGTTATTGTCAAACATGGCGACTTTTGCTAGGGATTTGACAGTTAATTTCACATTTTATTATGGTTAAAGTTAAAGTTATAGTTAAAGTAGGCTGATGCAACTCTAACTATGACAAAAATACGTCAAATTAACTGTCAATTAACTCTAGTTAAAGTTAATAATAGACGCCATATTTGACGATTAACCTTAACTATAACAACGCCTCTAGTGCAACCCACTCTTAGGGTGGATTGCTGTACCACGTGCTGGGGACTAACGGCTGTATCACAGCAGCCAACAAGCCTCCCGGCACGAGGAAGAAGCGCAAGGCTCCCTCCAAGGCTCGGCCGCGTAAACGGCCTGGAACCGATAAAGCCGGGGCGACTGAAATCGCCCCGCTATGGAGGAGGAAGCCTAGGCCTGGGGGCAGCTGATCGGGGGATCACCGCCCACAATACAGGCCTCGAGGAGATAGGCTCTCCCGATGCCCGGGGAGCCTCTCGGTGAAGGCAGCTCTCGGTGAGCTGCCGCAGCGAATTGTGGTGCCGGAAGCGGCAAGCGCTGCGAAGGACGCGGTTGAATGCGTCGCGATCCCGCTCCTTCGCGTGTGTGTTTTTGTTATGGTTAAAGTTAAAGTAACCCACCCTAAGGCCTAAGCCACCAAAAAAGTTTGAGAGCCGCTGACTGAGAATGATGCTTTTTGGTTCTTCAATGACCCATGGACCTTTAAATGCCAACTTTCGGGTTGTTTTTATCAGTCCATTCTTTCTCTAAGTAATAGCTTTCAGACAGTGTTCACAGAAAAATAAAATTCATAATAAACCGACAACCATAACAATACGTGCATTGTTTAGTGATATTTACGTAACCTTGGTTAGTGAGTAACTGAGGTAAAACCTGAATGAATAACCTAACATAACAATCACATGCAATCGTAACAGTTACCTAACCGTGGCAGCTAATGAACCATCTCGCCAAGGGGCCGATTTTAATAAATCGAATATCACTTCGATCGCAGGATGTCCACTCGCAGTTCGCACACACATAATGTCATTAAATATTACGCAAAGGAGCAGAGGACACTGCAGTATAGACAAAAATCCGACATGTTCCACAGTGCGTTCACGTTCAGAGTTATCAATCATGGTGATTCTATTACAGCAAAATTATTATTGATTTAAAGACATTACAATCATAATGGTATTTTTATGTTAGAAAGCACTGTAACTATGTATTTATTATCATTTATCGCTGTTAATTTTATGAACATAACTAGTTAAATCACAATAGAATTTAAATTACATAATGTCGTAGAACATTTAATAAGATAACTTTCATCCAAAAGTTCCCATAGAGAGCTAGGTATATTCATGCGGGCTTAGGCGGGCTATGCTGCCACAGTATAAAAATTATACGGTAGCCTTTAAACTGATCGGGCAGTCACACTAATTGAGCGTGAATTGAGATTATTACTTTAGAGTTTACACACAAAACATTGCAGTTACACGTCGCGAGCGCAAAACTTGGATCAGAAATGTGTGGCGCCCGAATTTGATTTCATAGGCAGAGGTTATTACGGTCAATTTTTCATCAATCTGATCCATCAATCCTGTAAAGATTGACGAAAAATTGATCGTCTAACCCACGGATTGATGTTTTGATCATTTTTTTAAATGTACACATAATAGTACTTTTTATAACCATCAATATTCCGTCAATCAGATTGATGGATCAGATTGATGAAAAATTTACCGTATAACCTCTGCCACCAATACGTAACTGGCGTATCCTACTAATCCTACTAATATTATAAAGGCGAAAGTTTGGATGTATGGATGTATGGATGTATGGATGTATGGATGTTTGTTACTCTTTCACGCAAAAACTACTGAACGGATTTTAATGAAACTTTACAATAATATAGCTTATACATCAGAATAACACATAGGCTATAATTTTAACCGACTTTCAAAATGGAGGAGGTGTTATGTTCGTTTTTTTATGCTCAACGATTACTCCGCCGTTTATGAACCGATTTTCAAAATTTTTCTTTTGGTGTATAGGGCATTATCCTAATTTGGTATCATGTTCACAAAAATGGTGACCTGATGAAGGAATCCATGGGTAATCGAGGGAACTCCTCAAAATTCATATGGAAATATGACGTGGTGACTTTGGTTTCATGAGAAGTATTCCGAGCATATGCTAACAAAAAGTAAGATTTTGGACCCAGTGACACCCACCCATGGTTCGGAAGCTGCTGGGAGAACTCCTGACTCTTTATAGATACACGTTTGAGAGTTTCGGCGTTGATTTAAGATCGGAAAGCAGATGCTACTATCCAAATTACATTCGTCATCATCATCATCATCATCACTACCATATTATACCATCAAGCTGCATCGTCCCATGATACGTTTCATAGTATTTTTAGCTACTAATATTATAAAGGCGAAAGTTTGGATGTATGGATGTATGGATGTATGGATGTTTGTTACTCTTTCACGCAAAAACTACTGAACGGATTTTAATGAAACTTTACAATAATATAGCTTATACATCAGAATAACACATAGGCTATAATTTTAACCGACTTTCAAAATGGAGGAGGTGTTATGTTCGTTTTTTTATGCTCAACGATTACTCCGCCGTTTATGAACCGATTTTCAAAATTTTTCTTTTGGTGTATAGGGCATTATCCTAATTTGGTATCATGTTCACAAAAATGGTGACCTGATGAAGGAATCCATGGGTAATCGAGGGAACTCCTCAAAATTCATATGGAAATATGACGTGGTGACTTTGGTTTCATGAGAAGTATTCCGAGCATATGCTAACAAAAAGTAAGATTTTGGACCCAGTGACACCCACCCATGGTTCGGAAGCTGCTGGGAGAACTCCTGACTCTTTATAGATACACGTTTGAGAGTTTCGGCGTTGATTTAAGATCGGAAAGCAGATGCTACTATCCAAATTACATTCGTCATCATCATCATCATCATCATCATCACTACCATATTATACCATCAAGCTGCATCGTCCCATGATACGTTTCATAGTATTTTTAGCTACTAATATTATAAAGGCGAAAGTTTGGATGTATGGATGTATGGATGTATGGATGTTTGTTACTCTTTCACGCAAAAACTACTGAACGGATTTTAATGAAACTTTACAATAATATAGCTTATACATCAGAATAACACATAGGCTATAATTTTAACCGACTTTCAAAATGGAGGAGGTGTTATGTTCGTTTTTTTATGCTCAACGATTACTCCGCCGTTTATGAACCGATTTTCAAAATTTTTCTTTTGGTGTATAGGGCATTATCCTAATTTGGTATCATGTTCACAAAAATGGTGACCTGATGAAGGAATCCATGGGTAATCGAGGGAACTCCTCAAAATTCATATGGAAATATGACGTGGTGACTTTGGTTTCATGAGAAGTATTCCGAGCACATGCTAACAAAAAGTAAGATTTTGGACCCAGTGACACCCACCCATGGTTCGGAAGCTGCTGGGAGAACTCCTGACTCTTTATAGATACACGTTTGAGAGTTTCGGCGTTGATTTAAGATCGGAAAGCAGATGCTACTATGCAAATTACATTCGTCATCATCATCATCATCATAGCTACCATATTATACCATCAAGCTGCATCGTCCCATGATACGTTTTATATTTTATAGTATATTTTAATTTTAATAGTATATTTTAATAGCATTTTTAGATCGAGACTCGAGTTTGTCAAGCGATTTAAAAAAATATATACTAATATTATAAACCTGAAGAGTTTGTTTGCTCAAACACGCTAATCTCAGGAAGTACTGGTCCGATTTAAAAAAAAATTCAGTGTTAGCTCATTTATCGAGGAAGGCTATTTAATATTACTTACGCTAAGACTAATAGGACCGAAGAATCAGAGAAAAATGTGGAAAAAACCGGGAAAATTAATAGAAAGGGAAAATTTATCTCACGAAGTACTGGAGCATTTTTGATATTATGTGTCACAGATCTCACACACTCTATACGTAGACTACGTGAAGGGACATAACTCATAAGGATTTTTTTGCGGGAAAATGTACGGTTTTCGTAAAATTCCTAATTTACGCGGGCGAAGCCGCACGGGACATCTAGTCTCTCATAAATCTGGAGTGTGTTCCTAAACTAAATCAGCGTCGATTTTTTTTCTCCTTATTTGAAAAGTAGGAACGTGTTCGTAACGCGACGGCGCGGCGCGGTCCTATAGGCAGAGGTTATGTAACCACGGTTATACGGTCAATTCTTCATCAATCTGATTGACGGAATATTGATGGTTACAAAAAAGTTCATATTAAAAAAATAATCAATCCATCAATCCGTGGGTTAGACGATCAATTTTTCGTCAATCTTTACCAGATTGATGAAAAATTTACCGTATAACCTCTGCCATTTAAAATTAATTCCAAAAACAGCACATTTTCGATCTTGGAGTTTTAGTTAATCAGCACCCGTTTTGCGTTGGTTTGACTAGTTGACAGAATTGAAGTAAGAGCCAAGAGGTATACGTGTGTCGTGTACTATCAAAGAAGTTGATTCATGTACAAGCAGATAGCGAACCTACGTATTTTAGTCGCGTTTTTTCAAGCCCACTGCCCAGCTGACAGATCACGTACATTATCCGACCAAGTGACGTAGGTCTGTCAACTGCCTATGAATTAACTTCGATGGTACATACGTATAGTTCGACAAGGCTCTACATGAACGTGGCGAGAAAAGGAACTAAGCGCTTCTATCATACAAAAACGTCATTTTTGACATGTGTTTGACAGTTCTCCTTTACCAGCAACGCTGTAACCTTGTCGGACTATGACGGATTGTACTTTACTATAATGACAGCTATTGGCGCCAGCTGTACATCGCGTCCTAAATATCTCGACGAAGTTGTGACCTTGTACAATAGGCCGGTTTACATTTGAATACAAAGCATTCATTGACCGGTAACTTCCGAACTAAGCGGATACTGGAATGAGGCAACTGCTAAAGACTACTAGCTACTAGTACAATTGTACTATTATCTATTCTGTGCTACTAGCAAGATCCATATTCCAATCCACATTCCATACTGATATTATAAATACGAAAGTCTGTCTGTGTGTTACCTCTTCACGCCCAAACCGCTGAACCGATTTTGCTGAATATTAAAATAATTATTATAGCTCGATACTATAATAATAATAGCTCCCACACCGGTTTCGGTGACAGTGGCCGGTTTCATTGAAACCAGGCCAGCTACGCAGGAGTAATTTTATAGTGCCCAAGTGTGTGCGCAGTACACAAGAGCACTCTCTATTCCTTTACTCTCATTTAAACCCAGTGGGACGGCAGACCGACAAGACCGGCGAGAGATCAGGCGCAGGACCGACTTTACATGCCCATCCGACGCATGGATCATCTTACTTGTCAGACAATCAGGTGATCAGCCTGCATTGTCCTAACCAAACTTGGAAATAACATGTTTCCAACGCGGGAATCGAACCCACGACCTCCGAGTCAAGAGCCGCGCTCTATACCACTAGACCACGGAGGCGTTACTATGAGTCCCATAGGATACTTTTTATTTATGCCAGAAGAATGTACGATCCCCGCGGGGTAAATGAATTTTGGCGCAATCATCTAGTTAAAAATTTAAAATCTATATCACTCAATATTGGGCCTGCCGTCTGTGGTTTTCTTGGAGCGTCTTCCTGATTGGTCTTACGCTTAAATAGCTTTTTATCCAATCAAGCTATTGAACGTATTTATTTAAAACTTCTGTCGAATTACGCAGAAAGTAGAAACCATGCCAATACCAGCATACTATCTAGTATCTAGTAACTAGTCTTTGTTTAAACAGTACCAGTATACTTAAATCTTCTTCTCTTTGTTTAAATAATAATAAAACTTCTAAAAAAAGGTTTAAGTTGGAGCCTTCTTAGATATTATCAGAGTACCAAGTCTTCCGTATTATAAGTCTAGGTACCCGTATTTTTCTAGATTAACAAATAAATACAATAGAACAGTGGCTATTAAAATTGATTCCCTAAGGTAACGAACTTCTACTGTTTTTTAACGATCATTGGTTTCCTTTTAATGTGCCTGTAAAATGTTGCTTTTAGCTGAATTGATGATTCCCAGAAGATTCGCTAGTAAAGTCTCTGATGGCCGGCTTCTAAGGTTTATTGACAGGAGTAGCTATTCACTAGCTGCTATAGACTAGCTTCACTCTGAGATTTTTCAAAATATTATATTCTCCATCTTTTTTGATTGGTTATCGTCAAAAGTTTACATATTAACTATTGAAAAGATAAACTGCAGTTCACAAAGAACCTCACAAACTAGGCACTATGGAAAGAAGTGAGATTGACCTGGCAGTAACCCGGCATGGCATGGCGCGGGCGGTTAAAATAATCGGCCAAATGCGAGTCAGACTCGCGCACGAAGGGTTCCGTACCATTATAGAGCAAAATTAGGCCAAAAAATATTGTTTTTTGTATGGGAGCCCCTCTTAATTTTTATTTTAATATTACTGTTTAATATTAAAGTACACAATATGATAATTATAACTACGGTAAGGACTTTGTGAAAAATTCAAGTACCTACCTGTTGCCATTACTGATAGGTACCTTTATAGAGCAAAAAGGCCAAAAAAATCACGTTTGTTGTATGGGAGCCCCCCTTAAATATTAATTTTATTCTGTTTTTAGTATTTGTTGTTATAGCGGCAACAGATAATACAATTAATCTGTGAAAATTTCTACTCTCTAGCTATTACCGTTCTTGAGTTACATCCTGGAGACACACAGACATACAGATGGACAGACAACGAAGTCATAGGTCACGTTTTTACCCTTTGGGTACGGAACCCTAAAAACCACCTTGATACACAATATCAAACCGAACGATACGATTCGATACCTCGTGATTCACGCGACTCGCATTTCTTAAAACTAGTTCCAGATGTACAGTTAGATAATATTGTATCTCGAGTCTTGTAGATATTATATTAATGACAGCAAATAAAGGATCGATAAAATTCCGTATTGAAAGTGCGGCCATTGACATTTAAGATACCTACAAAGACTTCGGACACGAGCAGAACCCCTCCTTTCGAGGTCGGTAAATTATTGTTAGGTGAATTATTATTAACGCGCCGTCATACATCGGTTGTCACGTTTTGACCGTAGTAATTTGGAGCTTACCTTATTCTGACGAGTTTCCAACTTTCTTCCGACTACGGCCGAAGTCCGACCATATCCTTTAGGTACAACAACTTGAGAACACGTATAGGTATTATGTATCTACACCAACAGAACTTCTCGTTCGCCACAGATGAATCACCAAGAATGCACTGGATGAAACTTCAGAAAACTTTCACAAAGTAACACAAAACATAACCAGTAACACCACGATTACGACTCGGCATATTTTGAATCGATTACAGAGACGCACTCCCAATTATTCGATAATGACAAAGTTTTCGGAGCGAAAAACGCGACGCGAGTGCCCCGCATCACACCCGACGGCTGACTGCTCGACTTGTCAAACGAGTATAACCCAGCCGAGTCGGAGAGACCCACGCGCGCGCGATCTTCCTCGTTATCTCGATAACTTCTCAACTTTGTCGCGTTGGCGCAAGTGAAAACTATAAACAAGTTGAAAAACTTTTTGTAGGTACTTTTGAATGCTCACTTTTCTTTTAAATTCATTTGCTGTGTTCATTTGTAATATTAGGTATAGTTTATTAAAATGGCGCGTGATTTTAAGCGTCAATACAGCAGGATCGTGTTTTGTTTTTGTAGCAGGCACGAACTTGGAGCTATAAATAAAGCAAAGTTAGTTTTGTACGTAAACCCTATGCTCGAGCATGGCACAGAGTTCTCACTTCGCGATTTATTTTTTTTGCTGGCTCTGCGTTAGAAAGAGAGGGGTAGCTGTACCTGCGTTTTACGGCCCGGTTTTTTACTTTTTTGGTCCATAAAATATTAACTGTACCTCTGCACCAGTCTGCAAGATCATGCAAGATCTTCAACTTAGAGAATGATCTTTAAAATATATTAAGTAAAGTCCTCCATAATTCGAGGAATTTTGTAGGGTCAGCAACAAGTGGCGATGATAGAAAAGGCGTAGGTAGGTAGTAGGTACCTTTTGATTAATATAGTATTAAATATATACTTAATCATAAATTATACTTAATCAAAGGGCGTACCTTACTACAATAATAATTTATTATTACATAGGTAAGTACTTGCAGGCTTAAATCGTTTTTTGCTTTTACGGGGTACCCTCGAAATTCTCATACTTATAGTTAGGGAATGCAAATCTCGCGAGATTGGGGATCAAGCGAGATCCCGCGAGTTTACGAATTAAATACCGCGAGATCTCGCTAATTTCTCTCGCGAAGTGGTGAATTAGCCCCTTAAAGTTGCGATTGAATATTACTTATAGTCGAATATTATGTATGTATGAACTGGGATGATTAAGGTGTCTACCCTTGCTCGGAAAGTTTTCTTGGCAAAAAGTAATGATATCCCACCAAAAACATAAATGTAAATGGAGAGCCAAGTTCCATACAAACTTATTCTTGTCTATGGTCTTCGCCGTAAAAAGGATGGAGATCTAAATAAGTGCCAAGTTTCATGGAAAATCGAAATATATGTATGTATAGGAACCAAATAACATTATGAACAAATAATAGAGTCTATTTCTTTGCTTTATTGAATATCTATAACAATTGATGTTATTTAAATAATGTGAGATCTTAAACTAGATTAGATTTGACTTGGCTAGTTTTCACCAGAATTAAAATGTTTAATAACTTTATGAAATGACTGATGTAATGAAAACCGGCCAAGTCAAATCTAATCTAGTTTAAGATCTCACATTATTTAAATAACATCAATTGTTATAGATATTCAATAAAGCAGAGAAATAGACTCTACTATTTGTTCATAATGTTATTTGGTTCCTATATATTATACATATATTTCGATTTTCCATGAAACTTGGCACTTATTTAGATCTCCATCCTTTTTACGGCGAAGACCATAGACAAGAATAATGTTTGTATGGAACTTGGCTCTCCATTTACATTTATGTTTTTGGTGGGATAGAGTTTACTGTGAAAGTCACAGTAAACTCTATACGTGGCACTGGCACCCACAGCACCCATAGTCCCATACTTAATACATACCCTAAGCCCTGTATTAAGTATCTAGTTTTGTGACAGCCTGTACAGGGCCCCCGCTGCCATATTATGTGCAATGTGTGCAATGTACACGAGCGCCATCCTCTAGGGGCGCCAAATCGTCATCTTTAGAAAACCAAGGACCCAAAAAATTTGCCTAAAGGGGCGCCAAAATCCTTCGTTTGCACACAGGCGCCAGTAGCCCTTACGGGGGCCCTGAGCCTGTATACAGCTAGTATACACAATGATGAATGTGTAATAATTATTGTGAAAACTTCAAGTGTCTACCTGTTGCCATTATTAATAGAATATAGGTAGACCGTAGACCTACCTATATTCTATTAATAATGGCAATGTACTATAGATTACAATCTATGAAAATTTCAGAAGTCTAGCTATAGTGGTTCTTGAGATACAACGGCGGCAGACAGACAGACGGACAGACGAACAGACAACGAAGTCTTAGCAATAGGGTCTCGTTTTTGCCCTTTGGATACGGAACCCTAAAAAAACTAATCTTCGAACGCCTAATCTAATCCTTTCGGCTTTATTTAGGGTCCTTTACATTTTGATGACCGGCTATCGAAAATGAGTAAAATACCATTGCTAGGGCTTTCCTCTGTTTTTGAAGATGAAAGCTACGATGAAAGCTACCTAACATTTTCCGTGACTGGTTTTCAAAATTTGGATTTTGGAACTATTATAAATAAATAAAAAGGCAAGGAGGAAAGATTTTCTTTAATAAAATATAAATATTTTTTATTAAAGAAAATCTTATTTATTTAACAGCTATAAAAGTAAACTGTGAGATTCCGGAATCCGTAGGTCTCGCAATTTCCTTGCTCGCTGCAAGGTGTAAATCATCACAGAGGTCCGGTGTACAGATAAATAAATGTTTTATACACTTTTATATTGCATTCAAGTCCCTTCTTCCGTGAACAACAATCTCCAATAAATATACTTTTATTCAATAAGCGAAAAGTAAACAGCTGTATTGAAATGAATAAATTCTATTTGTGTTTCAAGACGGATGCCTGCAAAATAAAAATAGTAACACGCATAAATACATTTAGCACGGTTCAACGCCTAACATAAATAAATATAGGCGCATTGAATTGAATTTTTAAAATTTAAGCGATGAAATAAGTAACACCTACAATTTAAATTAAAATATAAATTTTCGCCTCATTAATATCACATGGTAGGATACACTGTTGCTCATGATAAAATATGTGATAAAATAATAAAATTATTGAACGCTTGTGGAGCTCATATTTCGAGAAGTGACGTCCGTTTATTGGTTTTTTGTGGCACAGTCGAGTTGTTCTTCAAAGAAAGGAATAGAAAATTCAATAAATGGAAGTGTCAGGGTCGTACACTTGAATTTAGACGCCGCGCCGACTATAATTTCTGGTCTGTCTCGTAAAACCTTTTTTTTAAATAATTTAAGACATGATTTATTCGCATTCAAATAAATCATGCAAACAAAAGCTTAAAATAATTTAGAGTTGACGATAAGGCGTAGGTATGTGATACGGGTGGCTTTATTGCCTTGTCAAATTTCTCCGACTGTCCTTCGTCATACCCAAACAGGGCCTAGGGAGGGGCCAGCCCAGGGAGGGCCCAGGGAGGGCCAGGGTGGACTTTGGCCCTAATATCAATTACACGGCAACATATTATACGCGGATTATACAAAATCACAGCATTAATTCAATTCTGCACGATTAGGGGATTTAAATAGCAACAGTATTTGGATTTCTATAATAATTAAATTAGTATTTGTGTTATCGAGAGCCCTTGGCTGATAAGTACGGTCGCGAGTTCGAGTCCGCGGTCATGGGTGTTATTACACAGTTGACAGTACTAATATTACTACTGTAAGTACCTATCATTAAAAAATCAGCCAAGTGCGATTCGGAATCGTAGCGTTCCGTGCCACGTAAAAACAAACTAAATATATGAACTGCCAAAGAATTAAATTACACTACACAAGGTAGTATAGACTATAGGTACAGCCACAGAAATAAATCAAGATATATTTCTGTGGGACAGTGGGTACAGCCGTGGTCTGGTAGTGCATGCCTTCTATAAAACAGAGGTGAGCGTAATTTTGTGAGCCGTGAGTCGCAGAATTTCGGTCGCGTAAATTATTTTTCAACTAATCATGGCTCACAAAGAATCATGGCCAAATTTGTATAGGAGCTGGACTCGACTTTTATTTTTGATGTCCCAAAATAAACTATAGTTAGATTGGATTGTTTTTATGCTCTAAACATAATTCCGTTTGAGAATTATGTCTAAATAGCCACGATTTTTTATAATAATTATTAACGTTTACAATTATTTTGAGGTTAGACTTAAGAACTACCTTTTTTCCGACGGTGTAGGCTACAAGTGTATATTCGGCGATCTCGTTTCTAATTATTTCAATTTTTCCTAGAGTATTACCCAAAAAATAGAACGAATGCGAATGATCGCCGGCTGTCAGAACATAATATGAAAGACAACAACGAAACTGATCTTTTTTTTGTGGCTATTTATAGACACATTTCTAATGTTTTTCGATGCCTTAAAATATTAGGAAGTTTTTGCTACCAATGGCATATCGGGACGCCACCGCCCACCTGGTACGATTTGGCCATTGTTCATTAAGCTCGTGTGCATGAAGTAGGAGTTACCCTAAATGAAAGGAGTAAAATCAAACAATACACAACTGTAAAAAAATATATTCAACAATACACAGATATCACAGTTCGGTTTTGATGTTGCAGATCTTGTAGTAATCGTGTTCGGGCAGGGCGTACTCCAGGGTGCTCTCCCGGAACCGGTCGAAGCTGGTCTCACCGCTGGCGAAGTGGAGCTGCTGGACCCTGGACTCGCCGGCGTGAGGGAGGTAGATCGGCTGGAAGATTGGTTTATATGAGAGGTGGATTTATAAGAAGTTAAGGGATAGGCATGTGAATACTGTTTTTTAGCCTGCGTTTACAATTTACATTTTAGATGAATTTCGCTTCTTTGCTTGTCTACGGTAGTTGAATAATTTCACCTCTGATAGGATATTCAGTCCGACAACATGATTAAAAACCAATATGTACTATCATACCAGGTCCGAAGAAAACAGTGCAGAATATGCACTGTAGCTTAGGCCTTATTAACATGAGGTCCAGAGAGAAGAACCAGCAGGCGCTCACCGGCGGAGTCGACGTGGTGCAAGCTCACGCGATCCCGCGGCCCTAGTAGAGTGCCGCCGAGTTTAGGCTGCGTCCACTACCATCTTTCGGGCGCAGCAGAGACCCACATACTTGCCGACTGAACATTCCCCGTAATGATGCTTAAAAGCATTAATTTCTCGGCGAAAAAAGACCTTATTTATATTTTGTATACTCACTAATACTGTCAGCTCTCCCGAGCTAATGGATCTATACAGTTCGAGCCCGAACAGCGAGCCGTATTCGGGGATGCTCTGCTCTTGACGCTGCACCTTCGACACCTCCATCAGCGCGCCGATGTTGAAGTCGTGGGAGGAGAACATGCGGAACCGCTTTTTGACCGTCTTGCCTTCGGCCAGGGCGCTGGCTGCCTCCAGGAAGTCGTTGAGGATCACGCCTGAAAGGTGGTTGAATGAGAGTCAGGGGGATATCGCTTTCTGCATACATTTTCTACCTCTAAGGGCTCCCATACACATAACTGCCAATTCGCATCGCATTGCAAATATCTGCGACAAAGCTGATAATAAAAATGACATTGCGATGCGAAGTCGCAGCTTTGTGCGGGAGCTTTAGGGTCAATTCAGACCGCAACGCGACGAGGCGAGGCGCGACGCGACGCGACCTAAATTTTTATGGATTTGACAGATGTCGTCAGCGTGAGACGTCTTGCGAATCTGTCAAATCCATACTAATTTAGAAATGCATCTACGCGTCGCGTTGCGGTCTGAATTGACCCTTAAGTCAAAAACGACTTATCAATGAAATCATAATAACTGCATTGTGTATATTAATTACCTTACTAATAAACGTTGTATAAGCTTTGAATAGTTATTCAGTGTTTTGTTCCTGTTACACAAGTGACATTTGTAATTGGATTGAAGAAGACAAAACACTGAATAACTATTCAAAGCTTATACAGCGTTTATTAGTAAGGGCCTATAAGTTTTATCTGATTTTAGGCAAAAATCTTGATTTAATTTCTTTCCTACCACAGCGCCTAAATTTTATAACAGGTTAGATTCGTAAATAGCCCTGTAAGGTCATTGCTAGAAAATATTTGTGAAATGTGTAAAATGAATGTGTAAAAATATGAAATCAATTTCATGACGACATTTGCATCGTTTAAGAATTTTAAGATGCCTTAAGTCTAAGATGATAATGTTATTAATGCCTCCATAACCCATATTGATATACGCTAAGCAAAGTCACTGGCCTACCTCCGCCAATTTTCTTCATCTCCTCTGTTCTGAAGTACAGTCTGTACGCCAACTTGGCAGCTTCTTCCAGTTGTGGCATCAAGGGCTTGGCCCATTTTGGAATTTCCAGACCCATGGCTGCCTGCAAAAAAAGAGTTCAACTTTTTTATAGTTTGACCAAAATGCAATGCCGGATTTATATTTTTATGAGTTAGGCCACTTTATTTCTGTCGCCCCAGGTACGAAATCTGCCGCCCGTCCCCTAGGGCGCTGCCGCCTCTGCCCCCTAGGCCGAGTCTTATATTACGGCCTTTTCATTAATCCAGGGCTGCCAAAATATGGATTACTGTCCAACAGAGCTTTGCATCTTTTTTTTTTCATTGACAATGAAAATATAAAAAGTTTATTTTATTTCTAAATAGTTAAAAATTAACACTTCTAGAACGTCTACATTGATGCAGTACCACAGGTAGTGTTAGTAAAAAAAATTTAATTCAAAAATCAAAAAACCCGACTGCAATACAATATTAATTAAAAAGACCGAAATAAGACCTAATTCTGCCGGAGACGTCTCATCCATGTTTTAAATGATACGTCTCTTGCTTACGAGTTTCATTCTAAACTGCTGAAAAATGTAGAAGAAGAAAGTGGATTACAAAATGCAATCGGAGGCATGTCGCACCAAGTTTCTCAAACAACCACAGATCACAACAAACTTGTATAAGAGCAGTCGGATTTATTTCGTTTATTTCATTAGTAAGTCAACTAGTGTCTAGTACTAAGTAATCTCAATAAGTAATAACTAATAACCTTTGAGACGCGATACGGATATCAAACTAGCGTGACCTCGTGAACCCTGCTCGGGACTCTCTAAATCCAATTACCCAAATTCCATAACCATTTAATCCAATGATATCCCAAGTTATTCCCAACCTAATAGCCCATAAACCCCGACCCCCATAGCTCCGCATACTCAAAGGAATAAATCACACGAAATCTGTATTCCAAAATATCAATGCTGACTCGGAGATCCGAAGTGATAAACTGCGGACTTGCTAAATCCTAATTTGTTTATGGTTTGAATGCTATGTGGCGATGTTGCAGAAAAAAGGTCATTATTCAAGTACTAAGGTTTCAAATTTTATGATTCAAAAGATGTCATTCTCCAAAGAATAGAGAACTTTCAACAATTTTTTGGGTTTTCAAGTGGGATTTTCAAGACCAGTAATTATAGTATCTACAAAATTTTCCGTTTTCCATAATACTAGCGTATAATATGCCTTAGTTATATCTTCACGTCTAAACTGCTGAATTGATTTTATGAATAAGTTATCCATTTAGATATGGGAAGTTCAGAAAAAGCATAGGGTATAGTTTTTACTGCTGGCCGCGAGAAAAACGAATTGACGACATCTAGTAAAAACTTACTTCACTCCGGTACAGATCGAACAAGATCTGGAAAAGGGTGACATCTTCAGCGAAGTCCCTTCCGGTGTTGGCCTTGATCACGGCGATCAGTTCGGTGTAGTTGGCGAACTCCTCGCGAAGGGACTGGGCTTTCGCGTCCGACATCAGCTGCTTGAAGTGCTGGCAGTTGGAGTAGAACCGGAGCTGGAAAGAAAAGAACGGTTATCTCACTCTTTAATGCATGAGTTAGAGAAGTACGGCCAGTATAGGCCACTTTAATTTCGCCGCCTATAATATGTACGAACTCTGCCACTATCCTAGGACGCTGCCGCCCATGGGCCATGGCCTTATACTGCAGCCTATACTTAACGTCGACGACCTCTGTGGCTCAGTTGGTGGGCTGTTGGTAGCTCAAGCCGGGGGTCACGGGTTCGAATCCCGCCGACGGAACAAAAAGTTTTCAAAGTTTCTGGGCCATGGACGTGTTAACCTTTCAAGCCCCAAGCGGTCGCAACTCGCATGCGACGGCGATAACAAAAGAAGAACAAAAGATTTCCAAGAATCTGTGATCGAGGGTTTAAATATGTGTATCATAATTATAATAAAAAATCTTAAATATATTATGTAATATGTATAGTATAAAAGTATTAAATATATTTCCGTTGTCTGGTACCTGTAACACAAGTCCTTCAGGTACTTAGCAAGGGGCCAGACCGACGTGGTGTGAAGCGTCCATAGATATACTTAAATCCAGGGCTGACGGTAGCAGGAATAAGAGGGCTAATAAGAGGGCTTATTCTTTATTCGGCCAGTAGGTAGGTACTAGCGGGGCAAGTGATGAAGCATAATATTTTGCTCTTTCAAAGTGGGATTGGAGCTAGTTGCTTGCTAGTTAGCAATTATGAAAGGCATAAAGGCTACAGAAAGTCAAAATATTTAAGTCCTAAAGATATTTCTTTAAATTCTAAAATGAGTTCAAATTTGAATTTATCCATAAAGCGGTTTCCAGATAATATTTCCTCAACTCTAAAAATAAATTCACCTTTAAAAATTTTACTTTGACATTCGGCTACTGAAAGTTTAGAAAAATTTATAATCCTCATTTAATGATCGCCAGCTGGCGACTTAAAAATGCGGATTATATAGTGCTTTAGAAATTAGAATATAATTTCTGAGGTAAACGTTATTGGCAAACGCAGTATCGCCTGGAGATCAGGGCTACTAAATATTTATAAGCTATCGGCTCTATCAGCTATCACACGCTTGTGTTACATTTTATACATTATGTAAAATACGCAATATAATAAATGTGATATTGGCATTTGCCACTGAATCGGAAAAATTATTGAATAAAGGCCGTCACAGACTTAGCTATAATATATATTAATATACCGTACTAAACACACTGAGACCAGAAATATATATTATAGCTGAGTGTGTGGTCATGCGAAAATTGTATAGAAAATATATAGTAATAAGCCTAGCTATAAACATATTAATATATTATATTATAGCTAAGTCGTTAACGTGTAAAGACGGGTACGATTGCTGAAGATATGTTTTTATGACGCGGCCTTCATTATTTTTGAGGTCATAGGGGCTAACAAGCAGGTGGAATGATGACTGATATTATGCAGTAACCCTGAATAGATAGCAACTGAAATATCGGTATCTTTTTCTTTATGGTTCATTTTATTAAAGGTGATGTGATTTTTTAAAATTAGTCCCAGGTTTCATCATCGTCATCATCGAAATATCATATATAAACATGACAGTTTTTTAGCTCCTGCAGTAACTGAAATCATATAAGCACGTAGGATACGGGAAACCACAAAATATTGTAACTGAAATCCAAGTATGCCAACCAACTAAGAGTACGCCTTGGTCAGCATCTCCAACCATTTCTTTTACTGAGTAACACTTCCATGGTGCGTTATTTCGAGGTTTAACTTACGTAATCTTCAGACAGCGGTATGGCGGTGTACGGCACGGGCTGCCAGACCTTCCCCAGACCATCGTCCCACTGCTGCTCCGGTTCCGGTGGGTACAGCGCCGACATGGCTATCATGGCGGTCATCTTCGTCCGCTCCTTGTCGGTGCTCCTCAGCATGATCTCATCCTGGAAGTAGATGTGGGAGAGCAGCTTCCAGCCTCGAGGCCCGTAGCGCTGGCGCAGGAATTTGCCGATCTGGTACGCCCTGCGTTTGCCGACCTGAAATTTATTGAAGTTTTTAAAGGCTGTAACTTAAGGAAAGCCAGAAATTGCACCTTACGAAACATTAATCTTTTACTTATTTAAACATGAGAAAGATATTGCATAGAATTATAGTATCAATGATGATTTAGCATAGCTAAATAAAATTTAAGGTATCAAAAGTAATCGATGCTGGCTTATACAAGTTAATCGGTAATAAAAACCTCTCATTTGATTAGGTCAGTACGTTCTGCTCGACTGATGCTCAAGGAAATCAATGATTTGTATACTTCATAGTTTACAAGGTAGGAGATATTGCCAGCAACTTATTTCGCATTAAAGAAAATACCGTGTATATTTTACTGCAATTGAAAGTCCACTCCATTCTCGTAATCTACTTTCTATCTTCTGTGCCATAATTTACCAAAATCATACCAACTTTGAAGAAGATGCAGTGCAATGCAGCTAACCGTTACCTTTTTGTTGTTTGTGGAAGATATTCTAGTTTTTTAACGGCATTCAATGATTGTGAACACTCACATTGGTAAGTCCCTCCAGACCCTCAATGTAGGTTATATTCCGGATCCTCTCCGGGTCCTCAGCCAGAGACAGCTCGTCAGCATCAGGAGACCGCTCTCCGTGCCTGTTCACCTGAAACCATTCAACAGATAACTCTTCAACGGGTGGATTAAAACTCACCACGAAGAAGTCTCTCAAGGATGCAATAGTATCTGAACGCCTCCCTGATCTAGTGGTATAGAGCGCAGCTCTTGACTCGGAGTTCGTGGGTTCGATTCCCGCGTTGGAAACATGTTATTTCCAAGTTTGGTTAGGACAATGCAGGCTGATCACCTGATTGTCTGACAAGTAAGATGATCCATGCGTCGAATGGGCATGTAAAAGTCGGTTCTGCGCCTGATCTCTCGCCGGTCGTGTCGGTCTGCCGTCCCACTGGGTTATGAGAGTAAAGGAATAGAGAGTGCCCTTTCTTGTGTACTGCGCACACATTTGGGCACTATAAAATTACTCCTGCGTAGCTGGCCTGTTTTCAATAAAACCGGCCACCGTGACCGAAATCGGTGTGGGAGCTATTATTATTAGTATCTGATCTAGTGGAATATGCATTGCCGATCCATGAATCCGAATTCTGTTATCCACTCCAAGTTAACTACATTGCCAAAACAAAGCACAAATATTTTCACTAGTGGAGCCGGCCTATTTGTGCCCAATCAATGCAGATGCAGATTTTTTAGAACAAAACCGCATTATCACCTGTTTTGTTTTTTCTTTGTATTAGATAACTGAACAATAACATTCTCACGTCATTCGCCGAGGTCGTTCGCGTACAGATATTATTTTTCTGTTATGTTACGTGCATCATTGCACAAAGCAAATAAAAACGACAGTATGATAATTTTATGTTTTTATGAACCTTCTCGTTCTCGAGTGCTGAAAAGATTGGTTAATCAATATCAAATATAACATAGATAGATAGAGAAAAGCAGAATTACATGAAGCTACTACTTAATATCTTTATTCTTTGTTTGTGTCGTTTTGCGCTTTCTAGAGGAGCAACTATAAAACCAAGTGACTTCAGAGTTCAGACCCACTCTTCAAGAGTCGTTTGGTATAGCGAATGTCAGATAAATTCAGACGAATACTAAAAAGTAATAACCCATAAGCAATATTATGTTATGAGATGTGAATCGACAACCGTTTCAGCGTGCCTATACCCAGTTCTCCACTTGATCCCCAAATCCTTGACAAGTTGCACTTACCACGAAAGCCAGCAACATCTCCCGATCCTGGCCTCGCCTGCTGGTGACGGAGGCGTCCGTCAGCTCCAGACGCACCAGCGCCAGAAGAAATAAGAGGAACATCATCGTCTGGAACAGAATAAGTATAGATTTTAGAGTGCAAATTAGTTACTGGCAGAAAGTCTGTGCTAGTTGCTGCAGTATCGAAGTTCTTTCCGTTTTTGTTCGGCGAAATATTGTTATCGCACGTGGAAGTGGTGGGACCGCAAGTTGCAGTCGGGACCGACTGCTCTAGAGCGGTCGCTGGCACTACCGACTTTTCTGACCGCTCAAGAACTGCTCGCTCGTCCGTTTATTGCGGATATGAATTTAGCTTGCAGTCGGTTAACGGTTTCGACTGCTGATGCTGTCCGTCTATGGCCGTCCTTAGTATGTTTCTGCTTACAGAGTACTACTTAGTACTACTTACTTTCTATAGAGTCGGTGACTGGTAAAATTGGATTTTTATGAAATTGTGCAGATAAATATTTTTTAAATCTATTTCTTTAGCTATTAGATGTTTTGTATTGTATATTATATTGTATTGTATATTATATTGTATTGTATATTATATTGTATTGTATATTAGATGCCTACTTAATACCTGCTTTATGGAAAAACCTCATTAGCGACTCATTTATTAAAAAAATAAGGAGAATAATCAAATGATACAGGAAGAATAAACTAAATCACGTGTCAGAAATAATGAGCAAGTAAAACCAGTGTAAAGGGCCCCCGAGACGATCAAACGGTTTGATTCAAACCTTACGTGTTTGATGCAACCGTTTGATGTCGGTTGGAACGGTTTGTCAAACGACACTGCGCAGTTTGGTTCAGTACGCGCTGTGGAGTACACGTCTTGTGACGAATAAATATTATTTTATAAAAGATAAAACAGCCGGCCGGTTCTGGAAATAGTACATACATACGCATCGAATTGATAACCTCCTCTTTTTAGTCGGTTAAAAATAATATCCTCCAAAGAATCATACAAAGTTTGTTCAAACGCATCGGAACACGATCAAACGGCGCGTCAAACACAACAAAAATATGAAATTTCATCAAACGAGCTTCAAACACGTAAATGTTTGACAAACCGTTCAAACTAGCTTTGTAAACGATCAAAATGGTTTGAGTCAAACCAAAATTTACGTGTTTGAGTCAAACCGTTTGACCGTCTCGGGGGCCCTTTAGAACTGTGAGGTCTCAATGAACGAGCTAATCTGCACGTGTATACAATCAGTTGACCTCAGCAGTCATCATTATCCACACTAAATACGTCGCTAAAAATATGATAAAACAATCTAAAAGTTAAATAATGTAAACAAAAGATAGTGTATCTCTAAAATTTTAATAGATACAATAAACGAGGAACTGTTACCAGAGTAGACAGAATTAAATACTGTTAAGGTGATATCAGACGGGTAATTTTTTGTTCATTTTCGTCTTTCATTTTGCATCTTTCACTCCGAGTGACACATCTAAACACAAAATGAAACATTAGTGCCGAATGAATTCATTAGTGAACCGATCCAACTATGTTGGATATTGTCATTCGGCATCTTTCACTGCCACGCCGAATGAACGAGAAATGAACAGTCTGAACACTGAGAGAACGATCATTCGGGTTTGGTCATTTTGTTTTGAGTCCTGTAGTCGACGGACGTCACGTGTTGACGACTCTAAACTTCCAAAACTATCACCTGTTATAGTTATAGGTATCTTAGTACAATTTGAAGTTTTATTCGGTTAGGTATGCTGTCTCTCATTAAAGTATTTTATTTCGTTAATAAAGGAGCAACAAGAAGCAAAAGTTCTTTAAATTTATTTTCATCCATTCGAAGATAATAATATGAATCAGGATCTTCAACGGCTAGTTCTCTCAACAATGTATTTGAAGCTTCTTATGAATTTCTTCTTTCAATCCATGGTTGGAGTTTGGACCCACCACCGGGCACCGTTGACGTTTTCTTTGCTTGTTTTTTGTCAACTCTTTGATTAAATGATCACGAGTTAAAGTCAATCCAAGACGCACGACTTCATTCGAGGAAATATTAAAAGAAAAGAAAAGTGAATGTTCTTTTCTTTATCATTCCCTATAAGCCGTGTGAACATAGAATGAAAGGAAAATGAAGCATTCACTCGAGTGAACAATCATCCGAGTGAACCGTCTGATATCACCTTTACTGAATGAACAGCTGTAAAATGAAAAATATAGTGATGTCATATTATTATGGTTAATGGAGTAAACTAATAATATTTTTCATATTAGTTAAATTACAACTTAAATTATAAGTTTAAAAGAGTGTCGTATCTTTTATTTCCTTAAACTTAAGTCGCTGGACCGATTTTGATAAATCTTGATTATTATAGTTTTGGGGAATACGATTAATAGTTTTATCCCAATTTAGTTGCTCATAATGTCTAGGGTTCGTTTAGAAATTAGATTAACAATATCTACATTCATCCTCTATAGTATAAACTCAAAGGTAACCTAAAGTAAAGGCAAAAAATAGCGATACAGTTCGAGTAAGCCTTTAAGGGCGTCACAGACTTAGCTATAATATATATTAATATACCATACTAAACACACTGAGACCAGAAATATATATTATAGCTGAGTGTGTGGTCACGCGAAAATTGTATGGAAAATATATAGTAATATGCCTAGCTATAAACTTATTAATATATATTATAGCTAAGTCTGTGACGGCCTTAATCCAGAAGATACACAAATCCACAAACTTCTGAAGCGATTATTGCACAGAAGTTTCAACAACTAAGAAGTTACTTGTATTCATTTTGTGTTCAAATCGTAACTTGAGGTACATAATAACCTAGATCTACTGATGTTAATGGAACTATAAACTTTCATGTTTCAAAACTTTGTCGTTATGAATGCAAACATATGATAATAATATATATTATGAATTAACTTGATGACGTCCGCAACTCCGTTGCGCCAAAATTAGTTTTTTTTATTAAATAAGGGGGCAAACGAGCAAACGGGTCACCTGATGGTAAGCAACTACCGTCGCCCATGGACACTCGCAACATCAAAAGAGCTGCAGGTGCGTTGCCGGCCTTTCAAGAGGGAATACGCTCTTTTCTTGAAATTTTGCAGGTCGTATAGGTCCGGAAATACTGCTGGTGACAGTTCGTTCCAGAGTTTTAGAGTGCGCGGCAGAAAGTTACGCGAAAGACGCACTGTGGAAGACTGCCACTCATCAAGGTGATGAGGATGGTATGTTTTTCGCGTGGGACGATGGCGAAAGGTTGCAGGTGGTATGATTCCGAACAATTCCTCAGAGCACTCCCCGTAATACAACCGATAGAGGATGCAGAGTGAAGCTACATCTCACTCGGCGTAATTCCAAGGGGTCCAAGCTGTTCGAAACACTATGGCAGTCAACAATTTGAGCGGCCCTTCGTTGGATACGATCCAGAGGGAGCAGTTGGTATTTTGGCGCCCCTGCCCAGAGATGAGAACAATATTCCCAGTTAGTTGCCCAGTTTATTTGGTAATTAGAAATTTGGTATGGAGATGCTTTAAGTCCCGGGAAAGGACATAGGATACATTTTATCCCGGAGAAATATTGTGCGGTTCCCGCGCGATAAACGAAAAAAAAATTTTGGCGCAACGGAGTTGCGGGTGTCATCAAGTATGCAGTACTTACTTTCGGAGTTTTTTCGGAACAGACGAACTATCTCTTTGGTATATATTATTATACTAGTAGACGTAATATAATATATATTCTATGTTAATTTATGCACTAATTAAATCTCATGCTGATGAATGATGATTATAATAATCTACTCTACAAAATTAAAACAATCAGGATAAAATAATTCAAGCATCGCAAATACCACTTTTTATTCAGAACCTTGACTGGAAGTTGAATAAGTTATAGGTTAACATTAATAATTGAATTACTTTTAACTCCTATTATAGCAAAGTAACTATGAAATTGTACAATTTTAACCTTTACTTTATAAAATACATTTGCTTTAAATATGGAGGGTTGAGATTTTATCGAGTGAATGTTTCACAGATTCATAGCTTTATAGTTAGGTAGTGTTTGCGTGTTTTTGGCTGGATTTGCGTATTTTGGTTTGGCCCTGCATATCACGTCATCGGCGGTCAATCGCTGCAGTTTATGACGTGATGGACGACCAATGGGCTGCTGCAGGCATAATACGTCAGCTAGACCAGGAAGGAAGATATATCCTATCTTATGCGTGAACAGGTAGAGCTTATGAGTTTCCTCTGAATCCTCTCAAAGAAAAGAGTCCTTCTTCTTTTAACATTTAGATAAATAACAAGATTTATTCGACTTTGCTTTGCTCTTATCGTTCCTAGTATACAAATTTCGATGGTGAATTTAACCTTCTTAGCAAAAATGTACGGTTCCTGCGCGATAAACGAATTTTAGTGCAGTGTAGTTGTGAACATCATCAGCTCGTACAAAATATATTAGCTTAATCGGTCAATCGAAGACGTAAGACTGCTGATAACGTAATTACTTCTAAAATATGTGGTAGTTATCAATAATTAGGCTGCCATTCGAATTTAATAATTGCAATTAATAATACAATTAAATTATGATACGGAAGCCACTGTCGAGCGTTATGATAACAAAATTATTTATATTTATATTCTATGTTTATGTTTATAAAAGTGTACTTTGAGTTAATTATTTAATACTCTATAAAAAATTAATAAAAAATTAATACAAAATATTATTTTGCGTGCTCTGCGAAAGGACCGTATTTAAAGTCATTAGGGTCAGTTACACCAAGACGCGACGCGGCAAACATGAAAAATGTTCCCCAAAATTCCCCAAAACTCTATATTGTTTCGCGGGAATCAAAATATAGACTACTATCCACACGTCAAACATCAGTCATCACCATTGGATCAGCGTACTACTGTTGTCTGTTACTTCTTTTTTTTTTAAATAAATAAGTGGGGAAAACAAGCAAACGGGTCACCTGACGGTAAGCAACTACCGTCGCCCATGGACACTTGCAACATTAGAAGAGCTGCAGGTGCGTTGCCGGCCTTTTAAGAGAGAATACGCTCTCTTCTTGAAGGTTTGCAGGTCGTTTAGGTCCGAAAATACTGCTGGTGACGGTTCGTTCCAGACATGTTCCAGAGTTTTACAGTGCGCGACAGAAAGTTACGCGAAAAACGCACTGTGGAAGACTGCCACTCATCAAGGTGATGAGGATGGTATGTTTGTCGCGTGGGACGATGGCGAAAAGTTGCAGGTGGTTCGAGCGGCCCTTCGTTTTATACGATCCAGAGGGAGCAGTTGGTATTTTGGCGCCCCTGCCCAGAGATGAGAACAATATTCCATAGGAGGCCGAACCTGGCGCCTTGTAGAGCTGTAGGCGTTGGTCCGGACTGAAGTACTGTCTCGCTCTGTTAAGAACACCAAGCTTCTTCGAGGCTAACTTGGCCTTACCCTCTAGATGATATCGGAACTGGACTTCGCTCGATATGTTGACGCCAAGTATCTCAATGCTAGGGCAGAGATGGTTAAAGATGTGCCCTCGAAACGAGGATATACGACCATTGGTGACTTTGCTCAAGGAATGGGGTCACAATCTAAGCAGGAAACAATGGGCTGAGACCCCTGGCCTTGAATACTCCAAGGCACTAATCCCTGGCTTCAACAAGAAACTATCAGAATTAGTGCTCACCTTGGGTAGGAACCAATTAAGAATTCTTACCAGAAGCCTAACTGGGCACTGCAAGCTCAACAAACACCTAAACAGAATGGGTATTTGTACAACAACATCATCTCAAAGGAACGAAAAGTTCCTTTATACTTCGCCGAATATATTTTTTTTAGTTGATCGACTATTACTCAATAACTTAAGAAGTCTTCTTAGCCGTGATAGTTTTCCTTTTAAATTCAGCATATTTCCTACTCCCGTGAATTTTTTCACATTTCCAGAAGCAACCGCTTAGCTGGTAGAAGGGGGGGACACTGGACTCTAACGATTTTTTCCACTTTAAAACTTAATATTTCACAAATAGATCCCTAAATCGGAAAATAATATATGAATACCAAACAATAGTAACATATAGCTTAAATGACTTCCAATGATAGGTGAAATACAGCATGTAATGGCGACAAGGAAATTAGTGATGAAAATGAGATGAGATTGAGATGAAATGAGGTGAGAAACGATTGTTACATAACAAATTATTTCCTAATACAAAACAAGAAAATTAACAAAACCTATCACTTAACTCCTGAATTTTCTCACTTTATTAACCTATCGTACTTCAACGAATACTTCCAGACTAAAATTGGTCAAATCGGTTCTGCCGTTCTCTAGTTTTAGCATGACTTCGAAAAAAAATTAATGTCAACAGATTTAATCTTGTATGGATATTACTTTATTCTGGAAAAACTTTAGTTAAAGATATTTATTTAGAGGTAAAGTCGTACGAATGGATGTCAGATGGGAGTGTGCTAGCTACCAGTAAAATCTAGGTCACAGCCGACACCTAACACTACATCTCAGATGTCTGGACCTAAACTGCATCGGACTTTTGCATTCCCGCAACGGATTTGTGGCTTTTGAACTGTATTTTATAAAACTTTACTATTTATTATATTATGTTAGAGCTATTATTATAGGCCAAGGGTGTAACAAAACTAAGTGAAAATACTTTAGGGTGTGTACGTGTTTCTTGTTGAGAGTTCACTGTGAAAGTAGCAGCGCTGAAAGATCATTTTTTTTACTTTTGTATAGGCAAGCGGCCCAGCGTCACGAGTTTCCCCATACAAAGGTGAAAAAAAAACTTTGGTCTTTCAGCGCTGCTACATAGAGTGAACTCTCTACGATGAACATGTACACACCCTATGGTATTATCACTTACGTTACGTTTGGCACAGTTTTGACACCGGCTTGTAGTATTTAAAGGTGATGCCGCGTTAAAGTAAAAAACCGTGTTGGATATGTAACAGCAAGAAATGGAAAGGGAAAAGCGGCAAAATCGTTTTTGTCGCGTTATTTGAAAACCATAAATATGTTTCATATAAGCTGTGGGTAAATCAAAGTGCATGCTTGAACCAATCTATGTACAAATTTTTTAAGCTTAAATCACTCTCCTCTGTTGGCAAAATTAGAATCTTTTTTTTTACAGAGGTCTTTTTAATTGATTATTCTGTGTTATAAAAGTCGTGTTATGCTATGGGTAATTCAAAGAGAAAGACATGATGAATACTGACAGTGAACTTTAATTTCTTAGTTTTAGTCATTGCTGAGAAAAATCGATATCGCTACAGCCAAATTATCAAGGTAGTTAATACTTATTACCGAAAGGAGCGTAATCTGAGCTATGTTTCAACGAAATACCATGGCGGCGGCGCAACCACTGAAAAGAGTAGAAATAGAGCGCAACCAAACGGACACTTTGAGTCTACTTTATTTAATTTCTGTGATATATATCTATTATTATCTATACTAATACCATAATTGCGAAAGTCTGTCTGTCTGTCTGTCTCTATAATATGTACAGCTGTATTTTTGGTGACGAGCCCAGTGCCTGATCTAACCATTTTTTCGCTCCGGGCAAATATCATTTTCGCCGCCCTTTATACAACATATATTTGTGGGGGGATAATGGAGGGGGATTGTTAAAATTAAAAAGTAAAATACTTAAATATTTCCACTAGCAAACTTGAAGTAAGTTGGTGGGTAAAATTCTCAAACTTGGGTTATGGATGGCTAATGGCTAGGTTAGAATAAGTAAATTTTGCCGCCCCCGCCCCCTCCTCATTTTTGCTGCTCTGGGCAAAATGCAAATGCTCGGCTCGCACCTCCTTAGATCGGACCCTGGTGACGGCGCCTGGTTGCGTGTTGTCGTGCAATGTTTTTTTTATGAAGTAAGGGGGCAAACGAGCAAACGGGTCACCTGATGGTAAGCAACATCCGTCGCCCATGGACACTCGCAGCATCAGAAGAGCTGCAGGTGCGTTGCCGGCTTTTTAAGAGGGAATAGGGTAATAAGGGAGGGTAGGGATGGGTAGGGAAGGGAATAGGGGAGGGTAGGGAAGGGAATAGGGTAGGGCCTCCGGTAAACTCACTCACTCGGCGAAACACATCGCAAGCGCTGTTTCACGCCGGTTTTCTGTGAGGACGTGGTATTTCTCCGGTCGAGCCGGCCCATTCGTGCCGAAGCATGGCTCTCCCACGTCTTTTCGTTTCCAAGGAAATTATAGCCTTAACGTCAAATAGGATAATTATATGTAAACATGCATTCCCTGAAAGTAAGAAGCTATGATGCCACAGACAGACACAAATAAGACTTTTAACTTGCAACATGAAACTGTTGTCGTTCGGGGGAAAAACTGCAACACGATTTTGGTACCATGTAATAATTGTATAATATTTTATTATGAATATTTTTAGATAAGATAGATTCTTATAACATTTTACGATATAACGACCGTATAAACTTTTCATACCTACTGTTTTTAACAGATATCAGTTATCACTTACAATTTAAAACTTTTTCATGAAAATGTGTTTTCTCAACTTCTCTACATTTCAAGCGCAAAAGAGTTGAGACGATAGCTCGCCAGAAAAATCATTCCTCAAACATACACAATACGTTTTGCTTTATCCCATCAAATCAGCTTTGATCATCACTATAAGAGATCTTGTCAATTAGCTACTCAAACATTCAGAAAGCAGCATAACATTATATCCCAAAACGACTCCAAAGGCTTTCTCTTAAAATGGTGTGAAGGTATTCTGTGGCGCTAAAGCCCGGTTTCTGTGGTTTTCTGACAAAAGTCTATCAATTTACTTATACTATACTTATCGCTATAAATGGCTGAGCCCCACTGATCTCTATTATACAAGTAGTACGCTAGATAGCTGATTCCCTTTGAAATGACGGCTATTTCTTGTGCCTATTTGAAGCGGAATCAGCGCCCCCATTATTCGGGTAGAGAACTAAATCTGACGTAAAAATGACGTTTGAAAGCCGCCATATTGGCGCTGATAGCAGTAGTGAGAGTTCTTGGAACTAATACTAGTGATAACAACTGTTGTTATTGGTTGTGGTTGCGTCAAATTTAGTTCTCTACCCGAATAATGGGGGCGCTGATTCCGCTTTAAATAGGCACAAAAAGCAGGTGTGTATCAGCTATCCAGCGTACTTGTATCATAGAGATCAGTGCTGAGCCCTAACCAATGAACAGCGCTATGGAATAATTTAATATAAACCCCTGTCAGAAAACTTCACAAACCCGGCATTAGTCGGCCGTTATAGTTAATTGTACAATCTGTTTTGACACGAGATCACGAGAGTAATATTAATAGCATAATGCACTATGCTAATTGCCAATTAAATTGTAATTATTGATACTCCTATACCAGTTAGGCACAACTTGGGCACAACCGATATTGTTAGAATAGTATAATATAATTTAGAAACACAACTTTCTTATTAATACATAGTTATAGAAATTGATTAGAGTATTATTATATTATAATTTATTTATTTGCGTCTTGTCGTACAAAATCGTTTAATTATTTTAAAAACTTTAGCCATTTAAATTATAGCACGATTTTTATTCATTATTTTTAAAATATTCTATGAATAGAATATTTTAAAAATTTACCAAGGTAACTTGCTTAATAAAATAATCTCAATAAATAATGAAAACACTTACTGCTGTTTACCAATTACTCCAAAAAAACTAAACTAAATAAAATGTATATAAAAATTTAGTATCAGACCGGCGTGTGCGCGGTCGTCTAAGACACTGGCGCATGCGCAGACTCGCGGTCTCGACCTTATATTATGTGTTATCTATTTCGCATGCACGAAAATAAGAAAAAAAAACAACACGTGGACACCATTAAATTAATAAAAAACTTGCAGTTCAAACAGATTGTTGATAGGTTTTATTTTTCTCCATCTACTAAATGCTCCTGTCTTTAAAGATGGCTTTTTACTCTCCCGAATTTGGGTAAGGTGGTTTGAACCAAGTCAAGGTCTCAATGGATGCTCTGATAGCAGAACGGTGAACAGATTACGGGAGTTTCATAGACTGCGTGACAATTTTCTTTTACTAAAGCTGACATCAACGGGTTTTCTCTTTCATTCAACATTTTTCACTTCAATTATGATTCTGAGAACTCCGAATGTACATTCGGAACCTTATTATTATTTAACAAAAAATTAAACCTGGCTTCCAATGTAAAAACAATAAGAATAGAAACCCTGGCTAGAGACAAACTAAGAGGTTTCCTCGGTCAATGTACCACATTTTGCTTTTCGTAAGCAAGAGCGTACGAAAAGCGTTTCTTTGGCGGTTATGCTAAATTTTCAGGAAGAACTTGGGGAAATGTTTTATCTGGAAAATTGAGGACATAGGCCGGGGTATGTAGGACTCTGGAAGCGTGGTGTCTACCCTCATGCCCCCATTTAAACCTCATGGTGCTCTACTACCCGCCTAAAGTACGATAAACCAACCGCAAAGAAACAGCTACCATCGGATCGCATCAACTGTGACGAGTTATTGGTAAAATAATATCACGTATCACGTGTCATCTTTTAGCTTGGTGTTGTTTTTAATTGATACTTACCCACAAAAATTTTATTATGTATACAACGTGAAATTTTAGTGGTTGTTTTCCCGCAGCAGAACGATTTACCTATAGTAGTATTATCGAACCATGAATGTTATTTTTTGAAAATAAAAAATATTTTGTATGACGTACTATGGAAACTTTATGCCGATAGGCGCGAGTTACTATGGACCCGACCGAATTTTTTTTTTTGATTTGAACAAAAAAAACCTTACAAATTTATTGTACTACTAAGATATAATCATTTTACTGCGGGAAAACAACCATTAAAATTTCACACTGTATAAAATATCCTTTACCTATAAATAGCGTGCAGGTCACACGTCCGACGGAAAATATTTAAATTATTAAGTACTTTCAAACTTAAATCATTAATTCGTTTCAACGAAATGTCACCGACGGTTATTTAAGATGTTTTATTTTAATAATTAAATACAACGCTAACATAAATTTTCATCGCATAAAATTTTCATAGAACTTTTGGTAAACGTATGGGTGTTGAAAAAAAAATGTTTTATATTAAGAATATTAAAAACAACAGTTTTTGTTATTCGTAGATTTTTAGGGTAGGGGATTGGGCCTCCGGTAAACTTACTCATTCGGCGAAACACAGCGCACTGCGCAATGGCTTTTTCACGCCGGTTTTCTGTGAGCCCGTGGTATATTCCCATTTGGGCCCGGCCGGCTCGACCAGAGAGTGCCAAAGCACGGCTCTCCCACGGTAAATAAATGTAAAAAAGGAGAGCCAAGTTTAATAGGTAGGTACAAAAAATATTCTTGGCTGTGGGGCTTCGCCGCAAAAGGAATGGAGATTTAAATGAGTGCCAAGTTCTATTGCAAAATTGAAATATGTATTAGGAACCAAATAACATTATAAGACGTACATGTATTTAACTCTATATCTTTGCTTTATAATTTTGGATACCTTTATAGGTATCCAAAAGATCTCACATATTTAGGTAACAGCAATTGATAACAATTGTTATCAATTGCTATTTGCTGTTACTGAAAAATGTCAGATCTTTTCCTAATAACTACTTTAATTATTCCTTGTAGAGTTAACGAAAACTAAAAGCCATTTTATTAACAAATCTAAACATTAATACAAGCGCCTACAAAATCTTTTATCCCATATTTCGCCGTAGCGTTGCTAATATAAGAGATTTATTTTTAGAAGCTTCCATTTTTCCATGTTTCATGTGTAGTGTTAAATAAATAAATAAACCTCATCCATATTAAAATTATAAAGCGAATGTGTGTCTCTCTGTTACCTCTTCACGACCAAACCTCTGAACCGATTTTGCTGAATTTTGGTATAGAGAGACTTCTACGCAGGAAAGGACATAGGCTACTTTTATCTTGAAAAAAATGTACAGTTCCCGCGCGATAAACTAAATATCAGCTTTATAACTACATACTCGTAGGGTTAAAAGTATTCCTATGTCCTTTCCCAGGGCTGACAGTATCTTCATACCAATTTTCAGCAAAATCGGTTCAGCAGTGGGCGTGAAGAGGTTACAGACAGACAAAAAGACAAATATACTTTCGCATTTTTAATATTATATGGACATCAGTATGAATAACCCTGTATACCGAGCTTACATTTACATAAGCATCAACATAGATTTAGCGATATAATAGTACACCCTGTATGGGTGTAAATACTTTAGGTTGTCCACTGTGGAAGTATATAGGGTGAACACGACTAGTGATTGAAAACACTATTTTTATTAAGAATTAAGATTGCTTTAAATCTACCTTTTTTTCTTAAAAACCAGGCGTTCTATTTTTAACTTTATAAACAAGCAGTTTTTAAAGCAACTTTTATAAAATATGTGTTTTTGTGCTTTGTCGAATGACTGGTACTGTCCAATCACTAGTCGTTTTATCCTATGTGCGATTTTTATAGATGTCACTCCTCACGTCATGATTTTGCTCATACAACTTTTTAAAAAAAGTTACTCTTCCAGTAGCGACTTTCACAGTGAACTCTATGTAAGAGCCACAGCCACATGTAACACACCCTAAAGTATTATCACATTGTTTTTTTACATTCTGTATTTGTTTACAGGTGTAAGGGGGCGTCCACAAATTACGTGAGGTGTTTTTTTAATTTTTTGACCCCCCCCCCCTCCCCCCTTGGTGAGATTTCGTGAGATTTTATTCAACCCCCCCCTCCCCCCCAAAATCTCGAGATTTTTCAAAATGTAGGTTTCTTACGTAAACGCGTTGGATTGTTAAATTAATTCAATATTAGAGTGAGAAAAGGGCTTATATTATAGTCTAGCTTAATAATAAATAGCATTAAGGTGTACGTTACGAAATGTTGCGTAAAAACTTGTACGGGTGGATAAAACAAATATATTGGTGGTTGGCAGTCAGTAGATTTTCTTTCGAACGAATTTGTAAACAATTTCTCTTACGATAAAATCTTAAAAGCATACGTGCAACCTGGAAGAAATGGACGAAAATAGCATTATTTTATTGAGAAAAAAATTACGTGAGATTTGCCGAGACCCCCCCTCTCCCCAACGTGAGATTAGATGAGATTTGACTCGACCCCCCCCCCCCTAAACACCTCACGTAATTTGTGGACGCCCCCTAATGTAAACTTTTTTCGATAATAACACGATGTTTTTTGTTCCTCTAGTTTTTGTAACCCACCTAACAAGTATTGAGAGAGACTACTCTTCAAAACGAGTTGCCAAAGGTTACATTTAATGTCTAACCAGCTTTAAAATATATACCTGAGCCATTTGGTGTTTAATTTGCATAGAAAATATACCGGCAATCTAGATTTTAAAGCTATTTTTAGAAACTAATAATTACAATAACAAACAAAATTAATTTTGTGCAAAAAGAATAGAACGATGTATTTTGTTTTCTAATGTGTTCGTTAAGGTTTTAAACGATTTTAATGTTTTTGTTAAAATTAAATTACTTACTTCAGACTAAGTATTATTATCTATACTACATTAAAACATTTCAAATTAGTTCATTATAATTAGGGAAATCACGCAGGAACCGTCCATTTTGGCTTATCCGTCTACTATGTTTATATCTACGTCAATTTCCATAAAAATGGGCACAACAGTTTCGTAGTGTATTGAAAGATTTGAAAGTACGTTTTTATTGTTCGTAGGAAAGTATTAAATATTAAATGTTTTTAATGGAATACGACGATTAAAAAAACATTTTTCCAAAAATATTATGAAAGTTTTTCCTCGAATAATCCTTTTAGAATGATGGAAAATTATGTTTTGCCATGTAATGATAATTAAATTAATGTTTATGTGGGTTGGGGACTGCTTAATTGTTATTAAAATGATAACAATAAAATAATAAAATCTACTGTTGACTTTTATAGGCTCAAATATTAAGGCGCTATATTGAAAATAAAGTCCTTTTTGAAGTAATACTATAGGACCCTCAGAAATGTAAAAAATCTGGTAATGAGATATACATATCTTCATAGCCTTATTTAGGTTTGAGAAGAACCAGAAACACGATTAATGTATTTTGCCTCGATACATTTCTCGATCGAAATGACCTCTTAAAAATACGAAATTTGAAGATTATTTTTAAACGACAATAGTACGTACTGTAGAAAATTAGTGTAATTGATAGACACCTTTGCAATCCAAAATCGTATAGAAGCATTTTGCTTAAATGCTCCCAGTTATTTTTTTAATAAACAAAATCACGTTTTTTCGCATGTTTTTCGAGCGAGCCGATAGCTTCTGGCCGCAGCGTATTCACGACTTTATAGTCATACTAGCTGTCCCGGCAAACGTTGTTTTGCCATTTAAAGTATATTTTATCATCAGTTGATACATGTTTTACCCCCTCTTTTGTCCCCTAAGAGGGTGTGGGGGGGAAGGTCATACACCAGATGTTAAGTTGAAAAACACAGTTAATACCTAATATGAAGTAAGTCCACCAAAGAAAAAAGTTGTATACAAAATCTGACCCCTCTTTGGTCCCCAGAGAGGGTTGAGAGGGGAGGGGGGGAGGATTTTTATACACCAGATGTTGAGTTGGAAGAAGACAAATATAATATATCTGTGAAAACCGTATGCAAATCTGTGAAAACCGTATGCAAATCGGATCAGTAGTTTTCGTGTTAAAGAAAAAAGTTTGATACAAAATCTGACCCCCTCTTTTGTCCCCTTAGAGGGGTGGGGGGAAAAAATTTTATACACCAGATGTTAAGTTGGAAGAAGATAAATATATCTGCGAAAACCACATTCAAATCGGATCAGTATTTTTCGTGTGATGCTGGAACAAACATACAGACAGACAGAAAGAGTGACAGACAGACAGACAGACAAAAAACTAACCACATTTTTGGCTTCTATAGCGACGTTGTGACAAAGGTGTAATTTCGGGTGTCATTTCATATCTTTTATGTACAGAATTTTCATTTCTACAACAGAATATTTTCTTCCTCCCGCACGCGCTTTGGTGACGCTCACTATCGTAATATTTTAATTTCGCCATAATTTCAAAACCAAACGTCCAATTTTAATCATTCAAAGACCAAATATTATCTACATAAACTGTACTTAGTGATAAAATAATTTATTTTGATAAGGATTAATAGCGTGAGTAAAATATATCCGTTTAAATTTAGTCCAAAAAAAAATTAGGATTTTTAAATAAATAAATGGTTATTGTGCCTCACTCGACATAGATAGGTATAGTATGTCGCGGACTTTTTTGTAGATATTTATAAGATCTACAATTACTTAGAACATTTTATGGTTCTATCTTTTATAGTTTAGACAGCGTACGCAAAATAAGTAACTTTTCTAGCTGATTTTTTACACCTTGCGTCCGAAAAACTCAAATATCTTACGGAACCCTACTTTTTTCCAAAATAAAATGTAGCCTATGTTCAGCAGAAATAATGTGAGATTTCAATAGCAAAAGAATTTTTCAAATCGGTCCAGTAGTTTCGGAGCCTATTCGACTCAAACAAACAAACAAACAAACAAACAAACAAATCTTTCCTCTTTATAATAGTAGTGTAGATGTAGACAAATTAAGTATAAAATTGCCCTTGCGGTAAAATTACTTTCAATATAGCGCCTTAAATAAAGAGGTTACAAATACACGTGGAACTAATTTTTAGGGTTCCGTACCCAAAGGGTAAAAACGGGGCCCTATTACTAAGACTTCATTGTCTGTCCGTCTGTCCGTCTGTCCGTCTGTCTGTCTGTCTGTCTGTCTGTCTGTCTGTCTGTCTGTCTGTCTGTCTGTCTGTGTCTGTCTGTCTGTCTGTCTGTCTCCAGGCTGTAACTCAAGAACGGTAATAGCTAGAGATTTGATATTTTCACAGACTATGTATATCTGTTGCCGCTATAACAACAAATACTAAAAATAAAATAAACTGAATATTTAAGGGGGGCTCCCATACAACAAACGTGATTTTTTTGTCTTTTTTCTGTCTCCAGGCTGTAACTCAAGAACGGTAATAGCTAGAGATTTGATATTTTCACAGATTATGTATATCTGTTGCCGCTATAACAACAAATACTAAAAATATACTAAAATGAATATATAAGGGGGGCTCCCATACAACAAACGTGATTTTTTTGGCCATTTTTGCTCTATATCAAAAATGGCAAGAGGCAGGTACTTGAATTTTTCACTAAATCCTTAGTTATATGTGTACTTTAATATTTAATAATAATATTAAAATAAAGTAAAAAAATAAGGGGGGCTCCCATACAAAAAACACAATTTATGGCCTAATTTTGCTCTATAATGGTACGGAACCCTTCGTGCGCGATTCCGACTCGCACTTGGCCGATTATTAAGATTACTATAATAAAATAATGATTAATGATGACAATAACACAAGCTCTAAAGAATATGTTGGTACGGCATTTTAAAACAAATAAAATAATAATATTAAATGCTACAAAATGAAAAGAATACTTTTTAAGAGGATACACCAAGGGCTAGTCTGTCTCACCAATCTCAAGTCTCTCCCCGCAGAGCGCGATAGATAGAACACGACAAAAGTTTTAATAAATAAAAGAACAGAAAATCATCGATTCGGTGTCCTCTGATGTCTTCTCCAAAAGTTAACCGATATAGATAAGTACTTTTTCAAAGCAAGGCTTGAGCTGTGTTCCTAAAAATTATAATTCTACCCGCTACCGGCATTATCCAGGGAGGAAACAGGGGACAACGTTTACTATGGAAAAACGGCTCTAGTGGTAGCTCATAAGTACTGAGTTATCCATACTAATAATTATTATAAATGCGAAAGTGTGTCTTTCTGTCTGTTACCTCATCACGCCAAAACCACCGAACCGATTTTCCTGAAATTCGGTACGGACTATACGGAGACACCGGGAAAGGACACACTATACTTCAGGGATGGCGAACCTTTATGCGTATACGTGCCAATTTTCTGGAATAATATTTAATGACGTCGCAGACGTGCCATAAAATATTCTTAACTTTGTGATCAGTGGAAAAATAATGTAAAATAACAATATCAACTCAAAGCCTCCACCCTGCGCACCGGACCCGAACGCTCGCGCGCGTTTGCTTTTCAAAGATTCATAGGTATTATGCTACATCATAATCATAATTTATACTTTTTTCTTTAAACCCGTAATCAGTGACGTGCCGAAATTATTTCGTCATGAAATTATTTCGTGCCATTGGTTCGCCATCCCTGCTATACTTCTTATTTAGGAGAAATGTACGGTTCCCGCGTGATTAACGAATTTTGGCGCAACAGAGTTGCCAGCATCATCTAGATTCTAGTGGCTTTATAAAATAGTTAAGAGGAAACGCTAACGCTGTTTTTCCATACAAACGTATTCCTTAATTTACTCCCTGGACAATGCGTCTATAGACAAATGATTTTTAATACAATATTGGGATCTGTTAATGATATGCCTCTACGTTCGATTTTTTCTAAATTTACTAATATTATGTAAATAAAAAAATGAATGACCCTTCAAAAATCGAAAAAAAATGAATGCCCCGTACCCGCCAATCCACCAACCATGAAAAAACGTAGAGGCATAGACTCACTCTTCTTGAAGATATTTAAAAAATAATAATTAGATAGGCTCTATTTCGAAGGAGGAACTGGAGGAACAGAGGACTACGTTAACTCGATTTACAGTTATATCTGTCTCTATCACAATACACGTGCCGGCGCAGGGTGAAGCGTGATGACAATGGTTTCTTCGTTTAAATTTTACTGTACGGCGTTCCCTCTTAAGTGCCCTGTAAACGATCAAATTGTTTGTCAAATTTTACGTGTTTTTCAAACAATTTGATAGTGTACAGCTTTGTTTTAAGCGTTTGTCAAACAATCTATAATGAAAACGTGAATTTCATCAAACAAGTTTGTCAAACAAATTTGATCATTTACAGGGCGCTTTAGGGATGTAGCTAAGTGGATAAGCAAGATAAGCTCTATGTATTTAACGTCGTAAATGTTATACCGTCAAAGTCTTTGTCTCAAGTAATCCTCGAGAAAGTCTAAGAAAATCTTGTATAAAAATGAAAAACTCACAATAAAGGCTAAAGTTAAAAAGCTCGGAGCCGGTTTCTTTTTGTGTTTGTTTTTTTCTTTTTTCGCTTCTTCATTTATTAATTTATTCAGTTTACTGGTTTTCTTCGCTTTTTCGCGCCTGTTTCTCTGTCTTTGTTCTTTCGAGGGTCTGTGATTCGCTGCCATTTTGAAGTTTCTACCATTCGCTAACGTCTCAACCAAGGACATCAATTACTATACAACTTCATTTTGTATCACAATTTTGCACTTAGACACACACAAAAAATATCCTCCAAAAACAAATATAATAATATAGCCTTATTAAACACTAACTGTATATTTTAACCGTCATCTTTCCTCACTACCACTACGGAACTGTTGCGAATACAATTTAGGCAGCTGAATTAGTTTCCTTGTGACGTGATGGCATAACTTAACATAATATAATATTTTGTTATCT
Source organism: Plebejus argus (assembly GCA_905404155.3). NCBI lineage: Eukaryota > Metazoa > Arthropoda > Insecta > Lepidoptera > Lycaenidae > Plebejus > Plebejus argus. The sequence continues at coordinate 18,802,296 of FR989930.1, read as the reverse complement.
CTGTGTGTGGTGTGTTCTGTGTCACGATCAAGGCCACGCAGCCGGAGGCGGAAAACTAAACCAGTTGTCTTTATATTCTCTTGAAGGTTTTTGGATCCTCTGGTACACCTATTATAGGTATTATGATTTCAATATAATATAGTATCACATCACACATGTATGGCCAGTAGGTATGGGAAAAGTCATCGGCGGTAAGGGTGCGTCCACAAATTACGTGAGGTGTTTTTTGAATTTTTTGACCCCCCCCCCTCCCCCCTTGGTGAGATTTGGTGAGATTTTATTTAAAAAAAATCTGACGTGAGATTTTTCAAAGTGTCTTGCGTAAACGCGTTGGATTGTTAAATTAATTCAATATTAGTATGAGAAAAAGGCTTTTAATATTATGGTCTAGTTTATTAAGTAATAAATAGCATTGAGGGGTACGTTACGAAATGTTGCGTAAAAACTTGTACGGTTATAAAATATATAAAATCCTATGGTGATCCTACCTATCCTATTTTTGCATTTTTTAAATTTAAGTCCAGTGATGAAATATAAAACAGCGCCATCTATGACAGTCAAGTGTGTACCTCTGACATAACGTGTTCGGTATTGTATAGGCCACTGCATTATTTTTAATTATAAGCTACCTCACATCGTCGTGTAGCAGTTTGCTGACAGATGGCGCTTCTTAAGCTTAAAGTTTTTTAGGGTTCCGTAGCCAAAATGGCAAAAAAGGAACCCTTATAGATTCGTCATGTCTGTCTGTCTGTCTGTCCGTCCGTCCGTATGTCACAGCCACTTTTCTCCGAAACTATTAGAGCTATACTATTGAAACTTGGTAAGTAGATGTAGTCTGTGAACCGCATTAAGATTTTAAAGCAAAAATGGAAAAAATATTAAAAATTTTAGGGGTCCCCATAGGTACAACTGAAACAAAAAATTTTTTTTTCATCTAACCTATGCGTGTGTGGTATCTATGGATAGTTCACTAAAAATCATATTGAGGTTTCTCATATCATTTTTTTCTATCCTGAATAGTTTGCGAGAGAGACTCTTCCAAAGTGGAAAAATGTGTGTCCCCCCCCTCTAATTTCTAAAGTAGAGGCATGATAATTCTAAAAAAAATATATGATGTATATTACTATAAAAACTACCAACGAAAATTGGTTTGAACGAGATCTAGCCAGTAGTTTTTTTTATACGTCATAAATAGTAAACCTTAATGAAACAAAAAAAATTTTTTTTTCATCTAACCTATGCGTGTGTGATATCTATGGATAGGTCTCCAAAAATCATATTGAGGTTTCTCATATCATTTTTTTCTAACCTGAATAGTTTGCGAGAGAGACTCTTCCAAAGTGGAAAAATGTGTGTCCCCCCCCCCTCTAATTTCTAAAGTAGAGGCATGATAATTCTAAAAAAAATATATGATGTATATTACTATAAAAACTACCAATGAAAATTGGTTTGAACGAGATCTAGCCAGTAGTTTTTTTTTATACGTCATAAATAGTAAACCTTAATCTAAATTTCATTAAATCGACTGAAATATAAAAATAAATCAAAAATAATATAATTTCATAAAAATTAACCTTATTGCTGCTGCGGAACCCTCCATGGGCGAGTCCAACTCGCACTTGGCCGCTTTTTTAATATTTATTAAAAAAAATATTATATACCCCACAGGCCCACAGCCCCCACAGGTAAGTTAACATGAATAAATGTACTTTGATTAATTATTAGTGTTATATTCTGTTTAGATTTTTAGTTTTTAACTATTACAATATGTTAATAGATGTTTAAAAAATTATTGCTAAGACGTACAACATGAAAACAAAACAACTTGGTTTCTGCGAAGTGTACCTAAACCTTCAAATTTAATTTTTGTCGTTACTATATTTTGCAAAGTAACTTCTATTTAAAAGAGCACGTGAATTTACATTATTTCATCCGAATGTGGCTAAAATCAACCGCATTCAGACACCTTCAGACATGCACAAAAAGAAAAAAAAAGTGAAAAGCAGTGCTGCCGCATCACTGTAACGACTTTACAAAAAAGTAATGACAGTTCGGCGGCAAACGATTCCCCAAAAATTCTGTATTCAGTGTTCACAAAGAGAGAAAGAGTTCGCTCTGCAGTGAGAATTCAGAATTACGAAACCCTTTACATTATACGACACGATTCGGAAACGTTTGATTATCGTTTTCGATTTCCTGTCGTTTGCGAATCGTATCAGTAAACCGAAAACCGAAAGTTTATATAATACTTATATAAACTACTACTACTATACACTATCACAGTTTATCAGTTTTAAGGAGACACTTCGAAATGTTACCACTTACATGCAAGTATAAAAATTTATCCAAAGAACAAGGATATTTTTTAAAAATCTGCTGTCAAAAATTGCCATCAGATCTAGTAGACCGATAATTATTGGTCTGGTCTCCACGACACAGGGAATCCTAGTGTGGAGACCAGAGTTTGTGTAAGATTAGCGTGTAAGTTTTCTGCGAAATAAAGATATTTATTTATTTATTTTATTATGATACAAAGTTTTAATATTGTACTATACTAACTTATTTATGTTACACCAATACACTGTCCTAATAATAATTATTATGACAATAGTTATTCCTGTCGATTTTGACTTAGTGGGCCCTCCTCGAGGCTCGAAGTCATTATAAAGTTTACATACAAACTTTATGATCAAACGTATTTATTTGATAGAATTCAATTTGCAGTTTATCACGGCTCGGTCGACTGTCGACACTAAATTATTATAACTTTTTACCCCTCTTTATAGACGCCATATTAGCTCGCAAGTCGCAAGTTAGAGACTTGTCTGAAAATTATGTTATGCAGATTGCAGGAGTTTATTATAATATGTATACTTTACTTTTTTTTTCATTCGGGTTGTACTTAAACATAAATAAAGAAGTGATAAATAATAATTTAGGATGTTATTCGTATAGACTATAGAGAATTTAAAGTTTAAGATGTTATTTATAATATACATTGTGTTAGTGTAAACACCGTTGTCCTTGAAACCATCAAATGAGCCCGTCAAAATGAACAACTTTTTCTATGAGAACAATGCTGGGATTTGGGAACTGAATAAAACCGTCTTCATAGTAATTCATACCCATACAAATTGCCGATCCGGGCATCCGTATGGGTATGAAGACGGCTTTTTTTTGAGTTCCCAGCATTATAAAGTTATTATACCTAGCTAGGTTTTTATAACTTTTTACTTTATGGTTCTCATAGAAAAAGTTGTTCATTTTGACGTACTCATTTGATGGTTTCAAGGATAACGGTGTTTACACAAACACACTGTAGAGGTAACTGTGAAAGTAGCAGCGCTGAAATCTATTAAGAAAACGCTACCTTATCTATTATATTTAATAGCATCGACAAATTCATGACAATATGAGCAAATTTCTCAGTGGAAAAGGTCAAACGTAACTTTCGGCAAAGCTACTTTCACAGTGAACTCTATGTCTATCTCTGTGTCTATCTAGTCTAGTAAATACTAAAGATATTTCTTATCCTGCAGGCTCAAGGCTGTGTGTTGTGACGTCATGATGTGACTGCGATCACGTAGGGCCTGTATTGGATATACCTACATCACATCCATAGGGTTGTGTACGTTAGTTTGTTTGCTTTGGCTGTATGTATGTAACGGAATCTTTGACAACGATTTTTACCTAGTAGAGTAGTCTAATTTATGTAATTCGAAACTGGATATTAAAATATTAAGGGCCAATGACAATGCAATGAATTGTTAAAATTTTTGGAAAACGTTTTTTAGTTTTTTTTAACCTTAGAATTTATGTAGGAGCCACTATCAACTTCTTCTAACACTAGCTAGCAATAAAGAATTAAGACAAGATAAGAAGAATAAGACAGGACCAAGAAGTAAGTAATTCGTCTAATTATTAAGGGTGAATTGCACTAAATCGATGATTGCACCAGAAGCGTAGTTAAAGTTAAGATTGTCGTCAAATATTATGGCGTCCATAAAGGCCGTCACAGACCTAGCTATAATATATATTAATATATTTATAGCTAGGCATATTAATATATATTTTCTATACTTACAATTTTCGCGTGACCACACACTTAGCTATAATATTATATATTTCTGGTCTCAGTGTGTTTAGTACGGTATATTAAGGTATATTAATATATATTATAGCTAAGTCTGTGACGGCCTTAATGGACATTTTACTAGGGATTTGACAGTTCATTTGACTTTTTGTTATGATTAAAGTTTAAGAGTGAGTTGCATCAACCTACTTTAACTATAACTGTAACTTTAACCATAACAAAATGTGAAATTAACTGTCAAATCCCTAGCAAAAGTCGCCATATTTGACGATAACCTTAGCCTTAACTTTAACTACGCTTCTGGTGCAATTCACCCTAAGGTTACTTATAGTTAAAGTAAGCTGGTGCAACCCACTCTAAGCTAATTTAAATTACCCTCCATTATCCTCTAATTATTAAGCTAATTTAAAACTGCCCTCCATCATCCACGATGTCAATACTCTTGAGTCTTGATTGCTCATAGAATAAATAATTAAATACAGTTCAGTTTCGAAAACGACGTAACATTTATTGTAATTTTGTTGAAACGTTTATTTAGTGCTTCACTGTTCACATCCCTAGTCGGCAGGCAATCTCCCTGTTTACGAGTCTAGATTCTATGTGAGAGTATTGATCACTCGTCTACGCTCCTAGCTCATCTGATTATACCTGGAGACGGCATTCATCCATCCTAATTTCTATCTATAAATACCTTATAAGGGTCAGCGCAGACAGAACTTAGAAAGGAGAGGAATTTATTATCGCACTACATAATAATATTTTATCTTCAGTCTTGTAGTAGAACATCAATCTCACTACGATTAAAAATGTTAATACAGTTAATAATAATAATTATCATTAACTAAATTGTATATAACTTATAAAATTATCAAAAATTAATATTTTAACTTCACACTAGTCTCGAGTCTTGACCTAAGTACATGCTTCAGCTGCCATCTACAGGATAAACTTGGTAACTATGTTTACCAAGTAGTGCAAAAAATCACCACTAGGTGTCACTACAACGCGTTAAATACAAACTATCGTTTGCACGATACAATGGTCATATAGTTTTAAAGATAAGCAGCAATCACGTTTTAAATAAAACAAACATACATACATACATACAGATTTTTGGACAGCAGATCACTCAGAACTCGAGCTGATTGGAGTCTGCTACTTATATTATTACCAAACGAAATTTGAGAATATTAGATATTATGAGCTAAATAGAGAATAATCTATGCCAATTGCCAACGGCCAAGGCCAACTCGGAAAAACAAAACTCGATTTACCCAGAGTTAAAATTCACGTAACGGGTTGAACTCAAGTTAGCTGTAGCTGGATTAACAAGTGATTAGTGAATGATTTTTTGAATTTCTACTAGTTTTAATTCCCTCAGCTTCGCATTAGTTAAACACTTGGAACTGACGAATGATATTTTTATCTGTTTCAATTCTTTAATTTTTTAATATTATTTATTTATAATAATTTAAGTAAAAAAGAAAAATATTATTGTTTGAAATAGAATAATTAATATTAATGATGTATTTTTGGCGGTTTACGAACTCGAGTCAGAGAGAATTCAACTCGAGTGGGTTCGAGTTATGCCCAACTCGAGTAACTCGAGTTGGGCAGTAATACTCGAGCTTACCAACACTATAACCAAACAGAATTTAATAAATATAAATATGGAGTGTACCAATGAATTGCTCATTTGGTTGCTTATTGCGTATAGTTTTTTAATTTTAAAACATTTTTCCGGCCGTAAAGCCTCCATGGACTTTCCATATAATAGTATGCAAAAAACGGCAATTTTTTTACTCTTTGTTATCGTGTTTATTTACTGTCTTCAAATATCAATGGCCCAAGACCAAGAGCTTTTTAAAGGCTGAAAGTTTGCCCATATAGAGGTAAGAACGACCAGCAACTATCGGTTTTCGGTTACTTTAGAGCAGAGGTTCCCAAACTGTTTTGTTTTATAGACCACTTTCAAATCCTCGATCCTCCTTCGATCCTTCAGCTAAGCTATATTATTATCAATTCCTGAATTTCCTTAATACCTAATAAAGATTAGCTATAATGTGTACATATTGTAAACTGTATTGAAACAATATTATTATTATTATTTTGTTAATATTTAGCTTAGAGATCAATAGGCAGCTAATATTATCTGCCTCTATTAATAGCTATAATCAAGTCCACATTTTAGTTCTTCACTATAGAAATAAAATAACATTTTCATGCACTCCCTAAACCTAAACAGAATGGGTATTTGTAGCATAACGACTTGCAGATTCTGTGAGGAGGAGGATGAGACACCTATTCACCTTCTCTTCAACTGTCCTGCTCTACTACAGAGCAGGAACAGGCATCTTGGTCGCCACGAATACTCATCCACAGAGGAAATTCGTGGCACCAACCCCAACCACATCGTTCAATTTATGAGCAGTATTGGGCTGGGGATGATACTCTAATGCGAAGGAGTCACAATAGATCCTTATGGGTCGCAGTGTCAGGGCTACAGCGACCTGCCTTCTATATAAAAATAAAAATGCACTCCCAGGTTACGATTGTGGACCCCACCATTTCAGTGGTGGACCCCCAGTTTTTGTGACGCACAACGTAGTCGTCGAGTCTCCCGTGGACCCCTAGCGCCTGGGGATCCACCTGGACCACTTTGGGAATTACTGCTTTAGAAGATAAAGATTAAAGCTTAATTTTTTTTCTTCAATAAATTATACATAACATACTTAACATAAATATAATACTTAACATACTTAAAATCTGATTTCGTTAGTAAGTGTTATATTGTTTACACGGCTTCTATGCCGGTAAGTAGGCACTGTGTGTAATTTGTTATGGTAATGTCGCTGCGCCGCATGCTGTATTGTGGGACACACGGCTGCGAACACTGGCGAAAAAGTGTAGGTCTAAGTTGGAAACATTATTATTTATTTCCAAGTTTGGTTAGGACAAATTGCAGGCTGATCACTTCATTGTCTGACAAGTAAGATGATCCATGCGTCGGATGGACATGTAAAAAGTCGGTCCTGCGCCTGATCTTTCGCCGTTCGTGTCGGTCGTCCGTGTCACTGGATTATGAGAGCAAAGAAAAGAGAGTGCTCTTGTGTACTGCACACACACTCGGGCACTATAAAATTACTTCTGCGTAACTGGCCTGGTTTTAATGAAACCGGCCAGCGTCACCGAAATCGGAAGTTAATAATTATCAGGTTGGGGTGCAAAGCGAACCCTAGTATATTCCACAACCAGAACATTTTGTGGTACACTTAACGGAAAAACTATCACGCCTATTGATTTGTGCTTTAGCATAGTAATTTTTATCATCAGTCAGTCAAGGTTTTCTATATAATATGTAGATGTGTTATCATCAGCCCGTCAAGATGTGACGACGCGAGCCCTCACAAAGCTCGGTTTTTAGCTAATTAAAACTAGTAGTGAGCTCACCGCTCCACCTGCCCGTATGTATCTAATATTGTTTGCCCCCGCTATCGGCGGCCTGCACTCCCGGTTTATGGCCTACAAGCTGCCCATCGCAGCCCGCAGCCCGTCTTAATGGGGGAATGGGGCTAAATATTATGGGGTATCGGAGCTATTGGAGATCGATTTTGCCCATTTAAGGACCTGTTTGCGATTTGTGATGCAGTAATGCAGTTCCTTGTTAAGACGCTTTTATTATAGCATCTCTTGTAATTTCTATGTATGTAAGAAAGTCTTGGAATTTTAATTTGACCTACTTCCCCCCTTCTGATTAGGATGAAATTTTGCACACGCTCTGAGTTCTGATGACAATACATGACAAGCTAAGAAAAGTCATATTAAATCCAATATGACGGCCTCTCCAAGATGGCGGCAGGCCAACAGGCTATTTGAAATACACCCCCATGATATTATATGGGTATCAAATGAAAGGGTTTGCTGTCTGGAATACGAAAAAAAATAGTCACGTGACTTAAAACATGGTGAACATCCAAGATGGCGGATTGGCTGTAGAGTGTTTTTGTAGTTTTTAAACTAAGTATATTTAAATTGAAATTATTTAAAGTAAAAAAGAAGGTTGTGGTTAAGGACCTACGTCTTACGTTTAGTAGGATTATGTAAAGTCCATGTTAGTCGAAGTGGCTAGGCTTCATACATGATACAATCCGACAAAATTAGTCATAGTCCGCCATATTATGCTAATACTTGATCGGGTTATTTGATCGTTATTCGATCGTACGTCATTTGATCGGGTTATAGGTTACATCTAAGTCCAGCTTATATAAGTACATTATGAGATGTGATGTGACTAAATAGAAAATACGACTAAATAACGTAGTATCGCAATCTTATGAATCAATTTCTGTGACGTGATCAATTTGTGTTCATTTATATTCAAAGTTTAATCACAAAAAGTAAAGGCATTCCACTACATGATAATATTAGCTGTAATACAATTTGTAATAAAATCCAAAGAATAGCGCCAAAGTTTCCCTGGCAAAGTGGGAAACTTGAAACATAAACTCTTCTTACATTTTACTGGCTATTATCATAGCAGGATAATTTTTAAAGGGTTTTAAATAAAACAGGAAAGTATTAAATAAGTTCATATATTTTTTTAAATAATTGTTATGATTCAGCGGGGCTAGCATACGGCTGTAGACAAACGAAAGAATCTAATATTTTGACAGTTTGCCCGGAAAAACACAGGAGAAAATGTTTCTTCCGTATCTCGATTTCTTCCGCTTTTGAAAATCTATAAGTCAAGCATGACGACCATTTTTTATCCGCTTTTGACATTTAGTTTCTTTATTCTTTTTTTATTTTTATTATGACACTTGGCTATAAAACCATAGCCAGTGTCGAGCAAATTCAAAAAATCGATGTATGGCAACCCTGTCTATAGCCAGAATTACAGTTTTGATCTACAAAGTACAAACTACGAATAATAAAGTTCAATTCAGACAGTTGCTACACGTCGATTTTTCGAATTTGCCGCCATTTACTCGACACTGGCCATGGTTCTATAGCCGAAGTGCCATTATAAAAAAAGGAAAATCAAGAAACTAAACGTCAAAAAAAAATAATTGCCGTTGCTATAATGGTTGCTATGGAAAGAGTTTCTTGTCTTTGTCCACTGAAACTCAAGTCGATGGGTGGCGCCATGCTCGGGAAAAAGATATGTAGACATGGGAAAGAAACTGCCATTACTTTCTTCCGAAGAATCGACTGGGCAACGCCGTGCTAGCACCGCTGGTTTCTCATATTTCCTTTCTTGATCAGGTTGTCTTGTCTTATATTCTTCTTTCTTTCTTCTTGCTGTTGTCTTTCCTCTTCTGTTTTGGTATCCTTATAATTGTACCTACCTAGGTACATCTCTATTTTGGAAACCAGTGTATTTATCGTTCCAGTTTTATTAAGGCGTCTCTACAAATCTAAGTAACCAGTTTTTTTTGGAAATTTCTGATTATTGTTTTCATTGTTTACTTTGGTTTTTACTCCATCATCAGTTCAATTTTTTTATGAATATGTTTATTCTAGAAGAAGAAAAGTTTATTATTTTTTTCTCCTCATCTCACAAGTTTTTTTTTCTAACAAAGACAGGAACAAAACATTGAACCATCGAGGAAATTGATTCCTAGGCAGTTGACAGACCAACGTCATTTGGGCGGCTTATGTCAATTCAGTGTTAGCTTTGATCGTTCGTATGCGACCAAATTACTTAGGTCCTCCATCTGCCTAGGAATCTGCAACTTCTCTGATAGTACATGGCGTTTCAGTTAAGTGAAAACATAATAAATATTTAAGGGGGCAAGTGTTGAAGTATAACTTACCATAAAATATTTAAAACAAATATTTAAAATACAGAACTGGCGCTACTTTTTTATTTTTTGTATTATTTTTCTTGATTTTCCACGCTGCTTATCGATTGTCATTTGGCGGGGAGGCCCTTCATTTTACAGCTCCGTGTTATTTAATCTGTAAAGAAAAACAGAATTTTGTTACTCGGTATCACGAACGTAGCAATTAATAATATTTACCAATTTTTTAAAATACATGATAAGTTTAAAAACTTTATATATTTTAATAATTGTTAATGTTTTTTTTGTTCAGTTGTTGATATTATATTTTTCACTTTTGTGTCCCCTATAGTCTATACTATAAAGAGTTTTACCTCAATATTATACATAACATAATATTATCTGTACTATTAAATATAGTTCGATGTGAAAGTTGCAGCGCTGAAATAGCGACTTTTTTAAAAATATTGTATGGAAAATGCCTGACGCTGCACTGGTGTGCTTGCCTATACGAATTACGAAAAAAATTGCTCTTTCAGCGCTGCAACTTTTACGGTGAACTCTATTTATGGGACATACCCTAAAAGTATACATAGAGATAATACATCTCTATGTATACTTTTACTGTAAATAAGGGTTTAACATTTCCTTTATTTACCGATTTTTTATGTTTTTGTAACTTTATGAATACATAACAATATAAACACAATCATAATGTTATGAATATTGAGTCAGCAAACAAAACCTGTTGGCAATGTAACAGTATTCAACCTTCTAAGATAAATATTTGTTTATTGGAATAATATATCAGATAAGCAAATCCGCGTAAAGTGTGCTATTTCTGATAAGCTGATAGCTACATAGTGCAATATTATATTAGTATTTCATTATCCATACATAATATTATAAATACAAAAGTATGTCTGTTTGTCCGTCTGTTACCTGGAGGGTGAGCCAAGATCTTTTTTATCGCTTCTTTATAAAATCGCCGATCAAAATATATGGAATTGACATAAGACGAGTCGAACTTCAACATCATAATATTAACGAACGCATGTCAATTCCATACATTTTGGTTGGCGATTCTATAACGAAGCGATAACGAAAAAGTTTTGGCTAAATGACCTGATCACGATCAAACTTCTATCTTTTGTAATAAATAAATTCTTGTGTAATAAATAAATTTTAGTCTTGAATATGAGTGAATTGGCCCAAAGAAGAGAAAGATGATATAACTCAAGCTTAAGGTCTTAGGTTTCTGATCTAGAAACTAGGATTCTACTTTCCAGAACGTGCTAAGAATATGCTACTAGCCTACTACTGGATATAAGAATAATTGTCATAATTATTATTATTGTAGAATTAGAGTGTACATCGTTTAGGGCCTGTTTCACCACTTCCTGATAAAGTGCCGGATAGTCTATCCTCAACTAATTTGACAGATTCTCCATACTCTATCTGTCAAGTTAAGTGGTGGATAGCCTTAACTAGCCGAAACTTATCAGGAAGTGGTTAAAAAGGCGATAAAAACACTATGTGCACTCTAAATTCTACAATATAACAATTTTTATATTCAAAACGCCTAAACCTTCTTTAGGCGCAAATCACAATACTCACAAAGTTTATTTGTTTTAATGATACAAGTCTTAGAATTGTTTTTGTACCTTAAAGATAATTCTAACCTTTTACTCCTTTTCTGGTTCGGGATCCATTGCCTCATCACCGTCCTTCTCAGCATTGGTGCACTCCTGACAATCATCAGCTTGGGCAGAAGATTTCTCTGTTCCTTGTTCCTGCTCATTGGTACACTCCTGACAGTCTTCTGTCTGCGACTTTTCTGTGACCTTGGGAGCATCTTCTATCGCACTTATCAGAACCATCAGGAGTTCTTCCTTGGACCAATTCTTGAAGAGTTTGCCCTGACCGCGTCTGCAGCAACGCTTTTCTGGTCCGTGAGGACCACCATGGTGATGACCATACCCATGATGATGGCCTGGTCCGTGGCCATGTGGTCCTTTATGTCCATGTGGTCCATGATGACCAGGACCACCATGATGATGACCTGGAGATCCATGGTGCCCATGTGGTCCGTGGCCATGTGGTCCGTGGCCATGTGGTCCGTGGCCATGTGGTCCGTGGCCATGTGGTCCATGGCCATGTGGTCCATGAAAGCCATGGTGATGACTCATATGCCCATGTCCCTCAGCTCCATGATGCCAGGGGCCATGGTGGTGTCCATGTCCATGTCCACGCTTATGAGGCTTTCCATGGCCGCGTATGCGACCCTCAAATTCAGGACCAAAGTCACAGTGACCAAAGTTACAAGGACCAAAACCCTTTGGTCCTCTCCCATGCTTCATACCGCGGCCGAAGAGCTTACACTTGTTGTGCCTCATGATGTACTGGTGACGAGGGAGCGCAACACGCTTTTATATATTGACGTATTTCATAATGTTTTGCAAAGGCTTCGTTAAGGCTGGGATCGATACGCGATGTTTTAGTGCAATGTTTATTATTATTGTTTTAGAGTTTTTACCAATTCATAATTATACCGATGGTGGGCACTGTAGTCCCGACGTTAAATGTGTATATAATTAAAATTGTAATTCCTATTTTGAATAAAAAGTAATTTTATTTTATATTTTATTTTTATAGTGAATAGTGTTTGGTAAACACTGTTTACTGTTAAGTTGATATCATGATAAGGTGTCAAGGATTAAGGCGCTACCAGGCAATTTCGACTAAGTTCAACCTGTATAAAGTCTGATAGAACTTAAAGCACAATACCGAAAAAAATATATATTGTAGACTGGTCTTTGATCTTTAATTGCTCGCGAGGACTTTTTTCTGAAGTTAATATATTTTTAGAAAAAAAATATACCATGGTCATCGATTTTTCTGCAAATACTCTATTAACTTCGTAACCTGCTGACTTAGAGCACTGAAAATTTTATATTCAATAAATTATCAGTTACACAACAGTTCCACAAGAGGATTTTTTGGTTGACTAATTAGTATTTTTTTAAATGTAAAATTTCTGTCACGTAGAATTTTGTAAAACGCGGGGATCTGCGCGGGCGACGGGCGACAGTCGGTCGCCAGCCTTCGGACGGGGAACCTGTGTTCGTTTGTTGTCGATCGCTCCGCTCTGCTCGCGTTTTTTGACAATTGAAGTGGTGTTGTTTAAAAATCAGTATTACAGTGGCTAAAATTATAAAAAGGACTCAAGTGAGAAAAACAGCGGAAGGACGCTTTTTTAAACGTTGTGAAAAGATAATATTTTGGTAGCTTTGTAAATGTTATTATATTATATAGACGAATACCTTTAAAATTGTCGATACTTCTGGAGTCTGGACAGTGTATTTTATTGTAAAAATGCCTAAAGTTTCGAAAAGAAAGCGATATCTAAGAGAATCAATTGAAAAAAGAAGAGACATCTTGTAAGTACCATAATATTTTTATTAGTAATTTGAAGTACGATACGGTCAAATTAACTAGACGCACGGTTTGATGACGTCATTATGGAGCTCGCATGTTATATATAATATATTATATACTTTCGATTATTTACTTATTTCGATGCGTCAAGCTAATTTGACCGTGTTGTAAGTAGTAGGTATGGATCGGTAAGCTTCGGAAATTTTAATATTAGGTATACCTATATTTATATTTTCTATTCTATTTTCAGAATCCAAAGAAGGTGGACTTGTCATAAAAATCAAGTAAATACCGACGAGTCCAATCAGTATCAAACTCAACATTTGCCCGTCACAATGTAAGTAATATAGACTAAGAGACCACGCACATTTCTGACAAAATATTTCATCGACGCGATCTTATTGTTTTTATTGTATAGTGCAGCTCGTAGTCAAACCGAAACACACACACACTTCGTCATACTTTTTGAAAAGCAGAAACTGCGTTACATGATGTGATGTCTACTTTTCGAAGTTTTCTTATTTTTATACTGTTGATAGTCAGACAAGTGACCAGTCTGACTAACCTTTTAAAATGATTTTAATAAAATGATAAATAATATTCCTATTTTATTAAAATGCATTGTAATATTGTATTTGTGTTCTATTGTTATAGATCGGGGGATAAAAACATTTTTACAGAAGATACAAGTAGTACAGTTGAAATAAATTCCAAAGATGTTGAATTTTCGACATCTTTACAGGTAAGTAGTCGCAGTCAAGTACATTAGACAGTGTATGACTGGAAAGTCTTTACCAAGAAATTTATGAAGCAGATTTCTTAAATAGCATTAACTTATACTTATAATTCAATTTTCATTTGGTATTTTGTATTTATTTACTATTCCTAGTAAATTATATTGTGTAAGTAGGAAATCAGCCCACTAGCGGTGACTACAGAATAAAAATGTTGTACAAAGATAAAAAAACACTCACAAAAATTTTGTCGATGGAAAGGACATTGCTGGTACTAACAGCAAAGATCGCGGGTTCGAATCCCGCCCGCGACGAAATTTTTGTGAGTGTTTTTTCATCTTTGTACAGTTTAGAGGACTAACATTGTAAAATGTTTAACACATTCAGTGCCTTTAACACGCCTAGCATCTCCACACTAATCTCTATCTCTATGCCGGGAGCACGCCGGGCGTGCTCTCCGTTTTCCATCAATATCTCAAAGATAAGACAGTGTTTTTCACCGAAATGCTCAGAGCATAAACTTTGTGCCGTAAGCTAATAAATTCTTAAGTGGTTCCATGAGAGCCGAGAGCACACCTAGCATGTTTGCGTTTTTTGTATGGCGGCATCGCTGGGAACTACTAGAAAATTGTGGTGGGCATTGAATGTGTTAAAAAACTCTTTACAAATTTAAAAAATAATAAAATGTTAGTGCAATAAATCAATACATTTTATTTTTGTGTAAATAATTGTCAGCTTATAAAGATAAACATTTTGATTTCAGGTTGAAATTATAAAAGAACAACCTGAAAGCCCACCTGCCTTCGAAGGACGAAGAATTATCAACCTGATGAAAGTGTACGAAAAACTTCAAGACATATCTACTCATGGTCCTTTCAATTGTAATTTAAAATGTGTGGATATAATTTATATTATTAATTGATAGTTTATTTGTTATAAAATAAATGTTTTTTTTTTTAATATAGATTAGGTACCTACTTGACTTTTATTTTTCATTTTATCTGCCTTTGAGTTATCGCTGAATGTACATTGTTCTCAAAATAGATTTCATCGTATAGGGTGTAAATAGCCTGATAAATATTGAAATAATGAATTTACAATACAAACGCCAGTGACGACCTCTGTAGCTCAGTTGGTGGGCGACTTGGTAGCTCAAGCTGAGGGTCGCGGGTTCGAATCCCGACGACGGAAAAAAAAGTTTTCAATGTTCCTGGGTCTCGGATGTGTATTAAATATATGTATAATATAATAAATATCTTAACACATTCAATGCTACCACGATTTTCTAGTTAAGATATGTTATATGATACATATATTATATTTAATACACATCCAAGACCCAGGAGCATTGAAAACTTTTTTTGTTCCGTCGACGGGATTCAAACCTGCGACCCCCAGCTTGAGCTACCAAGTTCCCAGCGATGCCGCCCTATAAAAAACGCAAACATGCTAGGTGTGCTCTCGGCACTGCAGGATGAAATTACGTAGCACGCTAGGCGTGTTCACTGGCACTGTAGAGTAAAAAAAGTGTGGTAAAATCATAAAAAGCCTTTTTTCTTAGTTAAAAATAGTTAAAAAATAGTCCTTGAGTTACTGCAGAGATATTTTGTTTTTAGCAGTGTTTGTGGTTTTGAAGGTTCAATTTTGGCAATTATGACATGGTGGATTAGTGATGGATTGTAAATCATTCGGTACCTATTGGTACCTACTTTATGATATACCTTATAGATAGCACATTGTATTGTCAATATTTACATATTTCAGCTTTTTAAAGCATCACGGCAGGCATGATAACGTACCCAGTGTTGTGCTGTTTTATGTAGTTTATTATATATTTTTTGTTCAAATTATAAAAAATACACTATATATATTTTATTATTCGCATTATAAACTTAGTAATTGGACCAAACAATATAAAAGGTTGAGAACTCGTGTAGATGAACACGCCTGGCATGTTCGCGGCATTACCGCATTACATAATAAATTATTTTCGATAATATAAAAAAAAATAAGATCATGGAACCACTTAAGAATTCATTAGCTTACGGCAAAAAGTTTATGCTCTGAGCGTTTCGGTGAAAAACACTGTCTTATCTTTGAGATATTGATGAAAAACGGAGAGCACGCCCGGCGAGCTCGCGGCATGGAGATAAAGATTAGTGTGGACACGCTAGGCGTGTTAGTGGCACTGAATGTGTTAAATATTATGTATATGTAGTATATAAAAGTATTAAATATATTTGCTGTTGTCTGTATAGTTGTCTGGTATGGTACCCGTTACACAAGTCCTTCAGGTACTTAGCACGGGGCCGGACTGACGTGGTGTGAAGCGTCCATAGATATTGTATTATTATTACTGTACAAGAACTACTGAGTTGAAATGTTGATAATTTTTTTGTATGTCAAATCGTACGTAACTATAAATAACACTATCTCTTAGGCTATACTGATTCACGATTACTCCGTAGTACAACTATAGATTGAGAGATGGCGTAATTAGGTCATTGACCTCACAGTGCAAATCCTAGTACCGACGGTTGTCGGCAGATGGCCACTTTTACGTAAATATATTGCGGGGAAAAAGTAGGTGCAGGGGGAGAGGTTTGAAACTCCGCCCATATCTTCAAGGTTGTTAGCGCATGTACAAGCCTTAACTTTATAAATAATATCTCATAATACTTGTATAATATTGTTTTTTATTTTATTTTATTTGCAAGACTGTGTCTTATCTACTTACTCTTGAACCGACTCATACAAAATGTTTTAGTTCGAGTCGCTATAATATTTTGTGGTGTAATGACATTCTCTTAGATAATATAATATATAATATATTCTTTCATGGCGAACATTCTAATTTATTATTCTTGTGTCGATCAACGGCTTAAGTGACAAAACTTTAGTTTTTTTTTGTTTAACTAAGTACATAAGCAGTTTTAGTGAATACCCTCAAATGTTTTCGAGAAACCGTTGAAATAACCGAAAACATAATATTTTAACCACGTTAGGGGCGTTCATAATTTACGTCAGATATTTTTGATGACTGTTGCTCCTTCTCTTCTATGGTGAGATTCGTCTCGACTTTCCATACTCCTACTAAATCTGACGTAAGACTTAGTAAACATATAATTAACAAAAAACACTGAATACCAATTAGTTGTAATTTAAATTGGTCACATTGAGTTTGTATAGTGATTAGTGGGTCCTCTGAAAAGTTAATGAATGAAATATACCTACTCTAAAATTTTGCACTATCACAGTCACAACTACAAAAGTGACATAATATTGGGAATGTTTAAAAATCTAACCTACCTTTTTTTTATTCAACGTGGTCCAAAAACTATGAGCAAATTTTAAAAATTTTACATGAAATCACATTTGGAGGGATGAGCTCCCCTCTAAATACCTCTCGTAATTTGTGGACGGCCCCTGCACAAAGGAATGACTCATCTATGTGACTCATCCAAATGATTGCACAATGTTTTGCAATGTAAAAGTAGTACACATATTACAGTACTGATGCATTAACCGACACGCTAAAAGAGGGTTATGCAGTATGCATAATCGAGGTTTACGTGTCTTATAGAATATTACTAGATGACGCCAGCAATTCCGTTGCGGCAAAACTCGTTTATGGCGCGGGAACCGTACATTTTACCTAAAAATATACCTAATATATATCATAAGTAATAAAAAGGTAAAAAGTATCCTATATGCTTTCCCGGAACTCAAAGTAGCTCCATACCAAATTTCAGCGAAATCGGTTCATCGGTTAAGGCGTCAAGTGGTAATAGACAGACAGACAGACACACTTTCGCATTTATAATATTAGTATGGATATTGCAAAGTACCTGTTTGTATAAAGATTATTTTAGTGTGGCTGCCAAAATGACAAATTAAGAGCGATTTTCATTTTCAGGAATGATAAGCTTGAACAAGTTAACACTAATAAAGAGTAATTTAATTGGTTTGAAAGTTGTGAAACCACCATTTCGATTTACTTGAAATGAATTGGTGAAAATGAACTATTAACCCACAGTAATGACGAGGCCACGTGATATCAGTGGCCTTCGATAGCTACACAGAATAATGTACACACAGAAGAGACACAATAATATTGTTATATTACACAATTTTTAAGCTAATGCATAGCTTTAATCGCGGACATTGAGCGCGGCGACCGAATCAAGAAATTCCGTAACGAAAAACACCTAAGGGTCAATTCAGACCGCAACGCGACGAAGCGAGGTGAGGCGCGGCGCGGCATAAATTTGTATGGATTTGACAGATTTCAATTGCGTGAGTCTTGCGTATCTGTCAAAACCATATAATTTAGAAATGCATCTACTCGTCGCGTTGCGGTCTGAATCAACCCTAATACTCCCCCAATCCGACCGGCACAGCGGTGAGGATCTGCCGTGGGTCGTCTAACGTTGTTTGAGTTCGGCAGACTTCAGCACGGTGTTTGTCTACGTATAAATACGCCTTGTCTAATATAAGTGTGACTAAGGAGTAAGAGCCAGTCCACGCGAGGCGTTGCGTCAGAGTTGTGTCGACGCAGCGCTGCCGTTGCGTTGTTTTACATACAAATTACAAATAGCCAAGGTGCTCACACACACATGACGGACAGGAGCCCCCGAAACGAAGCGGGAGGGAGGGAACGCAGCTTTATTACGAAGCAGTATTAACGTGTTATCGTTAAGAGCCATCGCAAACAGTGCGACTTGTCGTTGCGTCTAGACGCCGAGCTGTCGCTTGCATCGACGACTGGTCGTTGCGTCTAGACGCCGAGCTGTCGCTTGCATCGACGACTAGTCGTTGCGACAGACGCCGTGTAGGAAGCCATCATTAGTAGTAGAGTATTAGAGAGAGACTGACGTGCGACTGTCGTCGTGTGTGCGCGTGTACGCGATTCCAGACGCAGCGACTAGACGCGAGCGCGCGCGGCTCCCCTAGCTTATCGTTGCGACTCTGTGACTCTGACATCAAGTGTGCGGAGCTTCGAACAAAATATATGAAAATTGTCGGCCGTAGCCTGTCGTTGCGTCTAGTCGTCGAGCTGTCGCAGACGCCTGTCGCATCGTGTGCGCCTTAGACTGCTTCGTAATAACGCTGCGATGACGCAGCGCCCGTGTGGCCAGCTATGCGTCAAAATAATAATAATAATATCTATGGACGCTTCACACCACGTCAGCCTGGCCCCGTGGTAAGTACCTGAAGGACTTGACGTGTTACGGGTACCAGACAACGGAAATATATGTATTTAATACTTTTATACTATACATAATATATTTAAGATTTTGATTTTATCATGATACACATATTTAATACACATCCATGACCCAGGAACTTTTGAAAACTTTTTTGTTCCGTCGGCGGGATTCGAAACCGCGACCTCCGGCTTGAGCTGCCAACAGCCGACCAACTGAGCCACAGAGGTCGTCAATGTGTTTGCGTTGCGACGACGCGATGCAACGCAACGCGCCGTATGAACTGGCTCTGACCCTAAGCCTCTCTTCTGTGTCCACCTACTCTGTGCGATGCGGTCGGAGTGTGGAGGTGTTGACACTACTGCGGTTCCATCAATTCCGTTTCATTTCGCATCAATTGTTCTACCTGTTTAATGGGCGGACGTGACTCAGTAGAATTTACAGGAAGTATTAAGGTGTGTATGAACTGCGGACATTTTAAGAATGTATTCTACTGCTAATGCACAAAAAGTTGCGTTGAGCGGAGGGTCACAATATGAGAGGTAATTTATATTTTTTTTTTTCGGTTATGTAAAGTTTTTTCCTTAGCGTATTTAGTACCAAGTAGTAAGGCGCAAAGGCTGCAGTTCGTATTACCAGGGTTTCGTAATATTATTATAATAAAATAAGATAATTATTACAATACACATTGTGTCCCTCATATACGCTGCAAGAGTAAATTTTCATTTCTATATTTTTATAAAATTTGCCATAACGTCATGAATTTTCCTACACAAAAAAAAACATTCAGCGCCACTTTCACAGTGATCTCTAAACAAGCAACACCTACACACGCTCAACCCGTCGATCGTGGAAAAACGAGACACAATAGCTTATCTATTGTTCTCGCGGTTGCATGCGACCGCTCGGGGCTTGATGAATTTTGTTTTGTTATACTTACCCTTAAATAAATAAATGATACTTATCTCCAATTGTGACATTAGGCACTGAGCAGTAGCAGGTATACGAGCTGTCACTCATGACTGTATTCTGAAATTGGTCGTTTTATAGCGGCAAAGCTCTGCAACAATCTCGGAGCTATAAACTTTACAAATGTAGAGCTAAGGAACTGTAGAGATGGCAGTTAAAATGGCATTTCTGTTGGTTTTAGTCTTTTAACTGCTGAACCGATTCAGAGAAGGACATTAATACATGGGAAGGGGGAGTAAGAGCGAAATGTATGGTCCAGAATCCAGCTAGATCTTAAAGTAGGTCTACCGCAACCTAGATAGATCTAAGTTGAGGACAACGTCTAGTCTAATCCTACTAATTTTATAAATGCGAAAGTCCGTTTGTTTAATAACTTTTCACGCCCAAACCGCAGCAACCGATTTTGCTGAAATTTGGTATGGATATACTTTGAGTTCCGGAAAAGTACATAGAACACATTTATTCCGGAAAACTGTACAGTTCCTGCCCGACAATCGAATTTTTGCGCAACGGAGTTGCGGGCGGGATCTAGTTAGGTTAATGGACATGGGATTAGGTAGTCCTGATAACTAAAGTATCCAAAAATATTGAAAATTATTTATTCCAGGATTATTCTACTATTTTAATGCAATATCAGTGCAGCTTTGTCAATCGATCGAGTCCGTCAACACTAAAAAAAAAGCGGCCAAGTGCGAGTTGGACTCGCCCATGGAGGGTTCCGCAGCAGCAATAAGGTTTATTTTTATGAAATTAAAATATTTTTGATTTATTTTTATATTTCAGTCGATTTCATGAAATTTAGATTAAGGTTTACTATTTATGACGTATAAAAAAACTACTGGCTAGATCTCGTTCAAACCAATTTTCGTTGGTAGTTTTTATAGTAATCTACATCATATATTTTTTTTTAGAATTATCATGCCTCTACTTTAGAAATTAGAGGGGGGGGGGGACACACATTTTTCCACTTTGGAAGAGTCTCTCTCGCAAACTATTCAGGTTAGAAAAAAATGATATGAGAAACCTTAATATGATTTTTGGAGACCTATCCATAGATACCCCACACGCATAGGTTAGATGAAAAAAAATTTTTTTTGTTTCAGTTGTACCTATGGGGACCCCTAAAATTTTTAATATTTTTTCCATTTTTGCATCAAAATCTTAATGCGGTTCACAGACTACATCTACTTACCAAGTTTCAATAGTATAGCTCTAATAGTTTCGGAGAAAAGTGGCTGTGACATACGGACGGACGGACAGACAGACAGACAGACAGACAGACATGACGAATCTATAAGGGTTCCCTTTTTGCCATTTTGGCTACGGAACCCTAAAAATCTGTTGTTTAACTTTTGTTGTTACATTCCGTATACAAAAAAAATATATTTTGCTTTTTGTTTAGAAGTAAATTAAACAAGAAGCGAAGATGCGTTAAACTATTATGTTCGGTTATGTATATTCTACTTTGTCCAGTCTATATCTTGTAGTCTACGTGATACAAACATAAAATAAATTGTATAAATGAAATAAACTTTAATGTGTATAACTCTACATTACGATTAAAAAACCTATTTCGTTGTATTACTCGTATTTAAACGTAAAATAATGGAATATGTTATGAGCTACAGTTTATTTTTATATTTTGTAATAAAAAGTGCGTTGTTTCTTGATTAAGATTATAAATATATACGTTAAGCTGTAGTATTATATTTTGTAACATCTTCTATTTAAATAAAAACTAATTTAAAATGTTGTTAGTCTCGCTAAGACTCGAGAACAGCTGAACCGATTTGGCTGATTTTAGTCTTGAAATTTTGTGGAAGGTTTATATGAATGAATGAATGAATGAAAATATTTATTTCAGACAAACAATGCCCATAGTATTGTTAGTGTGTTAGTTACAAAAGATAATGATAATAATAAATAATAACAAATACTTATAAAATTCAATTAATATGTTAGTGATGTTAGTAATAATTTTCCTTAAAAACTTAAATTACTCCTTTGACTATCCTTATCCAATGTTCTTGGATAGGACAGTCAAATCTATCCGCAATGACTTTCAGAATGCTGTTGTTGGATTTACGTAGACGCTGGAGAAGTGAGGCTGTTTTTTTGCGTATTACCGCTTTAAAACCGTCGGTACGCGCAGAGGCAAACATACCAGATGCGCTACAGCGCCATGGTAGCCCCAGCAGCATTCTGAAAGTATTGTTGTACTGGACGCGCAGAGTGTCATAGGTTCGATTCCTATACCCGACCCATAGGGCACTCGAGTAAAAAGACTGGCAATAAGCTTTAAACAACAGAATCTTAACTCGAGTTGCACAACGGGTAAACCTACGGGCGAGCATATTACCTCGAACCGATAACGCTCTACGTTCCCTCTCTATGTCCTCGTCATCCCTGAGGTCATCGGTCACAATATGACCCAGATATTTAAACTTTTGTACCCGCTCTAAGGCAACTCCATTCAGATACACAGGAGGAACACGTTCAGGACAATTCTTTCCTGTTCTGAATATCAACAATTCGCTCTTTTTGGAATTATATTTAAGACCGTGCTCCTCCGCGTAAGACTCACATATGCGCAGGAGTTTCCTCAAGCCACCTATCGAGGGACTCAGCAGCACCATATCATCTGCGTAACTTATATTGTTCATACTAATGCCATCTATGAAGCATCCAACATGTGTGCTGCTGAGTCGCTCTATGAGCTGGTTGACATATAAGTTGAACAGGATTGGAGAGCTCAATCCACCCTGTCTTACGCCACATTCCAGTTTGTACTCGTCCGATAGAGTACCGGCCCATCTCACTCGATTGGTCTGATTTGAGTACCAGTACCTTAGAAGAGAAATAGTTTCAGGGGGTACACCCGCTCTTTCCAGCTTCTTCCACAGGAGATTATAGTGAACAAGGTCAAATGCCTTGGATAAATCCAAAAAACAGGCGTATACTGGCGTCTTTCTCTTTGTGTAGTAGCTGACGGTGTGTTTCAAGCTCAATATAGCTGTTTCAGTGGACAGACCTGCCCTAAATCCGAACTGCGCATCATGCAGATGAATAAATTTTTCAAGAGTACCGTTCAATAAACTATCGAGCACCTTAGCTGTTATAGTGGCGAGTGAGATAGGCCGATAGTTAGTTTTGTCGGACGAATCTCCCGTTTTATTTTTAGCTATCGGCACCACTACGGTACGCATTAAAAGGTCTGGCAGATACGAGTGACACAGGCATAAATTAAATAGCATGGCCAGGACTCTAGGCAAATGTACTCCGGCAAATTTAAAATGTTCGATGCTGAGACCATCATGACCGGGCGACTTTCCTCTTTGCATTTTTTTTATAACCTTATATATGCTTTTAGCAGAGAATAATGTGCACTGTGATCCTGTCATTATGGTATCAACATCGCTCCCACCACAATGATGAGTACCCAGGGATGACTTAACACTAAAATGCTTTCTAAATAAATTAGAAATCATTTTATGATCCTGAATACCGTCGACGCTCACAGGGAAACTTGATTTGGCATTTAATTTATTTGTATTTTTCCAGAAAGATCTAAAATCTTTTGCAGAATGATTGGTTGCTAGCATGTCCATTTTTAATTGCTCTTGTCTATTTTGACACCATTTTAAAAATATATAATGGCATATTTAATTTTCAATAGAAAAAAATCCATTGAAAATTCGAATTTAGAACATCGAATTTTCAATTTTAATAAATTGGTATTACTTTTGAAGCTAATATAATGAGTAAGTATACAAAAATAGGAAATTAAAAACATGGAAAGGAATGTTGATATACTGAAGATTATTTAATTGCAGTATTTTTAATATAACTTTGTAGCTTTCAAATTATGAGTTTATAAGGCTCTAAATATGGTAAATTACGACATCTTCGTAGGGGAAGCACCTTAAAGCATTATGAATTAATACTTTTACTGAAGAATATTTCACAAAATAAGTCTAAACTTATTATTGGTATAGCATAACGTATTGGCATAATTTAACTTTCATATTTTTTCTATTTCCACTTGATATTGACGGAAAACTTTCCCGTACATTTTCCATTTTCACACTGCATGGGCACAGATGAGTACAGAATATGGAAGGAAAATAATCTTTATGTCCTTACAAATACAGTCCTATATACAAAATCTAGATGTAAGGCGTTCGCATAATCTAGCATATAATTAAATAAGCTCGGAAGCACTCAGCGTAATCTGTACAGACTTGTAATAATTTATACTATGATTCAAACTGAGAGACGAGGCACAAAAATATGATTATATTAATAATTTACAACAAGTCACAAAACTATATCATTTTGCTGGCACTGGTAGGGGAATGAAGATCACCCAATGATGTCCGTCTGTATGTCCCCACTGTGTCTCGTGAACTACGATAAGTAGAGTTGAAATTTTTCATAGAATTTTTTTTGCCGCTACAACAATAGTACATATTATCACCAAGATAAAAAGTAGCGTATATCCTTCCCCTCGGTATAATCTCTGTCAAATGTCATTAAAATCGGTCTAGTAATTTCGGAAAAACCAAGTAACTTCGCTAATGAATGTAGCACGTTCTACGAAAACTTTCGTAGCACCTGCTACGAAATACGTCTACGAAATCACGAAATACCCCACATTTCAGGGAATTCGTTCAGTGGTTTGAGCGTATGTTGAATCACAAACAAAACAAGGCATTAATTAATCCTGTGCATTATTATCCGAGCCTTTAGGAATGCTCGCAGAATCAACACTACAGAACTCTGTCGTGTGTAAACATTCCGATACGGTGGCCACGCCTTTTAAATTTGTAGGGTTATTTGGGACTGTTAATATGAGGTAAGCTATCTAATTGACAATTGTTAGTGGTCAGCCCATTTAGATTTTTGTTTCAACAAACTAGGAATACCTATAATTATAAGGTATAAGGTCCAAGCCTAACATCCATATTAGGCTTGGACTATGAAGTTTTTTTAAAGGATTTACGAGTTTTGATACTCAAATATTCATAAATAAATTCTTCCTCTCAACAAATATTTCGTAGACCTTCTACTATAATTTATTTTGCTTTCTAGCTAGAGGCAGATGTATAATATTATGATCGCTGTTAAGCATTTATGTATTAACCCACAAAAATTAGTGTTAAACTATAAATGCAGTCTTGTTTTAAATGAACTCAAGAACATAGAACTTCATTAGAATATCATAAGCTTCTTAGTGATTCTAATAAGAAATCCATGTTTTTTTGTTAACATATAGTTTTCCACGTATATTGGATATTAATTATCATTTATTTATTCAATTAAAATGCAGTTGTGACTGGTGGCCATCCAACTACATGTTTTAATCAACATAATACTTTCCCATGAAATTCTGTTTTTAACCAAGTAGTTAGTACGTGCCATCGTGGTCACTCTACACAAAGGTAGCTTCGGACTTTTAAGTGCCTACGTGATGTCACGTCCTTGACTTCCTTTCAGCGGGAAAACGAAGAGCAAACTTTGAGACGTCCGCATAGAGTCCACTTTGCTACAACACTTAACCTTCTTCAGGAGGCTTGTAATATTTTCACGGAAATATTAAGTATGTATTAAAAAGAAAAATAATTCCATGCTTGTATGAATACAGCGTTATGTAATTTATAAATCCAAACAAACTTAATTTACATTAAAGGAATTTCTTGAGTTTTAGGCTATGAATGAAAAATAAACTAGTGTTATGTATTTTTCATTTTTAAGTAGCTAATTAGATTTTTAGGTCCAGGCTACCCAATGCTGTCAGCCTACTCATTGGCTATTGGCATTGTGTTTAGCAAAGTGACTTATATAATTATTATTATTCATTACAAAAATAAATCTTCGTTTCAATTCATGTTGTAAATATGCCTAAGAATCAATTTTCTCAGGTATACAATGTTTATGATTGCATCAGAAAGATATAGTTTTATTGCATCAGAAAGTTATACTATAGACTATTATAGTAAAGCGTTGATGAAACTGCCGTATTTTCGATTTGTAGAGTTTTATAACGTAAGCTTATAATATTATGTTTACGTTAAGAAGCTACTATAGCGATATAAATCGCTTTAATGCGATTGTCTTAATATGAATTCATTCATACTTTAGAGCTAGAATAAATTCAATTGATAATAATTATTAACGTAAGTATCTGTTATAACTAATGGCTTCTCGATTGCCTATTTAAGTAGCCATTAGCCAATCTATCGGCATAAAGCCTTTGCGGTTTCTATAAAACGGTGTCGATTACCGTACACCTTTGTATTTGGGCAGCTGGATATTCAAATAGCTGGGAATAGTTCGGAATAGCTTGGGACAGCTCGCAATAGGCGTGGAGCGCGCTATCGCTAAAGTACTGTAAACCACACCTCGACTCCCGAACGCTAAAGTAAATGCGACTATTTGTAGTGCACATAATAATTTTGTAGGTATGCTTTTATTCGATTTGATCTTAATGTAAATATTGATCAAATTAAGGTGTGTATTTCTTTGTGGCGCTGTTAATGGCATCTGTAAAACGCATTTAAATTGCCTGCATTTAGTTTTGTTGATTTATCAATAAAGTAAGCGGAGTATATAACTTTAAATGCGGTGAGTCTGAATCTGAATGTATTGTTTTAGATTTTTTACAGCCGTTCCTCACAACGTTAGGAAATTATAGATAACCAATAGCCATGATTGCTTTAATTAATAAAATAATTAGAAATGAAATTATTCCTATACTTAGGCTTACTTAAAATGTATACATCTGGCCTTTTCATTACATTTTCATCTCAGCATCTCATAATATTAAATGTGGAAATGTCTTGCCTTTCATTGGTTCATTCTAAAAATATATAAGATCGACATTCTTTTTTTTTCTTGATGCGAAAGTATTAGTATTTTTTTATTAGGGTTATTGAGACGTTACACGTGTACAGCGGCTTTCCTCCATTAACCCCCAATTTTCTTTCAAAGGTTCTTTGTACCAGAAGAGTTGACGCGCAAAAAGCGACAAATTACAATAACGTGTTTACAGTCCCACGTTTGACGAGTGTTTGTGAGTAATTTCGCGTCGATTTTCCGGTGCTTAGACAGTCAAATTAAAATGTTAAAGAACTAAGTACTGGAGCGAAAAAAATGTTTATAGGTCGCTGAACCTGTAGACAATCTTTTTGTTCGATTACCTAGTCCAAAACTCTTTTCCATTATACAATTCAAATGTATTTTGTACTCCGGCTTTTGTCTTCACGTTAAACTGAAATGGAACAAATTGTTTTGAGTTTTGACAGCACAATATTTTTCATTTTACTCAAATACGTCGAAGCCAAATGTATGCATTATATTATATTCAACTATGGCACCAAATTCGACCTGCTGGCCGCCGAACTTCGATATGAAGAAGGCATAGATGATAATGATAATAGCACCAAAGTCCAAAACTATTAATCCGACTTTAACCATTTCTGAGATGTCTATAGATTAGTAATACCGCGACCGGTACGTGAATGGAACCGCTCAAAGACTACTAATTTGCGCAAATTCTATAATAATTAATTATTTAAAATTTTATGTGCAAATAAAGTATCTACTAGATGGCGTCCGCAACTCCGTTGCGCCAAAATTAGTTTATTGCGAGGGAATCATACATTTTTTTCGGGATAAAAAGTATTCTATATGCTTTCCCGGGACTCAAAGTATATCCATACCAAATTTCAGCACAATGGGTCTAGCGGTTTTGGCGTGAAGAGGTAACAGAAAGACAGACACGCTTTCGCAATTATAATATTAAGTATGGATCTTCATAGGTAATTTGCGCGACTAAAGCGTGCCCCATTTTGTCGTATGCACATTAATAATCCGAGCATAGTGCTAATTCTACCACGGCCGGGATTGGGGGCTGTGGGTGTGA
Organism: Plebejus argus; assembly: GCA_905404155.3. Taxonomy (NCBI): domain Eukaryota; kingdom Metazoa; phylum Arthropoda; class Insecta; order Lepidoptera; family Lycaenidae; genus Plebejus; species Plebejus argus. The sequence goes on along the minus strand of FR989930.1, from coordinate 18,774,148 downwards.
TCACTTTATCGCGCGCCGCCTGTGCCCGCTGCATCAGTGCCTGCCTAGCTCAGCCAGCAATTACCTTGGTAGCTAAGGATGTGGGTTTCCTAAATCTTAGGTAGCTGAATAATATATAATAATACTAGATGACGCCTGCAACTCCGTTGCGCCAAAATTCTTTTATCGCACGAGAACCGTACATTTTACTGGGATAAAAACTATCCTATGTTCTTTCTCGGGACTCGAGGTTTATCCATGTCAAATTTTAACAAAATCGCTTCAGCGATTTGGGTGTGAAGAGGTAACACGTAAGAGACAGACAGACAGACAGACAGACGGACAGACAGACAGACATACACACTTTCGCATTTATAATATTGGTATGGATATATAAGTCTGTGCGACCGCATTTGGAGACACGACTGTTTTTAGACAATCTTGTTTCACATAGACGAGTCAGTTTTACGATTAAAGAGAAACAGTTGTGTCTACCACGTGGCGCACACCAAAACGAAATTTTGAATACGACGACGCAACACATACAATAATTGTATATTAATCAGTAGAGAACGCTCGGACAGAGTAGACAGAAGAGAAATATGAGATAGCCATGCCGATACGTTTTGATGACGAGTAGAAACATGAAATTAATATATCTGCATGTTATCAGACCGATCTAACTGCAAGTATCACAATTTTTATAGACCAGCCAAACGTTTTGGTTTTTAGAGTTTTGGAAATATGCTTGACAGGAAGAACTAGAGAAGAAGAACTCAAAGGTAGAACTTTCAACCGAGCTAGGAATTTATTGTCATTTCAGGTGTTTCTTTTTATTTTTTTAAACGGGCAAATAGCCAACCAGTCACCACACACTCCCACCACTGCAACTCGTGTGTCGCCAGGATCAACAGTGGTAAGTTGGTAACCGACCACGAAAACCCTTTGATATGATCTTAGGGGTGCCCGAGAGACAAGCTAAATCTGTCTTGTGACCCGCAACGAAATTAATCAGAAGAAAGGTAGGAGGAGTAATCCATCCATCTCCATCCGGGATCCTACCTCGGCATACATTATACCCTGGTGAAATATGTTGTAACTTGTAATTTCATAATATTGAGTAAGCAGCTTATTTGTAAATATTGCAAAAATACTCAATTTTCAGTGTCGCTATCCAGTATACTCAAATACTAAAATAGTTGAAATAATTTTCGGACTACATAACACTGAAAATAATGTACAATTACCTAATTGTACAAAATTCCCACATAAATAAATAAAACCGAAAACAGAAAAGGATGTGTCAGAGGAAGTAGTTTTCGGTAATAGAACCAGTCACACCTTTGCAAAATAATTCCCAAATTTTCAGTTATCACCAAAACATTTCAACCGAAACGAATGAGTCAGCCGTTTCAAAACACCGCTCAATTCCTACGTATATAAGCCGATAGCTTATCGTGTTCCCTCAGTGTGCCTCAGTATTATTTTGTCTTCTGTGCAAAATGTTTGAGTGTCAAAGACCATTTCAAAGACCAAGACCATGGGGTCACGCTGAAAAGGACTGCGGTCCAACGACTTGGATGGGTTGTCCAAGACGTGACGGACCTAAATACTATCACGGACCTCCGCATCATGAATTCTGGCATCACGGACCACCTGGAGGCCGCCACGGACCTCCGTATCATGAATCCTGGCATTACGGACCACCAATAGGCCACCACAGGCCTCCACATCATGAATCCTGGCATCACGGACAACCTAGAGGCCACCACGGACCACCACCTAACGAATTCTGGCATCACGGACCACCTAGAGGCCACCAGGGACCTCCACCTCACGAATCCTGGCATCACGGACCGCCAAGGAACGACAACGGACCAAACCATCACGGTAATTTAAGATCGCCTTGCGGACATAACTATTGGGGACCACCCAACGGTTGCTCATTAAATAGTTCGCTACACCATGGATGTATGGAACCATCCAGGCACTTTGGACCACCTAAAGATGCTCCTCACCAAGGACCAAAACATTTTTGTGGACCACCGAAGCATTGCGGACCACATACTCATAGCCCTCCACATCACGGACCAGATCATCATGGCCCTATGGGACCACCTAAGCACTGTGGACCACATCATGGTCCAGATCGTCATCGCCCTATGGGACCACCTAAGCACTGTGAACCACATCATGGTCCAGATCATTTTGGTCCTATGGGACCACCTGAGAACTGCAGTGGACAACATCATGGCCCAGATCGTCGTGGCCCTATGGAACAACCTAAGCACTGCGGACCACGTCATGGACCGCCACACCATGGGCTAGATCATTATGGTCCAATGGGACTATCTAAGCATTTTGGACCACATCATGATCCTACACACCATGGACCAGATTATTACGGTCCTCTGGGGATTCCTATGTACTTTGCACCACGTCATGGACCACCAAACCATCGACCAGGTTATTATGGACCTATGGGTCCACCAGAGCACTGCAAGCCACGCGATGGATCTCCAAACCAAGAGTCAGGCTATTGCAGACCTACGAGACCACCTAAGCACTCCGGACCACATCTGGGCCAATATGGTCCTATGGGACCTCTGACAGAACATCGCGACTTTTGGGGACCACCAAAGCATAATAGACCTTTCCATGATCTGCCACATCATGGACCACCTAAGTATTGTGATCATCCAGATCATCCAGAGCAATATCGACCACATTATGACCAAACACACGACGGACCAGAACATCACGATCGTTTAGAACCACCTGAAAATAGACCACGCCAAGGACCCAAATGTAACTGCGGTCAACCGCTCCATCACGAAGGACCAGACCACCACGATCGTTTAGGACCACCTCGAAATAGGCCGCACCATAGAACCCAACAATACGAATCAAATTGCATCTGCGTACCACCTCTTCATCATAATCATGGACAAAGCAATAATTGTGAACCAGATCAACCAAAGTTTGAACCACAAGGTTACTGTAAATGTGAACCTGGTAGAAACTACTGTAGAGAAGGAAGACCCTGGGTACCCCATCAAGCAGAACGATGCTGTACTGATCAGGAAGCAGTGCCAAACGAACATGAGACATTGCTTGCTCGTCCGAAATCTGTCTAATGACATTTCTTACAGAAGAAATAGAAATTATACCAAAAATACAAAACAGGAACGGGAATGGACTTAAGACAAAATAAAGTAAAAAATCAAGATAAAACACTACTACGAAAAAAAAGAGATAAATTTTTTTAATACCTATCTACCATTTAATTTTTCATTTACATTATGCGTAGATAATATTAGTAAGTAACATTAGAAATTATTAATTTTAACTTATTTTCGAATTTAATTTATTAACGACTAATATTAATTAAATATTATTTCTACAAACACAAGTAGGGTAACGTACAACATATTAATTATTTTTTAAATTTATCTCAGTCTTTACCATTAGGTAAGATAATATAAATTTAAAAAAATATTATGGCATGGTATGTAAATGAGATTTTATGTACTTGTAATAAAATGTATCAAAATTTAACTTTCGCTGTTAAGAGGATACTCCAAGGTCAAGAAAAATGAAAAAAAGGTACTCGTAATACCTATTGCGGTCTCCCTCACCTCAAGCCTATACCGCAGAGCGCGATAGAGATAACTGCAGAAAATCAACGATTCGCTGTCCCCTGATTCCTCTTCCAAAACTGTACTTTTTTCATTAAAGATTAAAGAAATGCTTTATGTGTTTCTATGTTTTTTTTGTATAATCTAGCCAAATCTGTTTTCTGGATGTATGAACAGGAACACAGCGAAAAATCTGGCCATTTTTTGGGTTTTTGAACGTTCATATCTTTTTTTAATAACTAAATTATAAAAAAAAGAAAACATAGAGACATTATTAGTGGCCATAGATGTTCAGGAAAAAAATTATAACTCCACCGGCATTATCCAGGGAGGAAACAGGGGACGTTTGTATGGAAAAACGGCTGTGTGGACTCCTCTTAACAGATTTTGTATACGTAAATTATTATTAAATAAAACAACAAATGACCAAAACGACTGTAATTTGCATTAAAAACGTAAGTAGAGTTTGAGAATAATTTCCGTCAACTTCCTCCAATATCCTATGAACACTTGCGAAGTGTCTTCATTTCTTCTTGATAAGGTGTAAGCGGTGAGGTGAAACGATTTAAAATATCGAGCTCTCTGCACCTGTCACAATATAATACATTATACAGTAGATCATCCCAGACTGTTAGATTTAAGGCAAAAAAAGTATAAAAAAATACTTGAATCACCACAGCTCCATAAAGGATTTTTGCTAGACCATAGAGATTTTCAACAGGTTTATGCGCACAAAAGATGAAGGTTATTAAAAAAAAACCGAGAACTAGACCTCCCGAATCAGGTGCACGAACATAATTTATGCATGATTTCAGATAACTTGAAGTATTTATAAAATGCAAAGCACTTGACATAATATTGTAAATACTGAACTAAATAGGTCTCTGTGTAAGGCGAGCTTCATTTCAAGGACACGGCAGAGTTACGTAACTGTATGATATTAATACTGTGGCTCTGTCGTGGGTTTTTTATTTTCAATCTCATTTCTCTCGATTATTCCTCGCGTTGATAACGCGACTGACGCGACGCTGCTTGCATATCATTTCGTGAGCACATAGATGAGTTTATTCTAGATGTAGAATATCAGAGAGCTCAGGGCTTTCCAAACTGTGTTATCTTGCACGGCGCGAGGCAACCAAGAAAAATTAGGTTTGGAAAGTCGTCACATCCATCCATCCATGTTAGAAATGTGAGATTACATGTGTCTGTCACACTATAAAAACCATTAAACGGATTTAGATGAAATAATATTACGATTCATCTCATGATTCCACAAAGGCCACCATTTTAGGCCCGCAGTTATTAAGTCCTGGGAAAGGATAAAAGATATTATTTAAAGAAATTGAGTAACGCAGCTTCCTAATTTTCTTACTTTCGAACCTTTTTAATTTTTGTACGCTCATAATAGTTAGGGTCAATTCAGACCGCAACGCGACGCGTAGATATGCATTTCCAAATTTGTATGGATTTGACAGATTTGCAAGACGTCTCATACAGTTGAAGTCTGTCAATTCAGTACGAATTTAGAAATGCATCTACGCGTCGCGTTGCGGTCTGAATTGGCCCTAAATGTACTTTATTCTTAACATTTCACAAAATGTTATATTCCTAGTCTCCTACTACTATAAAAACTGCAATATTATGTTACACACACTACATTCTTAAACCTACACACTTTACAGTCGTGTATCTATCTCTACACACGTCGTCGTCTCATATTTCTGAGCGCAGTAAAAACTGTGGGGTTCGATACGACGCTTGGGAAATTTGCTTAGCGCTTATTGGCAGCTTGAGAGCTCGGTGCAGAATTATTTACCCCGAGTCTACCTTATAACTTGGTATACTACATACTACAAACAATGCCCAATTTATATTTTTTACTAGCTGTCCCGGTGAACTTCGTGACACTTTAAGACCTTCCCTGGACTTCTACGTATATTTTAAGACTAAAATTAGCCCAATCCGTTTAGCCGTTTTCGAGTTTTAGCGTTACTAACACAATTGAAAATCAATTTTCATATAATATATAGATGAGTGTGGGCCACCATATTTCCGCTGCCCCATGTAGTTGTACGAAACCTGTGGGCACTCGGCCCCATAGGCCGCGGCCTATTCGGCCTACTTATAAATCCGGGGCGGAGTGTAAAGACGCTTCCCACTGCCTATCATTGATAATGCATTCACATCATGCATAATGTTAAGTTAAGGTAGTAAGCAGTTTTTAAAAATGCCTTAATGCCTACAAGTGCCGTATTGAGCTCTAGAAATTCAAATAGAAACGTTGGCCTAGATAATGGACACTTTTCTTATCATCGGTACGTCACAGTAGCTATAAAAAAGTGGTACGCTCGTTTTCATACAAATAAAGCGACATGCGGTGCATCTTGATCTATGTCTGTGTACAAAACAAGGTTCATGAAACTGGCTTGGGATTAACATAGTCAAAAGTCTATTTGATACCTACTTAACTTAGAGTTTAGACTGCATAACCTGTCTATATGAAATTTTAATTAATTTACGGTTCCAGCGCAACAAACGAAGCAACAGTTGCGGTTAACATCTAGATTCTAGAGTTTGATTTGAATAAGTACTATAAGGGTCAGCTTACACTGAGACTCGGCTCTGCGGTTTCAATGTAGCCTCGTCGCTCGGTGTCACCTAAACTTAAAGATAATGTAGCAACTTCTAAAGATTACTTCAGGCGTTAATTTGTTAAAGACAATTTTAGCCATCTGTTGAATTATCTTAAACTGTTCTAGAACATTCGAATTCCAAATACAATAAGTAAAACTTGTAAAACTCAATTTTAATATTTGTATTCTAAATATTGAAAGTTTATCCAATACAAGTTGTACTGGAGTTCGTGCAAGTTCGAAATCGGCGATATAATGCGCTCTACTAGCAAAAGTTTTATTAAAATCGGCCCAGTAAAGTCTTTATAGCATTGGATTTAAGGGTTAATACGCAAGTTGGATTTCATACAATTTTAAATATAAAATCAAGATTGTTCAATGTTCAATGCTAGCTTTAAAATAAAGTTATATTTTTTTAACAAATTGTGAACGCAAGAGTTAAGAAGATAGTAATTATTTGTATGTTGGCTACATGTTAAATATCCATTCTCTAATAACAAAATACTTACACATTGTGTATAGAAATTAGAAACATTCATTAATTTATGAAATTGTTCTGCTCTAATCTCATCTGTCGAACGATTTTTATCAGTACCTTATCATAATAATTATTATTATACACCACCTTCAATCTTGTTTAAATATTGTTTAAAATGCCTACAAAAATGTAACAGTAAAACTTCAAAATATTGTTGCTAATTCATAACTTATGAATATAATACCGTATAACATTATATCAGTCTCTGTCCCTAATAACTTTGATTTTATCAAAGTAGCTTTAATTATTGTGTCCACTGTATGGAGTGGAGGGTTGATGGCCTGAGACACAGGAACACCTAGTTTAGGCATCAACCCACCTAAACACTTGTAAAACTGATCATTAGTATATAGTCTAGGTTATTAAGGTGAGAAATAAATGATTATGATTATGAGCTAATACTTTATGTTAAGTATATTTATTTTGTATTTTTAGACAAAACAAGAGTTACAATTTACTTTCAGGCATAGTGTATATTGTATACTGTTCCCAGATAATAGAAAGTGTAGCGTAGAACACAAGACGTAATAAATATAGTATCCGTATAGTATGTAATCGTAAGTATTATAGTACTTATGTATTTTAATAATGTTACTAAAATAATTATACGTCATGTAATTTGCATCTACCTCAATTCGTCTCTACATCACCCAAAGGTTGGCTGGAAGAAAATGCCTAAAGGCCGCCCGCCCGCCTCTGTACCTCGATATTGTGTGCAAAAAGTATAATAAAAAAAAAGACGTAAGAGTCGACATGACACACTATAAATAATATTATACAGTATACGATCTGCATATTAACCGCCCGAGCACTTTAGCCTGATTTTAATTTCACAAAACGAGTAGTAAACAATAATATCCATAATATCATGTTGAACGCTCATAAAACTTGTCTCTGTGGTGAGTGACGTTGATTTCAAGGACACGGCTGATTTACTCAACTGTATCAAATTCAAATTCTTTATTACTCATACAATATTACACAATAGCACAAATTAGTGTACATCACGTCGTCTAATCCCATGCTAAGTTGAACTTGTGTTATGGCAATCAGACAACGGATGCACCGAACAGTCTTATCCTACAGCATATTATTATTCTCACAACACTCTCACATTCACATTTCACACTATTATCACGTAGTCTTTCTTGGCGGCAACGTGATGCACACTTCATTGGGGAGCCTTCCCCGAAATCTTCGGAAAACTACACCGGCGGGCCAGAACTCCTCCACCTCGAGAGTGGACAAAAGTTTTGTCGGTACTCTCACCACAAAGGAACCGAAGTTAACTTTGTGGCGAGAGTAATACATGTATGATATTTATATTGTGAAACAGTATTGCCAGCGGCGGTATGTAGCAACATACTCCAGCTTATGGGAAACTATTAGTCTCTTAGACTATAATATCAAATTAGTTCAAGAATCGATCGCGAATCAAATACATTAATAGATATTTTAACGAAATTATAAAAATTGTCAAATGTAAAAATCTACTATGATTATTGATTCATAATCTTTTGGTTCTGTAATAGCCAAAAAATGAATGCTGGAAAACCCTAACAACAGCTGGTTTTCTGGATAATAATAATTAAAACAATTTCAGTATTTTTTTTATTCCATGTACTTACAGTTACGCTTCACACTGCATATCTAAATTTATGTTACAAATAAAGAATGCTAAAGATTGCGCAGAATCCAGGGCAACATACTTGAAGATCATACATCACCACAGATTATTGAAAACGTAACAGATGTCGGTTAGTTTATATCTCAAAATCCTCATCGAGATAGGCCACGTGGAGATAGGCAGTAATTGTAGCGGAACTGGGAGTTATGCGTTTATTACAAGATTTAACTTTGATTTAGTTTACAACTCCTCCAACTTCGGGCGGTTCGTCTTGGTTATCACACGGCGTACGCTTGTCGCTGGATTTCAATAAATTAGGGTTATCACTGAGGGTTCAGTGTGCTATGTGTATGTTTATTGATATTTGGTATGTTCATCTTCACACAAAAACAGTCAAAAACAAGTGAACGTATTACTAACAAAAACTAGATAACGAAACAAAAGAATATTGCACTTGTTTTGTATGTCCAATATCCATACGTCAATTCAGAGCCTAAACCAATACCATCCCAATTTGCTGGATGCAATATTCTTTTGTTTTGATTGTAATTTATCAATCATAAAATCCCAGGTTCTGGAGTTTTTGTGCACTATTTACCAGCGATATTGATTAGCTAAAGTCAAAATATTAATAAAGCAACAGCGGTGTAGAACTCACTAAGTCCTGCCAATACCCTCAGAAATTCGATTAGTGCGATCAATCGCGATAATTCGCCGCAGTGTGATAACCACCTCAGTAGAATAATTAAAGTAATATTTCACTCCTGTCAATATTAACGAAGGTACATGATCCTTTGAGCGATCACAAGGTTTTGAGAGTTTACTTCCAAGAAATTAGCCCTTTTTAATGGGATATAATCACTGTTTGCGGGGTATTTGACACCTTCGCGGCCTTGGGCTGGGATTAAGCAGCTTTTTTGTGCTGTTAAAATCCTTTATTTGTTTTTGTAACAAAGGGCTGTTTGAGTTGATTTTGGAGAGAGATGAGTCGATTTTCAGTAGTCTGTAGAAGCTTGTAATCCTATAATATAAGCGTAAAAACACAACACAAGCCCTCTTACTAATAATAAAAAGTTACACACCGTATATAGAGGGTGCATAAGATTTTTTCGACTAATAATCATTTTTTGACATAAGACCTGTATAATGATGTTGTCATTTCCATACATATTTCTCTATATAATATACTCTGTGTAACGTGTGTATAACTTAAACACTCCTGTTTATTGTGAAAATTAGAAGCGAAAATTGTTTATCTTTCATATTAATGCATAATTAAGTAACTCGTGCTCAGTAATAAATTGCTAACGTCATAATTAAAGTTAACTCACGTGACAGTCTGCCGATTTGACAAATGGCTGTAAAACACAGCCCACGTGCGCGGTCGCCGCGTTATTAAGCGCTAAGTAATTACAATTTACTCGATATTAAACGGAAAATGGTGTGGAAAATAACTCTTTCAGTCTATGTATTACACAATGCACATGTTATACTTATACATATGTAGTTATATACCTGTAGTTATATTATGCTTAAAGGTTAGGTAAGTTTTTAAACTCTTATACTCTTTCGTACAGGAGGCACTGCCAAATAGCTGTACATTGTCAGGTACAGGGTTATTCTTGTCAGATGCCTCTTCAATATTTCATCGACGACCCTCGTTTCAACTTCGGAGAAGGGTTTGTTGCCAGGGTAGATGTCTGTGCAGTGGCTGCTGCTGACAACGGTGTCGGTGTTTGGTCGCGTTACGTCAAACCCAGGCAGGTAGATCACAATTAACATATAATAGACATGATCCGACGAAATGAAGTTGGTCTGTCAACTGCCTAGCCTGCATATTTCCTCGATAGTACTTACAACTTCTAATGGCTGGTAGTTGTCATAAGGCGGAGTGCGTGCATTCCTCGCGCGTGCGTCTCGCTTCTTGCTTTCAATTGCCTCATCATCTTCCAAGTCCAATTTTCTGAAAATAGATGTGATTTAATTATCTTTTGATTGACATTAATTTAAATTTTAATCACGCAACGGTGTAATTACTTAATAAGGTCAGCAATTATTAGTCTTAATCATCGATAATTTTGCAGTAAAATTACACTCACAACGGTCTCGTTGGGCTATTGGATAACCATGCTAAGCTATCTAAAGCGTGCATAGATCATAGACAAATTTTCTGTGTAAAATCATTTTACCGTAGGAGAGCCATGCTTCGGCACGAATAATCGGAGAAATACCACGGGCTCACAGAAAAGTTGTGGTGTTTCGCCGAGTGAGTGAGTTTACCGGAGCCCAATCCCCTACACCTTTGAGGGCTTTGAGGGCACCTCTTTATACCATCCTTATCACCTTGATGAGTGGCGTATAAAATCGATTCTTAAAAGGCCGGCAACACAGCTGCAGCTCTTCTGATGTTGCGAGTATCTATGGGCGACGGTAGTTGCTTTCCATCAGGTGACGCGTTTGCCCCCTTATTTTATAATAAAAAAGAATATGCTCTCTACACGTTCGCAATCGCTTGTCCATCTTGGACCAATGTGGAGAGGGCATGAAACACGATAAAGCCGCCAACCCACCGCGGCACACGATTTATTTCGTAGCGTTTGCGTAGCGTGTCCGTGGGTTGCAGTGGACACAGTCACATATATTTTGTTACAAAGCGAAGCTTGACGCACGTGCGTAGTCTCTCCGTGCGCCGCGGTGGAATGGAGCCCTTACACTAACAATAAATGCGGCATGTCCAACTGAGATTCGCAATGCGTCAATTTCCAATCAAATAGAGAGCCAGCCGCATTTGTATGAGTACGCTCTTACATAAAATATTATTGACACAAGGCCAGTATTGGATGTGAAATTCTGGAACTTTGAGTGTAGTTTTTTAGGAATATACAAGGAGGTATGAGGTATGAATTTGAGATGTCTCCTTGTAAATGGGACATCTAAGTCTTATTTATTCAAAGTAACCCTTTTTCTTTTGAATAAGAAATTGTTTTATGTTAAAGATTGTGCTAATAAAAAACTATAAGACTCTAAGGCCCACTTGCGCAGATCTGAGTTAAAGTTAATTCTGACTTAAACATCATGTCATATCTGTCACTCACTAAGTCAGTGATAGAGGTGACATGATGTTTAACTCAGAGTTAACTTTAACCCGAATCTGCGCAAGTGGGCCTCATAGAGTCTAGAGACTACCCGAAACTTCGTCACGGCGTTTATCACGGGGAAACCGATCAATTTTCCGGAATAACCCAACGTCCACTTTCGGAATTAAAAGTATCTTCATACAACATATCCACAAAATCGGTAGTAAACAAACAAAAAGACATACATTTTCGCAAGTAATATCCCACAAAAAACATTTCACGTAAAAATATTATGTTGCCTCGACGACCACATTTAAGGTTTTCCCTGTGAAAAAGACATCAGATCTAATGTAGAGCCAAGCTTCTGAATCTACGCGACCTAACTCCGATCCTAACTTCAACAAATTCTACATATCAGTAAGTATGTATGGCTTTGCTGTTTCGCTACCGTCGATCTCTTTTTCAAGGTTTTTGCTTGTGACTCGAAAATTATTTATAATATCTCTTTAGTGACTTCTGCATTGATTTTCTACATAAAATTTCCTATAAATTACCACCAAACATTTTTACTGTACGATCATTACTTAAGGAAATACAGAGTATTAATAGGGTACGCTAGCACTGTTTTGCCATACAAACGTAATTCCCCAATAATTTACTCCCTGGACAATGTCTTTAGACAAATGATTTTTAATATTATGATCTGTTAAAGCTACGTTCGATTTTATCTAAATTTACCAATAAATAAAAAAATTCTCGGAGACTTCGATAGCGCAATGCAAGATTATTAGGCGAATTGTGTTCAACCCTTATTTATATTATGGAGTTGAACACCTCCGTCCGTCCAGTGGTTAAGAGCGTGGCCCTTGACTCGGAGGTCGTGGGCTCGATTCCCGCGTTGGAAACATGCTATTTCCAAGTTTGGTTAGGACAATGCAGGCTGATCACTGGATATCTGACAAGTAAGATGTAAAAAGTCGGGTGTCGGATGTAAAAAGTCGGTCCTGTGCATGAGCTCTCGAAAGTCGTGTCGGTCTTCCCTCCCACTGGATTATGACTTATGAGAGTAAAACGAATAGAGAGTTCTCTAGTGCACTGCGCACACACTTGGGCACTATAAAATTACTCCTGCGTAACTGGCCTAGTTTTAATAAAACTGGCCACCGTCACCGAAACCAGTGTGGGAGTTATTATTTTTTTTTTTTTTAATAAAAAGTTGTTTAATATTATTATTTATTTAATAAAAATAAAAAGTTTCGTTCCTTCATCCCTGCAACATTTAAATTGAATAAGGGACACAATTATATAATATACATTACACACCCTAAAGTATTATCATTTATCACTGAATCCATCAAGCCCCAAGCGGTCGCATGCAACCGCGAGAACAATAGATAAGCTATTGTGTCTCGTTTTTCCACGATAGACGGATTAATTTGTGGCACAATCTGTAGTAACTAGTAAACTGTATTGTTATAATATTATTATGTTGTTGCTAGGGGTAGCAGGTGTTTTTAGGGTTCCGTACCCAAAGGGTAAAAACGGGACCCTATTACTAAGACTTCGTTGTCTGTCCGTCTGTCCGTCTGTCTGTCTGTCTCCAGGCAGTAACTCAAGAACTGCTAGACCCGAAGCTACACTTCTGAAATTTTCACAGATTGTGTATATCTATTGCCACTCTATCAAAAAATACTAAAAACAAAATAAAGTTAAACAAAATAAGTTTAAGGGGGGCTCCCATACAAGAAACGGGATTTTTTTGCCTTTTTTGCTCATAATCAATAATGACAACAGCTAAAGCTTGACCGCTGTAAAGTCGACCCTCGTAGCATACTCGTAGCATACATTTAGTATGCTACGAGGGAAGACTTTACAGCGGTCAAGCTATATGCACTTGAAATTTTCACAAAATCCTTAATTATATTTGCACTTTATCAATTAATAACAAAAATAAAATAAAATAAATATTTAAGGGGGCTCCCATACAAATACACAATTTTTTGCCAACTGGCGCGTAATAACGATACGGAACCCTTCGTGCGCGAGTCCGACTCGCACTTGGCCGATTATTTTAAAAAATATCAGCCTATCACCGTATCCCGTATCATATGACCGTGACGTCGCTCGTCGTGTTGTAAACAATTCTAATTATTATTAGTTAATTGAGGATTATTATGATTGATTACGTTGTGTTCTTTGTTTATTGGAATTTTTGGAAACGATAAGCCTGTAAATAGGTAAAAACGTTTCATGGAAACGTGACCCAAAAAAGGAAGCAAGATTAAATAGTTAATTTATTACAAAAATCTAAATTTTAATTTTACCCAACTGCCAAGAACACTATTAAAGGCAGCTTATTCCAAATTCACGTTTCTAGAATGAGATTTTTTGAAAAAAAGCGTGATTCAAAAAAACTGAAAAATATATAACTACAATATTATGTATATGTCGCAGTCATCTGGTTCAATCTGTGATTCGATTGAATGACTAGAGTATTCATTGAATGACACCGTTCTATTGAATGACTGAAGGTCAACTAGTCAAGACGCTGACTGTAACGTTTAACGTCTTGACTAAACGTCATCATAGTGAAGTCGTTAAATGGAATGCTATGAATTTTTTAAAGTATTTGTTGGTGGCGTACTAATAGGTTAATCTAGAAACTGACTTCAATTATGAGGCGACGGCTATTTCTGGGTGGTTTACAAAAAAAATAACCACGATGGCTAAGGCGGGAGCTTCGCTGCGCTACGCTCCCGCCTTGCCATCTAACCTAACCAAATCCAATCGTATTGGACAGACGAAGTAATGAATACATTACTATTAATTACCTAATAATTATGTACTGTTCTTATACATTTCCTATTCCGTTAAAAATAAATACATTCAATTACCTGACTAATTTCATATCCGCTCTCTTCAAAGGGCTATGTTAAAAATCGCTAACTAGTTGAACGTTGAGTGACGATTGTTCAATCAACGTTCGGCCGAGTCATTCAATTGAATGGAGTCATTCAATGAATGCGCTAGTCATTCAATCGAACCGCAGATTGAACTAGATGACTGCGACATATAGATGCATCTTTTAACTAGTGACTTTTTGGATAGAAACACAATACAGATAATTTTGCTCGATAAAAAAAATCCGAAACAACATCGAGTGAGGTAGTATTGTTTTTGCGCCATTTTACAACACAAGATGGCATATTTATTTTTATTTGCGAATTACAAAGACGTGACACCGCGATGCAGTCTAATTGCGTAATGGCGGTACGATCGGCTTATTACGGTGTGAGTGTGTGTGTAAGATGTGTACGTGTGATCGCCTCGGCTTATTATGGGTGCTTCACTTTTTTCTTGATGGCGAGGGGTCCTATTATTTCAACGTCCTTGTTTCGCCCTATCATGGACGCGGCGAGCATCGTAACCGCCGCTCTCCTTTTACTATGCCGCCACCGTACAAGGCGCGCTGATATGAATGTTATTTTAATGACATTTACGTCGATATTCGCACTGACAGACATCGACCTGCTAATTTACGAATAACCTGCCCTTAAATTATAATGTTTATAATGCCTAACGCCCTTAGTAATATTAACTTATAAAGACTCAAGTTTAGAATGAAAATAAATGCGTTATATTATTAAGTAATAGGTCGGGGAGGAAGTCTTTTCGCATTATAGTATGTATGAACTTGTCATAAAATCTCTTGGGATATACCAATTGTATCTGGCTGATTTTGGTATCATTAAACAATTTTAATTTTACAGAAGACAATAATAATTCCAAATTCAAATTAGGTAAATGTGAGATTTTCATTTGTTTTTTTTAATGTGAAAATGAGTGATTCTAATGAAGGAATTCGATACATTTTAAAATTTTATTACAAAAAAGGTAAAAATGCAACACAAGACGCGGAAAAATTTTGTGATGTTTATGGACCTAATGCTATGTGAGTATCTGTGAGAGTAGCGCGAATTTGGTTTAAGCGTTTTCAATCCGGAAATTTTGATATCAAAGATGCACGTCGCTTTGGTCGCCCGTTACAGACAAAACTGGTGCCATTTTTGAAAAAGTGGAGCAAGATCGGCATATTAGTAGTTACGATGTAGCTGAAAAACTGGGGATTGACAACAAAACGGTTTTGGCGCATTTGAAAAAAGCTGGGTACACAAAAAAGCTCGATGTTTGGGTGCCTCATGAGCTCACGGAAAGAAACCTAATGAACCGTGTACTCTTTTGTGATTCTTTATTACGACGTAATGAAACCGAACCATTTTTGAAGAAGCTGATAACTGGTGATGAAAATGGGATCACGTACGACAAGAACATGCGAAAAAGATAGTGGTCAAAGGCCGGTCAGGCTTCACAGACTGTGGCGAAAGTCGAAACCCGGGTTAGCTCGCAACAAGGTGATGCTGTGTGTGTGGTGGGATTGGAAGGGCATTATACATTATGAGCTGTTACAGCCAGGCAGAACCATCGATTCTGAACTGTACTGCAAACAACTGATGAGGTTAAAGCAAGAAGTTGAGAGAAAGCGGCCGGAACTAATCAACAGAAGGGGTGTGGTTTTTCGCCATGATAACGCTAGACCTCACGCATCTTTAGTCACTCAGCAAAAATTACGGGAGTTTGGCTGGGAGGTGTTAATGCATCCGCCGTATGGTCCTGAATTTGCACCTTCAGATTTCCACCTGTTTCAGTCACTGTAGAATTCCTTAGGCAGTGTCAGGTTGACATCACAAGAGGACTGCTAAAACCACTTGTCGCAGTTTTTTCATCAGAAGCCCCAAAATTTTCATAGCAATGGTATCATGTCCCTACCAACAAGATGGGCAAAAGTTATCTGACGAAATGACACCTTATACTTTAGTTAATTGTAAATACGTGGGAGAGCCATGCTAGGGCACGAATGGGCCGGCTCGACCGGAGAAATACCACGTTCTCACAGAAAACTGGCGTGAAACAGCGCTTGCGTGTTTCGCCGAGTACTCGGGTTTACCGGAGGCCAAATCCCCTACCCTATTTCCTTCCCTACCCTCCCCTATTATACCCTATTCCCTCTTAAAAGGCCGGCAACGCACCTGCAGCTCTTCTGATGCTGCGAGTGTCCATGGGCGACGGAAGTTGCTTTCTATCAGGTGACCCGTTTGCTCGTTTGCCCCCTCATTTCATATATAAAAAAAAACTTTATAAAAAAACCTTATGAATTTTTATGTTATAAAATGCGAAAAAACCAACCTAATAGATGACTGAATTTTGTGTCGCTTCCTTCCTAGGCCCTAGCATCATTATTTCTCGCCACACATACCTTCCCAAGCCAAATCGGTTCAGCCGTTCTCGAGTTTTAGCGAGACTAACAAAAATGAAAATTATTTTTTGTTTACAAACGAAGGATTTAAATCATCAATTTTCTTTCAATCTTTGATCAATGACATAATCACGTTTCGAAGTATCCTAAACACGAAACAAAACAAATACCTTCGCTTTGATAATATTATGTACAATTGAATTTCAGATGTGTTTACAGTTTAAGGAGCTCTTATTTGTTTTATTAGTTCATTATTGGGTTTCGCTCTCGATACGCTTTGAGCGCTATATTCTACGAAATTGAACATTTTCGAGCGCTATCGAGCGATGCACTTTTAGGTTTACACAATCTGTGTACAGAAATCGCTAATTAATTTGCGATGTATCGAAAATTAGATCGAGGGCGTTGAGAGCTTAATTCAAAGGGATTTTATGAAACGTAAATCTCTACATTTAATGTTATAGCTCTAAAATCGAGTATTTTCTCTCCGGATCAATCAGTTGGCTATAACTAGTAGGAAATAAAAAACGGTGTCAAAATAAAAATACATTTTATTAACTTATATATAATCAGTATCAACGTAAATCACAGATTAGCCGAACAGCTCCCGAGATCTTCTGGCGCCCACGGCGATGCCCGCCCAGGTCTCCTCGCACACCTGTGGGATGTACGCGGGGTCCAGGTGGAAGCCCCAGTAGCCGAACGAGAGGCCGGGCAGCTCGTAGGTATAGGAAACGGGGACGCCCAGGAAGTGGGCGTAATCTTCAGATGCACCCGATGCCCCATACTGAATCACCAGGGCGGAGTTGCCGACCTGGTACCTCGGGAAGTTTGGTAGAGCACGCTCGTGGATCGCATCGGCCATGTTGATGCCGACCGTGTGAAGAGCGAGCGCCTGCTGGGATAAGGACCCGTCGTGGCCCCAAGGGTACAGGATCATGCTTCCGTAGCTGTGCATAGTCAGGTACAAGGTCATTCTCGTTAAATGCGTCTTGATGATTTCGGCTACAACCTGCGTTTCAATCTCCGACAGCGGCTTGCTGCCGGCGTAGATGTCGCTGCAGGGGCTGTTGCTGGTGCCGACGGTGTTCCAAACGAAGTCGTAGTTTCGGTTCCCGTCGACCCCGGGGCAGAGAGAGCTGAGGCTGTGCTGATCGGTTGAGCGAGTTTTTCTCCAGAAGCGGCTCTAAAATAATAATCAATATTAGTAATCTAATCAGAAACGATCAATATTAGTAATCTAATCTAATAAGAAAGACAAATTTGTGACATAATAATATTGTACTAAGTATCAAAAAGAAATAATTCTAAAGTAGCCTAGAAATCATCCGCCATCATCACTACAAGCCGTGGTTGCCAAGCCGCTTGTAGGTCAGCATGGATCAATTGTGGAGAACAAAATTATGTGAAGAGGCAATTTAAAGTAGCCAGTAAACAACGGCCCACTGCAGGCCACGCCATTGCGCGCCTTCGCCTGGAAATCGTCCGCCATGTTACACTGGCGAACCACACCAATGGAACTGGCTTGTAGTTGGCCATCATGGGCCATTGTGAAGAGGCACCTATAGATGGCGAACTTACATCTTTTGTCAGGTTATGTCAAGTCGATGTTAATCATGTTTCGTTGACTAAGCTTAACCCACCAACCCCCAAGCGACAACCGGCTGCCGCATAACAATTGAAAATCTATTGGGTATGCGATACCCACGATGGAGGTGTTAACATAGGTCAACAAAATTATGCAGGTCTGCCATTTCCTTAGGAATCAATTTCTCTCATAGTACGATTCAAACTTACAGAGTCGTGGGAGTACTTGTAACCGTCCGGGTTGACGATGGGTAGGAGAATCCAGTCGAAGTTCTCCAGGAGATCACGGTCAGTCACATCCTCGGTCAGCTTGTGGATGGCGTAAGTAACAGTCGGTGGGGAGATCCATTCCCTTGAGTGAATGCCGCCATCGATGAAGATGACTGGCTTGCTGTGATCCTCGAAGTTCGTGGTAGAGATCTTCAGGTACTTGATGGGATGACCTTCGAAGGAGTTGGCAGGTTCCACCAAGGTCACGGTGTCGGGGTATTTCGCTGCGATCTCATCGAGGTACGCGTCAATCTAGGACAAAGCAGTTTAAGTAATGAATAAATTCCGTAGTATATAACTGTTAATTTTAATTATTATCTTTTCCTTTTAGTGGTCAACTAAAATTTTGTTTGTGTAGCGACTTTAATGTTAAAATATGATTGTTTGAAGATTAATTTTTTAGGGTTCCGTACCCAGAGGGTAAAAACGGGACCCTATTACTAAGACTTCGATGTCTATCTGTCTGTCTAGCTAGAGAGTTGAAATTTTCACAATTTATGCTATAACAACAAATACTAAAACCAAAATAAATTAAATATTTAAGGGGGGCTCCCATACAAGATACAACAAACGTGATTTTTTTGGCATTTTTTGCTTGGCATAATAATGGCAACAGGTAGGCACTTGAAATGTTCACAAAAATCTTCAGTAGTCAATTGTATGTGTACTTCAATAATTAATATTTTTATTAATTTGTATGTATTATTAAATTGTATTGTATTGTATTGTAATAATAAAATAAAAATAAAATAAAGATTTAAGGGGGGCTCCCATACAAAAAAAAACACAATTTTTGGCATCTTTTGTCTCTATAATGGTACGGAACCCTTCATGTGCAAGTTCGACTGTACTTAGCCGATTAGGTCTACTTACAACTTCCAAGGTCTGGTAGTTGTCGTAGGGAAGACTGCGGCCGTTTCTCGCGCGGGTCTCACGATTTCTGCTCTCAATCAGAAAATCATCGAAGTCCAGCTTCCTGAATGAAACAAGTTGTACATTTGTACAGTTACACACATTCATACAAGTTGTACATTTGTACAGTTACACACATTCATACAAGTTGTACATTTGTACAGTTACACACATTCATACAAGTTGTACATTTGTACAGTTTTACGTTTCGAGTAGTCGTAACTACTGTTTAAATACTTTATTGTTAGATAAAGTCAAATGTGTTGGGTATTTTTAGTTTTAGTTTTAATAGTTTTCTTTAGATTGTGTCGTGTTTTTATTTAATTGATATACATTTAATTTTCTCAAGTACAACAAGTTATTATGTTATGATCATTGTTATGACATAAGATTGACAAAAACAAATTTTGTTTTGACAGGTGACGGCTTGATTTATCATAGACAATAATAATTGCCTTGTGTCATGTATGTAATGTTGCCATTTGCCAATAATATTATAGTCACTTGTGGCGATAGTGCGCGACAGCTGTTTGTCGTGTGTGCGACAGTGGCGTGCCGCGCGACATCTTCAGTTGTTGTGGGCTGTCGTGTCAAATTTTAGGTATAATTTTATGGTTGTTGTATGTTATATTATGTTATTTTAGTTGTTTGCAAGCTGTTTGTAATTAGTTTATAATGATATCCATGACGTCATCTATGGCTCTTTCGGAAGACCGGCGCTGAATATGCCTCTGGGTGTACCAGCACATGCCGAGCTTGAGCCATTTTGCGGCTACATTTTATAATAACTTAAGTACTACATTATATTATGTAAATCGGTACCACTATGTAGTTGCAAATAAAGTTTATTATTATTATTATTATTATTATTATTTGATAAAAAAAAACAACGACAAGAAAATGCTAAGTAAACGGTTTAATTATAAAACTGCACAATATGTACAGAAAAAGTGTCCTTGTGCAGACGGCTTTTGGACTATTTTGCAACTACTATTTTGAAGGCCGTCACAGACCTAGCTATAATATATATTAATATATTTATACCTAGGCATATAACTATATATTTTCTATACAATTTTCGCGTGACCACACACTCAGCTATAATATATATTTCTGGTCTCAGTGTGTTTAGTACGGTATATTAATATAATAATATATTGTATTATAGCTAAGTCTGTGACGGGCTTAAGTCGCAATCAAAATAATGCTTAGTAATCCAATTAATCGTTATCATTGAATAATGTAAAAGTTTCTTATGTATCGTATAAAACATCATTATTCGGGCAATAATTGCGCTGATAGAAATCATCTACTGATTCATTAAGATATTATGCATTTGGAAATTCAAGTACTTATCGATTATTAAGGTAACTCGTGATTATTTGTGATACATTTTTACTTTAATTTGAAATAATTACCTTAAACTCGCTGTCAATAAGGACAAAAAGAAATATAGAAAAATGCAAAAATTCAAGAAGTATTAATTAAAACTCCCAAAATATTAAGCTTAGTGAATTCAAAAACAGGGGCACCGTACAGTACCGAGCGAGGTGGTATGCTCGGTCAGGCCGGAAATACTTTTACTGCTGTTTAATCTACTCAAGTTTTAACGTCAGACCGTTCGTCGCTTTTGGCTCGAATGAAATGAAGCTTTTGTCAACGATAAACAAGTGTTGGTAAAAATAACATTAGCAATAATAATTAATTGTTAAATGTCCATTAGCAATAATTAAATTAATCGTACTTGCTAAAAATACGATTGCTAATATTATTATCGTGCGTAGCAATAGTCTGCGATCATGATAAAAATCACGTCCGCGCTGTTTCGCACCGCGGTGCTAACAATGAATTACTATTTTTCACTCGGTGCGAAATAATACTCGACGCGAGGGGTGCGATGCGAACCGATAATTCAGGATGCGTCGTTTTTAGAATATCAAAGCAATAGGTAATTCTTAGCATGCAGTGACATTAAATTACCATGTTAACGAAATTAATAGAAAATAGCATTAATTCTCATTACTACGACAAACACCTTCAAAAGTGGAAAGGTGCAATAATATTATAACGATGGAAACAACACCTTCGCGAGTTAGTTTTGTTTTCAATTTTGTCTTATTTTTGGGGTTCGTACATCAAATGGCGAATAGAATACAAACAAAGAAAATATCGCGGTTGTAAGTCTCTTGCATTTATTTAATAATAAATTTATCAAAATCGGTCAGGTTTTATAGATTATTAGAATAACAAACTATACGAGTATAATGTAAAATGTAAACTTTATGGCATGAAGATTTTCCTCAGATTTGTCCCATGCATTTTTTACAGTGTCTTCTAATAACATAGTTATCAACAACATTATATTTTTACTCACTTTTTTATATCTTCAGCGTGGACTTTGTACTCTACTTCCAACTTGGCCAAGGCTGCTATAAAGTTGGCCTGGTGCTCCGGTTTGACGAGGACCACACCCTCGCGGCTAGTGGTGGCGAGGCTGAGGAAGTCCAGCTCAAGTGTCGGCTCCAGCTGATGAAGAGCCTTCACCTGCTCCACGGTGGACGGCTGCACGACGTAGGATTTCCATCTGGAGGAAAATATGTTAAAATTAAAGCGAATATAAGTCCAAAAAACATTGTCCTAACCAAATGGGTAGGACAATGTTTTTCAACTTTTTTATGATGCGATGCTACTCATGCTATGAAAAAATATTTTGCGAAAGAACTCCCATTCCAATGAAACTCACCATAGTTTAACAGTTTTAACTCAACGGTTACTTTTGTTCTAAATTAAATAAAAATACACTAAATTTGTTTTATTTCGATTTGATTTCCACACGTAACTTAAATTTTTATTTATATATCTAAACAAATATAATATAATCAAAATTACGAGGTACATAATTTCATACAATAGGCTTGATGACTATTTTTTTTCTTATTGGTAATTGAAAGACCCTTAAAAAATAGAAACATCACTGAAAGAATGACTCTGATAGCTTAAAAATTCACCAAGATATGACAATTCAAACATCTCATAAAATAGACCTGCCCGAAACGCTCCATACAAAGTGCTACGAAAGACTGACGTCACTCTTTCTTAGTTTCTACGCATCGGAG
This sequence comes from Plebejus argus, assembly GCA_905404155.3. NCBI lineage: Eukaryota > Metazoa > Arthropoda > Insecta > Lepidoptera > Lycaenidae > Plebejus > Plebejus argus. The sequence continues at coordinate 18,751,457 of FR989930.1, read as the reverse complement.
GAGAACTTTGTTCGATAGGTTTATTAAATATTGCGTTTATGAAAGTGGTTTTTTAACAAAAGTTGCTTTTAATTGCATAAGTTATCGAATGGTATACAAATGTTAAGAAATTTAATTGAAAATAAATTCGACTTGATTATCCAACTTTGAAAGCTCATAACAAAAAAAGTACAAATGCTATCGAGCTGAAATTTTGGGAACACTTATTTTTTACCGTTATTTCTTTATTTTATTAACAAAATTCGCTAATCTTTGACCTTGTCATCATCCCTATTTAAGAAACATTATAATATTATGAAGGTCTATACCTCGGTTCACCATTTAGACTTGAGGCTACTTAACAATAATGAGCACTCACCCTATATACTGTTCGTGCTTGGCGCACACGGCCGCGGCCGTCAGTAACACTATTGCCCAAATTTTCATCTTTCCACATGTAGCTGCCCACGGTCAGTTTTATAACACTCTCAATAGATAAAGAAAATTGTACGGTGTTCGCATAGCACAATAGGTGCCCGCAATATTCATCCTTAAGTCTATGATGCAGAAGTAGAGAATGGAGTGTAGATATTCTTGTTTTGAATTGATAAGGGATCTGAGATAACACGTATATTCCCGTTATCAGATACGTAAAGGCCAAAGGGCCTACGTCAATCTATGACCAATTTTGATCGAAGTAGTGTTTGTATTTTACTGTCAAAACAAAACAAATGTTACAAAAATGTTATTTTATTCTCGTTGTTATACTTTTTATAATCTATGAATTTTGAAGTTTGGCTTTTGCTTAATTGAGCTCAATTGACTGGGAAGAACGATGATCCGATATTATGCGTCCCATGGGCATGTGAAAGGTCCTGCGCCTGACCTGTCGCCAGTCGTGTCAGTTATCCATTAAAATCCATATTCGGATGGATTTTAAGAGTAAAGAAAGAGAGAGCGCTCTTGTCTTGTCTATATAATCTATAATCTATATATATAAAACTCAAAAGTGACTGACTGACATGGTGATCTATCAACGCACAGCCCAAACTACTGGACGGATCGGGCTGAAATTTGGCATGCAGGTAGATGTTATGACGTAGGCATACGCTAAGAAAGGATTTTGATAAATTCTCATCCCAAGGGGTTCAAATAGGGGATGAAAGTTTGTATATCATAATACTTCTTAACGCGAGCGAAGCCGCGGGCAAAAGCTCGTACACTTATAAAACTACTCTTTTGTAGCTAGTCTATATTTTTTATTAATAAAATTAAACCTATTATTGTCACTGAACTCCGAAACCAGCGAAAACGCTGTGCCGGTTAGAGTAAGGTGTATTAGGTTTTTTCGTTACGGAAATTCTTGATTCGGTCGCCGCGCTTTACTTTACTTTACTTAAAGTACTTTGGTCCGCCATTTGACCATCAACTTCCCTGATAGTATTAAATACTTACTCGTACAGGGTTACAGGCATGCTATCCGTAAATATTACTGTCATCATTTCGTTGTTATTATATATTTTATCAAGCGGATATTCTTTAAGCCGCATATTATTGCGATAAGTGAAACAATTGTGATGCGTATTAATTTTTATTATACAATCACTATGATGCCGATTATTCAAAAAATCCCACACACGTAGTCACGTAGTCCAAAATTCGCCTAACTTGATCCTTTTCTGGTTGACAAGCAATAAGCTATAGAAGCTGTAACCCATCTACGTAGAAATAACCCAAGAGCCAGCACCAGCCAGACGTTCGTCATTTTATAAAAGCTCAAAAGTTTACCTGTATATGACCCCTATACATATAATAATACTCCCCACACCGGTTTCGGTGACGGTGGCCGGTTTCATTAAAACCAGGCCAGGTACACAGGAGTAATTTTATAGTGCCCAGGTGTGTGCGCAGTATACAAGAGCACCCTCTATTCCTTTACTCTCATAAACCAGTGGGACGGAAGACCGACACGACTGGCGAGAGATCAGGCGCAGGAACGACTTTTTACATGCCTATCCGACGCATGGATCATCTTACTTGTTAGACAATCAGTTGATCAGCCGGTATTGTCATTACCAAACTTGGAAATAACATGTTTCCAGCGCGGGAATCGAACCCACGACCTCCGAGTCAAGAGCGACGCCCTAGACCACAGCACCACGGAGGTCCACGGAGGACCACAGCTGACCCCTATAATAGAGGTAAGAACTACCAGCAACTGTGGAGGTGCGGTCGCGGTTACATCATGAGATCTAGTTCAAAAGTCCTACCTAACCTTCGATAAAATGTGTAGCTCAATTTTTTTATCTTATTTTCTTCTGCATAAGCGTAGGAATCTCGTCTTCCACTTCCAAACATTTTTGAGTGTTGGGGAAGCAACAAGCAGCAAGCATTGCTACACCAATTCAAAGTCTGACATTAGACCTGTCTTATGGCCGTTCCCTATATTCAATCTATCTCTAGTTTGACATACAACCGATCGCAGCTGACATAGAATTGACATAAAATATATGGAGCTAATGTCTAATGTGAGCTATTCCTATCTCAAGTAAGAGATAGATCAAATATTGGGAACGGCCGATAGAGACTGGTCTTTACTTATCTTAACTTTAACTTAACTTAATTATTCTATTAATTATACACGAGTGATACGTAATTTTACAAAATACATAATATTATTATAATGAGTGAACCGTGCCAAGCCAAGTAATTATGGTATTTATAATGTTCAGCACCTTTTAGCACCAATTAATAATAATTTATACGCATTTTCAGGTTTATCTACTATGTTGCATATTGTGTTGAAACAGTTAAATAACTTGGTTTTGCTGATGGATACTCTGTCCTATTTTGGTATGAACATTGAACAGCCTGTGTTGTTCGAGAACTTATATTTCATCAAAGTCTGTTCAGGAGTTTTCGGTAGAAACATAATATAAGAAACATCAATCCAATGAGCCTCAGACACTTATCACTTAACAGTTAACATTTATGACAATACTAGATGTTTGCTGGTCCGTTTCGAATATGTTCTATAGTGCTCCAAGGCTTTAAATGAATGTGGACGGGGCGCTGCTGGTAAAGGAGAACTGTCAAAAATAACGTTTTTAGGGTTCCGTAGTCAACAAGGAACCCTTATAGTTTCGGTCTGTCCGTCCGTCTGTCTGTCTGTCCGTCCGCGGTTTTGCTCAGAGACTATAGGACCTACAAAGCTGTAATTTGGCATGAATATACAATATATTAATAATGCCGACAAAATGGTACATAAAATATTAAATAAATATTTTTTTTATGGTACCTCCCCTACACATCAAGCGTGGATGAATTTTTTTTCGCGCCCACCCCATCGTGTGGGGTGTCGTTGGATAGGTTTTTTTAAAATATTATGAGTATTCATAGATCATTTTCCGGTTTTGGGATCCATTTGTGAAATATTAAGTTTTAAAGTGGAAAAAATCGTTAGAGTCCAGTGTCCCCTCCTTCTACCAGCTAAACGGTTGCTTCTGGAAATGTGAAAAAATTCACGGGAGTAGGAAATATGCTGAATTTAAAAGGAAAACTATCACGGCTAAGTTGACTTCATAAGTTATTGAGTAATAGTCGATCAACTAAAAAAAATGTATTCGGCGAAGTATAAATTAACTTTTCGTTCAAATTCCTTTGAGATGATGTTGTTAGTAGTGTAAAACATGTTATAAATTTACATTCATTGACCATACAAAAATTTTCAAAAACTAGCGGTGCTACGGAACCCTACATTGCGCGTGGCCCGACACGCACTTGGCCGGTTTTTTTGTATGATAAAAGCGTTAGTTCCTTTTCTCGCCACGTTCATTTAAAGCCTTGTCGAGCTGTAATATGGATTGAACGTAGAGTATAATACCATTTCGCGAATCCGCTAAAGAAAATAGGAAAAAAAAATCGTCCAGGCCACTTTTATTGTACTGTGGATATACATATCAAAAATATGTCTGAACCTGAACCTATTTTTATTAAGTCATCGTTGACACTGTCTGCGACGTAGGCTACGATCTATCGCGACAGTGGTAAATGTAAGTTATGGCGTGTCGGGCCCAGATATTGCGGCTAAGTGGTCCTCTGATTTACATAAATCAAGCCTACAGCTGCTACACACTTGCGTAAATCCTTACTAATAATATTAAAAATAAGTTTATCCGTCTGTCTGTTGAGGAGTTTTGATCAAATTAATTGTATACTAGTAGCACAGAATAAACAATAAATTGTGTCCCGACACCCTCGGTGTCCGATCCTTTAATGTCATGATCTATGGCATATTTGATCGACAAATTGGCTCTAAATTATTTTCTCTCTCACGGTTGTAAAATGACAGCCATTTTAGTTTTTCTCGGGCTTTCACACTAATCTGACCAGTACTTCTCATGTAAATATCCTATGAAGATAAAAAAAGGTCTCATATTTTGATAGCTAAACTTGTGGACTACGCTTACACAGGCAATATGTTTTAAATTTCGTGGATATAAAATATAGAATAATCAGCCAAGTGCGAGTCGGAATCGCGCACGAAGGGTTCCGTACCATTATAGAGCAAAATTGAGCCATAAATTGTGTTTTTTGTATGGGAGCCCCCCTTATTTTTTATTTTATTTTAATATTGTTATTAAATATTAAAGTACACATATAACTAAGGATTTTGTGAAAAATTCAAGTACCTAGCTGTTGCCATTTTTGATATAGAGTAAAAAAGACCAAAAAAATCACGTTTATTGTATGGGAGCCCCCCTTAAATATTCATTTTATTTTATTTTTAGTATTTGTTGTTATAGCAGCAACAGATATACATAATCTGTGAAAATATCAAATCTCTAGCTATTACCATTCTTGAGTTACAGCCTGGAGACAGCAAAAGAGGCCAAAAAAATCACGTTTGTTGTATGGGAGCCCCCCTTAAATATTCATTTTATTTTATTTTTAGTATTTTTTGTTATAGCGGCAACAGATATACATAATCTGTGAAAATATCAAATCTCTAGCTATTACCGTTCTTGAGTTACAGCCTGGAGACAGACAGACAGACAGACGGACAGACGGACAGACAACGAAGTCTTAGTAATAGGGTCCCGTTTTTACCCTTTGGGTACGGAACCCTAAAAACCAAAGTTTAAGAAAAAAAGTTGTGTATTTTTGTTTCATGGCTTTTTGTGAAAGATCTAGCGCATTAATCTGGTTCTTTTTTATTTTAAAAAAGTTAGAAGAGGTTTTAATCTTAAATAAATTCTCTTACTTTAATGCTCTAAGTCAGATAGTTTAGAAGTTATAACGATTTTCTTATGAAGTATAGGTCAGATTAATATGAAGTCAGACTTTTTTTTTCAAAAGTTGGAGAAAAAATATTTGAACTCATGATGTATAGCATATTTTAGTGACTAATTGGCTTTCAAATATTATTTTTTTTCTCAAGCCAAACGAGCGTAATTTTGTCTGTTGTGGGTTGGTGGAAATTCTGTTGCATTCGGTTTTGTAGGAAATTCTTACTTAATTCATCAAGCCCCAAGCGGTCGCATGCAACTGCGATAACAATAGATAAGTTGTTTTTCTCACGATCGACGGGTCACTTCACACGAGCGTAATTTTGTAAATCATGATTAGTATAAAAATAATTATACTTGACCGAAATTCTGCGACTTTTAGGCGTTTGCGTTTGGCTTCACCCTAAATAAAACTTTTAGCTTAACATTTATTTGTTTAACTGTTGATTATATTATAACAGATCCATTATATGCGGAATGTAATTTTCATACATCCCTAATCATCCACGTCAGGATGGCAATTGATGGGATTTAATCAAAATTTGGCTCAACACTAGGATTTGTGGGATCAGCGAGTTTCAATTAAACTGTAGATCTAGGTGATACGTTATCACTTATCAGTAATTACAGATGGAGATTACTCTTGATGAGCGCTAATAGTCTCTACATCACGGGGTCACCAAATGGCAGGTCGCGGTCCGCATCCGGACCGACAACCTGCTGTGTGGACCACGGAACACACTAACTACAGAGTATGGAGTGTAGATGGAGGAGAACTATCTTATATGGGGGATATTTGAAAAAGTGTCCGGCTGTACGCACTACGCAGTAAATAACAGTTGAAAGGTATTAAAGTATCCTATGTCCCGGGAAAGGACATAGGATACTTTATATCTCAGAAAAATGTACGGTTCCGGCGCGATAAACGAGTTTTGGCGCAACGGAGTGGAGCATCATCTGATACAAATATAAACTAAGATAGACTAGATCTAATTATACAGTGTAACATAAACCATTGCTGGTTTTACGTTACTTTACGTTCCGTAGCACTTTATGTGTCGCGTGGCACAGCTGCCGCGCAGAACAATTTATACAATTTCATGCGAAGACTATTTGGCTGCGACGTGTAGCGTAGCTCATCAATAATAAGTATACTGTATCCTTTAATAAAGACAATAAGTGATGAGTGGATAAACTACGTAACTACTAATTTGAAAACGTATTAGCCCGGCCGCACATTGTACGACATTTCTGATCAGAAACAGTTTAACGTCCGCGCTGTCTCTTACATTTTGTACTGAGCCGAGTGAGCTCGAACTCGCTGGAAGGATATTTCGGATAATGTGCGGGGTGGCGATCCGGTGGAATTCAAATGTTTCTGATCAGAATTCGGACAATGTGCGGCCGGACTTAATGAAGACATAAAGGCCGTCACAGACTTAGCTATAACATATATTAATATATATATAGCTAGGCATATTACTATTATAGCAAACCGTGATACAAACCGCGTCTTGCCCAAAAGGGCCTCCCGCCGTCGCATGCCAGCGAGATATCGCTAAGGGAGTGTGGGTCTGTGCGTGCGCGGTAAGCGCGCCACCCCTTTTTTCTGAAAAAACGGACGCCACGCGCCGCCCGCCATTCAGTCGTTTTCGAGCCGTGGCCCTGATCTAGTGACTATCTTACCGAACTTGGTACCCACGCCTATATCTGGCGTCCCAACAGTGTGGATTAGTGAAAAAGTTAAACGATTCGTGTTGTGAGAATTTTCAATTTTGTGAACCCCGCGTGTCGAATTCGGTTACGACTGACGACTCCGTACCTACGTACCTAAACTTGTGCGTACGAACTATCCGCGTAAGAATAAAAATGACGCGTACTAGAAACCAAAGGAACGCGGAACAACCGCAAGACATCGACAGCGACGAGGAGCTAGAAACAGTGACTCCCGCGCAAAAGATGGCTGCCGCTGCCGCGCCATTACTTTCACATGGCAACAGACACAGAGACGATGCATCAAGCTTTCCCCAGTCCTCTGTGCCACCTCCGCATCGGAACGAACACCAGGAGTTCCAGCATAACGACGCCGAGGGTGATGATGCAACACGCATTCCCCACCGCCCCTCCGCCCCTCACATTGCTGACGCAACATTCTCACAGCAGAGTGTTTCTATGCTCCTCGAAGGCCTACAAAGAACGCAAACCAACGCTATAAAGGAAATCCTAGACAGTGTTCTCGGTCACCGCGCGATGACCTCGACTCCTGCGCCGGTGCCTACCGAAAGTGGTAACTTTGCGCGTTGTAAGGCTGTGTTTAGCGGCGCACCTACCGAGTCCATAGAAGGATTTATAGACGCAGTAGAAAGCTATAAAGAGTGTGCCAACGTGACTGATATTAATGCAATAAAAGGTATGTCAATGTTGCTGACTTATGACGCGGCCACCTGGTGGCAGGGCATTAAAAATCAAGTGACTACATGGGACGAGGTCGTTCATAACCTACGGAGCGCCTACGGCGACCGACGGCCGCCCCATAGAATTTACCGCGACTTATTCGCAACCGAACAACAGAACGAGAATACCGATGTGTTCGTTGCTAAAGCGCGCGCCCTGTTATCACGGCTACCACAAAATGATTTGACTGAAAAAGTTAAATTAGACATGATTTACGGCCTTTTAAACGTGCGAATAAGAAAACGACTCCGCAGAGAGGAATTTACTACATTCGCCGAGTTATTACAACATGCTAGAAACATTGAAGACTCCATGGGAGAAGAGGAGCGACGAGCATCAACAGCAAGGTCATCGTCGGCCGGCGCGAGTACTTTCCGCCCCGCCCCGGCCCTCCCCGCTGACGGCCCGCAGGCACGAGGCGCGCCCGCGGTGCGCGCGCAGCCCGCGCCTACCGCCGCGCTGCTGCCGCCGCCGCCTCGCGTCGCTGCAGCCCTGCACGCGCCCGCGCAGCCGAAACCGCGCGGCGCGCCCGGCGTGAACGCGCCCTCTCGGACTCCCCCGACGGCCTCGGCCTCCGCCTCGGGTCCCGCGCGACCCTACTGTACCTACTGCAAGCGCTACGGTCACCGACGTGAGCAGTGCCGTAAGTTGGAGGACAGAGGTGAGTCTTTCAGTCATAACAATAACGCGAGTGAAAGTGCCGTAAATTACGTAAATAAGTCGGAAAAGTTCTATAGTGTCGAATTACCCGTGTGCGATCGTGAATTGCAAAATCGTTCGTTTCGTACCGTGAACAATGACTATTTTATGTTAACCGATGTTCCCTACGAAAATAAGTTCTGTCATTCGGACAGTTTGTCCACGAACGATACATACAACAATCATGATCATGATTCTCATATGATTTGTTCACATATGTACCAAAATTGTACACAATGTAAAGATGTTGTATGTAACGTTTACGACGTGGAACACGTACCTACGCCTTGTAACGGCCATGTACCGAAAAGTAAAGAGTCCGGTACCGATGTTGTACAAAATTCTTATAATTTTCGTAGTCACAAAAGCAATGACGTAATTCATACCCGTTCACGGGAAAAGTGCATATCTGTATGTAATACTAATAATAATTGTAAACAAGTTCGGTGTCACAAAAGCAAGGACGTAAAAATTTCGCACATGTGTCCCGAGGGAAAGTGCAGTAACTCAGATTTATCACATAACGTTCCGTGTACTTGTTGTAACGGCGCAATGCTAAAGTACAACAAGTCCGATTTTGCATGTAAATGTAGTACATTTTTTGTTCGCGATTTCAATGACGCTACGATGACCTGCCCGCAGGTAAAGTGTGATAAGTCTGATTTTTCACAAAATCTTGTTGACACCGAAAATATTTTTTTTTCTCAAAATGACGCTAAGGGTAAGCGCACATGTAACGGTACATTGCAAAAGTGTGATGAGTCTGATTTTTCACAAAATCTTGTTGACACCGAAAATATTTTTTTTTCTCAAAATGACGCTAAGGGTAAGCGCACATGTAACGGTGCATTGCCAAAGTGTATTAAATCCGATTTAGCATGTAATTGTGTAATATTTTCAGACAGAAAAATCGATGATACTGTAGTGGCCTGCCCTCAAGCAAAGTGTAATAAGTCGGATTTTTCCCAAAAATCGACTGATGTCAAAAACAGTAATTTTAGTGATGATGCTAATTTACTATATTGTTATGATGATAATTATGTACGTATTAAGGACGATGATGACTTGTTGGCATGTAGCGTCGGTGATAGGCCCGTCAAACGTCGCGACTTACGTCCCATTTTCAAAATCGAGATTTTGGGAGTAAATGGTACAGCTTTAATTGATACTGCCGCGAAACATTGTATTGCCGGTCACACGCTATATGCTCTCCTTCTACGCAAAGGCCACCCGCTCACGCCTTCGACGAGGCAAATTAAACTCGCCGATGGCCACGCCCGTGAGATGAACGTTCTCACTACCACGTTGCAGGTGCGGTTGGAACACGTTATCATCACAATACCATTTCTTATTTTCCCCGAGTCCGGCGACAACGAGACGTTACTCGGTATCGATTTCCTTAGGGCTATGGGTGTCGTTATTAATTTCTCCAAAGAAATATGGCATTTCGACAAGAATCCTCGCGTTAAACATACGCTACTTTTCGAACCAACTTCGCGTGGCACTACTTGTGCCTCCACAGATGTTCTCCGGGACGACGAGGGTACTCAACTGGAGTCAGCAGAGCGAGAGGAACTCGCCCAGATCCTCGTTAGGCACGCGCACATTTTCCGTCCAGGGGGAGCTCCTACACCTTTCGCGGAACACCGTATAGATACGGGTGAGCACCCACCGATAACAGTGCCCCCATACCGTCTGAATCCTGCGAAGAAAGAGGTCATGAAAAAAGAAATCGAGAAAATGTTGCAGGAAGATATAATTGAAGAGTGCGAGTCCGCATGGTGCGCTCCGGCGTTATTAATCCCAAAGGCTCGTGGCGGTGTCAGGTTCTGTGTAGATTACAGACGCCTGAACGCTGTTACCAGGTCGGACACGTACCCCATGCCGCTAATTGATGAGCTACTGCAATCAACAAAAAGGAACTGCTTCATGAGCACGCTTGACCTTAGATCGGGATACTGGCAAGTTAGCGTCCGAGAAGAAGACAGGGATAAGACAGCCTTTATATGTCCTCTCGGCATATATCGCTTCAAGCGCATGCCCTTCGGCCTCAAGAACGCGCCTGCCACATTCCAGCGGCTCATCGACCGCCTCCGCTCCTGTTCATCTTTAAAGGATGTAGTTCTCTTAGCCTACTTAGATGACCTTCTGATAATCTCAGACGGGTTTCAACAGCATCTCAAAGACCTCGAGGTAGTTTTCGAGCGCCTGACTGAATACAACCTACATGTTAATAGGGAGAAGTGTGTCTTTGCAAGGGAGAGTGTAAAGTACCTTGGACACATAATCACACAGGAAGGCGTCTCCATCGACAATGATAAAGTCAGTTCAGTACTCGAGATGAAGGAACCGACCAATCTCAAGCACATGAGAACTTTCCTTCAAACGTGCTCGTGGTTTAGGAAATTTATTCCTAACTTTTCCCAAGTGGCTGAACCACTAACACGTTTGACTCGAAAGAACCAAGCATGGATTTGGGGCGCAGCTCAATCACAAGCTTTCAATGAGCTCAAGCGGTTGCTGACTTCAGCCCCCATTTTGATTCAAGCTGATTTTAATCGGCCTTTTATTTTACGAACGGATGCCAGTAATTACGCCTTGGGAGCTGTGTTACTTCAGGGGGAGGAAAAAGAGGAAAGACCTATTGAGTACGCGAGTCGACTCCTCACCTCAGCGGAACGAAACTACTCTACCACCGAGCGTGAAGCTCTGGCGGTGGTATGGGCAGTAGAACGTTTCAGATCCTACCTCGATGGGCAACCCGTTATAATAGGAAGTGATCACCAACCACTCCGCTGGCTGTTGACGCTAAAGTCACCAACCGGTCGGTTAGTGCGATGGGCTCTTAAGCTCCAGTCGTTTGATATAAAATACCAGTATACTCCAGGTAAAGCAAATGTTGTGGCCGACACATTAAGCAGGCCGATCTGCACGGGAGAAACCCGCGATCAATGCGGCATTTGCTCTGTAATAATAGACGTACCTGTGAAGAAACCGGATCTGTTGAGGCAGGAACAGCTGGCAGACCCAGAACTGGAGAAGATTGTCAAAGAGCTCGAAGCCAACGACGAAGTAGCAGCTCAGCGTTGGACGGAGCGGGGATATATCATGGATCAAGGAGTATTGTACCGGTATAACCCCGACTCAGACAGTGAATCACCACAACTCGTAGTTCCAGCTGGTCAACAGGAAGATATCTTGAAGCAATGTCATGACTCTGCAGTATCAGGGCATCCTGGAATTGACAATACTTACCGGAAAGTATCGCAGCTGTATTACTTCACTGGAATGCGTAGGATAATAGCTGACTACGTGAAAGCCTGCGTTCACTGCCAACGATATAAGGCCAGCAATAACAAGCCTCCAGGCCTCCTCCAGACACCCATTATGAACCAACGTAACGAGGTGTTGGCCATAGATCTATTCGGCCCATTACCGGAAGGAGAGGAAGGAGAACGGTGGATATTGCTCGTTGAAGACACGGCCACAAGTTGGGTAGAGCTGTATGCGCTAAAGGATGCTACAGCCGAAGCCTGCGCACGTGTCCTCATCGAGGAGTTCTTCATGCGGTTTGGGTTGCCTCGCCGGATCATATCGGACAATGGAGTTCAGTTCATTTCGGCAGTTATGCGTCAATGTATGTCAGTCCTAGGTGTGACACAAAACTTGGTGCCACTGTATCACCCAGAAGCCAACCCAGCAGAAAGGAAAAACCGTGACCTTAAGGCACAGTTAGCACGATTGGTTGAAGGAGACCATAGGACCTGGCCCAAGAACTTGCCTGTGATCAGATTTGCCCTGAATAGTGCCGTGTGCCGTACAACAGGAACGACACCGGCTTATCTGACATTCGGAAGGGAGTTGCGGTCACCTTCGGAAGCAACACATGACCATCGTGCCATACTTGACAAAGATAACTTTGTCCCTCAACTTACACCCTACTTACGACGATTCCTCAACTCTTTATCGGCGATCAGAGAGCGAGTCGAAAGACAGCAGGATAAGGCGAAAGAATACGCCGATCAGTCGCGTCGTCAGGTTGATTTTCAGGTGGGTGATAAGGTGCTTCTAAAATCGCACCTCTTGAGCAAAGGTTCAAAGGCACTCACTGCAAAGTTCATGCCGAGACGCGATGGTCCTTACGTCATCGCCAAGAAGGTAAGCCCGACGACGTACAACATTGCGCGTATGGAGCTGCCTCATGAGAGTATAGGGAAGTACCATGTACAGGATTTGACTCGGTTCATTGGTAACGATGATACTCCGCCTGAACCTGTTAACCCCGTCAAGAAACGCGGACGACCGAAGAAGGTTGATGAGCAGCTAGTCCAGGAACGAGGGCGTACACCTAGACTAGAGGGGGAGTATATAGCAAACCGTGATACAAACCGCGTCTTGCCCAAAAGGGCCTCCCGCCGTCGCATGCCAGCGAGATATCGCTAAGGGAGTGTGGGTCTGTGCGTGCGCGGTAAGCGCGCCACCCCTTTTTTCTGAAAAACGGACGCCACGCGCCGCCCGCCATTCAGTCGTTTTCGAGCCGTGGCCCTGATCTAGTGACTATCTTACCGAACTTGGTACCCACGCCTATACTATATATTTTCTATACAATTTTCGCGTGACCACACACTCAGCTATAATATATATTTCTGGTCTCAGTGTGTTTAGTACGGTATATTAATATATATTATAGCTAAGTCTGTGACGGCCTTAAGTGATGAGTGGATAAACCACGTAACTAACAATTTGAAAAGCCTATGTCATAAAGTGGCATTTTATTTGAATTTTTGTCGGTCGCAGCTCGCGGCGAAGATCCGAACGGTACCTTTAGATCGAATCCGGTCGGACTAGCCGCAGCCGACACGTAAATGAATAAAATGAGTCCAATAGGTAAGTTTCAGTCGGTCGGATTCTATCGGTCTCCCCGTATTTTTCCCCCGTACTTATAGGGACATTTTGTAAAGGACACAAACAGACAGACCCAAATATAATACAGTTTCATATTCACGATAGTATTAGCAAGATTATGAATTTGGCCTTAAGTAGTGAAACGTTGTACAGTACGTTTATTGTTGATTGAAAACACCCAAGGTTCTACGAATATTACAATCAAATTAATCTACTTCATTATCATCTAATACAAACTACGTCACTTGTTTATTCGCGAACTTGAATGAGATGGTTAAAATACGGTTTTCTCTATAATATTGAGCTTGATAAGCCAACATGAACTTGAACTTGAACAAGGAGTCAGAGCTTTTGGATTTGAGCTAACGCACTGGCGACCATCAGTGTTGCGGATGTCGAGGAACCCTATTTCCATTTTTGTAAGTCTTAAAATTTGGGCATCACTTTACAAACATACATAGTGCAGATTGTACACCAATCCAATTCCAATTAAACAGTATATTATAATGTAACGTAGGCATAGCATTATGAACATTATTATTAAACAAGATTAAAAAGGACGTAACCTTGGTATACTCGAAATGAGAATTATTAATTTTTTTTTAGAATATTAGCCGCATATCACTTTTTTCCATGTCAGCTGCTTTTTAGCGACCTGTCACGGGGTGGGGTGAGGTGACAGACGTCCAACTGCATACAGCCGGGCTGCGGGCACCATAAAGTACCATAAAGTTAATATAATATAGTAATTATATTAATTTATATTAACTATATTATATTAACTTTATGGCGGGCACGCACCGGAGACGCGTAGACGTGTCCATTAATAATTATTGTGATATTTTTAGGAAAACTTTAGGAAGCTATTTCTCAACATTTTAGAACTGAGTGCATATAAAGAAAAAATACGGTGTATTTTTATTTTTAACAAGAATCAATATATCGAAATTTGGCCGGAGTTTAATTGCACCCCGGATGTAACATTATTTTAAAGAAATCTATTATTTAGGTTTGTCGGGTGGTATTTAATGACAAATAAAACGTTTTGTCTCGTAATTCAAGCAACTGGCGCAACGGCGAGTGATGAAGATTGAAGCGGGAGGGGGTGGTTCGAGTTAGAGTTCGAGATGAGGTCCTGCTGTACTATAGTAGGTTTATTTGTTAGGAAGATTCAATCAAAATAAAATTACGGCATCTTCTCCATTATAACAACTTTTCCTGTTAACAGTACTTTACCAATACAATTTTATCTATCACATGTTTAGCAGATTAAAAAATTGGAAATTTTAATCCCAAAGATATAAGGATTGATAATAAAATGCTTGTAATAATTTTAATTGGATTGTGTGACCAGACGTGACTGAAAATGCGTCTGTTACTAGTGCTAGCCCTGGTTTATTCCGTTTACGGAAAAAATGAAGAATTAGAAGGGTAAGTTATTTTTTAACATGTTTATTAAAATATTTTAAGCCCGCTGTACGCATTGGGCCAACGCATGTTGGGGGTGACATCAGAACAGGAAAATAAGGGGTTGACTTTCCGTACTCTACACGTTGGCCCAATTTGCACTGGCTCAATGTGTTGGCCCAACGTGTACTGGGGCTTTACAGGCTTTTATTATTCTAGTATGGATGATTAATAGCTCCCACACCGGTTTCGGTGACGGTGGCCGGTTTCATTGAAACCAGGCCAGCTACGCAGGAGTATATTTATAGTGCCCAATGTGTGTGCGCAGTACACAAGAGCACTCTCTATTCCTTTACTCTCATAACCCAGTGGGACGGCAGACCGACACGACCGGCGAGAGATCAGGCGCAGGACCGACTTTTTACATGCCCATCCGACGCGTGGATCATCTTACTTGTCAGACAATCAGGTGATCAGTCTGCATTGTCCTAACCAAACTTGGAAATAACATGTTTCCAACGCGGGAATCGAACCCACGACCTCCGAGTCAAGAGCCGCGCTCTGTACCACTAGACCACGGAGGCGTATGGATGATTATTCATAATACGAGTATCTATCTGTGTGTGTACTGTGTACGCTACAAAAACTTTTTCGGAGGTCTTGATACTTATTTATAGTACGTTACATAATATGTACTAAGGAAACGGTACAACGTCTAGTATTATCAATATTTTGTCTCCTGTGAATTGTGATTAAAATGCAGTTCCATTTTTTCTACATCTGGCTTACACCAGCTTAGATGATGAATGAACTTGTGTAACTAAAGATGCTTGCTTTTGCCTCATTTCCAGGGACTCTCTATACAAAATAAGAGTTCAGGATGTAGACCAGGCGCAGACTTTGAATGAGCTGGTTAACATATTCCACCTGGACGTGTGGTCTCACCCTATACCAGATAGGGACGGGTATATTTTAGTTGACCAAAAGGTTAAGCTGTTCTTCGAAAATGAACTCAACGCTGCGGGGATAGGGTACGAAATTGAGATCAACAATATCAAAGAGTGAGTATGAAACAGAAATATCAACTTTATTCAAAGGCTAAAGAGGTTATAACTTTCATGAATAGGAATTAGATGTATACTGACTGGGATTTTATTAACTACCTTTATACCAATTCAAGTTTTGAAGATTAAGAGTGGGTTGCACCGGCTTACTTTGACTATAACTTTATCCATAACAAAATGTGAAATGAACTGTCAAATCCCTAGCAAAAGTATCGTCCCTTAACTTTAACTTCGCTTCTGGTGCAATTCACCCTAACTATAAGCTCATTTCAAAGGCAAAATAAAAATTATTATTTTAAGCGTAAAGGCCTATGTAGTCAGGCTATTTACTCTGAATAGAAACTGTAATAAAATTTAAAACATCATGCTTTATATTTGTCAAATTACAGCATACCTAACCCTATTTTCCATAAATTTTGAATTTCCCATCACAATGCTTGACAAGGGTACGAATTTTACAACGATTAAGGATTTAAATAATTTAACAATGGCCGATAATAATTGAAAAGCAAATTCGTCGCAAGTTCCGATTCGATTTACATTATAATTAATTAATTCAATTCAATACAATTAACGGAATCCAGCTTGCTGTTGATTTGACCAAAAAATAAATCATTATTGCTTTAGATTTGTTAATTATATACATTGTTTTTTTAAATCATTGCTCCTGGGAGCCGTTAAGAATCTTTTTTAAAAGATTAAACCGGAAAAAAGAAATTTATGAGTTGACTCGAAAGGATTGAAATAAAATAGAAGCTTTTTTAGTTAGGTACTTCGGTATTCCTCTATGTGGATAGTAAATAGCAAATAAGAAGAGTGGATTGGTATGCGTTTTAAGAACGGCCTCTTCTAAGGTTTTCTAACGTGATCCAATAACAACATAGCTGGTTTCCACCCAAACGGTATTTTTACGTTCGTTTTTGAGTGTTGACCGGCTATTTGGTAATAAAAACGTACAAACAAACACTGTCGATATGCTAATGATGATGGTCTTGGTTCGGATGACAAAATCATTGATTATTTCAGTTCTATCGACCTGGAAGAGCAGCTACTGTCGAAAACTGTAGGACGAAGCAACGTGTCAAGTTTCGGTGGTTTCTTCGAAGAAGTTCGTCGTTATGATGAAGTGAGTGACGATTATTATAATTTCACATCACTTAGGTTACCTTCCAAGCACATACTGCGTTACTAAGCATTGTGAAACATGCTGAAAGTGACATTAGCGCCCAACTCGCGTATTATTATATAGCCCGTATGTTCAAGTCGAGGTACTCCTTGTATTGTCAAATCAAGACGTGAGTGGAAGAATAAGGTAAGTAACATAAAAAAACTTCCCGTTTTTTTGCTTAAATGAAAGCTTTAGGGCCGGAAAAGTTATTTGAAATTGAAAAACTATGGATTGTATGTGTAGCCAGATATATTAGCTAGGTTATGAAGTAGATAAGTTACAAGTTTTATTGAAAACGAAATGTTACTTGTTCGATTCTTCCACTCACGTCTTCATTAATACGTTTCACAAAATTTTTGCACACTCTCGTAATCAACTTTTCAGGTAGACAGGTACCTGGTTGACTTGGCGAATAGGTACGACCACGTGGAGGTGGTCTCCGGAGGCAGAAGCTTCGAGGGCCGAGACATCAAGTACCTGAAGATCTCTACCACCAACTTCCAGGTAATTAACTAAGTGTTAATGGTACTGTTAACCTGGGAATTAGTAAAATTTCCAGGTTAACAGTACCATTAACACTTACACACAAGATAATATTTTATCATGTGGGTAAATTCTAAATTTGCGGTTATTATCAAACACCAAAAACCTAGTAAGTATTTAACTTTCTAATATGCACACGTAAATCCCCACATCCCACACCCGTGCGCTGAAACTCTATTGTTATCTATTGCTAGATTAGCAATAGACCCGTAAAACGTTGAAGTATTATTTTATTTCGCATTGTACAAGTTGCCTGACGTAAAAGTACAAGTAATCCAGCAAAAAGGTCAAGTCTTGTTTCACGGAATTATAAAAAGTCTAATTTTCCCTTTTTTGTTTTCGCCCCGGCCCGGAGTTCATTATTTTGATTGTGCTCACCCCTGCTTTATGTTTCATCTGAGTTCTTGTTTTGAGTTATTTTAATTTTTTGTATAAATCAGGCCTAGATTTGTTCAACGGAAAACATGGTTAGTTCAATTCAAGAAATAAAGGAAAATGTTGAGCGAGATTTCTTTTGGACGTATCGTTCTGGTTGTTGCTTACGCGAGCATGCTCGTATTTAATGAAATGTCATGATATTATTAAGACTATCAAATTCTACTTTTACTCTATTGGAGTTGAGCTAGCACGGCAGTGATTTCATCGGTCACTATAAGCGTCGCGCGTTTTCTCGAGATTGGTTATTATCCTCAATACATAACCTTTATTACGCCACTCCATTCTGAAAGATTGTATTCAAATTTTTAACAATATTTGAATCCATAATACAAGATGAAATAAATATTTTTTTTTATGTAATTTTAGGATCAATCAAAACCTGTGGTAATGATCGAATCCCTGATCCACGCCAGGGAGTGGATCACCCTTCCCGTGACCTTGTACGCCATACACAAGCTGGTGGAGGACATCACTGACCAGGACCTCATCAGGGACGTGGACTGGATCATCCTTCCCATTGCAAACCCCGATGGATACGAATATACTCATACTACGGTAAGATTTTCGTTGGGATTCCTTAAACAAAGTGTTTTCAAATTTACTTTGAATCAACAACAACTTTGGAGGAACACAATAATCGACTATTTTTTTTCACATTCATAATAATTCTTTTCAAAATATCACGCTAGGGACATTTTCAAATAAAATTTTTAATTCATTACAGAGTCGAATCTGGCGCAAGAACCGTGCTACTGACTATGTGGGTTGCGATGGCGTCGACCTTAACCGGAACTTCGATGCCAGCTGGGGAACAGCCTCCAGCGGGTTCACCTGCATGGACACCTTCCACGGAAGAAGCGCCTTCTCCGAGCCGGAGACGCAGATCATCAGGAACATCCTCAGCGAACACAGACATCGCCTCGGCCTATTCCTGGACATCCACAGCTTTGGTAGCTACATCCTCTATGGCTACGGCACTGGGCAGTTGCCTCCGAATGGCCTGATCATCCACTTAGTCGGTGTCAGCATGGCTAGAGCCATAGACAGAGTTAAATGGGCGACCAACCCCAACTACGTTGTTGGTAACATCGCCAGCGTATTATACGCGGCATCCGGTGGCGCTAGCGACTACGCCCAGATCGTTGGCAACAGCCTGTCTTACACTTACGAGCTGCCAGCTTACAAGAACCAGGCTGGCTCCATCCTGGGATTCCTGGTCGATCCTGAGTTCATTGAGCAGGCAGGTTACGAGACTTGGGAAGGAATCAAGGTCGCCGTACGCTACGTAGTCCAAAACTTCTAAAATCACCAAGTAGGATACTATTATAATGTTATGCTCCAGTTTTTACCCAACGATTGTCGATGAATAATAAATATTGAAAGAAAGACTATCTGTTTCTGGACGAATAAGGAATGTTCAGATTGTACCGATTCATGTAAATGGCTAACCTTTTTCCAAAAACAAAAGGATTTATTTCAAAGCTTTGATGTCTCTTATCTAGGATGATGGCGTGTAATGCTCGGAGAAAACTCCGATATCAAATTTTCTTCTCAAAATACCTCGTTCTCCGAATATTCAAAAGAAATATGAGTGATGCGGATATGTTTTCCGCCAAAAGCGGATACACTACGTACACGTATCAGTAAAGCGGGATAAATAATGCAGTATTCTATCTATATTCGAGCGCTCCTCAAACAACAGCTCGGTTGCAGGCGTTTTTCCGCACAGGTAAACTGTAATGGGTAAATTCGGGATTGTGTGGAAATACGGGAAATGTTTGGCGAAGACGACGTTGAAATACGTGCGTTCGGCTCGTGATCTGTTGATGGGTTTCATTATCATTTTGGTGAAGTATCTGCGCCCGATGATGTATTGTTGTTACAAGGAAAGTCTATTATAAATTATAATACACACAGTGTATGTTTTAAACACAGACATATTATATCAAGATCTTTATCTTATTTCTGTGGTTTTAAAGTCTTTTCTTCTAATCCAATATGTTTCAAAAGTGACTCAATCCACAAAGCACTACTTAGTACTTAGGTACTATAAAACGCCTACAATTAAAAAATAAAATTGTATACTATTGTATTGTATAATGCTAGTTTGTACAGTGCTGTATGTTTTTTTTTATGTTTTAGTAAGGGAAAATATTTTTAGTTTAATATTAAGAATGCTATACGAAACTATTAAAAATACTCTAACATAGAAAAAAATAAGAATACCTAAACAAAAGCTTCTACTACAACTAATAAAATAATGTAATCTCAAATAAATCCAACTTAACCACAATTCCAAACTAAACCACGTTCAGCTAAACTTCCGTTAAAAATCGCACAGTATTCCCGCAAGTAAACCGATGGTCTGCAGCGTTCTGTGTACTGGAGGCGTAAATTGTAACTCAAACAGCTGATTCTATACTACTGAATAACTATTACGTTCACAGTTGTTTTACCTTTGAAATCACCTTTATTGTAAGGCCATAAGATTTTGTCCGCCAGGTGAGGTCGATCTGCCAAATACGCCTTAAACAAGCCGTTTGTTCTGTTTAGTTGATGCTTCAACTTTTCAATTTTGGTGTTAATTTGTTTTGGCAAAAGGATTTTAGAATTAGGTTTTACAATTTAACCTAATTTGAAATAGCTAGGATAAGGTCAATTCAAACTTAAACTAGACAAAACGAGACCCTAGGATTCATAACAGTGATACAAAAATCTGCCAAGTGCGAGTCGGACTCGCGCATGAAGGGTTACTTGCCGTTAAAGAGCAAAATTAGGACAAAAAATGTTTTTCTTGTATGAGATACCCTTAAATTTAATTAAGTGCCTACAAATATATTGCCATTATTAATATCGAGTAAAAAGGGTCATAAAAATCACGTTTGTTTTATGGGAGGCCTCCTAAATATTTAAATAATTTGATTTTAGTATTTGTTGTTATAGCCGTAACAGAGATACACATTACACAATCTGCTAAAATTTCAGAAGTCTAGCTATAGCGTTTCTTGAGATACAGCCTGAAGGCAGATAGACAGACGGACAGAAAACGAAGTCTTAGTATCAGGGTCCCGTTTTTACCCTTTACCCTTTACCCTTTACGGTACCGGAAAAAATTAATTTTTCAAGCGGTGGCTGACGTTTCGATTTGTAATTGTATTTCTATATCGGTATCTTTTGTACCGATTTCCAAATTTTATAAGTACTAAATAACGTCTAGCGTATACCTAAATACGTATTACATAATAATATAGTAATAATTAAAAACCTATTTACGGCTTTTATATAGAGTGTAGAGCTATTTATTTGGCAATATAACGTGTTAATACAAGAGTTAATACAGGATCTTTCTCGAGGGAAAAGTCGAGGACCATAAAGTTTTATTATGTAATGAATTTCATCATCAAGTCGTTTCAGACACTGTCTTTAGAAGAAATAAACATTTAGAGTAGGTACTGGTACAGGGTACTTTTTGTTAAAGATTGTTCTAGTTCTTATATTATTGTTTCCGAAATGAACTATACAACATGACTGGTGAGACAATACCGATACTTATGGAGAGTACTCTGTACTCGATTCTCATTATAATAATTATGTAATAAAATTAGGTTCTTAATTTTTTTCCGAATTTCCCAAAAAAAAAATTAATCTTGGATACTAAGTATTTTACGAGGCTAGGCAAGTAGGCATACTGTGCGGCCGATGCAGAGGCGTGCGCTACCAAATAAACACCACACAACTACCCTTCCCGTTCGCGGTGTCCATGTGTTGGGTAAATAATTATTTAACTTTAAGCTACATTTACTCAGTGATCAATTGATATTATATTTTTTATATTATTTTTTTCCAACTAATATAATAGTCAAATATCACGTCCTCGAGTATTGAACATGTCTCACCAGTCACGCAGTAATTACAATAAAGTTACATTTAGGAACTATAAGTACAACCGAATGGTACTGATGTTATATTTATGCGAGTCTGTCTCTCTGTCACGTTGTCTTATTATACAAACGTACCTAAGCTGAACCGATTGAGATGAAAATTAAAAGCATTTACATAGTTTGAGTCCCGCGAAGATGCAGGATAATAGATCACTGCACAACGAAGTTCACGATATATGGTTACAGTCTGTGAGGACTGAGGACTCAATGAACAACGCTGAGGGAAGTAATATTTTACTATTTCTGTTGCATCGCCTACATAAAATACCTACTTCTCAACAACCAAGTTATACAACAATTCGAGTATAAAGTGACTCGAGTGCGTTGTATTAAGGCATATTAAATTACTACATGCAGCGCGGGCGGCCAGGTTAAATCGAGATCCCGAAATTCTGCAGTTAGAGTAAGAGCCAGGGACAACCAGATTTATGTAATTTTAAACTTCCACCAATAAACTTTGACTTTTGAGGTGATCTGGCAGTGGGAAGCATCTGACAACAATGTGGCACTGGAAGACGAGATTCCGACAGTTATACCGAAGAAAATAAGAAATAAATGGGATTTTTTATCGAAAGTCATGTAGACCTTCAGAACTGGATACCTCTTAATGTATCGGCTACCGGAAGTCCATAGTTTCTGGTCCTTCTGAACTGATTCATGCACATGTGCATGTGCCCGAATAATCGGAAGGTGGCAAATACTTAAATTACATACAATTACATATAATATAATAGCACTGGTCATAAACAGGTAAACTTTCAGCGTTTATAAAATGATGAAATTCTGGCTGTCGCTGGCTCTTGAGCCAAGTGCTCAGGAATGACGGATTAATTTTCAATTTGGTGATATTGTTGACTTCGAACTCAATATACTCAATTACCACTTTACACTTAAACTCGTTCAAAATTTAAACTCATTACGAATATTTACATCATTATCTTTTTGGCGCAACTTCGAAAGGATACAATTAAATATTGAAACATTTCAACGAGGATATTTTCGAATCCATCAAAGAAATAATTTCAAGGTAAATTATCTGAAATATTATAGTTGATTAAATTTTTCCAGCTTCAAATTTAATTTTCGCTATAAATTGGAATTCTTGCTATAAATTGGATTTTAAAATATGCTTTCTTGTCTAATGGACCTAGATTAATTAATGGCTTTACGTTTTTGTTTATCTCATATTTTTAAAATAATACTTAGAATTATTTCGAAACGTGAATTCTCGTATTTAGTAAATTTTCACTTTAATGTCATTTTCACATACTTTTATTAATTCTGTCCATGAACGTAGAAAAAAAGGCGGACGGAGTCTTACTATATACAAAACTGTGTCTTCATAGTCGGCCATGCACATTGCACACATTCTTACGCCTGTCAAATGGTATCCAGGACTAGCGTAAGAATGTGTGCATGCGGACCGTGTACCCTGTAGGCCTACATGCAGTCAACTGGCCGACTCTGAAGGGCCTTCCCTTTTTTTGTTTTTTGGGCCACACAGTTTTGGACAGAATCATGGACGTATAAAAAAAGGCGAACGGAGTCCCACCATACACAATTTAATTGTGTAACTATGGTGGGACTCCTTCCGCCTTTTTTTATACTTCCATGATTCTGTCTACTATCCTTTTATGATCGAAACTTATTTTTGAAAACTGGATTATTTTTTTGATAACATGATTTAAATTGAAATACCTTAAACATTTTTGTTAGCAAATAAAATACCAGACAATTATGAAGCTACTACTGTATTAGCGACCAAAGCTACGGCTCTCCACACCTTATCGACAATAGTAACAATATCAGTCTCCGGAACAATCACACCATCATCTCCCTGTCCTTCTATATTGATGCTAAAAGTGTACATCACGTCATGATCCATTACATAATCAGCGCTGGTTCCTGACGCTCTGTCTCCAGCAGCCAAAGATCCAATGTCTAGTAAATAATCTTCCCCTAGTATGCTCCTCATTTCTCTTCCGAGTAGATGGTGCTGTCTGAACATGCCACTGGCTGCTCTTTCGTAGTGCCAAGGATAGGCAATATAGCCTCCACCGTTTTGCAAGGAGATGTACATTTTGATTCTTCTGCCATTCTCCTCGACTAGTGTCTGGATAAGTCTTGTCTCTGGTTCGGAAAACGGCTCGATTCCACCGTAGAGGTGGCTGCATGGACTTGAACTGGAGTCGGAGAAAAGCCAGTCAAAGCCGAAGTTCCTGTTGATGTTCACACCGGGACAGATGAAACCAAGATTGCTTTTTGTGCTCCTTGTTTTTGACCAGAGCCTTAACTGTAATGAAAATATTTTTCGAGATTTAAATATCTAACATTAATTAAGCACGTATCCATTGACTAGAAATTTAGTCAATTTTGTTGTTATTGAGATATTGATATAATATCTAAATCTTCATTATTGATGATGATAACAAAATGTTTGTTGATTAATTAATTACATACATGTAATTACCATTAGTTTTGCTTTGATAAAGAAAGTAACCCATTTATTAAGAAAGAAAAAAGGATGTTTATAACTATTTAAAACTAAGTTATACCAGGACTGTTTTGTGTACTAGACTAGTTCTATCTACTTTTACTGTACGAATAAGCTTTACTTTACTTACATTTGTGTGAGTGTATTCATATCCATCAGGGTTCAGTACTGGTATAATTATCCATTTTAGTCCAACCAACAATTCTCTTTGATCAACTACTTCTCTTGCTATGTTCAACGCTGCAGATACTGTTACCCATTCTCTTGGTATTATAGCTGCTTCTACTACAGCGATAGGTTTGTCTTCATTGTCATCATTGCTTGTTATTTCTAAGTAAACTAACGGTCTGCCTTCATCAGTGAGGCCAGCTTCTACGTAAGTTACCTTAATATCGTCAGAATTTGCATATTCTTCTTCTAACGCTTTCATGTATTCTAGTATCTGTAAATAAAGGAAGAGTTTGTGTAAGCCTTGTTTATTTCTATACATTTTGTAACTGTATAGTTTATATTTTAGTTATGCTTTCAATGTTTTCATTATTGAGGTATTGTAATTTGATATGTGATTTTAAATTTACTTATGCTACTTTGTTTTGGTGACCTTGGGGGCTATTACGAGCTCTTATATCCAGCCAGTTTACAGGCCAGTTTACAGGCCGTTGCAGAGACACGGCCTGTAAACTGACTGGAAACTGGCTGGATATAAGAGGTCGTAATACTTGATAGTATCTATAGTATCCAGTAAAATCGAAGCCACTGCTGTCGTCATTTCTTGAAGATCGTGTTTGCGATTCTTTGTCTTTCAAGTAACTGAAATTATGACAAAATCAATTAAATAATTTAGTGCGATTACACAGCTATTGCTAACTGTGATACAATTTATGAATATAATAATATGACTGATTGTTACGATTTCTCATATGAAATAGCTGCTGAAGAAGATGTAAATAGTCATGCCTGCAGAAGCACAGATGGTGCATGGAGCGTGTTCTTCGTCGATACGCCGATGATGATGTAAGCAACTAGCCAAATAAATCATTCAAAACTTACTTGTATACATCCTCAATATAAACATCCTTCTCGATATCCAACTCTTGAAGTTTCTCCTCAAACCACAAGTAGTGGGAGGGAGGCACCATGGCTCTGCCCGTCACATTGTGTTTGAAGTTCGGCTTCCTCCAGTAATCGACAATGTCACTCTTCAACAGGTGGAACTGTTCCTGCTGCTCTTGCGTTTTTAACTTCACATTGTAGACACGGTGTCTGGAAAATGAAGAGTTATTTTTGTATCACTTACAATTCCCAATTTTGAATTTACATTTTTTATTTCTGTACCACTTGGAATTTTTAATTTTGGACAATAATTATTGATTTATATTATATTAAACAAAGAGTTTAATTAAAATATAAAGTGTGTACACTGTACAGTGTACTATGTATCTTTTGTTTCGCAGTGAAGGTTGGTTTGAAGGTTTTTTTTTTATTTTTATTGAAAGGTTCACAAACTGGCTGTATCAATAAAACAATTTTATAAAGTAATGCTGTATGTTAGTAGAACTGAGTGTACAGCCTTCTACAGTGAACACAGCATGCAAATTGCAATACGCATGCAATATAATTACGCTCTTACAAGAAAATATATTTTAAGAAGTTTTAAGGTTACATTATACATTGTATTTATGAAGATGACTTTCCAAAAATATGTTTCGTTTGAAATATTTCGAACATAATCCGAAAGATATTTTGTTTGGATGGGTCAATGCAGTCGATCGAAGCGTTTTCTTAACAAAAAATATTTTAGTATGTAGTAAAGCTACTTACCCCATATAAAATTCATTTTTCGCAAATACACTCACAAAAGCTACCACAAAGTATATTAAAACAAACATCTTAGAACGTGTGTTGGCTTTGATTATGTTATTTTAATTTAATTAGTTTATCACCTATCCAACTATAAGATAAGTTTTATCAATAATAATAATTATTCTGTTAAGACTGTAGATAAAAGGAATTATGCGAGTGTAAAAACTAATCTAATGGATATAAGTTTTGTCAAAGAAGATAACAAAATATAATTCTTACAAATTTCGAGGTTTGTTTGCCTTATCGAGCTGTCTAATTTTAAATTTGTGGGAGTTGATCGTCGTTTAGTACAGTAGTAAATAATATCTTTAGAATCTACACCAGCTTATCTTTGTCGTTCGATAACAGTATCGTATTTCTGTATGAGATAATAGAATATACTCGTAAGTGCTGAAATACAACAACAATCACGGTTCAAATGCAACAAAAATTAACAGGTGGCGGGGCGATACCGGTCCGTCCACGTCGTGTCCCTGGGGACCTCCCGCGTGCCATCGTGAGCTTTTTCACGGTGACACGGGAGGGGTGGCTGAACACCGGTATTTGTCCGTGGGAGAGCCATGCTTCGGCACGAATGGGCCGGCTCGACCGGAGAAATACCACGGTCTCACAGAAAACCGGCGTGAAACAACGCTTGCGCTGTGTTTCGCCGAGTGAGTGAGTTTACCGGAGGCCCAATCCCCTACCCCCCTAGAAATGCCGCAGTTGAAAAACAATTTGTTACCCCAGGAGGGTACCAACTGCGTTGGAGAATCCCTCTCTGGACGTCCATGCTCAGGAACCCCTGGAACTGAACGTGGACGTCCAGGCTGCCCCTCGTATTCCTCATCAACTTGATGAGTGGTAGTCTTCCACAGTGCGTTTTTCGCGTAACTTTCTGCCGCGCACTGTAAAACTCTGGAATGAACTGTCACCAGCAGTATTTCCGGAACTATACGACCTGCAAACCTTCAAGAAAAGAGCGTATTCCCTCTTAAAAGGCCGGCAACGCACCTGCAGCTCTTCTGATGTTGCGAGTGACCATGGGCGACGGTAGTTGCTTACCATCAGGTGACCCGTTTGCTCGTTTGCCCCCTTATTTAATAAAAAAAAACAGGTGGTTTTATGAAATTCATGATTTTTTCAGATTGTTTTTTTTTTTTCAGAATACGTGTAGATCATAATAATTTTATTATATAATGCCATTAATCATTATAATATTATTTTAGGCTTTGTCTGAACGAAAGCTCGGTCGGAAAATCTTCCTTTGACAGTCTATAGCATTCCTACAACGAATGTGGCAAAACAACATCTGCCGAATAAGCTAGTATGTCTATATGCGATGTGCATTTGAAATGAATACGTTTTGGAAACAATTAATTACATGCTTACTGATGAATTATGCCGCGTGACAACAGAGCGCCTCGTCAGCTCCGCCAAAACGTACGGTGACAACGGGCAATTTATGGCAGCGCTCGCCGCTGACTAGGCATGATTTAGACAGCACTGCCGCGAATACAGAAAGTTTAGTGACTTTGAACCTTATTAGTATTATAATATGGTCGAAATAATGTACAGTTCTGTGGGATGTACAAACATGATATTAAATCATCACGCCCAAACTCACTTATTTAGTTCAACAGCTATGAACTGACACATAAATCTATTGCATGACTCGATTTAATGTTTTGAAAGAGTTTTGGGCCATAGATAACCCATTCACGATATTGCATAATAAGTTTATAAATAAAGCTATTCTACAGGGTGTAACAAAAATAAGTGATAATACTTTAGGGTGTGTACGTGTTCCTAGTATAGAGTTCACTGTGAAAGTAGCATCGCTGAAAGACGAATTTTTTTTCACTTTTGTATGGGCAAGGGCCTGAGCGTCAAGAGTTTTCCCATAAAAAAAGTAAAAAAATTTCGTCTTTCAGCGCTGCTACTTTCACAATGAAAACAAACTCTCTGCAAGGAACACGTAAACACCCTAAAGTTTTATCACTTATTTTTGTTACACACTGTATATTATGTCTGTCTGTGACTCAAACTTCTAAATATGGAGGTATCCATACTAAATTTAATCAAAATCGGTTAAGCGGGGATTTCATTCCATCTCGTAGACGTATTATGATCGCTTTGCGTAGCACTTGCTACGTACTACGTGCTACGCTTGCTGCTACGCATTATCAAGATCAAAGATCAGAGAAAGACCAAGATCTTAGCCCTGAGCCGTCTTAGGCCCGCATCAATAAATTGCTCTCATACAAATGTTGGCTGATAAGCTCTCAGCATCTTAAAATTGTCTTTATTTAATAGTTAAATATAAGAGACTTAAGTTTGACCACACCCAAGGAACAGCCTCTCAAGATTACCATTACAGTTGAGTATCGAGTTTACTTTGTAAATACGTACATTCTCAGTTAATACGCCGTACATAAGTACAAAACTTAATAATATTTGTTAATTCATAGCGGGTTTTTCATTATACAACGTGAAATTTCAGTGGTGGTTTTCCCGCAGCAGGACGATTTACGTATAGTAGTTAGTACCTACTATCGAATCAAGCAAGTTTTTGAAAATACAAAATATTTTGTATGACGTACTTTGGACGTACAACTTAATGCCGATAGGCGCGAGCGGCTATGGACCCGGTCGAATTTTTTAATGAATTGAACAAAAAAAAAAACTTCACAAATCTATTGTACTACTAAGATATAATCATTTTACTGCGGGAAAACATTTTTTAACAAATAAAACATTACACACACTACAACACACACACTAGGAGATTTTGATTGACAAGCCTATTCACACGAATTGTACTCTTTTATTTATGGTTGAAGTCCTTTCTTCTTTCTTTCTCTTCGTTTTTGGCAACTTGACACAAAGTAGGTATGTGTATGTTGTGCCACAGACAAGGTAAAAAGGTAGGAATATGGCGGGAAAACCGTATTCCTCCTATAATAATTTTCAGCATCGTTTTCATGTAATATCGTCAGGTCATTTAGTCTAGTCAAAGTCTAAGTAAAAGTCAATACAGTCAAGGAGTCAAGTCGGTCGTTTCAGTAAAGTGGTAGACGCTTTACTGAAACTTTCAATGGAGTTTTGGAGGGAACACAAAATCGCACGTTTCCGGATAATGCATCACTTTCCTACACTTGTGCACGATAGCGAATATCTAATGGTTAATATTCTACCAATATTACACATTAAAAACCCAACTTAACACAATTTTAGGAAAATAATACAAAATCACAACATCACTCTTTCACATTCCCGGCAAAACTCCTGAAGTCCTTTGTCAAATTGAAAATAGATATTTTAGTTTTTTTTATTGAATCATGTCAAAAAAATAATAGTCAATATACAAATACAAATACAAATCTTTATTTCCATAAATTGATTGACAATATTTTTAAATAAGTGGCAGTCCCCCAAACTAGGCGCAGCCTGTGCTATGGGGGAATTTTTACCGAATTACAATAAATAGAGTGCAAATATCAATAAAAACAGACGAAATTAACAAATAATAATAATAATACTTAATATAATCTAAATACCACAACAAAAATTAAAAATCTTAGGTTAAATTATTATATTCTATATTATAATTGTGTGTGTGTGTATGTGTGTGTGTGTATGTGTGTGTGTGTGTGTGTCTTTTGAGTTATTTGTACACTTTAATTAAATTTTCTGTTTCCATGTATGACCAGGTTAGTATGGATTTAGATAGTATTTTTTTAGCCTTTTGTACTGAATACTGCTTTAATTCAAATAAATTTATTAGTTTATTGTAAATGAAGGGATATAAGAATGTTCCGAATCTATAGGCAAAGGTTGTCTTAACGGGGGTACTGGGAATTCTGAAAAGTCGTCTGCTTAACATTTGTTCATAAGTATTTTTGGATTTTGTAACGGATTTGTGTACTGATTCAATGACCCTAACATAATATAGTTTTCTAACACTTAAAACCCTAGTCTCCTCATAAAGTTTGCTTGTGCTGTACCTCTTAGGTTTCTCCAACGCTACCTTTAATACGCCTCTTTGCGCTCGCTCGAGCGGAATAAGAGTTGCTGAAGAACACCCACCCCAAGCCAAGATGCAGTAATTGATGAGGGACTGACACAAGGAAAAATAGATGATTTTTAATATATTACCATCGACCGCACTGCGTATATTTCGCATTACACTCATGAGTTTCCGTACTCGTTTGGACATTTCTTCAACATGGAATTTGAAAGTCATTTTATCATCTAACGTGATTCCGAGATAGCGTATAGTTGAAGATCGTAGAATAGACGGGCAGCAACAAGGAGTATTGTGTGATAAACAGTTCAAAGAGTGAATTTTTACGGTATTTAGAGAAGGGGCCGAAGACGCAGTTTTGTGGAAGCAAAGAAATTTGGTTTTAGTGGTATTCAGGGAAAGAAGGTTAAAACTTAACCATTTTAATATTATGGACATTCCATCCTCAGCTCTTTTGCAGGTTCGTTCCCAGCTAGAGTCATGGAATATGATGGCTGTATCATCTGCATAGCATTGGAGGTCCGCATTTTTCAGTTTCAGAGCTGCAATGTCATTTATATAAAGGAGGAAGAGGGATGGACCGAGAATGCTGCCTTGTGGTACACCGTAAGTCACAGGACTCATATTACTTTTCAGACCAGCTATTCTAATATATTGGATTCTATCGGATAAATAACTACAAAACCATTCTAATTGAGTCCCTCTTATGCCGTAGGCTTCTAGCTTTTTCAAAAGAATTGGTATAGAAATACTATCGAATGCCTTCGCTAGATCTAGAAATATGCCAATGCATTTCTGTCCCTTGTCTAAATATGAAGCTACTGAATTTGTGAGAAGTGTGACAGCATCCTCGGTGGACTTCCCATGCCGGAAACCGAATTGTTTGTCAGATATTATATTATTATCTTCTAAGTAGGAGACAAGTCTTATATTTATTACTCGTTCGAGTAGTTTTGATATGCTGGATAGTAAAGAAATTGGACGATAATTATTTGGATTTGATTTTGGGCCAGCCTTGTATATAGGCACTACAGCTGCTTGTTTCCATATTTTTGGAAAGGTACCTGATTCAATGCTTAGATTAAAAATGAAGGCAAGAGGGTCCACTATATGTTTAGCTAGAATTTTTAGGAGTTTGTTGTCTATGTCGTCAAGTCCTGGTGATTTATTTGGATGCAGATTTTTTATTATATTTAGAATCTCATTTGGATCAGTTGGTGTTAAGAAGAAAGAATTTGGAAGTGATGGAATTAAAGTAGACTTAGCAGTTATGGAGTCGTGAGTTTCATTAAGATTGATAAAAATATTATCAGCCAGTGTCTTTCCTACTGATGTAAAGTAAGTATTTAGGGAATCTAAAGATTCTTCTACAGTCCTTTTAATCCCTGTGATATCTAGTAAGGCACTAGTCTTATTGGAATATCTGTGTGAAATTCGATTTATAGCTTTCCAAAGCCCTCTGGGGTTATTCTTATTACTTGTTATATCATTTGTATCATATTCAGACTTAATTTTTCTTAGTATTTTAATATAAAAATTCCGGTATCTAGTGTAAATAAGTTTTTTCGTCTCATCGTTTGGGTTTTTTCTACTTTGTAAATGCAACTTGTCTCTGTGTTTTGCGCACCTGATCAGACCGGGAGTCATCCAAGGTTGGATGGTAATTTTTTTATGACTGACGTATTTTGTAGAAGAAAATTTAGAAACTGCTGTTATGATTAGTGTCATAAAATTTTCTGCCGCTTCGTCCACAGATGAGCTATTAAATACATTTTCCCAGCTTGTTCCTTCGATATCTTTTATTAAATTTTCATAGTCAATTACTCGTTTTTTCCCCTTAACGGCACGTATTTTTGACTTAACAGTATCAGCTCCTACCATAATTATATCATGATCAGTGAGATCAGTAGGACTTACCACGGACTCTGCTTTTATTGAGGAAGATATAAAAATATGATCTATGCATGAACGGCCATGTGTCGGAAGATTAATGCAAGGGACTAGACCATTTTCTGATAACACTGAAAGGTAAGATGAAGATGAAGAAGTATCGTCGTAAGTATTTGAGTCTATTATATTAATGTTAATATCACCTACCACGAAGAGACAGGGAGAGTTTTGTATTGATTCTAATACTTGACCGAGAGAAGAAGTAAAATGTTCAGTGTTAGTAAAAGAAGGAGATCGATAGAGGGCCAAAAGGGTGAAAACGTTTGGTATTTCTATTTTTAATCCATTTGCATCTTCAATATTGGGCT